>CM072538.1:35392992-36062500 GCA_036898165.1 Silybum marianum | reverse complement strand
AGTCCCTAAGCCCCTTCTTTGTTTTGTTTATTTCAGGCCCAAAAGAAAGAAAGAAAAGCCCAAGTTTTAAGCATGTTCTCTCTTGTTGGACTCTCAATCGCACACACATACAACATCCCTCACGTGAAGAACCTTGAACGAGTCGAAGTCGGGAACGAGGAAGAAGATCCGAGTGGCTTTTAAGGCGTCTAAACCCGCCGAAAAACTCGTCGGAGGCACTGTCATGGTGCGGGCGGCTTCTCAGGCGACCAAAGCCGATGCAATACTCGCCTAAGCCGCTGTTTGACGAAATAGTGTAGACCCATGCGGCTAAACCCGCGGAAAAAATCGTCGGCGACGAATTAAATGGACCAGGTTTGTTTTTCTTCCATTCGTGAGCGGTTTTTCTCTTTTTTGGGGTATAAAATGTCGATAAAACTTCCATGGAAGAGGAGGTTCCATTTTGGCCGAATTTGGGGAGGAAAAGGAACTTCATCAATTTCTTCTAGTCTTTAGGTAATATTTCATATTTTTGCATTTTCTAACCTCGATTTAGCCATGTGTGACTAATTCCTTTTATTTCAACATTAGTTTACTTTGAGATTTTGATGGTTGGTATTTTGATGGTTGGTGCTTCTTTGCATGTTTTATGTGTTCAATGTTATTTCGATCAATTAGTTGAAGTTCTTATGGAAAATTGTTATTTAAAGGCTTAGAGTCGTAATCGTCTTTATACTTTGATGAAGTAACAACTGAATCCATTTCGTCTCAAATAGGTTTTTGAATCTTACATCGAAAGCCTTAATAAGTGGAGCTCACGAGTTTTTGGCTTTATCTAGTCCAATAAAGCTAATTACACCTATGAACTTGAGAGCTTATTCAAGTTCTTGTTTGTGATTAAGATAATGCAGAAAAATTAATAAATAGTTATATATATAATCAAATTAAATATATATATATATATATATAATTATATATATTTAATTTGATTAACATTCGATGATTATATTTTGATATATAATAACCATTAAGATTTTGAATACATAATTTCTAAATGAAAATATTTGATTAAGATGAATCGAAATATATTCACTTCAAACTTGATTTGAACAATATTTCATACATACATTACATACAAAAATATTTAACACGACTATAATCAACATGAGTTTGTTCTTTACGTTTACGCTTTTGGAATGAATGATATGTACTACCATCTTAGTCGGAAAGAATTAATGTTGGGTTTTTAATTCTTTGTTTGTAGTTTGTTTTATTCGTATGTTTAGTTTAATTAATCAAATTGTATTTGAATTTGTTGGCAATAATAAGTTAAAACTAAGTCCCTGTGGATTCGACCCGACTTACCGCTATTACAATTTTGGTTGTAATGGGCCAATAGTTGGAACTTATTACTTGGTGGACTCGGCATCCATCAGTAATTGTTATTATTTCATTCTTACATAATTTTAATCAAGACAAGGTTTGAAGAGCTCTTACGCGGAAAGTCTTTCGCTCTCTCTTATTCAGTTCGAATCCTCAGTTATTTGATGAATTTATATGTATGATCGGTTTTGTAGGAAAAAAACAATCATTCATGAAAAAGAAAAAAACAACATAAAAGCTTCTAATCAAATTACAAATGAGCCATTGTTGTTGGTTGATGTTTTCCTAGCATCCATCAAACCTTTCACAAACGCATCCTTAATTTGTTTCTCTGATTCCATTATTAACATGTTACCCTTCATCAACATTTCCATTCTTATCTTTTCAATCTCTCGTGCCACATCTATCTTCATCTTCATAAAATATGGAGGCACCTTGCTTTTCGGCTCGATGGTATTGGTGGAGCTCCTCCACCCATCTTCTCCCTCACCATCAATCACAACAATAATGGTCCACTGGGAGCAAGAATTTCCAGGAACATTTGGAACATTTCGTTTCTGAGCTAGTAGCAATGCATCGCGAACCTATATATATATCATCTGCTAATACACGTCCAATTAATGTTTGGAACTAATTTTGGGATTGGGCACAGTATGAAAGATCTTTTAGATGCACAATATGGTATTTAAAACCCTTAAATAAATGAAAAGTCTACCCCATACCCTAAAATGATAGTTTTAAAAGTTTGTTCATAAAAATAGGAATCAACCCAAAGTTGATTTCATGTTTTTGGATAAAAGGGGAGGGAACCCCATGGAAAAAATTTATTCAAAAAACAAAGAACTACAACCTACGTGGGGTATAACCCAAGGAAACAAAATGACGACCAATGATATTTTCGGGGAAAAAATTAACGACCTAATTCTAAAACCAACTTTTGAGTTAAAAACCTACTTGCCGAAACAACGACCATCAAATATAACAAAATCGGCCTATTCTTCAAAACCCTTCAAACTAGAGTTATACGCGTCCGTTGGTCAGGTACATGGAAATTAACAAATGAAACAAAAAGATACGTTAGTACGACCATGCTAGTCATATTATTACTTTTGATTAAAGGTTTCGATATGAATGGGTAAATTATTGAGCTAAAAAGTAAAAGTTTCAATGTTGTTATTAATTTATATTAAGATGATGCAATTACGATAACATGTAAATATTAGAATTTTATTCAAGTATTTAACTTAAAAAATCGTAGTAAAATCATTTTTTTGTTTAAAATTTTACCCTCAAGGAAAATGATTTCACAATCCATATTTGTACTATGTGCATTATATGTTGCACACTAGCAAAACAATTTATAAAATCCAGGCAACTAAGTACTAAGTCATTGACTCCAGTGTAGTAAGGTATTCTAATGAAAGCAGAAGATGAAACAAAAGGCATAATCTTTGACCATTTAACACCCTTCTCTAAACAACAAAAACAACATTTCAACCTTGTTTGGGTCAACCAACAATGCATCCATTACTCACCCAAGGGACTAATAAAGGGCCGGTTACACTTATCCGGTAAGTGCTTACCGGTAAAAATCAACACTATCACCTACTTATCCGGTAAGATTTTAGTTCGTCAAATCGTATGCAACAATATACCTGGTAAGCGCTAACCGTGGTAAGAGTTGTTGCCCTTGCGTACCGGATAAAACTATTTGGTCCTTGACTTTGATCTTACCATTAAGATTCTTGGTCAATGCCATATTTATCCGGTAAGGTAATGTGACTTGGTAAGCGCTTACCCAGGTAACCATTTGGTAAATGGCCAACCCCTAAATAATTATCTCGGAAAGATCAGTACCAACTCCAGTCACATAGTTATGCAATTGAGTTTCCAGGTAGTCCCTCTTATTTAAACCAAATCAAATAAACCCAGTAGACTCATTCTGAATAGGGTCTTGGGATGGGTATGAATATGATGCAGACAAATCTTACCTATGTCTCAAAAGATAGAGAATTAGAGACACTGATACCAAGAAGAATCCTAGCTTGTGAAAGTGGTTGAGATTGCAAAAAATAGAGTTTTTTAAACATAATTATAAAAGAAAGTAAAGTGCCTACAGCTAGAGTGCACATATAACATAACAAAGAAACTCCATATTCCTAATGACATACAAGGTTTTTACACTTCAAAAACTTTTATCTAATGCCCAATTAATAATACAAAGAGCATAAAGGAAGTCAGGAAGAATCGAAATTCTTATCAATTTGGTAGAAATGTACCCTATATTTCAGATGCATTCGCTTCAAACGAATAACAATATTACTGCCATCTTTCCCTATTTCCATCACCTAGGCTAGTGGTTTCTGGTGCTGATTCATCATCATCAGAGTCTCTGAAAGCAAACTCCGACATTTCTTCACCAGCGTCTATAGGAACGTCATTTGATTCTTCTGGAAAAGTCTCCGCTTCTTGTTCTATTTGATCTTCAATGACATTAGGTGACGAAGCCGCCTCATTTTGCAAGGTGGCATAATCAGGTAGTACAACATATGGCTTTTTATCAAGTGAAGGCCTTGCATGAAACCCACCTACAAATACAATATTCAGAAATTGATTAGTATCAACACTTGAAAGATTAGTTACTCATCTTGCTGCCAAGATAATAATACTGCAGGCTCAGACAATGTTATTGGTTTTCGCTCACCTAATTTACTTCTTGAAGTGTTGAGTACTTACCAAGTGATGAAAAGGTGATTTATAATTTTTTTTCCCAGTTTTATCTTATTAAAATAACTACTATATGTCAAGTATTAGTTGTTATTAAAGAGTACATATGTTGATATACTGGTTGGTTATAGAAACATAAGCTCATAACATAAAGATGAAGGATCATGTGAAAATAAGAGTTAAGGTGAAAGGTGTAAGAAGAGATTTAAACCCTTGATCACTTTTAGTTAGTGTTGATCTAATGGTTCAGATTAAATCCCAAGATAACCCATGAATTAGCTTAGAAGGGTATTTTCTATTGATTTTCAATTAAAATAGATCCAAGGGTGAAGATCCCTTCCAACCGATCTCAAGATAACTACTATTTATACCTGAAACCAACTCATCAAAATATGGGTTCCCATGGTCATGAAAGGTACAAAATGTACCCATTAATAGTATAGTAGTATACATTGAAGATCTGAAATTTATGAGCAAGAATACAAGTATCAATGACTACCCCAACTCTTTTAAATCATTTATCGGTCAATATGCAAGCATCCAGTTCTAACTTCTTATAGCATCAAAGAATCCTGGATTTTTTTTTTTACCATTTTTCATGCACATGAACCACCAATCAAGTATTCTGACTTCATAATTTTGAGATCAATTGTTGACTATACCTAGCTATAAACAACATTAGAGGTATGACAATAGCATATGTTACCTCATATCACATATATTTTGTTGACTTCCGAGTTTTCTGAGTGTAGCCATGAGTTCGAACCAAGCTTCTTCTCCCTCTTTCCCATCGATCAAGTTTTCTTGGACTTAACCACATAATATGTCATGGTTCAAAGAACCCATGCCATTAAACTTCTCCCACAACTGTAATCAAAATGGCAGCCCATTCTTACCTTCGACCAACAACTATATACGAAGACCACCGAACTGCACACGGAAGCCAACTCAGTTCGTTGATCACCTCAACCACCCTTCTTTCCGCTTTTTCTCACCTCGTTTCGTGGCTTGGTTTCCTCGTGCCATGGCCGAGTTTCCTATTTCTTATATGCAGACAAAAAAATTAGTCTCCAAACTGTGTTCTATATTTCACGGAGCACAAAAGAGAAACACATTGTAACCTTTAGAAGTGTCAATCTTTACGCCTCACATTGTAAAATAAAAACGGAATCACAACATTGAAAATCTCCCTTCCATTCTTTATATATCTACCCCGAAAAATATGTCATGAATAAGATAGTGTGGGAAACACCAATCCTTAAAAGCTTCATTTGATATAACCTTCTATCTTAATGATGTATAATCTGACAATCAGAAATACAAACATTAACATTTTCTACACAACATGATGAACAAACATTAATGTAATTGCAATTATTCTTTAGGGTGCATTTCAAAACTCAAAAAACCTTACAGAAATAAATATTTAGTAGAATTGTCACTAATTTGGCTCATCTTTGGGATCATATTGGTAAAGCCTACAACCCAAAAACTAATTTGGCTCATCTTTGGGATCAAATTGGTCCTCTCCTCGATGCAGATTTATTGGGCTTCTATCTTCGTTCTGCCCCATTTCTATCACTAAAGATATTGAGAAGCTTATGAGGGGTTTTCTTTGGTGCCATGGTGAGCTTAAGAGGGGGAAAGCTAAGGTCTCCTGGAAGACCGTGTGCCTACCCAAAAGTCAGGGCGGTCTTGGCATAAAGAGTCTGGCTACCTGGAACCTTGTATCACCTCTGCCCATAGATACATCCATCATTTCATCCTCTGCACTTTGGCTTTCTGCCATTATAACCATATGGATCTCCTTTCTTGAAAAAACCACAACTTTGGAAATTGAACACAAGTCACCAACTAAATTTTGAGCATATAACCAACCACAATGATCAGCTCTAAAGATAATGAGAGGTTGAACCTTTCTAGAATTGTTCATAGTGTAAAACCAGCATTTAGAAAGAATTCACTATTGTGAGTGTAAAACCAGCATTTAGACCAAGAAACGAATATCGCATGATACCATTGCCAAAACCAATATAGCCAAAGAAAGAAGTTATTATGAGTAGCAGCAGCAGAAATAAGTATAGTATGAAAATCAACACTGCCCCAAGTCCTGTCACCACCATAAACTTCGAAACCCAACAAGCTCCAATTGGTTCCGGAATATAACATGATCAGTGCAAAACAAGTAGCAATAAAATTTGACCAAGATGGAAATAGTAGAGGATTTACATATAAAATTGTCAGCATAAAACCATTCATAATTGATCCAGCAACCAGAAACCAACTCAGGAGCAGATCAAAGACATGATCAGACCCAAATTTAACCAGATGAAAAATTACCATCAAAACCCAAATGAGACTGAAACAAAGTTAAATCTGAGTACATACAGCAGCAGCCTCAACCATTTTAAAAGACAATAGGACTAAACCAAGCATGTGGCCTATAAAAATCAGAAAAACCACCCCTAGTGCAAACACCAAAGAAGTAGAGCCAAATAAGAATAGGGGCAAAAGGATCATATCATAGTTATAAGAGAGTCTCAAGGTACCTAAAAAGTCCAGATCGAATATCAACAACCACTGTACCAAAATGCTAAAAAAATCCCGAGACTAAGGCAATCAATCAATATGGTGGCATCAAAAATCAACCACCAACTTTATCTTCAAAATATCACCCTCAATACTTATGTTAAAATTCCCAATTCTATTTACTTTATATTAGAACTATTACTACTACTTCTCCAATAACAATTTGCAATTATCAAGGGACCAAAAAGTTTTTGGAGGGAAATCCATATTACATGATATAATATCAACAAATACTCGTAACATTGCTTACATCAAACAAATACTCGTAACATTGCTTACATCAAACAAATACTCGTAGCATTGCTTACATCCAACAAACTCATAAGGTCGTTGTTTTCCTTATTCTCATACTCATACCATATGAAGGCGTCAAAATTCAATTAGTGCTTAATCATCGAAGATCATCATCCTAACTACAATCTCTTTTATAATGTTCTCCGATTGTTATAGTTCTCCTGAACCCTTAATGCATTTTTACCCCCTCCCCCCAATAATTTAAACCAAAGAGACATGATGTGATGTCACGACTACCCTAGAGAGTTCCCTATTCGAAAAGGTTAGGCTTTATGCCAATAATTTAAAGTCACCTCATAATTTAAACCAAAAGGTTAGGCGTATGCAAATAATATTTCATACCTTCTCTCAACAACTTTCTCCTAATCAAAAATCACCAATGACCTTTTAACATGTAAATGAAAATAGAGGATCTTCACATTTACCAATAGGCATTTGATGACTTGACTATTCTAGTATATTCGTAAACTCTTACTCAAGATTCACAACAATACTTTCACGTATTTTGTCTAGATTCTTAGGGATAGTCAACTTACCTCATATACTACACTCATAACATTACTAGAATCCAATCCGACTCATAACATCATTCATTTCCCTTAATTTCATCAACATTTGATTTGCCATGAACCTCTACCACATATAGGTGGTAGTTGCACCTTGTGTTTCGTCACCATATTAATTTCCATTACTCTCATAATCAAATACATATCCAAATATACTTATTAATGTCATTGATCTCTCTTAACTTGATCAACATCAAGGATCTTCCTAAGAAAGATTTGCAATATCCTTAATTACTACCAACAACCATTTGATGACTTGACTATTTGGATTTTATGGACCGTCAACCAAATAATCTTAGCATAATCCATAATGTCATGATTCACAACAATACTTTGATGCACCACTGTTCCAGAGCATTGCCTTAGTCATAACTTTGCACACATCCAAACACATACTCATCACGTTTTTTAGATTGTCCATTGTATCATTAGAGAATCTGCTACACTCATACCATTGCTAACATACAATGCCTACACATAAGTGTCACAGAGTTCCCTTAATTTTATCAAGATTGGATCTTTAAACATGTCTCATGGCATAGTTTCTTAGTTGATACCAACACATGCAATGAAAATTTGCAATGTCCATAGACGTTACCAACAGCTATTTGATGAATTGACTAATTAGCCCCACAAATATTGTAGTTTATCCATAATCTCATACTTACGATTCACAACAATATTTTCATGCTTTTTTTTTCAAGTTCTTAGCTCGATCAACTTACATTATATACTACACTCATACCACTACTTACATCATACGCATGCTCATGTCATTGGTTTTTCCTTAATTTTAATTCCATAAGCCATTGATCTACCATGAACCTCCAACTCGAATGATCATTAATCCTAAATTTTAATTCCATAAGCCTTTTAATCCAAATATCTTTCAACATAACATAAAAAATACATATGTTTTCCCTTTCGTCTATTCTGGCATACAATGACATTATCTTGATCATCATTATCACCCTATTCCATATTTCATTATATATCTCTGATCTCTCGATAGCTTTAATTAGCTTCAATTGTCCACATGTTAACCATAAGAAGATGTGTGAATTTACTTAGTGCTTAAATAATTCAAGATACCCTAAAAACGGTCACCCTTATAATTTTCTTTTATTGTTATAGTTCTCATAACCAGCACCCTAACAATTTAGACCAAAGAGAATTGAAAAGGTTATGCTTAAGCCAATAATATTTCAATGCTATACATGAAATCTGTGTTTTGCAAAGATACTATACAAACACACGATCACCTTTTCTTTGAATGTGGTTTTTCGAAAACTATCTGGACTACGTTAAGAAAGATATTGAGCTATCTATATGTCCGAATGTGTGGGGTGATATCTTATCTTATTGGGCGATGGGAAATTGGAGAAGATGGTCAACAATGCACAAAATTGCTATATCGGCAGCGGTTTACCATAAATGGCTTGAAAGAAATCGAAGATACTTTGATAACCACAGTCAAAGTGAAGATCAAGTGGTGGCTATAATCAAGAAGGAAGTGATGCTCAGAATGGCGTGGAAGACTGGAAGAAAGCTGAAGGGTCATAATGTTGTTGTTTGAAGATGGGTTTTCTGGTTGGTTTTTATGGGCTGGTTGTGTGCGCTTTTGCTTATTGGCTGGCTTTATCTGCGCCTTTTACTGGCTTATTTTTTTGTGCTTGTTTTAGCTATAAGTTGCTTGGTTTGTTTTCCCAAGCTTTGGACTTTTATTACTTTAAAACTTTGTTTGTAATTCTGTTTTTCTCTCTATAAAATTGCCTGGGGGTGTTCCTCCTTTCAGTAATATTTCAATGCTACCATAACATGACCATTCCCATATGTCTCTATCACATATACTTCCCGAAGTACTACTTATTCATCTTTCCTAGATTCAACACATGCCCTTGATTGACATAATTGGATCCTCATCAAAAGTCACCAACGACCTTATAACATTTAAAAGAAAAGGTTGTGGCCTATTTCATAAACTAAAATACCCCCCTCCATAACAAGGTAAACCTATAAATTATTAGGTAATTCATGCTTAATTCGATCACCTTTAAATCTTATAGTAATAATCAGTCAGTTGTCTACATATTATCATCTTACCATCATTTTTGTCTTCCAATAACTCATTTCCCTATTACTAGTAGTATTTTTCATGTTTAAATTTTTTGTCTTCCGATAACTCATTTCCCTTACATAATGATCTAAACACGTATGTCAAC
This sequence comes from Silybum marianum, assembly GCA_036898165.1. NCBI lineage: Eukaryota > Viridiplantae > Streptophyta > Magnoliopsida > Asterales > Asteraceae > Silybum > Silybum marianum. The sequence continues at coordinate 36,052,740 of CM072538.1, read as the reverse complement.
ATAAACTTGATCATCATGATCACCCTATTCGATAATTTTTTCACTCTTCAATTGTCTACATTTTCAGCATAAGAGTTCACCTCAGTTAGTGCTTAAACATTACAACAATCAATACTTTATCAGCCTTCTTTGATCAATGCACATCCTTCACAATCTAGCTAGATCAAAGAAACAAGACCTGATCTTACATACTTAAGCGAATACTATTTAATTGTTACCATTTCACACTTATCATACATTTCCCGTATCATGAATTCTTACTAAACTATTGTCTAATCATTCTTGCCAAGAACCTTTCCCTTAGATAGGTGATCATTAACCCACTTTTATTTTTCTTTTATTGTTACACATCTAATACGTAATCCCGTTAAGCAATTTAGCCTACCCTATCTAAACAATTTCGATCAAAGAAACAGTATGAGTTTCGCGTTATAATATGTGCATGTCAAAACCATTTCAAACTACACAGTGTTTATCATACCTTTCTATCTATCATGACTACTTCGCAAATTACCGCTTATTTATCCTTCCAAGAATCACCACATGCATCTTTAATTCACATAATTGGATCCTCATCGAGTATCAAATTGAGCTAACATGTGGGGAAAAGTCATGACCAACTTCAAAAAATGACCAAAACCATTACCAAGATCATTAAACTTCACCGGGCCTTAAACCCTAAACCCCCCCCCCCCCAAGATGTATCATATAATATAGCATGTTTCCTTAAAGAAGGATTGGAATAACTTTAGCGACTCAATCCAAGTATATATGATTCTTTTAACTTTATTGTGCTTATTACTTACATAAACTACCTCCATAACAAGGTAAACTGATTAAGTGTTAGGAAATCCAGACATTATTTGATCATCTCTAAGTTTTGTCGATAGCATTGGGAATTTTCTCGATAATACACTACTTCTCTTCTAATACGTCTACTAGACCATAAGCAAATCATATTTTGCTTGTAGTTATCCTCACATCATTTGCACATGGATGATCTTCGAAAATCAATTTGATTACATATTTCCAGTACCTTCAAACTATGCTCTTTTCTCGTCATATATGCATTTGATCTTATATTTTTGTAATCTTATGCATATGATCCCGAAAGTTTCACTGATCATAAACATTTACAATGTCACATTCTCCAAAAAATACACCTTTTGCATTCAAAGTCTAGTCAATCTTCCATGAATTGTTAGCTTCAAGTTTCGCATGATTGCATGTCTCTTTGATGTCATCATTTTAATATAATATATGATTCTAGTACCTTGAACATCTAACCCATTCCATTACTATGTTAATCTCTTAGCTTTAAACATCTAATTTTCATATAATGCCTTAAACATCTTCTAATCCTTAGTCATCCATTTACTTTATTTACCTGCTTAATTCCATCTTTTTTTTTCAATCCATTTATTTGGCAAATGATCTAAGGTCACATATTTGCCATTTATTTGGCAAATGAAATCGATTTTTTTTCAATACATGAATGTAGAAATCCTCACATCTTCTCCACAAGGTTGATGAATAATCTCTAAACAATTGATTTCATCACAACCTCCCAATCATCAATATTTTAAACCTTCAAGTTAGAGGCTAACTTCTCATATTTGCATTTAAAATTATATTATAATAGTCCAAATATAACAAAATCTCTAATATTTCACTAAGCATGGACATTTAAAGATTTGTATTTGAGTATTCAATAAACAATATCCTATAAATCCTGCTATATACATTCAAACTTATGTTTCCAACTTGTTTCTCTAAAACATTGAGACTATCCCTACAAAATCTTGAAAATCCATCTTATATCACACAAGGACATTGTTATGGTCAAAATATAGAAGTGCAAAGACTTCGATCATCCTTGTATTTTACCTTAGCTCCAAGTCAGTTGCATCTTCAAGAACTTATTACACCCATAATATTGCCAACATCCCATACCTACTCGTTAGTGTCATTGATAACCTTAATTTCACCAAAATCAATATACCAACTTGTCCCAATCTTTAAACCTTCAAAGTATATGTTAGCTCCTCATATTTGCATTTAAAACTATAATAAAGCATAATAATAAAATCCCCAAATGTCCACTAATCAAGAACCGCTTAAGTACGATATTTGATCATTCAACAAACAATAATCCTCTAAGTTTTGCTTTACATTCAAACTTAAGTTCCTATACATTTTTTCTTCTACAACTCAAGATTATCCAACCCATTTCATACATCTTCCGATATTCCCAATGGCTTCAAACTCTAGTTGATCAAATACGATTTGTACGTCCTTTTGGTATCATCACCATATTAATATATAGTACGACCTGTTTCCAATAATTCCATTAGTCTCATAATCAAATACATATATAGTATACACATAGCTATGTCTTGTTTCTAATACTCTAAAGCGGATTTTATTGTAGTGCATTAAAATTTAGAGTAGCCTTACATTTTACTACTTAGTCCACAAAATAAGACTTTCATGCATTGCTTTCCATATTCTTATTATAACATCCAACAAAATATAACGTCCAACAGATACTCATAAGGTAATTAATTTCCCTTAATCGCATCTGAATTTTATTGAATCTCACCAAAATTTGTACATCAGATACGTGATTGTTACTTCTCTAACTATTTCAACAATATCTTCTTATATCATGTCAGCATCAAGTCCACTTGATCATATGTCTGTTTGATGTCATCATGTTAATATAAAATATAATTCTAGTACCTTGGTCAACATCCAACCCATTCATTACTCTTAGATACGAGTTACTTAATCAATACCCTAAGTAATGTATTCGTAAAAGACTCTCGATCACCCTCAATTTTTTAGCTTAGATCCAAATCTATTGCATCAATTTGATCACAACTTCCCAATCATACGTCTTTAGAACCTCCAAATTATAGCATAAACCCTAAACCCTAAGACATACGAGTTAATCAATACCCTAAGTAATGTATTCGTAAAAGACTCTCGATCACCCTCAATTTTTTAGCTTAGATCCAAATCTATTGCATCAATTTGATCACAACTTCCCAATCATACGACTTTAGAACCTCCAAATTATAGCATAAACCCTAAACCCTAAGACATACGAGTTAATCAATACCCTAAGTAATGTATTCGTAAAAGACTCTCGATCACCCTCAATTTTTTAGCTTAGATCCAAATCTATTGCATCAATTTGATCACAACTTCCCAATCATACGTCTTTAGAACCTCCAAATTATAGCATAGTTCCTCACATCTGCATTTGATCTTGTATTATATTACAATGGTCATGAACATTTAAAATACTTTATCTTATCATTCAACCAACGCCTTCCTCTAAATCCTACTTTCACATTCAAACTCATATTTTCATACTTGTTTTTCTTTAAATTCAGTTAAATCCATCTTTTGTCGCCACATGGTTTGTTAATCCTCAAAGTAATAATTTAGTAGAAGACTACCGATCACCCTTCAATTTTTGTTGTTTAATATTAAGAGAATATATTATACTACCTTCATAGCAATGCTAACATCCAACATATACCTATTCATTGATTTACGTTAAATTTCATCAAGATTGGATCCTCCAACTCGTCACGCAACATCAATGTGTAATTAATAACACATCCTATGAGAACTTAGAGTATCCTTACATAGTCCACAAAATATTCTAGCAATATTGTACTCAAGATTCACAACAATACTTTCATACATCAACTTATTTTATATACCACACTTGTAACATCCAATTCCAACTCACAACGACATTGATTTCCGATAATTTGACAACAATCTCCTCTTTATCATGCTTTTAACATTCAAAATTGAGATTCTCCCTACAAAATCATGAAAATCCATCTTATTTCACATGGAAATCGTGTAAGTCGGTCCTCAAGGTAATAAAAATCATATAGTAGACTCCAAATTACCCTTCAATTTAACCTTAAATCCACCCTCCGTTATCAATGTACGTTATCCCACTCTTAACAATTCTAACATCAAACATATACTAATAGATGTCGGTGAGTTCCCTTAATTTCATTATGATTAACTAATTGGTCCCCAAAATATCCTAGTTTATCTAAAACCATGTACTCGTTATTCACAATTTTCAAGCTTTGGTTTTCAAGTTCGTAGCTCTGATCAGCTTATTTAATATACTACACTCATAACATCGCTTACATCCAACGCATACTCATTTCGTCCCACCATAACAGTGATTTTAGTTAGTTGTTGTCTCACTCTAAGTCATGCTTCACTTGTCCACATGTTGACCATAAAAAGGGGGATGACTTCAATTAGTGCTTAAGCATCCAATATCATTGTTCTTACAGTTCCTTAACTATATAAAACAAACCTGATGTCATGAATATCCATATAAAATTTTACAGTTAAGCTATTACTATCTAAATGTCACCATTTCATACACCTAATTGTATCATACACTTCCCTTATCATGAATACTTACCGAGTTAATCTCTAACAATCATTCCTTGTTTCAATAGATACATCCTTAATTGACCGGCCAACTTATACTCGACACATCATTACACTCAAGTTCAACCTGACTCTAGAGTGTTTATGATAGCTTTCTCTCTATCATGACTAGTATGCAATTTATTGCTTAATCATCCATCCTAGAGAATCAACACATGCATCCTCAAATGACATAATTGGAACCTCATCAAGAATCACTAATGAGCTAAATTATGGAGAAAAAATTGTGTCCTGCTTTAAAAAATTACCCAAAACCATTATTTGATCATTGAACTAAATTATGGAGAAAAAAATTTGTCCTGCTTCAAATTATGCGTTTGTTTTCTCAAATATGCATTTGATGTTATATTTTTGTAATTCAAGCTAATGAAAATCCCATAAGCTTAACTAATCATGAACATTTATAATGCTATAATATTGACAAAATACAACTTTTACATTCAAAGTCTAGTTATCGTCTTATTAGACTTATTTTTCTCCAAACAACCCTTGAATATTAGCTTAGAGAGTTAAAACCACAACAATGCTAACATCCGACACATACTAATAATGTTGAATAACTTGTCCCATAACATCATGGCTTATATATTAACAACAGATCCTACGAAAACTTAGAGCATTCTCACATATCTAATTAGTCCACAAAATAATATTTTCATCTGCTTTTTAGACTGCTAGGGTCCTTCAACTTATTTTATATGCTACACACGGTCATAACATCCAATACATACTCATAAGGTCATTAATTTTCCTTATTTCAGCATTTGATCAATCTCACACAAATCTCTACCTCATAGTTGATCATTACTCCTCTAATTTCTCTACGTGTTTCAAATATCTACCAATACAATACTCTCGTAACCTATTAGCTTCAAGTTTCACTTTATCATATGTATCTTTGGCGTCATCATGTTAATATAAAATATTATTCTAGTACCATTGAACATCCAACCAATGCTCTGGTAATCTCTTAGCTTCACTGCTACTAGTTTTTCCATCCTTAAATCCGTTTACTTTGATATAATGATCTTAATAGGACAAGTCTGGTCATACCATAGCCTAATCATGTGTATGTAGTTGTTCTCACATTTTTTGCACAAGGTTCACGAACATCCCAATCATCCGTCTTTTAGATCTAAAGTATAAGCTAGTTTTCTCATACTGGGTTTCATCATATGTTACAACAATAGCCCAAGCACAATAAAATCTCCAAAATTTCACTAATCATGAACATTTAAAATTCCATATTTGATCTCGCTTTCACATTTACTTGTTTTTCTTTAAAATAATTCAAATCATTTCGTCACACATGGACATCATCCTTTTTTGTCAATCCTCAAAGTAATTATTTAGTGACAGACTCCTAATTACCCCTAAGTTTTTGCTTAAATACAAATTCATTATATCTTAAGAGAATTACTATTGGTGTCATTGATTTCCGTTAAATTTCATCAAGATTGGATCCTCCAACTTGTCCCATAGCATCATTGTGTAGTTATTAACAATACATCCTATAAAAAATTTGAGTATCCTTACATTGTTCACAAAATATTCTAGTATATTTGTAATCCCGTACTCTATACATTAGCTTACTTTATATAGTACACTAATAATGCTGTTAACATTCAATGTACTCATAACATCATTGATTTGCCATGAACCTCTACCAAATAGGTGGCCGTTGCACGTTTGTGTCATTAATATACAGTTTGATTCTATAGCCTATTACATCCAGCCCATTTCATGTATCTTCCGATCAATGCTCCAGTAGCTTCATAGCTTCAAGTTCTGGTTGATTATAAACATAAAGACATTTGTATATCTTTTTGGTATCATCACCATATTAATATTCAATACAACTAGTTCCTAATATTTTTCATTACTCTCGTAATCAAATACATATACACATAACTATGTCTCCTTTAAATGTGCATAGCATGCCTTAAACATCTTGTTTTACTTCTTTTCACTACAACCACATACGAGTCGTTCATCCCTGAATCCTTTTATTTTGATAAGATCACAAAATCCCAATCCCATCTTTCAAACCTTCAAATTATAGGCCATTATCCTCATATCTACATTTAGTATTTATAAAATCTCAAATTTTTCATTAATCAACATTTAATTAATTATATTTGATCATTCAACTAACAATCTCCTGTATATCCTGTTTTACTCAAGTTTTCATGTGTTTTTTCTCTAAAACATTGAAATTGTCCCAAACAAAATCATGAAACTCCCATCTTGTTTACTCATGGAAGTCCATTTTAGGCAATCTTAAAGTAATAAATCATATGTAGAACATTCATTACAATTCTAACATCCAACATATACTGATATCGATTTCTTTTAACTTCAAGATCAATGATCTTCCTGCTTGTCCTAGAAAAAATATGCATACTACCTAACATTTTGATGCCTTAACTATTTGGATATTGTGAAAAAAGTAATCTTCCATAAAAAAAAATTGAATCTAATTATGCTAAACATCCAAGATCATCATCTTAAGTCCAATCACCCTTCTAATTTCCTTCAATTGTTACCGTAAGCTAATCATATCATTTTCTAATACCTTCAAATTATACAATTGTTTCCTCATAACATGCATGTTATTTTTTTGTAATCCCTAAAAACATTGAGATTGTCTATACAAAAATCTTGAAAATCCATCTTTTATCACAGGGACATCGTTTTGGTATAACAAAATCAAATCAATAAAATCGTAAAAGACTCCCATCAGCATTGAATTTTACCTATTTTATCCAAGTTCTTTGTTTCTTCAAAGAATTTATTATACTCGTTAGTATAATTATTTCCCTTAATTTCATCAAGATTAATCCTCTAATTTGTCCAATAGCATCATGGCTTAGTACATTATTACCCAACACATCCTATGAAAATAGAGTATCCTAGTGCCTAATTAGTCAAAATATCCTAGTATGTCCCTAATGCATTACTCAAGATTCACATAATACTTTTGATCAATTTTTCCTTAATTTCATTACCAACACCTCCAAAGAAAGAAAAATCCCCAAAATATTTAGTTAATCCAAAAACTCGAACTTATGACTCATCCCAATATCGCATACTTTGTTTTTCAACTTACTTTATATACTACACTCGTAACATTGCTTACATCCAAAACATGCTCATACTTATAACTCGGAAGATGGTTAATCGTTTCATACCATCACCATACTAACATACAATATGATTCTCTTTAACATCTAAATATCTTTCACCTATTCTGGCATTCGACTACTATTCATCTTAATGCTCACCTTATTCCATATTTCATTATGTATCTCTTTAACTTTACTTTTCCATAAAAAAATATTTGAATTGAATTAGTGCTTAACATCATCATACTAATATACAATATGACTTTCTTGAACATCTAAATATCTTTCACCTATTCTCGCATCCGACTACTATTCATCATAGAGGTCACCCTATTCCATATTTCATTATGTATCTCTTTAACTTCGGTTGTCCATAAAAAAAATTGAATTGAATTAGTGTTAAACATCCAAGATCATCTTCTTAAGTCTAATCACCCTTCTAATTTCCTTCAATTGTTATACCTTTAGGCCATAAGCTAATCATACAATTTTTTCCTCATACATATTCCATATTTCATTATGTATCTCTTTAACTTCGGTTGTCCATAAAAAAAATTGAATTGAATTAGTGTTAAACATCCAAGATCATCTTCTTAAGTCTAATCACCCTTCTAATTTCCTTCAATTGTTATACCTTTAGACCATAAGCTAATCATACAATTTTTTCCTCATACATGCATGTAATCTTATATTTTTTTTATAATCCCTAAATACATTGAGATTGTCTATACAAAATCTTGAAAATTCATCTTATCTCATAAAGACATCGTTTTGCTCAAAAATTCAAATCAATAACTCTTAAAATACTCCCATCACCATTGAATGTTACCTTAGATATCCAAGTTCTTTGTATCTTCGAAGAATTTATTGCAATCATAATATTACTAACATCAAAATATGCTCGTTAGTATAATTATTTCCCTTAATTTCATCAAGGTTAATCTTCTAATTTGTCCAATAGCATCATGGCATAGGGCAAAATTACTTGACACATCCTATGAAAATTTAGAGTATCCTAGTGCCTAATTAGTCAAAATATCCTAGTATGTCCCTAAAGCATTACTCAAGATTCACATAATACTTTTGATCAACTTTTCCTTAATTTCATTAGCAACGCCTCCAAAGAAAGAAAAATCCCCATAATATTACTAACATCAAACATATACTTGTTAGTAAAAGTATTTCCTTTAATTTCATCAAGAAATCTTCTAATTTGTCCAATAGTATCATGGCTTAGTACATTATTACGTAACACATCCTATAAAAATATAAAGTATCCTAGTGCCTAATTAGTCAAAATATCCTAGTATGTCCCTAATGCATTACTCAAGATTCAGATATTAATATTGATCAAGTTTTCCTTAATTTCATTACCAACACCTCCAAAGAAAGAAAAATCCCCAAAATATTTTAGTTAATCCAAAAACTCGTACTTATGACTCATCCCGATATCGCATACTTTCTTTTTCAACTAACTTTATCTACCATACTCATAACATTGCTTACATCCAAAAGATGCTCATACTTACAACTCGGAAGATGATTAATCGTTTCATATCATCACCATACAAACATACAATATGATTCTCTTGAACATCTAAATATCTTTCACCTATTTGGGCATTCGACTACTATTTATCTTAACGACCACCTTATTCCATATTTCATTATGTATCTCTTTAACTTTACTTGTCCATAAAAAATGTTTGAATTGAATTAGTGCTTAACATCATCATATGAATATACAATATTACTTTCTTGAACATCTAAATATCTTTCACCTATTCTAGCATCCGACTACTATTCGTCATAATGGTCACCCTATTCCATATTTCATTATGTATCTCATTAACGTCTGATGTCCATAAAAATATTTGAATTGTATTAGTGCTAAACATCCAAGATCATCTTCTTAAGTCCAATCACCCTTCTAATTTCCTTCAATTGTTATACCTTTAGGCCATAAGCTAATCATATCATTTGCTAATACCTTCAGATCATACATTTTTTTCCTCATACATGCATGTAATCTTATATTTTTTTTGTAATCCCTAAAAACATTGAGATTGTCTTATACAAAATCTTGAAAATTCATCTTATCTCATATGAACATCGTTTTGCTCAAAAATTCAAATCAATATACTCTTAAAAGACTCCCATCACCATTGAATGTTACCTTAGATATCCAAGTTCTTTGTATCTTTGAAGAATTTATTGCACTCAATATATTACTAACGTCAAACATATGCTCGTTAGTATAATTAGTTCACTTAATTTCATCAAGATTAATCTTCTAATTTGTCCAATAGCATCATGGCTTAGTGCAAAATTACCTAACACATCCTATGAAAACTTAGAGTATCCTAGTGCCTAATTAGTCAAAATATCCTAGTATTTCCCCAATGCATTACTCAAGATTCACATAATACTTTTGATCAACTTTTCCTTAATTTCATCACCAACGCCTCCAAAGAAAGAAAAATACTAACATCAAACATATACTTGTTAGTATAAGTATTTCCCTTAATTTCATCAAGATTAATCTTCTAATTTGTCCAATAGTATCATGGCTTAGTAAATTATTACCTTACACATCCTATGAAAATATAGAGTATCCTAGTGCCTAATTAGTCAAAATATCCTAGTATGTCCCTAATGCATTACTCAAGATTCACATAATACTTTTGATCAACTTTTCCTTAATTTCATTACCAACACCTCCAAAGAAAGAAAAATCCCCAAAATATTTTAGTTAATCCAAAAACTCGTACTTATGACTCATCCCAATATCACATACTTTGTTTTTCAACTTACTTTATATACTACACTCATAACATTGCTTACATCCAAAACATGCTCATACTTACAACTCTGATTAATCGTTTCATATCATCACCATACTAACATATAATATGATTCTCTTGAACATCTAAATATCTTTCCCCTATTCCGGCATTCGACTACTATTCATCTTAATGGTCACCTTATTCCATATTTCATTATGCATCTCTTTAACTTTACTTGTCCATAAAAAATGTTTGAATTGAATTAGTGCTTAACATCATCATACTAATATACAATATGACTTTCTTGAACATCTAAATATCTTTCACCTATTATGGCATCCAACTACTATTCATCATAATGGTCACCCTATTCCATATTTCATCATGCATCTCTTTAACTTCGGTTGTCCATAAAAAAAATTGAATTGAATTAGTGCTAAACATCCAAGATCATCTTCTTAAGTCCAATCACCCTTCTAATTTCCTTCAGTTGTTATACCTTTAGGCCATAAGCTAATCATATCATTTGCTAATACCATCAAATCATACAATTTTTTCCTCATGCATGCATGTAATCTTATATTTTTTGTAATCCCTAAACACATTGAGATTGTCTATACAAAATCTTGAAAATCCATCTTATCTCACAAGGACCTCGTTTTGGTAAAAAAAATCAAATTAATAAACTCGTAAAAGACTCCCATCAGCATTGAATTTTACATAAGTTATCCAAGTTCTTTGTATCTTCAAAGAATTTATTGCATTCATAATATTGCTAACATCAAACACATACTCGTTAGTATAATTATTTCCCTTAATTTCATCAAGATCAATCTTCTAATTTGTCCCATAGTATCATGGCTTAGTACTTAATCACCTAACACATCTTTTGAAAATATAGAGTATCCTAATGCCTAATTAGTCAAAAAGATCCTAGCATGTTACTTAATCAAATGCATACAGTTTGATTACAACTTCCTAATCTTTTAAACCTTCAAATTATACGACAGTCCTCATTGTTGTCTTTGAAATTATATTATGATAGTGTGGATGATAACGAAATCCCCAAATTTTTCACTAATCATGAAAAACGGCTTAAGTACGATATATTGATGCCATTGATTTATCTTAACTTGACCAAGATCGAGGATCTTTCTAAGAAAAATTTGCAGTATCCTTAATTGCTCATATATCCCCCAATCAGCCCCTTTATACAGCCTCCAAATTATAAGACTATCCGTTATCTCATCACAGGAGCCAGACATAAACACTAATCATCCCATTTCAAAACCTCCAAATTTTAAGACTCTTATGTGGATAACCAATTCTCTCATTACAGAAACAAGACATGAACACTTTGTATGTGACAATCTACACTTGCAATCATAAATATATTTTATTTACAAATTTCATGATATAAAGGTTATGAAATACTAGTGAAATCAATTTAAAATGTGAATCAAAATAAGCAACAGCACATATGATTGATTACAATAGAGAGAGTGTAATAAGCCACCAAACCTGTAAGTCAAATACACTTTCTCCAAAAGGGTTACACTATCAATGCAATACCTGCATTAACGAATAAGATGTGATTAGAGTCAAGGAAATCAACATATATATAAAGGAATAACCATCTAAAGTCTTTAATCAATGATTTTGTTACCTTTGAAATAAAGAACCAATTTCTTAGAGCCTGTTCCATACGAAAGATTAAAGAAGAAAACATTATTGTAATATTGATCGATCAAGAAAAAAGAACATGGAAATCATTATACAAATTCCAGGGACTACCTTGGTTTTAGCTACTGATCATGACGAACAGGGACACGAGCTCCTCCGTGATGAGTTGAAAGATGTGACATCCATTCGCCTTAATGAATAAGACCCACAAACTTTTATCCACACCAAGAGTTGAATCGGGGGAGGCTTTGGAAGACTAAGAAGAAAATCGATACAAAAAAGTGAAAAAGAAAAACAATAATCTAACAGTGATCAATCAAGAACACAGAAGACAAAAGCATGAAACTGATTATTAACGTGAAAACAAGATCCAGATGAAAAGAAGAAAAACAAATTAGCAGAAATTGAGGGAGAGGCCTAATTAGATCAATATACTACTTTCTTTCCATAAACATTAGATCAATTTCCATCTTCAAGTGGCCCGTAAAAATAGCCAAGTTCTATCTTTTCTTTCATTAATTTCTAAGTTGAAATGACCTATTTGCTACAAGATTCCATTGTATTTATAGTTCTTATAGAGAACTTTCATGAAATCATCATGTAAAACGGTAAAAGAAGCAGAACGCATCAAAAAGATTTGCAATATTGTTCAGATAATAGGAGAAATCAAGGAAAAGAGGGCAAAAACACGAAGAACGAATGGACTTACCAACCTTTTGCTTTAAGAAATCAACGATGGAACTTGGCTGTTGTCGATCTGAAGAAGAAGAAGAAGAAGAGATGAAGAGGAGTTGTGGGAGAAGAAGGTCGGTCACCGGTGGGAATTATGATTTTGACCGTTGGACATCTCCAATATTTTTTTTTTGATGAAGATGCGAGTTATGATTACATTACATATCTCCTTCTTTTGACCGTTGGACATCTCCAATCTTTTTTTTAAGAGTAAATTACAGTTTTGGTCCCTGAGGTTTGTAATTTATTACGGAATTGGTCCTTTATCTTCAAAAATTACAAGAAAACCCTCCAGATATGCATTTTGTTATGGAATTCGTCCCTCGAGCTGACGGCCGTCTGATTTCTCCGTTAAGCTCGAGGGTACAATGGTCATTTGACCTTATTTTATTTATTTTACTATTTTTTAATTTTTTTTTTGAAGACTCATCTTCTACATAATGAAATCAAGAACAAAAACATGAACATTCATATCTTTAAAGAATATCAAGAACAAAAACACCAACAATAAACCAGATTTAAGAACCTAAAATCAATCTAATATTAGAAAATCAAAAACCTAAAATCAATCTCATATTAGAAATCAAAAACCTAAAATCAATCTCATATTAAAAGATCAAAAACCTAAAATCAATCTCATATTAAAAAAATCAAAAACCTAAATTCAATCTTCCAATCAAACCCAATCAAAAACCTAAAGCAATCTCATGTTAGAAACTCATAAAAAACCCTAAAACCTACATCAAACACATGTTCAAAAACCAAGAAATGAGACAGATCTGAGATCTGAGAGAGAGAGAGAGAGAGAGAGAGAGAGAGAGATCAAATAACCACAGAGAAGAGAGAGATCTGATAGAGATCGAGAGAAGAGAACTCTGAAGCTGATCAGGAGCTGGAGAAAACGACCAGAACCAGGAAGAGAGAAAAAACGCAGATCAGGGGCCGGAGAAGACGACCTCGCTGGAGAAGACGACCTCGCCGGAGAAGACGAAGCGGCCGGCCAGGGGTTTAACGATTTTCGTCACCGGGCTTCGTCCATCAACGTCCCGATCTCGATCTCTCTCTATCTCTTTTCTCTATCTCCATTTCTTTTTCAAATCTCTATCGCTCTCTCAGATTTCTCTTATCTCGATCTCTGTATCTCTTCTATTTATCTTCATTTATTTCTCAGATGTCTCTCTTCTCTTTTAATCTAGGTTTGATTTAGGATTTTTAATTGGGTTTGATTTGTTTTTAAATTAGGTTTGATTTAGGGTTTTAAATTGGGTTTTTAATTTATTGGATATGAGTTTGATTTGGTTTTTAAATATGGATTTGATTTGTTTTTTTAATATGGGTTTGATTTGATTTAGGTTTATAATAACGATGTTAATCAAAAAAATGTTCTTGGTGTTCATATGTTTTTGGTGTTTATCATTCTTGAAGATGAGTCTTTAAAAAAATTAATTAAAAATAGTAAAATAAATAAAATAAGGTCAAATAACCATTGTACCCTCGAGCTTAACAGAGAAATCAGACGGGCGTCAGCTCAAGGGACCAATTCCATAACAAAATGCATACCTGAAGGGTTTTCTTGTAATTTTTGAAGATAAAGGATCAATTCCGTAACAAATTACAAACCTCAGGGACCAAAACTGTAATTTACTCTTTTTTAAATTTTTCTTGTTCGTCAAAAGGAAACAATGAGATGTCAAGCGGATGTATTAAATTTGATTGAATTAGGCATTAAATTGAGTAAATTACAATTTTGGTCCCTAAGGTTTGTGATTTGTTATGGAATTGGTCCTTTTTCTTTAAACATTACAAGAAAACCCTTCAGGTATGCATTTTGTCATGGATTTGGTCCCTCAAGCGAACGGCCGTCTGATTTCTCCGTTAAACTCGAGGGCATTAACGTCATTTTACTTTATTTCATTTATTTTAAGATTTTTTAATTAGTTATATTTTTTTTTCTTTGAATACTTATCTTCTTCACCAAGAACACCATGAACATCATCAATAACCCGGAAACTTGAATCAAATTTATATTATCTACAACAAAATCAAAACCATCAATAATCAAGAACAAAAGACATGATCTTAAAAGAGTAGAGAGAGAGATCTGAGAGATAGAGAGAGATAAAGATAAAGAGAGATCGAGATCTGAGATAGAGATCGAGATCTGAGAGAGATCGATAACCTCTGGCCGGCGACTTCGCCTTCTCTGGCGACTTTGCCTACTCCGGCGAGGTCTTCTCCCTAAGATAGATATTGGGATAAGCGATCTGAGAGAAGAGATTGAGATAGATCAAGATCGAGAGAATGGATGAAGCACAGCGACAAAAAACGATAAACCTCTCACCGGCGTCTTCGTTTTTCCGGCGACTTCGTTTTTCCGGCGACTTCGTTTTTCCGGCGACTAATTCTTCTCCGGCGACTGGTTATTCTCTTCTCTCAGATCTGGTTCTTGTCTTCTCTCATGTCTCTCTCACAGATCTTTAAGTTCTCTTCTCTCGTATCTTTTCTCTCGATCTATCTCTCTTGATCTATCTCTCTTCTCTTTTTTAGTAGGTTTTTTAAATTTGGGTTTGATTTAGATTTTTTAAATTTGGGTTTGATTTAAAATTTTGGTTTTGTAATATGAGTGTCATTTGATTTGGTTTAAGTTTCTAAAACTGATTTGATTTCATTTAAGTTTCTAAAACTGATTTGATTTGATTTAAGTTTCTAAAATTAATTTCTTTTAGGTTTTGAAATTTGATTCATGTTCATGTTCTTCATGTAGAAGATGAATGTTCAAGAAAATAAATATAAGTAATTAAAAAATCCTAAAATAAACTAAAAAAGGTAAAATGACGATAGTGCCCTTGAGCTTAACGGAGAAATCAGACGGCTGTCAGCTCGAGGGACCAAATCCATGACAAAATGCATACCTGAAGGGGTTTCTTGTAATTTTTGAAGAAAAAGGACCAATTTCATAACAAACGATAAACCTCAGGGACCAAAATTGTAATTTACTCCATTAAATTTTATCAATTTACACTTTTGTTCCCTATATTTGTAATCCATTATTAATTCTTGTCTTTTATTTTTATTAATTATAATTTTGGTCATTTTGTTTCATTTATAATTCGCTGGATTAACTATTGTTAAATAGGTCTACTATTAACTCAAAAGGGTATTTTTGTTTTTTTAATATCTCTTAATTTTCAATTAAAAAATAAGAAAATATATTATATGTTAATTATTATTATTAATACATGTATACATATATAAAGAAAATAACAAGCTTGTCGGTCAACCCACCCCTTTATCATTTCCCGAAAAAACTCCGACTTTACTGTTTTCTTTCATCCGTTTACCATTAGTCCTATGGCTATGATTTTTCTTTTTTTTTGGAATAGCTTCAAGATATTGATTTTAAAGAAGTCATCAAGGTTAAGAGTCTCATCTTCAGATTAAGTTAGAAATATTTGGACATTATTTATGAGCTATAATTAGTAATCTCTGAGCTCCAACTTAATTAATTTTATTGGGAAAACTATTTGTTACTACTTAGGGGGTGTTTGGAATTTGCTTATTTGAAATAACTTATGATTTTTTACAAAAATCCTTGTCAACTTATTATAAGCTAGAATGGTTTAACTTCTTGAAAAACTTCTTATTATTGATTTAACACCGGTATAAGTTGGTTATCTAAACAAATTGATACAACTCTGTTCATCAAAAGAGGCAAATGTATGTTAATTGTCGTTCAAATCTATGTGAATGACATTATATTTGGTTCCCGCCGCTTGATGGGAATTGTACTCCAAGGCGGCCCGTTCAAAAGTGTTTATTACGGTGTCATACCGGAATAACTCAATAAGTTGTTTTTATAAGCAATCCCAAGCACCCCTTTAGTCTAACCAATTGGATTATTAAAAGGTTTATTTATTAAGGTTTTGTTAATTAAGTAATCTAATTTATATTTTAGTTAATTTATTAATTCAGATTATAAAAATAATATATTAATTTAATTTAGAAATCTAGCTTATTTTAATTAATTATTCCTAAGAAGTAAATGTTTATACTAAATCATTTAATTATTAGATGATTTTAAACCATGGGATTAAAATATCGTAATTTGAGTTAAGTATTCATTAGAAAGCTTTAATTTAGAGAGATGGATTTATAAGTTTATAAAATTATATTTTGATGTTTTGGGATGTCATCAAGTTTTAAACTTAGCGGGGTTGTGTAAGATCTCACATTGGTTGGGATGTGAACAAATATTGCCTTTTAAGGGGCTTGGTACCTCATCTATCAGAGACGTTTTAAAACTATGAGTTCAGATGTGTGGACAAATCGTACAATATATGTACGGTTGGTCTGAGATGTTACAGTGTGTCAGCGAGGATATTGGGCTCACAAGGGGAGTGGATCGTAAGATTCCACATTGGCTGGGGAGGAGAACAAATGTTGCCTTTTAAGGGACTTGGTACCTCCTTTATCAGACGCGTTCTAAAACCGTGAGTCCAGGTACGCGGACAAAGCGGACAATATCTGGTACGTTTGGCTTGAGATGTTATAAATATTGTAAGATCCCACATTAGTTGGAGAGAGATATTTGAGACATGACACTTTGTTTTTAGAGACCAAATCAATCGAGTCAAGTTTGACCATAGTTGATGATTTCTTACTTTTGAATAAATAAAGCCATTGATGGATATTATGATATGAAATGTGTAGGTCTTCGGTCAAGAGCTATCAGTAACACAGACATGTAAGCCTTTATACGAGACATACAATCGGATGCATGTTTACGTACAAATTTATTTTGAGCATTATATGATTTGTATAGTGGTGTGTACGTATGCATAGTGTTTCACTTTACATACATGATACAATATATTTTACATGTATGTTATTTTTTTATGATTAGTTGCACGTTATGTGTTTATTTTGTTTTCAAATAACTCTAGCATGTTATTTCATATGAAAGTTTTATGATCGGTTTTAACGGGTACGCATTTGACCAAGTAAGTCGCACGACCCTTAATAGGTGTTGTGCAAATCGGACAACCCAGGGAATATCCGTGACAAAATGACCCATACCCGACTAAACAATTTACGAGATATATTTTCTTTCAATGTTGCATGTTTTCAGAAAATGCATACTATTTGGTACATAGTTTACAAGTTTATAGGTATGATGTGAAATGATTTTTATTCACGTAAATCATGAACTCACTGTGCATTATAAGCTGACTGTAACATGCATCTCAACGACAGAAGGTTTCACGTTGGACAAAGAAAAATGACACGCATAGAGATTTTTCAATATTTATGTTCAGATGTCTATGATGGATAAATTTGTAACACAGTCCGGTTTTGGACGTGTTAGCATTAAGTTACTTATTTATTTATTTATTTTGAAGTGTTCCGTTATAAACGGTTTTAATTAACCGTCATTTACGAGTATTTATGGAGAATTTGTTTTAGATTACATAATACTAGTGTGACCACCGCGCGTTGCGCGGTAGCGATACAAATTTTAAGAAAATATATTAGATCTAGTTAAGATATAATATAAATCGGTTAATAACTAATGAGATACGATGTGAAACGATGAATATATTTGTACATTTTGATACTTATTTGTTGTTACAAAGAGTTTGAGATACATCACTAACTTAATAAGTTTGAGATACATTTGATAATAATTTTATTGTAATGTTATTAGAACTCAAATCATTAATGTTTATATCACTATTAATGTTTCAAAGATTTTGAAGATCTTTTTCTTCAAAAAAATGTCTCATAAGATTTGAGTTGGCAAAAAGAATTACCTTCTTTTGTTCATCACGTTTTCTTACTAACGTGGGATAACCAAACTAACGACATGTCAAGATTTAATAAGTATTATATTCTTGTAATATCATCTTGTTACTTATGATTGTTACTTTAGTATAACACAAATATTAAAAACAATATTTATTATTATTTTCTGAATAAAATTTTTGTTTTATTAAATTGTCATGTACATATTAGAGAGAGAGAGATGTACTTAACTTAACTTTGCTTTATATATTATAATCAATAAAAAATACAATGATTTATTAAATTAATGACAGGTTTTTCAAATTAATGAAAGAAATAATCCAAAAATATATTTTATTACAATATTGATAGTTTGATTACATTGATTGTCGTAGAAATTAATAAATTGTATTTATTTTTACTCAATGAAAAAATTAAATTGAAAGGTTTAGATATTAATACCTCGGTGAGTTTAGATTAAAGATAAATCAAAATAATAGAAAAAAATATAAATTAAATTAAATCTGCTCATTAATTTTTTTAACATTTATATTTAATTGTCTTAAATTGTTATAAATATTTCATTTATATACATTTATTCATAATAAGTAAAAGAAGAATATAAAGGGTTAGACAATTAATGAGGTATATTGATTTATAATAATTGTAAAAATACATAAAATATTAACCAATTAATGAGATATATATATATATATTTTAAATTAATTGGATAAATAATATAAAAAAATGACCCAAGTAGTGTCAAAATATCAACGTATATTATTTTGGTCTTTTTTATAATAATATATTGATATTAATATATTAATTAATGTGTAAATAGAAAATGAATGGTAAATAAAGTTAAAAGTTTTTATTATATTAATTGTTAAACTAATAAAATAAGTGGTAAACAAATAGTCTCTTGTAAAATAAAAAAAATGAAACGTAAAATAAAAAATAGTTTTTAGTTATATTAATTATTTTTGTAAATAAAAATAAAGGAAATAAAAAATAAATGTTAAAACTAATAGAATAAAAGAAAATAAAAATTATTTAATTGGTTGTTATGTAAATGCCTTTTAAAAAAATTGGTTGTTATGAAATAAAAAATATAAATAAATGTTAGTAATTAATTATTGAGTTTAAAAAATGAAAGGTACGTTCAAATAATAATATATTTTAATTTAATTTAATTCATAAATTGAAGAAATAGTAAATAATGTTTCAAATTATTTCAAAAATACAATATCATGTTTTAAGAAAAATAAAACGTAGAAATATTTTTTTTAAAATTATAAATAAATAGCGCTTAAAATAAAATGAAAACCTAGAAGTAATAACTTTTAGCTCGTTACAAACCAAATATCTGAATTTTTTTGACAAAAAATATGTCGATATTTGATCATAAAAAGAATATTTTCACTAAGATTTGAGGACAATTTGTTAAGGATGAAGTCATAAACATAGTAAATTCTCACAACAATGACAATGTTTATAGTAATTATCAATCACTTTTATATTGCTATTGTCAATACGACTTGATTTTTTTTAAATCATCATATCAGATCCTGTAATCATAAAAGATCAAAATTTTATTCGAATCTATAAAAACAAATCCAACAATATGGAAAAGAAGAAATACGTAATAACAAACAACATTTTTATAAACATATAATTTCTACAAACCTGTTTAAAATCATTCATGTCTTCATCAACTCTCATTTTCTTCATCCTCTATCAATAGAATTTCCTTCATCCTCCATCAATAAAATTTTCTAAAATTTCTTCAAAATTTTATCTTAATCTAATTTTATTCAAACGTAAACACAATCATATCCCATTGCAACAACAAATCCAACAATATGGAAATTGAAATAATATAATTGCAACATACTTATAAACAAAATGTAATCCTATAAATTTCTTTGATGAAGGGGATGAAGAAGATGTAAGTTGAAGAACTCATGGAAGATTTTAAACAGGTATGTTGTAATTATATTATTTTAATTTCTTTGTCAAAAAAATATATATTATTTCAATTTCCATATTGTTAGATTTGTTGTTGTAATAAGATATGATTATGTTTACGTTTGAATAATATAGATTAAGATGAAATTTTGATGAAATTTTAGAAAATTCTATTGGTGGAGGATGAAGAAAATGAAAGTTGATGAAAACGTGGATTATTTTAAACATGTATGTAGAAATTATATGTTTATAAGAATGTAATTTGTTGTTACATATTTATTCTTTTTCATATTATTGGAGTTGTTGTTATAGATTTTGTTGAAAAATAAGGGTTCGTAAAATGAATAATACATAAGCGATAGAGAGGAAGAATTATACCTAAATTGTATTCTCATGTTAAACCTGAAAAACGATCTTGTTAAATAATAACAAATAAAAAAATGAAGAAACAAATCAAGTGAGGGAGAGAAAAAACTTTACCTGAACAAATATTTTGTTAAATAATAATGATTTATGAAATAAATAATCCATAAATTTATAGAGAGGAAGAAGAAGAAGTTTATTAATTGATAATGATAACAAATTAAAAAAATGAAAGAAACAAATTAAGTCATGGAGAGAGCAAACTTTACCTGAACAAATATTTTGTTGAATAATAATGATTCACGAAATAAAGAATCCATCAATTTATAGAGAGGAAGAAGAAGAGATGTATTAATTGATAAATCATGGATAAGCACATGAAGGGTTTGAAAATCATGGAGAAGCACATGAAAGGGTTTGGAGGTTTCACCTCCAACAATGAAGATAAAAAGGTTGGAGGATAAAAACTTTAAAATTACGAAAATAACCCTATCATAATGAATTTCATGTTTAAAATATAAGGACAAAATAGTCTTTTATATATCAAATATCTTAAAAAATAAAAAATCTAAGAGAAAAGAAAAATACTCTTCTAATTCTTAGAGAAAGACACATCATTATGTTTGGTTCCTCCTTTAATATATATATAAATATAGAATTTTATGGTGAAACGAGGGTGTTACATGTGTGGCGCAGATACAGGAGGGAGATGGAAAGCCATAAATGATGGAGGATGGCTTCAGGCGTCGGAGTTGGAGACGGCTGGAGGATGTGAACTTCGACGTTGTGGGAGCTGAGAGAGGGAGCACCCAAAGGTTGTTTCAAAAGTGGGCACGTGATGAACCCTAAATTGTCTGTATGCAATATGTATGATAATAAATGGAAACAATAATATATAATCTATAATTATTAAAATGATTAAATAACCATAAAATCGTAAATAAAGAAATAATGTAAATTGAAGATAGATAATTAGTTCTATAACAAATGACAAATTTTAGAAACCAATCCATAATTTACTCTATAATATAATAATATCGAGAAACTTATAGATCAAGTCTATCTTTATAACATTACGAAAAATTTTATAGTTTTTGAACAAGGTAAAGAAGAAATGTTATGTTTTTTTACAAACAAAATATTAACCTTCAAAATAATATATGGATTAGTGATTTAATCATACAAATGTTTCAAATGTATCTGTCAATGTTATAATTTTTTCTATATTTACATATTTTGTGTTTAAGATCTTATTTTTGTAATTTAGTGACCATTTATCAAACGTTTAACTGAATAAACACTTAGCAAGTCGTATTATCTTACCAAATTAATATACCAAGAACCAAGAATCTTACCCGATAAGAGCAAAGGCAAGGACTGAAAATCTTACTCGATAAGTGAGGTTGACGACTCTTACCACGATTAGATCTTATCGAGTAATTTGTTGCATACCGTATCATTTTAGTGGACTACAAACTTATCCGATAAGCACTTATCCTAGTAAGTTTTGGTAAATGGCTTCTTAATCTTACTTTTTTTTTGCTCAAGTCCACCTATTTTAATGGTATAAAAAACTGTATTTTTTCCTCACCCAAATATGAAAATAATAAGTTTTTGTTTAAAGTGTCTTATATATTAAAAGAATGGAAAATTTCATCTATATCTTTTAAAACTTCCTAATATATTCTTATAAAACATGAAACTATATACATATCCTTCTAAACCTATAGAATTCACATATATATTTTTCTTCTTAATTTAATTATTATTAAAATATTTAAAAAATAGAAATCATTATCTCTAAATTGAATTTATTTTCTAAATTGCTTAACTACCCTTCAATTTAGAGATAATGATTTGTATTTTTTAAATGTTTTAATAATAATTAAATTAGAAAAAAATGACATATATGTGATTTTTAGTGGTGTAGAAGGATATATAGTTAGTTTTAAACTTTACAATAGGAAATTTTAAAGGAAAATAAAGTATGGTTTTCATTTATGTACGATTATATATAGAGTCATATTGTGATAATCCATGAAAGTATAGGGTCTGAGGGTGAAACTTTAACTTCGAAGTTTATAGGCCAAACCGGGGTTTCACCGGCGACGATCAAAGCCAATCCAATATCTTTGATTCTCTCTTTTAGGTTTGATTCTCTCTCCATATAGATCTCGACCCAAAGAAAACATAGTTTGAAGTTTATTGTTTGATCTACTTTTTCAACTTGGGTTAACTCCATATACACGTATATGTTCTCTCTTAATTTTGGGTGAATTTTTTAATAATTCTTCAGTAGTTTTTTCAATCGGATCGGAGGGCAGTCTGAGTCATGGTGAGAGCTTCGAAATTCCTCTTTGCTGATTTTGTTATTACGTTGTCATGGCGATTAATGGAATTAGGGTTTCTGTCGTCATTGCTTTATTTCTCTATTCGAGGGTTCTTAAGTGTTTCTGGGCTCCTTTGAGACCAAGAAAAATGGACAAATTCCTTTTCTTAGGAACACATACAATACAGCAATGGTAACCACATATTAACTGCTTCATTTATGAAGGTTATAGCAACCTTACTGAGACTGTGAGACAGAATTTTGTTACATGCTATTTGCCTCTATGTAAAGGATGATTCGTTTGAATGGACATGAGAGTCGAATTACATTGCATTGCCAGAATCCATGTTGCCTTTGAAAAATGAGTATTCCATTTAACAGGTAGCTCTATTTTCCAAGACTAATTAAGGATGTATGTGATTGTTCTTGAGGACAGCGTTCTGGAAGTTGACTCTAACTTGGAACTTATGTATGTTAGGTTTGTGAGCTGGACCTGATCTTTAATTTTCACAAGGTACTTTGTTTTCTTGATTCCTTTACTTGATTCATATTTGTTTATTTATCCAAGCTACAACAAACTTAAAACATCCCTCATATCTAAAAAGAATCTATTTCTGAAACTGGAACATAACATGGTAATATGGTATGATGGCCTCTATATTTTCAGATTTATGATAAGAGCTCAAGAGCTCCAAAAACAGACGACAATATTCATGAGATGGTGATTGAGAATGCCAAAACTCACCCTGTCGCTCGAGCAGAGGTACGCAACAATGCATCCCAATCAGTTTTCTACACTGCTCCTCTATCAAAACCATGCAGTTCCCCACAGTTGGAGATCGAATCGGCTAGTTTCATCTTGAATAGGGAGGAGGTTTCTGATCTTAGCGATGACAAACCTATCATCACAGCAATAAGTGTTGACGATGAAGAAGAAACTAGGGAGGAAAAAGCAGTAGAAAATATGGAGAAGAACGAAAAGAAGGGAGATTCGATCGATTATTGGAAAAGTGATTCAATCATTTATTCACAGTCACCGCCGATATCTCCAACCTTTGAATCGAACAAATCAATCACCACTGATGTCTGCAACCAAATCAATCATTAGTTAGACCACAACCATCTCGAGCGTTGCGTGCTGCCGGTTGTGCCTCCACCATCGAGCAGAACAAAAGTCACCGAGAATAGATCGAATCCTGGATTGAGATTTTAGTTTGTAATAACTGGATCTAGGTTCTCAGTAAATAAAAAAGAGGAGAAATCACTAAACCCCATTTTGGTGATTTCCTTATGGCCCAAACCCAAACGTCTTATTTCCTACGACGTCCTCAGCGACCCTCAGAAGCGTCAGATCTATGATCTCTACGGCGAAGAGGCTCTCAAGTCCGGCCAAGTGCCTCCTTCCTCATCCGGACGCAATTACCACTACAACAACACTCATCAGCATCCTAATCCTAACTTTCGATTTAACCCTAGGGATGCTGAGTTGTTAATTTGGAGGAGGATCTGATTCTGTGTGGCTGAAAGTTTTGGATTTTTTTTGTGTGCGTTGGTTGAGGCAGCCAAAGAAGAAGCAAATTCTTTAAGCAATATAATTGCACATGCAACCAAGTAAGCTTATATTACATGTATTATATGTTTTTTCTTTTCTTCTTAGTGTGGAATATTGGCCTCCTTTCTTTTTTATGATAAATTACTTAAATTACCCTCGTTCGACTATAGAAACTACCTCCATTCTGAAAGAGATGTAATTGCCTTAAATTTGTGCATTAGTGTTGCTTTTGGGTCAAAAACTAACATTTTTTGGATAGATATGCCGGAAACCCTAAACCCTAAAGAAGACTTTTTTTGACAATATCTTATTGAAATACACTTTAAAGTTTTTAATTCGGGGTTATTCAGTTAAGCGTTTCACGTAGTTCTCACACTCAGGATTGGTTAGGATTTTCATTCGCAGAGTAAATGCGTCAAGCAGAAGAGCTCTACAAGAAACAACATGAGGAAATGATGGTGTTAGTGAACATGTTTACCCAAAGGCAGTTGTCTGACCCTCCATCTTGGTTTTTGGTCATATGTTATGAACACTTGTTTAGTTGTGTATTTATTATGACCGAATAATTGTTGATGGGTTTTAATTAATGTATAATATTTGATTTCCAACATTTAGCTCTTTTTTAGCATTTACATGATTTTAAATCCATTTTTAAAATTATATTTTTTTAAATGTGTAGGTCATTTCTGGCGGATATTCCACCGGAAATTAATTCCCCGGATTTAAGAAAAAGAAATTGGTAATTTCCGATGGAAATATTCTGACATGTTGATTTCTCGCGGATTTCTTTTATCAAATGCAAGTCAAATGTCCTGCTCAATATCAATGTTTTTTTGGCATATATGAGTATTTGACTTGTTTTGTTTTGTTATTTTGCTAGTTGAATTTTGATATCATGGAAATAGGTTTGAATTACAACCTCCCATGTAAAGAAGCAAAATCTTTACCACCAATCTAATCAATATATTTTGTTTAACTATGACAGCTAAAACTTGTTATTGTTTTCGGTTAATTATAATGCTCAATAAATTGCATTATGGCTCTTGGATTTCATAAAATTGATTTCAACATCGATATTTTTTCTGGAAATTTTAGTTTTGAATTGGTTTTAATTTATGGGGCTTATTATAAAATTACCGAAATGGTCTACCAAGTTTATTTCTAATGGATGATTACAATAAATCATTTTATTAGATGATTTAATAAATATCCAGACACTTTAAACCCTAAAATCCTAACCCTTAAACCTCAAACCCTCAAACCCCAAACATGTGACGTATGCTCGAACAGGACTGGGAAAAGAGGTAAGGTCTCGCTTTCCTTTTTCATTCAGTTGAAATTCCGGCAATTTGTTCACTTCGTTCTATTATATAATGGATCAACCCTCTTCAAGAACTCTCACCAAATTGAGCGTTTGTCTGAACTGATGCTACACCTTGGGGCTGCAGTCCCTTCTTCTTAGCACGGATGTCCCTCAAGGAGGGCTCACTACGTAACATGATAGGGATCCCATCAAACAAAGAGTACCTTCGACAGACCATTAACCCCCAGAAGGAAACTCAATTACATAGACCCTGTAGCGAGTTGGTTAGAGCTGCTAGACCTCTAAGCAAGTGTTGCTAGACTTTCCTGGCTGTTGTTGCTGCTCTTACAACTGCTAGGCAAGTTACATGAGTGGAAGGTAGGGAAGATCGAATCGCTCTCTCCGTGCAAGCAGACCTTCAAAGAGAAAGAAGAAGCATGGCACGAGATAGGCGGCGGAAGAATCGATGGATGGAGATAGAGCCCTCCAACTCAAGCATGAAATCAATGTTGAGTCAACAATAATCCAGAGGGGTCCATGAGGATACTTTCACTATACTTGCTCTTCTTGCCTGCTCTTCCGTCCTTATACCCTAAACCCCCAACCCAAAAGGAAAAAACTCGCTTGTGACACCAAATAATTACCGTATCAAGGGTGGCACGAACCACCAATCTAAATGAGTTTATCTATCCTTAAATCACGATAAAAATTGTTGATTTCTATATTATGATTATTAAAAACATGTGGTATGTTTTTTAATGGTAAACTGCATCAAAATGCAACATATGTTGTTTAAAAGTCGATTAATTTCCAATTGGTCCTATTTTGGGACGTGGGCGTAACGGCCTCTGCGACACAATTTAAAAATTGATTAATTTCCAATTAGGCATATTTGGGTTCGTTCACGATGACCACCATTTCAAGTCCCCTTAATTGGGACGACCGAGTCCCTTCAGGACCACCCGGGGTTTGTATGGTTGTTAATTATATGGCTCGTGGGCTCAAGCGATCTACTAAACGAAGTTGTTCTTTAGCAAAAGAAGAAGGCAAGGAGTCTGGGCATCAGAACGCCAGGCAAGCATCAGTCCCTTGGTTGATGAGTCGTAGCGGAGCCATGTGGCAAGAGGTGGATTGGCGTAGACACCCAAGGCACCCAAAAAACAATCAAAGCATTTAACTACCTTTTCATAACGGAGATTCCAAGTTGGAATTATGTATTATGTGATGCAACATTTGGAGTGACAAAAGGTATAAATTTAATGATTCTTTCATTGTAGTTTTTGATTCTAACGATTTGCCAAATCAAAGTTTAAAAAGAGTAAAACGTAAAGACTTTGCTACAAAATCAATATTTTCAAAACTTACTCCAAAAATTATAATGGAACTCGAACTAGACCTTGACATGGGTGGCATTCATACCCTCCATCCTGTTAGCCATGATGCTAGATCCTGTGGCACTTGGCTTAGCCTCTTGGGGAATCTGGATTCATTGGTTCTACTCATTTCAGATTCTGAAGCACTTGCAAAATCAGTGTTGGCATTTTCAGAACGGTCTGTATCTGAATCAAATCCAGATTCATAAACACTGGAATCCCCAATGTCTGATTTCGCTGATATATCATCCGCATGGTCATTGTCTATCATGTTCATGTTACTTGAATATTCTGGAGATGGTGGTGTTTTAGTAGAAACTTTAACTTCAGTAGTTGATGTAGAGTTGTTCCGCTGCTCTTGGATCTGCAAATTGTCAGAAATTTCAGTTATTATAATTTGCTCTACAACCCTTTGGTCGTGAGTTATAGTCCCTTTACATATATTATTATTAACGATTTATTTACCAAAATTTAATTTATGCAACATGTCTTCTACCCCAAAGGGTAGAGTGTGTCAAGAATATAGGAATGCACCATTTACTTGACCGCTTCCTGACAAATCAATTAAAACACAATAATATTCTACTTCCTAAATCAAACCAAACAAACTCAGTATATCCCACATAAAGATAGAGGCATGGGGAAAGGTAGAGGCAGTACAAAGCTATAATATGCCTGACTAAGAAATAGCAGCAGACGGCCTCAACTAGTTGTTGTTAGCCACTGACTAACGTAGAGCTAGCTTTTCTTGACCGGCTACTATGCCATATAAAAATAAAAGCGACTGAATCATTAAGAACGCAAGCATATATGGTTATTGTATATATGATCTTATAGGTTCTAATACACAAGCTAATATATATTAAATATATATGTCTTTAGCTGAAGATATTTATGGACTATCCAACTACGAAGTCAAATACGACAACTAGCAGACTGTATAGATCAAAATATTGCATAACCATATTTTGTACTATTGAGGTTATATACCTAAAGCAAGTCGTAGAGT
Source organism: Silybum marianum (assembly GCA_036898165.1). Taxonomy (NCBI): domain Eukaryota; kingdom Viridiplantae; phylum Streptophyta; class Magnoliopsida; order Asterales; family Asteraceae; genus Silybum; species Silybum marianum. The sequence goes on along the minus strand of CM072538.1, from coordinate 36,024,233 downwards.
CAAACTTAGGGAGTAAATGGATTTGAACCCTAGAAGCATTGTCTATTATTAGAGAAAATAGTGGTATGTCAATGCTGTCGGAGGAGGCACTAATTATTCTTAGAAAATTAGCACATAAGTCATCACCTAAAACTTGATAAGAGCGTTATAATGATAAAGATCATAAAGAACTTATGAGAATTGAAAGCGCCATAAAGCTAAATTTAGAAACAATACTTTACTCTTTAGGTTTGATTTTACCTGCAACTCTTTAGAATCTTGTGTCAATGGCTTTTCTGAAGACATTTCCTCGGGTTGAAATATAACTTTCCCCACAAAAGTGCCATTGTGATGGGGAGATGTGACAGTGGGTTGTTCTTCTTTGTTATCAGGTACAACAACATGTTGATCTTCGACATACCTACTTGGCTTATCCACGGATCTATCTGTTAAAGATAATTCCTCTGGTTGAGATATAATTTTCTCCTCAGAGGTGTCATTGTGATGGGAAGATGCCTTTACAGTCGAATCTTGTTCTCTATTATCAGGTACAACCACATTTTGATCTTCATCATATCTAGTTGGCTTATCTGTGGATTCATTCATGAAAGAATATTCCTCTGGTCGGGATGAAATTTTCTCCTCATAAGTGTCCTTGTGATGGGAAGATGCATTTAGAGTCGATTGTTGCTCTTTATTATCTGGTACAACCTCATTTTGATCTTTAACATACCTAGTTGGCTTGTCCGGTGATCTATGTGTTAAAGACGATTCCTCTAGCCGGGATACACTACTATCCTCAGAAGTGTCCTTGTGATGGGAAGATGTCTTTACACTCAATTGTTGTTCTTTATTATCCGGTACAACCTCATTCTGATCTTCAACATACCTAGTTGGTTTGTCCACGGATCTATCTGTTAAAGAAGATTCATCTAGTCGGGATACAATATTCTCCTCAGAAGTAGAAGTGTCCTTGTGATGGGAAGATGTCTTTACAGTCGATTGTTGTTCTTTATTATCTGGTACAACCTTATTTTGATCTTCAGCATACCTAGTTGGCTTGTCTGGGGATCTATCTGTTAAAGACAATTCCTCTGGTTGGGATATGTTTTCCTCCTCAAAAGTGCCCTTGTGATGGGAAGATGACTTTACAGTCGACTGTTGTTCTTTATTATTATTATTAGCTACAACCACATTTTGATCGGATACATATGTAGTTGTCTTGTCCATGGATCTATTCGTTAAAGACAATTCTTCTGGTTGGGATGTAATTTTTTCTTCTGAAGTGACCTTATCATGGGAAGCAGTCGATTGTTGCTCTTTATTATCTGGTACAACCTCATTTTGATCTTCAACATACCCAGCTGGCTTGTCCAGGGATCTATCTATTAAAGACGATTCTTTTGGCTGGGATATAATTTTCTCCTCAGAAGTGCCCGTGTGATAGGAAGATGCCTTTACAGTCGACTGTTGTTCTTTATTATTATTATTATTATTATTATTATTATTAGGTACAACCACATTTTGATCTTCAATTCTATCCGTTAAAGACAATTCCTGTGGTCGAGATATAATTTTATCCTCATAAGTGCCTTTGTGATGGGAGGATTCATTGTCAGTCGTTTGTTGTTCTTTGTTATCCCTGTGTTGATATTCAGTGTACCTAGTTGGTGGTGACTGGTGCCTTGTGGATATATCCATTTGCATATCAGGACCCCTAAAATAATTTAAGTTACTATCACCTTCTTTCTCATCATAAATGTGATCAGTGACATCAGACAATGGTGATGAGCTCCAATTGCTGCTAGTTTTCTCTTGATTATCTGGATTCAAATAAATTTTGTTTGACATTAGCTCATCAAAAAAGGTCTGATTATTAAATTAGAAAACACTAACTGTACTTTCTGAATACCTGCCTCATCCATAACACTTGTTTTATCCTCGTCCAGTCTACCATCTTGATAGAGCTTCATAGTCTCATCATCTTCAATCTGACTGGCATGCTCAGTTTCCTTAGAAGTATGATAATGCTCTTTTATACAAGTCAAATTAGCTTCTCGGGAAGAGTCATCTTTAGTATGGTTCTTATGTTCCACATCATCAGCTGAACCAGTTGATTTTGTATCAGGTGTAGAGCTCATGTTAGACTCATTACGTTCACCCTTCTGTCTATGCATGGAAGAATAGTTTGTGACATCTGGATCCATGCGTTCAGTAGTACCAGGTTTCTCAAAATGATTTCTTCTAACAGACCCAAGAATATGTGCATTAGAATCGTAGGGAAGATCAAAAGGATTTTTTCTACTGGTTGAAATAAGAGTGGCATTAAATGGAATATCAGGACTTAAGTTTACCATATTCTTTTCAGCCATAATCCTCATGTTTTTTAGTGCTCTTTGCCTAGCAATAAGCGTCTCCAAACGTTGGTTTCTCTCTACCTCCGATGTTCCCAAATTCATTATATTCTTTTGGTCGTCCTCTGTCCATGTAATACTAGTATCGTCCTCTTTGTCTACATTTGCTTCTTCTTCTTCTTCTTCTTCTTCTTCTTCTTCCTCTACATCATCTTTAACTTCTTGATCATCATCATCATCGTCGTCGTCATCATCATCATAATCATCTGTGTCATTAATGACATCAGTCGATTCAATAGAATGATCTGAAGCAACATCTGTGCTAACATTAGACATGTGAGTGTTTGGAGGAACTTGAGGATGAAGCTCATCAAGAATTGGAAAAATATCAGCCATTGGTGGGGAACTTTCAGCAAGCTCAGATCCTGTCTCCCACCCTTTATTATCCCCATCTCTATGCTTTTCACCACATTTCCACAACAAACCTGAGGAGTTATCCTGTAATTTGTCACTAATTTTCAATTTAGTATTTTTGGCCTTATTATGCTGCTGCAACAAAACAAGTTTCTCTTCACTTTTTGCTTCTTTTCTTGACTGCTTTGAATCACTATCATCAATTGAGCTTCCTCTTTTATCTGTTTTTATATTAATCTTGATGTTATTATTATTAACAACACATGAAGTTTCCTCCCCATGGGTTTCCTCACAACTAGAGCTCCCATCAATTTCTGTCACCATAGTTTTTTGATTGTGGATATCATGATGCTGATGCCGTGGCTTTGGGATTTTGGCTATATTTTGATGACCATAAAATAACAAAGTTCCAAGCAAAATACCAGTGGATACAATAACAGGAGACGCATACATCAAAAGAGAAAACAAAAAAGGAAACGACCGATACATCCAAATCAAATGAAAAACCATAACGACCAACAATGGATGCCTTAAAGCTGATATATAACAACTTCTCATTGCAATATTACTATACTTTCTCACCAATTCAGCCCCCATCTTTCTTTCTTTCTTCTAAATTTAACCCAACATAACATGTTTCAAATATATATCAAACAACGAGATAATACCCATTAGACTTGGCAGATAATGAATTGAATATTGAAATATCAAATAGTTGGTACCAACAACTAAAAGATAATGAATTGAATGTGAATTACTAATTCTTTCATAAACCAAAGAATACCAAGAACGGGAAAAGTCGGCGATCAGCGCCTTCTCAATGAACCAAAATTCTCTGAACGATTCACATTCTTTCTTCTTTTTGTCAATTTCACGGCCATGCATATTATATTATGTTCGCAATGTGGATTTCAAAACAACATCCCCAGGATGGCGTTTGTTGGTGTCAGCACAAAGATAATAAATTTGGGGATAAATTACGAAAAACATGGCCAACTGAACGTTTTTGTGGTCTTCTTCATTATGATTTAAAAATCCAAAATGAGAGTGAATTTCAGTTTTGGTCCCTGAACTATGTGAATTGTAACGAAACTAGTTCATGTCTTCATTTATTCAGCATCTGCAATACCACCCATTTTCAATCCTCCATTAACATCCGTTATCTTTTTCTGTTTGTTAGATTATGTTTAACGAGGGATATTTTGGTTAATTTGCATTTACCTTAATAAACAATTAAAAAGTAAGTTATATTATATATCTATTATACACAAACAAACCCAGGGATCTCTATCATTTCCCGCTTCGATCTCCAGTGATATCAAACACCGGTTAATAAGACGGATTTGCTCTTCACGTGTGGGAACTTGGGTTAGTGGCCTTGGGGTTAATGGTGTTAAATATAGGACCAATCCATCAAAAACCATAAAATAATGACCAATAGCATAATTGAAGCATAATAGAGGGACCAATGATGCAACTCACTCATAAATTAATGATGGCAATCCCCCTCCGGGGGCCACGCACACAGGATTTATTTATGGTGTCTCTCATTGATCGAAGGTAGGAGAAGTCGGTCCGCCTCACCTTTGTTTGATTGGTAATGCCTTTGATACAGTGACAACTTTATAATTTGTTGATTTATTTTGGATTGGATCTTGAATCCACAATTTATGTTCCTGAATTAGTTTTGTGTCTGAATTCTTGACAACATCCTTGGGTAAACAACTAAAGTCTAAGTTTTTTTCGGGTATATTTGGTGGCTAATCGGATGATTGGTAGAATTGATGAAACGTATCATTGTTTTATCATGTTGAAAGGTTTGAATTTTGATTTACCTCAACAATGCCGACAAGACATATTTTAATCTCTAGACTTGTTGGCTAAAGATGGAATTTGTAAGGAGGCATTTGGTTAACATAATGAAATTTAACTTTGAAGGAATTGGAATGAAATTTGACAATGTATTTGGTTGGCGGGAATTAAAAAAAAAATAGGAATCTGCATTGGGGGATGTGACGATGATAATAGCGGTGTGGTGGTGTCGAGGTTGGGGACTTGGGGTGGTGGGTGGGTTGAGGTGGGGGTAGGTGATCCGTCCCAAAGATGGTAGAAAACCAAATCTTTGGAGAATATGGAAAACAATGAACTTGTAAAAAGAAAAAAAAAATAGAAGAATGAAATGGGTTTTGGGAGGAATTCATTGTTTTTTTCGGAAATCAACTTCTCTCGAAAAATCCTACCATGCAAATCATAGTAATCTATACGTTTTTCTATTTTGAGCCCCCATTCTCTTTCTTTCTTTCCCCATTTATACATCACAAACATGAAAGCAAAAGGCATGATTCCTATTTTTTTTATAAATATGGACGGATTTCCTTGCTTCTTTGACTGCAAACTAAGAAGCTATTTCATTCTTTCTCCAGGTAACCAAATACCTTTGAAGACAAGCAACTCATGTTAGTTCTTTTTTCTTTAGAATTGAGATGTGGAAATTGGGCCTCACCGGCCAACTTCCTTGGAAAAACATTTGGATGCACTCGGTCATTGGCCCTTCTTTCCTATGTAGAAAGATGTCGAGCTTGTTTTTCACTCAACAATTGTATCATCCGCCAACATTGCTTCTTGTTTGGTGTTCAGTTGCCAAGTCATCAACGGAAGGTAGGTTCTCACCCGGTTCGTTTATAGATTCAAATTACTCTTTTGAGATATTAGAACAATAACTATGTCTACATCAATTCATATACATGGAAACGGATTTTTTTTTTGTTAAATAGTTAAGAACTATTAGAAAAAGTAAGGTTACCTCTATCTTAACATTGATGGGTAGAATGGTTTGAGTTTATCAACATTCACAACTAAGTACAACTTCACATAAGCTGGAGTTCGAGTTGGCAAGCATTTTCGCCAATCTCTTCGGAATTCAAAAAGGCCCGTAGCTCTTTTTCCCTTTCGTCCTTCAACTGATCCTAGGTGCAACCACATCAAATACCCTTTGTGAAAGTTTCCTTGAACTCGATGTTGGTCATGGCGCTCTTTGTACTTCTGTTGGGACCGATGTTGTTGTTGCTCAACTTGTTGATGCACCTTTTGTATCTTACTGATGAATCTTTGAGCTCTACCTCCTTCCCCAATGTCTTTTCCATTTGGTGTGGAACTGATTGTCAACTCCGTATCAAACGGGATTTAAGGAAGTAATCCCAAGCAAACTTCAGATGGTGCCTTAGCTATTGAGCTATGCATGGTATGGTTGATGGAAAATTTAAGATATGGAATGTTGTTATCGCATATTTTTTGGGTTTCTTACATTATATCCTCGTATAAGATACACAACCGTGCAATTTACCTCTTCCGTCTGACCCGTCAGTGTATTTGTGGAAGGTGGTGTTGCGCTTAAGCTTTATGTCCATTTTAGACCATAAAGCACGCCAATTGATACAGAGAGGTTCCGAGGCTTAATGAGATTTTTATTTGATCTTTGGAGGAAAAAGAAACGAGCTCGAAGGAAGCCTGAAAGTGGTCAATCGAATAAAGAAAAATGCATGTGCAAAATGGCTCGACCCGTACCTAAACCGCCCTGGCGGGTAGCCATGCGGCTAGACCCGCATTCACAGCCGCCTTTGCTACTGTTTTGGATTGTTGGTATTGTTTCATATGGAATTGCTTCACATGCATCATAGCACCGTCCCATGATCTACCAATCTTTCCTTTTTAATTTTTAATTATTTTTATTTTACTATTTATATTATCTTAGTTCAAATATAATTAGGGTCTGTTTGGTTCAGTCAGGAGAATGAAAATGGAAATGGGAATGAAAATGACTGGGAATGAAAATGGGAATGAACATTGCATTGATGTTGTTTGGTTAATACTGGGAAATCATTATCATTATCATAGATGCTGTTTGGATGTTTAGCGTATATACTAACAAAAAAATTTATAGCAATGTACTACCATTTTTATAACATTAACCAATTATTTTCATTTAAACACAACTTCAAAAAATACAACACAAAATATGTTTCATCCAACTTCAAAAATACAACACAATTCGATGTTTCATCCAACTTCAAAAAATATAATATATTTCGAGGCTTCATCCAACTTCAAAAAATACAATACATTTCGAGGTTTCATCCAACTTCAAAATACAATACAATAGGATGTTACAACCAATTTCAAAATACAATACAATTGGATATTTCATCCAACTTCAAAAGTACCATGCAATCCAATGTTTCATCCTACTTCAAAATACAATACCAAAAGCAGGCTTACCATAGCATATGATCTTCAAAATACAATACCAAATTCATTGGTCAGCCGGATACAAAAACCCAAGCACATATGATCTTCTCAAGTGAGTTGGCAACGTAAACAAGACCTTAACTTTGGCGGGTTCACCATAGCAAATTTCAAGAGCTTTACCAATATCACCAGTAGATATTCCAATACTTAGAAGTTCATTCATGACTTCTTCCATCTTCTCATCACTCAAAGAATCGGATTTGTTAGCATCCGCCAAAACATTGGTAGTAGCAACATATTGTGACATCATTTGACCACAAATAGACTCAAACTTGGAATTAAATTCATCCAACCTTTTGTCAATGGTATTTTGAAGTGAAGGTGATTTTTTGTTCTTGTAAATTTCCCTTCTTGGTGAAAGTTTTTTTCGCTTCTTTGATGTGATAGTGGTTGATGAATTAAGAGACCCTTGTTCATCAACTTCTTGTTCACCTTCACTATCGGAAGAACATAAAAAGACATTCTTGTTGTTACTAATATCTTCACATGCTTGTGATATATCCTCGGCTTTTAGCCCCGTCGCTCTATCTCTACCCCAAACCAAGTCCAATTTTTGCAAATATGGAAATTTGAAGTTCCACAAGCCAGTTGCATTCTTATGCGTCTACAAAAATAAAAATGACACTATGAGAACAAGAATAATACAATTAAAAAAAGTAGTAGTTTCATGTCTTTACCTTGCACCAATCATCATACCATTGTTTCTCACAATTAATTTTATGCTCAACATCATCCCATTGACACCCGCTTTGCATCAACATTTCAGAAAGTGGATTATATTTGTTTTTAAGATATTTTATCCGAGAGTCAATGTGAGGGATTACTTCCTTATCAAAATTTGGTAGTCTTTGGACCAACCTCTTATGCACTTCAATCATGTAGCCATTTTTGAATCCACCATCTACCTTCCACAACGGATCACAAGCAAGTTCTTGTAAAACATTGACCAACGCCTCTCCTTCCTCATCGTTCCAATATATTTTGTTTTTCCCCCTTCCACGTTCACGCTCAAATGAAGGTGTAGCCATTTCTAAACAACATAACAAAGCATAATGTCAAATACAACATAAAAAACAAAAAAGCCGGGCATAATAAAACATAATATCAAATACAACATAACAAAACATAAAAGTACGAAATAATAAAACGTAATGTCAAATCCAACATAATAAAACATAATGTCAAATACAACATAATAAAACATAATGTCGACATAAAACTAAAAACAAAGATTCAAGTACAATCATGAAAAGTCTATCTATTTCTCCATGTGTTAAACATATTGGTAGCCATAGAGTTTCTAAATGCTAGCCACTCATCAGTTGGACTAATGTTTGTAATGTATTCAACTTCGTTACTTTCATCTTCGCTATTTGTTTCTTCTTCTTCTTCTTCTTCTTCTTCTTGAAGGATTGACTCTTGGGGATCATGGCTCATAAACTTTCGAATCAAGTTGTGTAAGAGGCAACATGCCATTATAATTCGAACTTGGGTTTGAATTGAGAAGAATGAGGGGGATGCAAGGATCTTCCATCTTCCTTTCAACAATCCAAAACATCTCTCAATCACGTTCCTTGCTTTTGAGTGTTTCATATTGAAATACTCTTCGGCGGTGTTTGGCCGATGACCACTAAACTCTTTTAGGTGATATCGTTGTCCCCGATAAGGTGCAAGAAAACCATTTGAATTACAATATCCAGCATCGACCAAATAATAAGAACCTTGAGGAACTCTTAGACCTTGAGGCCTTGAGATTGCATCTCGAAGCACACGACCATCATGTGCAGAACCTTCCCAACCAGGCAAAACATATATGAATTGCATGTTCGGGCAACAAACACCTAAAACATTAGTTGAAATGCAACCCTTTCTTGTGCGATAACGAGGCTTTTCATCACTAGGAGGTGTAACTTTAATTAAAGTCCCATCCAAAGCTCCTAAGCAACCTTACAAAACAAGGTGTATATATACGTCTCAACTTGGTGTTTAATTCATAACGTCGTTAACTTACAAATGTAATTACAAAACTAGTCATACCTGAAAACATTTCCATCTCCCATCTTGACAATCCTGTGTAATAGGCTCTGGTTTCTTGAGTAAGATTGGGTGCAACCTCAAAATTGCTAAAAGAACTAGATGGAATTGCCGACTAATTGTTTCTTTACTACGAAAAAATAAATGACTAATTGTTCTATTTTTTTTGTGGTGAGCCAAGGTGTATAAAAACATTGCAACAACCTCTTCAATAGACGTGTTTCTAGTAGGCTTTAAACATCCAAAATCACTTACCATATCACATAGTACCCTAAAGGTTGCTTTATCCATACGAAGTTCACTAATACAAACGGCATCACTTTCCATGGTCAACCTAAACATCCAATTCATCCTATCCATTATTTTCTCATCCTTTGTTTTGATTTCACGAATGGAATGACAACACATACACACAACTTCTAGCAAATTGCCAAACAGTAGGAATATTCGTAGAATATTAGAATGAAAAGAGAAAGCCTAACGAGTTCTCATAAGATGTAATATCCAAAAACTGAAAACAGAAACATGAACCCTAACATACCTGATGATGACAGCCGTATCCTATAGAGAGAAGAAGGAGGCGACGTTTAGGTTTAGAAGAAAGGAAGCGGGAATGAAATTTCATTCCACCCAAATTGACAAGGAATGAAAAATTGGGCTTCTTTAGGAATGGGCCCATTATATTATAACACTCTAAACTCCTTTTATTATATTCATTCCCATTAATAACCCATTAATACCCCCAACCAAACACCCCCTTAGTTTATTATTAGTTATTATCTTTTCCTAGTTAAGATTTGAATTATTAGTTTTAGTAATTATCTTTTCCTAATTAAGTTTGATTTAGTTCCCATATTTTAGATTATAAATAGGAGTTGATTTCTTCATTGTAAAACACATTATTATTATTATTATCAATTGAATTTCTTCTCTTTAAGAGTTTATTAAGAGTTTCTCTTAATTTTCCGAGTTTTACTGTTTGTAATTCTTAACCCTTTTGGATTTAGACGCTTGTCGATCCTTTCGCAAAACCCCGCTGCGTCACCAATACTTACTTAAGAATCAATGGAACAATTTATCAGACTCGTTCGCTTGTTTTTGGAATGAAAAGTAAGGTCCCCTTGTATAAAAGGTTACCTTGTCAAGTGAACTATGACGGCCTTCAACACTAAGGGGTCATTTACCAAAAACTTACTCTTGCGCTCTTCAACACTATCATTTACTTACTGGGTAAGATTTTAGTCCACAAAACGACATTGTATGCAACAATTTACCCGGTAAGCGCTTATCGTAGTAAGAATCATCGCACTCACTTACCGGGTAAGACTCTTGGTCCTTGTCTCACTCTTACCGGGTAAGATTTTTTATCCTTGTCATATTCATCTGCAAGCCTGGTGGGGAATGGGCAACATGCCACGTATTTTTACTAAAAAAATTAGATAGGTAGCTTTACTTAAGCCGGCCTAATGAAAAGAATATTACCGTTTTCTACTTCTTAATGTCGTTTCTTTATATGGACACATCCTCCCTCGATCCTCATCCTCATAACTCTCGAACAGTAACCTCAAATCTCAATCACTTGCCTTCTGGTTTCTTGCACCTTTCCCGCCCTAACTAATTAAATCGATCAATATGATCTACAGTTTTGTCGTGGTTGCTACCCTAAGAGGCTAACTGGTTCCACGGCCGTGGACGTTAACTGGTTGTTGGCTTGCTACCCTGAGAGGCTAAGACGATTAGTCGGTCGATTACTAGTTCTACACTTCTGCTTCTACAGTTCTGCTTTTTCATAAATCTACTACTGCTTAGTTACTGTTTGTTGCCCTAATCGATTAATGGACTTGCTGGCCCTAAATCCCTAATTCAAGTTCATATATTTTCTTTCTAACTTTTAAGTATATTTCATTACTTTGTTGAATAATATATATTTGTTTGAATTGTTTTAATATGTTTCCTAGATCACAACCATCGGGTGATCAAAATAGAAAAAGGAAAAAAGACAAGATGAAATTGTTCAATCTATGCAAGTTTCTATGAATAAATTTATTGTTAGACCATCAAATGTTCGTGAAAATCCGGTTTGTGATGATTAAAACATATGTGATGAAAACATTGATAATGTTTGTGATGGTGAAAATATTGATAATGCTTGTGATTTTAAAAATCTTCTTGTTGATGATATTGGTGTGAATATATTTGATCTAAGAGTCAAGAAAGATTGAATGGGTTAGCAATTTGCGGAAAGAAGTTTTTCGAATTTAGAGTTGTTGAAGTCATATTTACCGTCTACCATGAGTCAAAAAAGATTGAATGGGTTAGCAATTTTGAGCATTGAGAATAACTTTTTAGCTGATATTATCTATTATGATAAAATGATTGATATTTTTGCTTCAAAAACGCAAAAAGGCATTGTTTTAAGTAACGTATTTTATATTTTGTTACATGCGGTTTTGGTTTATGTCCCCCAATGTATCATTTTTGTTATATTTAATAAAAACCGGCATGAAATGAGCCGCCTAGATTGACTAGGTTCCAAACTCCTTCAAATAGTTTTATTTTGGTTTTTATATACACATATTAGGGACATTTTTTTGGCTTTTCGCCATGGCATCCGAAATCTCAGGATCGGCCTTGGTATCATTAACTTGAAATTGGGTTTCCATCGCATTGTGTGTGTGTTTCAATCGCACTTGGTTTTTGAAACTTCAACTCTGATTCGCTTCCCTCTCCAAACGACTGATTTTAGTCTTTTTTTTATGGTTTTGTATGGTTATTTATGGTTTTAGGGTTGTCAAGTTTTCAATCGATTATTTACAAATGTGACATTATTATAGATTTTGATTTATTTACAAATGTGCCATTATTATAGACCACTGAATTTTTTTTCCAAAGGAGATTAAAGTGTTCTTCAGATTTTCATTTTTTAGGGTTCTCCTCTGAGGGTCAGGTCCAGTAAAAATGAGAGTTAAGGTAAGAAGCATAAGAAGAGATCTTCACCCTTGGATGCATTAGGATGAGATGCACCGAGATACACAAGAACAATCCTCGTATCAAGTGCGATTTATGGGCGGGTTTGAGATTAAAGATGATCAAGGGTCCAAATCATTTCTTACATTTCTCATCTTAACTCCTATTCTCACACCATCCTTCGTCTTTCCCCTGAACCTTATATATATATAATATGCAAAATATATAGGGGGACTTTCTTTTGGAAACTTCATATTTTGTGAGAACTGTGAGGTCCATTTTAAACCACATAATTATATTAAAATTAGAAAGTTAATAATTTTAGTAATTTTAAATTACAAAATTAAAAAAGGGCATTATAGGTATTTTGTCAAGTTTACCTCTCCTCTCTCCTCTCCCTCTCCCTCTCCCTCTCCGTTCAATCATCACACCATGTTGAACCTTTATGAACGTTGGCTACAATGTGAACACATTGTGAGCCATTTATACAAACATTTTTATTGCATTATGAACACCATGATACACACCATATATTATGCATATTGTGCACAATTTGTAATTGGTATTAGGTGGTAGGATGACAGTGTGCCCAATTTGGACAACACCTGGATTCACGAGAATGCCAATTGTTCACGAAATTTAGACCCACTAGTTGTGTCCACATATTATGATCACATTGAGTACACTTTTGGAAAAAGTGAGAGGATGTCTAGAAAAAAAAAACAGAAAATGACGGGAGGTTTTGGAAAAAATTGTCGGTTCACTAAAATAGGTCTAGAAAAAAGTGTCATAAAATTAATATGTACAAGTTTTAAAAAGATAATGTTATAATATATTATAGGGCAAAATGCAAGAAATAGCAACCTACTTTCATAAATTTCCTTATTATAGCATTGTACTTTCAGTTTTACTTATTACAGCAATGTACTTTCAAATTATTTTTTATTAAGACATTGTACTTTGAAAAATTTATCCAAAATAGCAATGGGTAACTTGTTACCTTTTAAACAAGTTAACCTTCATTTTTCTTTGCTTACATGGCTTAAATGTGATTACATGGATGCCACGTCATTTTGATTACATGGTATTATTAAAAAAATCTCTTGCAATTTTTTTTTAAAATTTCTCACTTTACCCGGTTTATTTTTTTTTTCTTAATTTTCTCAAATTTTTAGTAATTTTCTTACGTCGTCACTCTTTAAAAAAAGCACTCTTTTTAAATTGTACAAATTAAATAATTTAGAGCAACATTTTTAACAAATAGGATATTTTTTTTCAAGATAAATATTTTTTTATAAGAAAACATAACACCTGTTATTTAATTTTTCTAATTCGGAAAATACTCATTTTGTACTTTTTAAAAAAAATTAACGATATAAAATGTGTTTTACAAATCTTTTTAATATTGTTATATTTTAATGAATATTTTAGAAATAATCTAATTAATTAAATATGTTTATTGAATGATATATCAATTCATTTTTTTAAAACCAAGTCGATATAAATTTTTCAATATAAATATTTTATTTGTAATAAAACATAACAACTCTTATTTTCTTAGTTAAAAAATATTTTTTAAACATTTTTTGGAATATAGAGAAAATTAATTGTAATCTACAAACTTTCTTAATATTGTTATATTTATGAATAATTTAGTTTCAGTAAATTAATCTACTATATTTATTAAATACTATGTAAAATTAATGTTTTCAAAGTACATTGTTGTAATAAAAAATGTCACATCAGCAATATATTACATGTAGACAACCTACATGGACAATAAGGTGGCATGGAAACCTACTATAGTGGGTAAATTTAAAAGAGAATGTTACCCAATGCTATAATGGGTAGATTTTTCAAAGTACAATGTTATAATAAAAAATGATTTGAAAGTACATTGCTGTAATAAGAAATACTTAAAGTACAATGCTATAATAAGAAAATTTATGAAAGTAGGTTGTTATTTCTTGCATTTTGCCCTATATTATATTAATAACACGAAATTGAAAAGAAAAAAAAAAGTTATCAAGTATGTAAATTTTTGGGTCTTCTAACCGGTAATGATGGCCCAGATACCCTTGGGTCGGATCATCCTTAATTCTGTATTTTTTGCAAAATAAAAAAAGGAAATTCAAAGGAGTCGGGAAGAGGTGGAAATGGAAAAGCAGCAGCTTCTAGAAATGGGGTTCTCCGACGAGTTAGCTTCTCAAGCTCTCTCCGCAACCGCCGGCAGTTCCATTTCCGGTGCCACTGAATGGATTCTCAGCCAAGAATTTATAAACGAAAACAACAAAAAGTCCCCAATAATCACCACTCAATCTTCTTGTCAGCCCAAAATCAATCATTTCTTTCGTTTTAACTCCTCAAAGAAACCAGAGTCGTCACCTGACAATCACTCCTCAAAGAAACCAGAGTCATCATCCCACAATCACTCCTCAAAGAAACCAGAGTCATCATCCCACAATCACTCCTCAAAGAAACCAGAGTCATCATCCCACAATCACTCCTCAAAGAAACCAGAGCCATCATCCGACAATCACCAAGCAGCAGAATCAGAGTCATTACCACTCAAAAAAAGGGTTCGAAATGAACAACCGCTGGCTGAGCGAATGCGTCCTCAGATGATCGACCAAGTGGTAGGACAAGACCACCTCCTCGCTGGTAAATCCTCTCTTCTACGGTCTGCCATTGACTGCGATCGCTTGCCGTCATTAATTTTATGGGGGCCGCCTGGTACCGGTAAGACCTCCATTGGTCGAGCCATTGTTAATTCCTTTTCATCTTATCGATTGGTTTCCTTATCTGCTGTAACTGCTGGTGTTAAAGATGTTAGGGATGTCGTAGATGAAGCTAGAAAACGCAAAAAGAATATTCGTACGGTGTTGTTGGTGGATGAGGTTCACAGGTTTAACAAGTCACAGTTGGATTCTTTCTTACCTGTAATCGAAGACGGCAGTATTGTCTTTATTGGTGCTACAACCGAAAATCCTTCCTTTCATTTGATAACGCCATTGTTGTCTCGTTGTAGAGTTGTCACCCTTAATCCACTTGAACCCCATCATATTGCCACCATCCTTAAGCGTGCTATTCATGATCCCAACAATGGTTTGGCCCAGAGTGTAGGAGGGAGAGCCATAGCCATTGATGTAACTGTGAGTGATCAAGTCATTGAATATTTATCACACCATTGTGATGGAGATGCAAGGGTGGCATTGAATGCTCTTGAAATTTCAGCCATTGGTGCTGCTGCACGCCAACATGAAGATGATAATTCTAATTCTAATTCTAATTCTATATTGGTTGTTTTGGATGATGCAAAAGAGGCTATGCAAAGCAAGCATCTTTCTTATGACAAAGGTGGAGAACAACATTACAATCTAATCAGCGCACTCCACAAGTCAATGAGAGGAAGCGATGGAAATGCATCAATATATTGGCTGGCTAGGATGTTAGAAGGTGGTGAAGAGCCTCTCTACATTGCACGCCGCCTCATTCAGTTTTCCAGTGAGGATGTTGGATTGGCAGACCCATCAGCTCTCACCCAAGCTGTGTCCTGCTATCAGGCCTGTCATTTTATTGGTATGCCAGAGTGTAGCATCAACCTAGCCCAGTGTGTTGCCTACCTGGCACATGCTCCCAAATCAGTAGCCGTATACAGAGCACTAGAGGCTGCCAGGAAGGCTGTGAGAGATTCAGTTGGCCAAAATGAGGGAGTGCCTTTGCATCTCAGAAATGCACCTACCAAGTTGATGAAACAAGTTGGATATGGAAAAGGTTATATCTATCCTCCTCATAATCCTTCTTCATCACAGTCCTATCTACCAGTTTCCCTTCAAGGTTCTAAGTTTCTCAACTGGCCAGAGCCAGACAGTAACTAGTTAAGATATACTTGAGATGTTAATTTTGTTCTAAGCTGCAAATGACTAATATAATATTATTTTTGAAACACACTGTTCTCATGTGCTAATCTTTTTATAATGTAAATGAAGTTGCGATTACCTTCCTCATATCTCAGCAGCAGGAAGCATTGGTAAGAAATGCTGGTGATGCTCCACTTACTTTATTGTTGTTACAATACAGACACTGTTGTGTGATAAAGGAACATATACGATCATTATTTTCCTTATAATGCCAAAGTTTCAATTTTCAATAATTATGTGCTTGGGTTGGGGTAGACACTCATGTATTCTCACACTCTAGGAGGTGTCATGACTGCATGTTTTGGAGATAATTCAGTTAGGAAAATGGTCTGAATGGTTCTTTTGGTCTTGATGTGCTATTTTAGCTGATTCATTTGCAACAATGTCACTCTCTGCCCAGCATGGAACTTTCCAGAGGATGTTCAACTTTTCTTTCAGGTGTGTGCTAAGCTAGAAGTAGTCTGGGAATAGAGTTAGATTTCCCTGTTTAAATTGGTGCAGCTCATTGGACCTTTCAGCTTCAGGGTGGATTCTGGTGTAGAGTTAGATTTCAAAAAATGAAGGATCCTGTATTTGCAGTTGAATATGCATTACAAGTTGTTGGGTCTGCCAGAGCTGTTGCATGGTCGAGTTACCATGCAACAGCTTGTGAAATGGGGTTTATCAACTTACCCTGGAGTTGATAACTGGGCTATGGTAGCAAATAAAAATACCAGGTATAAGCTTTCTTCTACATACACAATTGACATGTAGCAGATAGCAGATGACAGAGAACCTAAACTAGTAATATTGCAGCTTACATTTGCTTATGCTATGATGCCTACCAAAACTAGTTGCAGGCCCATCCTCAGGAAGCTGGAGATGTTCTTCATTGTACTTAACTTCCACCAGACAAAGACCATGAGGCGGAGCTACAAGAGCCACCTTTGCAAGTTCCTTGCGATCACATGTTGCCAAAATTTTTGGAACAATCTCTGGTGGGATTGCTTCCCTCCCAATTTGTAACAATAAAGCAACCTATAAAAGTAGTAGAATTCAATAGATGTCTCGTGATGTAATGTAATGTAATCATTTGAGGAGAATGATGATGTTGGTGTACCATGTTTCTGACTTGTCTATAGAGAAATCCAGAGCCTTCAACTTCAACCTGCAAAATGGGTCCCTGAAAAACACCAAAAGGTTTGTTGCAGAAGCACCATCTCAAAAAATAAAAATAAAAAAATAATTACCTTTTCAATTATATCCAGTCGGAATATATTCTTCACTGGGTTGACTGTGCGATCATTGCGCTGTGCATTGGCAAAGGCTGAAAAATTATGTTCCCCCAGAAAATGCTTAGCGGCTTCCATCATGGCACAAGTATTGAGCTTGGAACGATTATGATAAGCATATAGACGATGGAATGGGTCCATAACAGGGTCATTATAAATCTTGTAATGATAGATTTTTCCGGTGACTGAAAAACGTGCATGGAATTGGGGAATTGCAGAGCTGATTTCTCTTACTCGAATGTCAGGAGGAAGAAGACCATTAAGTGCTGCATGCATATCCTCAAGTCCTTGATAATTGAAAGGTGTAACGAAGTGTGCCACCTGAAATCTAGTCACAAGCTGTTTAACCTCAATGATTTGATTGGTTTACTAGATAGATGTGTGAATACCACCATACCTGACCTAGTGCATGAACTCCTGTGTCAGTCCTACTTGCACCAACTAAACACAGATCCTTGCGCTCTAGTTTTGTAACTCGAGTTAAGGCTTGTTCCAAAATGCACTGTATGGTTGGCGTTGAGGGCTGATACTGCCAACCTAAAAGTAAGTACAAAAAGCCCGATCTTCAAATCAAGGAAAGGGAATGTGCTATAATCAATTTAGGGCATAAAGTAAAGATGTAATCAAGATGGAGATTAAAACCAGAAAATTGAGTGCCATCATAGGATAAAACCAAGCGCCATTTGTAAGCAGGTTGTTGATGAGGATAGGGATGAATAGCAGGGGGCAAGGGAAGTAGTCCAAGTGCCATTATTATTCGCGCTACCAAGGGCTGTTTGACAGATGCTGAATGAGATGATTCAGAATGATTAAGAGACAAGAAACTCTGTATGATTTAGTGTAAAATGAAAAATGACTGTTTGGTAAGTTTTCTGAAATAATAGTTTGAATTATAGAAAATTACCATTTTAACCCTCTATATGATTCTGTATTGAATAAATAATAATTGTTTGGTAAGGTTTTTGAATCAAATAATTATTGTGCATAAATATAACATTACAAATATTAATTACAAAAAATGCAATCAGTGCATTAATATATAATTTTATTTTCATATGCATGAAGTACAAATGTTTGAAAGATTAATCTCTCTCAAGAGCCATGCTCAGCACCCCTTTGAGAACCTTCGGCCCTTCTTAATTTACTAGCCCAATTTAAGTCATGCAGAAACAAAAGCAAGATGCAACCCCTGAAACAACCCCATAAACAAATGAATAAAAATTCAATTACAATGAAATTATAACATAGATAAAAATAGGCTTCAACTTTTATAATTCAAAAGAAAATAATCATACTCAATGCCCCGATTGAAGAAAAAAGAACATGTCAACCAAAGATTAACCATGTGTTTTGTTTTGGTATATATAACATATATTATTAGAACACCTGCTCATCATAGGTTGACTGATACAAAGTTTCTCATAGTTCAATACAATGGGTCATGGAACAGAGGGATATAGTGTGTTAGGGCATCCTCTCTGTGATTGATGTAATGTTCGTAGTTTGTTGTCCACATTTGATCTAGTCTCTAGGTAGTCAAGCACAATTTGAACGGTTTGCTTTCTACTCCGTTGATGATGTTTTCTTTTTCAAATTATATGCAGGTAGCAACCAAATTGCTTGATCCTTTTCTAGAACCAGCTCCATTGATGCATATGCAAGAATAGACCTCTCAAACCACATATATTATTAATATGCATTGGAATAACACAACAATAGACCACTCTCAAACACCATATGACCAAGCCAAGAAAATAGGCAACATATAATTTCCCTTAAGCATTTTTTCAAACACTTGGTGTTCAAGGAAAAAAAAAAGAACACTAATAGCAGTAATCAGAAACCAAGATGAGGGATGTTGAAAGGAATATGCAAACTTCATACACCAAATACAAAATACAATTCATGATTCAAAGTAATGCTTACAACATAAATCATTGTTTCAAAACACCACAGAAATCATGAATCAGAATTGCAAATTGGAAACAGTAGGGTAATCAGGCTAGACTACAAACACTTTTTAACCACCCCTATCACAAAATCCACCCCACTGTGTTGAAGAAGAAACATTAAATTGAGCAAAGGAGGTGCAAAATCGCAAAGGCACTAGAGTAGATGCAACATACAATGATGATAAGAAATTCAAAAGAAGAATAACCTGATAGGAGACAGAAGCAAGGCAACGATGACTGGTTGAGAGCAGCGAGCAGATACGAAACAAAGAAGATGATGCCGTGAGATGTACTCAGACGTTGGACAACATAAAACTTAATAATAGGACTATTCTTGAGATTCTTGTTCCGCCAAAGGTCATATATGAATATGATGATATACCCTGGTTGCTGAATGGTGGGTTACGTTTGAAACCAATGTTACATTCAAGCACATTTTAGCAATGAGTTTTCTTATCTACACTCTCTTTTTTCTTAAATACCCCCTCCTCATCCGCCAATCGTTACATAATTATATTTTATTTTTAATATTAACATATCAGACAAATTACCTATAATTTCTTTAAAATGAAGAATTAAAAGACAAAATCTCCAAAAAAAATTACATTCATCTCCAACAAATTTCCTATAATTTCTCCAAAATAATATTAAAATATTACATCATCTATTAAAATATTATTTCTTCTTTTAAATATTTATTTTTCAAAGTTTTCTATTGGTCATTTCATTTGGTAATTATTTTTGGAGTGAACTCCATATTTGAAGGAAAACTTCCTCTCTCTCCTACATTTTTCATTTATCGGGAAGCTATTGGAGCAAAATATTTGCTCAAAATCCTTATTTTCTCCTTTTTTTCCCATTTTGAGGAAGCTCTCATATTGTTTTTAATAAATATTTTAAAATGCAACTATGCAACATTATATTAATTTTAAAATATATTTATTAAACAAAATGTTGTCGGATAATTCAATGAACAAAAATCTGTTGATGCAACTATAATAAAAATATATAGACATAAATATTTCCGAACTTTAAAGTAAAGTATATGGCAAGATTGATCAAAAATAAATATATTTCAATTTTAAGTTGCAAAAAATTACAATTCAGTCAAGTGAAATAATATCGCGTTATTCATGATCGATATGTATATCAAGTTAAATAAAATTACTCATTTTTGATGTAATTTGTTCATTTAAAATAAATAAATATGCATAAGATAATTTATATCTTTTAAAAATAATTCAGATAAATATATAAGTTTTCAAAAACTTGATATACTAATATAGAGATTGTAATATGAGTTTTCAAAAACTTGATATACTAGCTGATAAGTTAATTAAACATATAAAATGACAAAAAAAATAAAATGCAAATAATAAATTATATTAAATTTAAAACAAATCATTAATAATATGATATGTTAATTGATACAAATAAAAATTTAAATAATATATACTGCAATTAATAAAAATTAAATTTTATTTATTATATATATAATACTATAAATTTTGGATTTAAGTAACCATTAGCTATATTATGAATAAAAACAAATTGATCAACTTTAATTTTTAGATAATATAATTTATAAAAACATTTTTATTATATTTAATTTTTAACGACTAAATATATTGGATAAAAAAATATATAAAAATAATTGATAAGGTTAATTCATAATTAATAACTGATAATAATAATAATTTATAATTGAAACTAATTTATTTGCAACGTGATTTATACATTATAACAATAATCTAATTTATTTAAAATGTAATATAATATTTTAACTAATTATTTGAATACAAAGAAATTTATTTATTTATATTTTGATTTATTTTTGTAACACAATTTCGTGAATTTAAATATTTATATGATATTTTTTTAGTAAAATATAATAACTATAATCATTAGTGCAATCATTATAATATTTGAATAAAAACTTTTACTAATATCTAAGTAATTTACACCCAGGGTAGGGTGTAAATAATAGCACCCTTTAGCAATTCATCAACTTTTGTATTGAATTTTTGGTATATGGTTTTATTATTACTACTACTAGGTGTGATACCGCGCGTTGCACGGTGATGAAACCGTTTCATACAAATTATATTGGAAAGTTAAGATGTAACCAATTCATTTCGTTTACTAAAAAATATAACGAAATATGTATATTGTATATTGATAAGTGATTTATTTACAAGATATTAAAACATGTGTTTTAATATTGATTTTGTTCGTTAGAATTAGTTGTTTAGTGAACATGATTTTAGAGTGAACGATGTTATCTATATGGAACATCTTGTGAAATAAAAGTTACACGTTGAACATGATAAAAAAGACATATAAATTAATGACGATGTTATAAAAGTCGGGTTTACAAAAGAAAGAAATTATACCAACAAAACAATTATTTTTAATTGTGGCTACGTTTTGATACCAAAAAGACATTGTCTTAAATATTAACAGACGATATTGTTTAATAAACATATTTATTTGTGCAAATACATTAAATGAACATTGGATATTGTTTGATCATAAACCAAATTTATATAAATAAAAAAATTAATACAAATATGTCAAATTAATTTCAATATTACACAAATAAAAGTGACGTAATTTATAGTAATATTATTTTTGTAAAATTGTTTGAAAGAACAACAATTTACCTGTTATATTTATAGTTAAGCGGTGATGTTTTAATTGTCCAAATGTTAATTATCTTCTACGTAGTTTATGATATATCTAATTAATCCTGATTAATTATATATGTGGAATTTAATTGTTAATGAAAATAAATGACACTTAATTGGTTTATGAAGACTCCTTACATGTAAGTGTAACATATTCTATTAACATTTAATGTATTTGTGAAATTTGATATTATGATACCACGTTACTATCTAAACAATTGTTAATTTAAATGAGTGACATTTAATTCATTTAAAAAAAAGTCTTTAGGTGTATAAGTTGTATTATAAATCCTTAGAAAACCTAACACAATATCCACATATTAAACGTAGTAGGATCAAAATATTTTAAAGAACAATACATGTTTAACATGAAACCTATGATATAAAGACTAAAAATTGAAGCAACAAAAAAGTAAACTTTAACCATATAAACTGCAAAAAAAATGACTTTACAATTACACAAAAGTTAATAGCTAGTATTTTGTAAGCATAACTCTTAACAAACGAATAACTTCATTCCAAATTATCTTGCACATCGTTTGACAACGTAATATTATTGGCTTGAGCATTCAACCTAGTGAATAGGGAAGTAACTATGTCACATCATGATGAAATCCACAGATGAATTAAACAAAAGTAAAATTATTTGAAACTGTATTAACTCACAATTATTGATATATTATTATCAACCATTCCAATACATAATAGAAACTTTGAATTAACATTAAACAAGTCTCTATGTATTATTAAATAGGAAAACTAAAAACAAACAACCCACTCTTTTTTTTTAAATTTATCGAATATAAAAAATATATAAAAGATCTTTTTCATACCAAAATTTTAACCTCACCGCTTGCATAGCAAAACAAATTTTAAACACAAAAAAACATTAATTTTTTCATTACTGATGATAAATCCGATATTAAATAAATAAATAAACTTTAAACAAAATTTAAACAATTTTAAAATAAAAGTATAATTTAGTAAACATCAAACAAATATACAACCCACATGAACATCACATTCTATTGATTTTCAAAGAAATAAATGCATAAATATCATTTGAAGTGTTTTTTTTTTCAAACAACAAATATATTTTCATAAATGATCACAATATAGAGAATAAGATAAAAATACAAAGTGAGAAATATTTATAAATATAAAGGATGAAGAATGAAATTCATAATAAAAAAACTTTGCATAAATAACACTTGATCACAAATCATAAAAAAAATGTAACAATTCTTACATGGATTATATGGAGGAAGAACAACAACGACGATACAAAATTATGCTGAAAAACAAAAATACAACACACATCAATAACAACAAATAACTCATATAAAAACATAGAATAAACCATAAAAATCTAACTTCAATCTTGATTATACATTTGAATGCATAATATGCAATATGATGGAGATTTGATAAAACAAAAGAAAAACGTTAAATGAGATGTAATATATAGGTGGGATAAAAAAACGAAATAGGATTCGAAAGGTTTAAGACATTTATGACTTAATCAAAGATAATTAATATAATTAACAAAAATATATTAAAAAATCAAAAAATGTAAGAAAAAAGAGTTATAAAATAATTCTTTCATTAAGTGGAAATATGAAAAGACAATATAGTAAATGTCTATAAGAGTTATGTAGATTGAAAATTGAAGTTAATTATATTGAAAGTGAAATTACCAAATTAGCTTTTTTATCATGAAATACATTTTTTTTTTCATTTAAGGGTAGAATAGTCTTTAACTTATTTCTTATTTAAAAAACTCAAAACAATGAGAAAATTCCTATTGAGAATGGTGCTCTAAGAATGTGTCACGTCATTGCTGGAGGATTTCCTTTTATATAGATATTGAAGTTAATTATATTGAAAGTGAAATTACCAAATTAGTCTTTTTATCATGAAATACATTTTTTTTCATTTAAAGATAGAATAGTCTTTAACTTATTTCTTATTTAAAAAACTCAAAACAATGAGAAAATTCTTACGGAGAATGGTGCTTTAAGAATGTGTCACGTCATTGCTGGAGGATTTCCTTTTGTATAGATATAGATATAGATTATTATAAGACACACTACAGTAAATTCTAGTGGGACCCGAACTTTGATAAGTCTATAAATCGTCCTTTTAGTTCATATTTTGTTTTGAAAAGTGGTCCTATAATCACTAACTCTATTAAAAGAACTCGTTAGACTAAATGTTCAGTGATGAACTATCAATATGTTCAGTAATGATCAAATAAACTACGGATTCAAAGGGCATGTTCACTAGTGAATAATCAAATTACAGACACATATGTAAATAGTCATAATTAGACTACTGCATTATATCAAACTCGTTCACTAGTGAACAATAAAATTTATTCGTTTTCCGCATTCTACTATGTTCAGCATAAATCCATTTATGGTCTTGTTCGATTCAAACTATAATCAAATTTCCAGATTTTTCATACACCAACGAATCATCCCATCAAAATCGGCAATTTAGGGAAGACGAGTGTTCCCAATTTTGAGTTGTAGTGTGTTTTTACCTTATTACCCTTGTTCACTAATGTTCATTGTTTTGCAAACCAATTTTACACAATTTAATTATAAAATTGCCACAACCATGTTTCATCCGTTGATTAAATAGATTAATGGTCCAGACTGGTTAACAAACTTAACACAATTATAAAATTGTCACAACCATGTTTCATCTGTTGATTAAATAGATTAATGGTGCATCTCGGTGTACCTCATTCTAATGTGCATCCAAGGGTAGAAATCATTTCTTATGCTTCTCAACTTAACTCTGTTTCTCGTCGGAGCCAAACCCTAGAAGTTAATTAGGCATATTTTTGACATATGGTACCACATTAAGCATACAAACTCAAATTTCCGATTAGAAAATTCATTTGATACCGATGGATGAAAAAAAAAGCCACAAACAGAAAATGAAAAGAAAAAACAACGAGAAACCCTAACCCGGCCGTTCTCACTCACCAGGGTCACGATTCCGATCAATTCATCATCCCTAACTCGTTCCTTCTCATCCTCCCCAGTTTCCTATCATCTCTCAATTCACATACACACCCTCGTATTCATTAATTTTAGCTAATTTCCTGAGTCTATTCGAACAATACGATCCAGCAAAATCTTTCTATTTGGGAGTTTTCAGGTATCTCCATCTTTTTATAACCCTAATATCGTTTCAATTTTTGCATCAATAACAGCTTATTGTGTCAACTTTTCTGGGTAAAAAAGAAGATTGTCAACCAGAAATTGGATTCTGATATAGTGAAACAAGTTTTATACCTGATGTGAGAAATAAATTCAGCTGAATGTCATTAAAATTCAACCATTTTCACCATCTCATACTGTTGCCATTATGTTCCAAGTGACTAGCTCTGTTTTTTTTGGGGGGGGGGTTGAATTTAAGGTTATTGTCTGCATTGCTTGCCGTCATGTAAAAATTGTGCCTGCTAATATAGTTCTTTTTCTGGCAAAAGTAAGACAATGTATTGATTAGGAGATCAAGAAGATCATAATTGATGATACATTTGAGGAGGCCAGGTTACAAAGACAAACTACTTGACTAAAAACACAGAAGCACCTCCATTGCCAGCCTACTAAAAAGCCATTGGAATTATTGCAAACTGATAACTTACAATGAAGCTATTGAAACCTAGAGGCTTAAAACTTGACGCTGAATGCAATTGAAAACTAAAGTATCTGACTCGAACTTGAGCAGTTGAGCTCACTGGGTCGTCTTGCTTATGTCCCCTGCATGGGATCCAACTAAGACCGACCACATCTGAAAGCTAGAAAATAGCTATCAAAGTCCTGCTTTGGAGATTAGTTGTATATACCTGTAGTTCATTCAATATCAACAAAGCCTCTTATCCAGAACAAGTTGAGCCTATATAAAAGCCTCATTCTGGAATGTACTTGTCTAATAATTGGATAATTGTATATTATCCCCTTTGTCCAAATAAAAAGAGACCATTTTGAATCTAGAAGGGATATAAAGACAATTTGTTTGGAAAACTTGCACTTGACTAAATATAAATGAAAAAAATGACCCTTTGTCAACTCCTCAAATGAGGGTTAATTTAGGAACATATTTAATACCAGATAAGGCTCTTGCTATGGACAAGGAAAAATATGTGAAGTGAATTCTTTTTCTAGGATGGAATGAATATTTTGTTTTGGGAATTTATGAGAATGCTTCCTCTCATCAACATGGGATATACATTGTGATTGCATGTTCATGAGAGCGTGTTGTTATTCATGAGTTGTGTCTGAAGTTTGTACAATAGTCATTTTGATGTGTGTGTACAAGTACATTTCACATTTGGAATTTTGTGTTCCAGTTTTATACTACTTGAAGGAGGACACCAGAGGACTCGAGGCTTTACTATTCACTGGTTTAGTGTATCTCTACGCAGCTGGTGATTCGTGGTTATTCTAGCCCTAGGTGGGAATGCAACCTGAGAGTTATGCTAACAAAGGGCAATCTTGGTGTACTGGAAAAGGTATGTTGTAGGAGTGCATGGTGTGGTTGTCAATCTTCTCCATTCTCCCATTTGAGTGGTTCATTAAGGCACCAAATAATATTTTTGTTTCGAGTTTCTTACATCATGTAGATGCAACTATCATTGCAGATTTGGGTGTTACAGTTAAGCATATAGTACTGTTACATATTCAAAGAATACAATCCATCAAACGACCAATGTTTCATTAGGCTCAGAAAAGAAGTGGTTCTCTGGATTCTTTTTCATCACAATAAGGATAGCGTTTGAGTATCAGAAGCCATACGATGATACCTTGATTGTGTCTTTTAGCTTATTGTCGCTATGGGGTAAGAAACCTCATAATGCCAGTGGACAGTTGAATTTCTACTTTCCCACATGGTTGAGGAAATGGCATCACTACGTTCTGGTGGATTTGTGGATCCTGGATGGGAACATGGTACTGCTCAAGATGAGAAAAAGAAGAAGGTGAGATGCAATTATTGTGGGAAAGTAGTTAGTGGCGGGATATACAGGTTGAAGCAACATTTAGCTCGAGTGTCTGGAGAAGTGACGTATTGTGAAAAGGCTCCAGAAGAGGTTTGCCTAAAAATGAAAGAAAACTTGGAAGGATGTCGTATTGGTAAGAAACCAAAGCAAATTGAATACGATGAACAGGCATATCTGAATTTCCCTTCTAATGATGATGTTGAAGAGGAAGAGCACAGTGCATACAGGAACAAAGGAAAGCAGCTGGTAGGGGACAAGGGTTTGGTTATAAATATGGCTCCTCTTCGGTCATTAGGATATGTTGACCCTGGGTGGGAACATGGAATTCCTCAGGATGAGAGGAAGAAAAAGGTTAAATGCAATTACTGTGATAAAATAGTTAGCGGTGGGATTAATCGCTTTAAGCAACACCTAGCTAGAATACCCGGTGAAGTCGCACCTTGTAAAAGTGCTCCTGAGGAAGTATATCTGAAAATAAAAGAAAATATGAAATGGCATCGTACCGGAAGGAGACATAGAAGACCTGAAGCTAAGCAAACATCAGCATTTTATATGCACTCAGAAAATGAAGATGAAGAGGATGATCAAGAGGAAGATGATGTACAACATCTCATGAGCAGTGAAAAGCTATTACTTGGAGATAAAAGATTTTCCAGTGATTCGAGAAGAGTAATCAAACCTGGTATTGGAACAGAACCGTTGTCCAAGAAACCAAAATTTGAGACTGTTGTTTTACAGTCGCCAAAGGGTCAGATATCAGCAGCATCTTCCAAGAGAATATCACGAAAGGAGGTCATGTCTGCAATTTGCAAGTTCTTTTATCATGCTGGAGTTCCCACACATGCAGCAAACTCACCCTACTTCCATAAGATGCTCGAGATGGTGGGTCAATATGGTCAAGACTTACCAGCTCCCCCGAGCCGTATGTTGTCGGGTCGGTTTCTTCATGACGAAATCTTAATCATCAAAACCTACCTGGCAGAATATAAAGCCTCTTGGGCAGTCACCGGTTGTTCTGTATTGGCTGATAGCTGGAAAGATGCACAGAATAGGACATTAATCAACATTTTGGTTTCCTGTCCTCGGGGTGTGCACTTTGTTTCTTCAGTTGATGCAACTGAATTTGTTGAAGATGCACCGGGTTTATTCAAATTTCTTGATAAAGTTGTGGATGAGATGGGCGAGGAAAATGTTGTGCAGGTAGTTATAGTAAACTATCATTATTTATTTCTGATCCGGTTCTTATTATCATTAATTTTGCTAATTCTTTCTAGGTTATCACGGAAAACACACCCAGTTATCAAGCGGCTGGAAAGATGCTTGAGGAAAAACGACAAAATTTATTTTGGACTCCTTGTGCTGCTTCTTGTATTGAACAAATGCTCGAAGATTTTGTAAAAATAAAATGGGTTGCAGAATGTATAGAGAAAGGACAAAAAATTACAAAGCTTGTATACAACCAAATCTGGTTATCAGATTTAGTGAAAAGAGAATATACAGGGGGACAGGAACTGCTGAGAGCATCTTTTACCCGTCATGCTTCAAGTTTTCTAACGTTGCAAAGCTTGATGGACCACAGGGTTGCTCTCAAACGATTGTTTCAGTCCACTAAATGGCTGTCATCTCGAGTTTCAAAATGTGAGGAGGGTGAAGAGGTGGAAAAAATTGTAATGAATGCTACATTTTGGAAGAAGGTGCAATACATCAGAAGATCAGTGGACCCTATTCTGGAAGTGCTTCAAAAGATCAACAGTGATGAGAGCCTCTCAATGCCATGCATATACAATGACATGTACAGGGCAAAACTTGCCATAAAAACAAACCATGGTGATGATGCCCGCAAATATGGCAATTTCTGGAGCGTAATAGACAATCATTGGAATTCATCTCTCAATCATCCTTTGTATCTTGCTGCTTACTTTCTGAATCCATCGTACAGATATCGACCTGATTTTGTTCCAGTAAGATAGATATACAAGTTCCGATTACCTTTGCCTTGTCTCTTATTACCAAAGTTGTTCTTATCAATGCCTGCTTTTTCTTGTGTGCTTTATTTAGCATCCAGAAGTTGTCCGTGGACTAAATTCATGCATTGTTAGGTTTGAGCCAAACAATGCGCGAAGGGTGTCAGCATCAAAGCAGGTATAGTCTCAGTGTGTTCAATGGTAATGAATGTTGATAGATAGAATTTGCAATATATGATTTTGTTATTACAGATATCAGATTTTGGTTCTGCAAAAGCTGATTTCGGAACTGATTTGGCTATTAGTACGCGAACAGAGCTTAATCCAGGTAATAGAGCTGTGATGCATTGTTAACTTATATATATATGTATATGTATATATTCAGTAGTGATGAATGAATGAATGAATACCTTTCTGTTTTAGCTGCTTGGTGGCAACAACATGGCATAAACTGCTTGGAGCTGCAACAGATTGCTGTACGCATATTGAGTCAAACATGCTCGTCTTTTGGGTGTGAGCACAGTTGGAGCATATATGATCAGTTTCACAACCAGAGGCACAACCGTCTGGCACAGAAACGACTGAATGACTTCATCTATGTTCACTACAACTTAAGACTTAGGGAGCGCCAAATAAGGAAGGTGCCATATGGTTCAGCTTCGCTTGATAGCATTCTGCAAGAGAGTGTATTGCATGACTGGATCGTAAAGCCAGAAAAACAAGCATATCAAGAAGAAGAGGTATTTCAAGTCTTGTTGTTCTTCTGGATCCGTATTTTTGATGTGTGATTTTGGGGATTCTGTTTTCAGGAGGTCTGTAGTGAAATGGAACAAGGAGGCGATGCATATGAGAATGGGTTGCTGGAATATGAAGAAGGAAATGGAGAGAGTAGGAAGGGATCATTGCAGCTGGTGACACTGACAGACATAGAGCCATTAGATGCTCATCCGCTTAATAATGGGGGTGATGATGATGATGAAGATGACGAAGGTGATGATGATGATGATCTCAATTTCCTTGGTGATGGTTTCAGTGATTCATAGATATTCTATATTATTATTATTATATATAAAAGAGTGTATAGGAAGGAGGTAAAATTGTTGCCTGGTTTATCAGTTGTTGTAACGCAAAATGATATGTATTGCTTGCTTGCTTGTATTATTTATATTGTGTACATTAGGTTCTTGTTGAAGATAAAAACATCCCAATAACTAGTGACTAACCCTATCAGTAACAATGGATAAAGAATCTAACTTATTTTAGTGTTTTGAGGCCTGTTACAAGATCTATGGAATTTCAAGGCCCGCTTATGTGTAGAATTGATTCAAAAAAAATTTAATTAAGTTTTTAAAAATTATAATACATATTTTTCAAGTTTCTTTTTATCAAAAGTATTCCATCTAAATAATATTATTTAAGTGTATTTTAATGTTAAATTTCAAAAAGAATATCATAATTATAAATATATATATATATATATATATATATTCTTAAACAGAGGTGGGCAAGTCGAAAGTTGAAATAAAACGAAGATTATTTGCAACATACATTGTTTATAAATATATAAAAAGGCTTCACAGTTGATACAGAAAGCTGCGCATGTAAGTAAACAAGTCAACCCACATAAATTGATGTTAAGGGAACTTGAAACTACTCAACCCAAGTCACCATCCAATCTTTTCTCCATTATTTTGCATACTTATTTCCCTATTTCTACCGCAAAAGGATGATAGTGTGATTCTTTCCATGGGTGTTTTCTTTATTTATGGCTGATGGGTTCTATCGTGAAATCAAAAGGTATAAATTCTCCCATGGTCAGCAAGCAGCTGAATGACGAGAAACAATCAATGGTTATGTTGTATACATTGGGCTTTTGCATTCTGATCATTTATTTGCATTACCTTTGGGTATGGTTTTACTTGCAAAAGTGTCGATGATATCAACCATCTGAATGAACTGCAAGTATGCTTTAAGACAAATACCCTCAAGTTGAAGGTTCTTAATGGGCATGCTCGGATCTAGGGGACTTATTTTAGGGGGATGGAATCTTGGGATTAATATGTGTCTTTGTCTCTATTCATATATCATATTTTTTTAAAATATTATGTTTAAGCCGTTTAGATTTATTCAACAGAGGTTTTTCCCATCCCATGGCCGGGTGGATTGATACCTGCTCACACACATTATATTCCTTTTCTATAACTCATCTCGTTCTCACCTTTTGCAGATCAAAGAGCTGAATTCATATGTAGCTATGGGCATCATCTTAGGGAGTTTTATTAGTTGAACACATGTTGGCCTGAAGGTTGGGTAATTCTAATTTTAATTTTAATTGCAATTGCACTCTATCTTCCTATGCCTAAACTCTGTTACAACTTGCATGATATCAACTGCTGCCCATCTTAATTCAAATACCAAGGTTGTTTTGTGTTAGTTTGGACTTTGGATACACTGGTATTTATTTTAAGTGCAGCCTTCTGGTGAACAATTTATAGTTTGAAATTTTGGCCTCTAATTTGTTGGCTTTTTATTGATAGACTAAAAGTGTTATTGTAAAAAAATGTTGGCAAAGCTTTTTGTTATCACTTCATTGCAATCAATCAATATCATGTTTGTTTTCATCATCTTTCCTTGGTTACCAGTTCTGACTTTCTTCTTTTTTGCATGTGGATTCCAGATATCAAAGCACTCTGGTTGGAGTTTTTGAAATGACAGCATCAGGTTCAGGTGAGAATGAGATCAGATCCTTGGCTACAGATAAATGCATCATTGTATGCGGTGTCATTGCCATTATCATTGTGAAGGTAAGGTGATTTACCAATTTCTTATCATTGTGAAGGTAAGGTGATTTACCAATTTCCTTTGTTATATTTTATCCTGTTTTCATAGCAATATATTATGAACCTTGTAAATCATTAGATTGTAATTGGCTCCTCCAAGGAGATTGTTGTATTGTATGTAAGCTCTGCGGAGCTTTTATCATCTTTTTTTCGGCATCATCAGCTAAAATGTTTCTTTGTTATTACAGAGTTGATTTTTGGTTTTTCTTTTGTTAACTATTATTTTATATGTTATAAAAAAGTAGAAATGCTTAAAGCTTATCTACTAAAGCATTTCCAGAAAAGAAAGAAAAAACTAATCTAAAATCTTTCCTTGTATTACATTACACCCATAGATGATTAAGTTTAAAATAAAATAAAAACCTTGAGAAATTGATTATGAGGTTACAATGTTGTCATGGTTTGTATACACATCTGCTATTCCAACAACTCATCTTCTGATTTGATACTACCTTCCAGCTTCATCAGTGTGTGGTCTTGAAGAATTTCTCGCAGGTAGTCCAGCTGTTCATGACTCCCTTCAAGTTCTTCCCACTGCACAACATAAAATATAATATCAAAAAAAGGGAATAAGACCATAATGAAAGGCCCCTTGAACTCATCCATCATTAGTTTCAGAGAAATAATTATTTTACTAGATGACTTGAAAGTGAACAAGCTCTTGGCTTAAATAATCAAGCATGAAGAACGAAAAGAACTCACTTTTTGGTGAGATACTGATACAAGTTTCCAACCAGCAGCTTCAAGGTAGCGACGTTTCAGCACTGTATGCCCTAAAGGGTTTCCTGTTGACAAAAAGAAATCTCAACGTATAGCACAATTACACTAGATAGAGAAAAAGATGGCAATTAATACCTAAATTTCTTGAGAAATGGGTTGGGCCATCAATCTCCAATGCAAGTTTTGTATCAATCAAAGCAGCATCCAAGGTGTAACCATCTACAACATATTCTCTTGTCCAATCAAGACCAGTGCTAACAAGAAGACGGCATACCTCCTTCTGAAATGAAGACGTCACCTTCTGATTAAAACGTGCTGTTTTCCCAGCACGAATAATTTTGTCCTCGATATCACTTTTAAGAGACAATAACAGATGGGGGTACTCAACCTTGAGACACTGGTTCACAAGCTGAAGCTGAGTAGCAAACATTATATCCTCCCTATACTGCTCTGAAATCTGTTGCTCCTCAAAATAACCCAGGGTTTTCCAGACATGAGAAAAGAAAGTCCCATCCATTTGCCCAAGAACAGCACAAGACCAGGATATGTTTCCAAGTTGATCCCTGTTGAAATCAAGGAAACTACTACTTTCTACTGGTTCAGTGGATTTTATAAATCTTCTCTTGTCCTCCACACTGACACTAGTGCATCTATATTGATGGCCATCCTTGTAAACATCATCAAGAGATGCAAATATCGAGTCTGCAGGCTCAACCAGAGAAGCAAAAGCCCACAACAACTGAGCAACTTCTTGTGACTGAAAAGTGTGAATGATATCTGAAGCTCTTTTTGATAATTCTGAAAAGAGTTGTGGAGCAGCATGCTGCATAGAGGCAAAAGCACCAGCAATATTAGCAACATTCTGTGAATTGAATTCCCCAACCTTGTTCAAGGCCACCTCTGCCACTCTATCCATCTCAGAGAGATAAAGAAGCTCACCACCAATCTTGGACAGGGCCCATGCGATATTTGAAACACCTTGAGCAGAGCATTCTGGAAGTGCCATCATTGCCATACCTACAAGCATAGACATCTCCCTGCGCCGAGAAAATGCAAGTCTGTGACTCCTGGTCATGGAAACTTTCTCCATATTCTTAGCAATACGGTGGATTGCTGTGGCAAGATTTAATGGAGATAAAGGTGAAGGACTCAAGCCTTTGGCAACAGCCATTATCATCTCGGCAGTCCCTTCCAATACTTGATCTGCAGTCTGTGCTTCCACGATTTCTCTGTTCAAATTGATCTCTTTCCTACGGTCATGTGGCCCAGAGAAATGGGATAACCTCTCAACAAAAGTTTCCATGGTTTTTTCCTTTCTTTCCTTAAACATCCCACCTGCCATGATACCCACACTTGTTTTAAGTTGGTCCTTATCATCATCCAAAACCAAAAGGTTTTCAATAGTCAGTTCAGAATCCAAAGTTTCCACCACTTTCTTCTTAACAACATTCTTGTTCTTGTTCTTGTTCTTCTTGTTCTTTTTCTTCTTCTTAAGATTAACAGTAACAAGATCTTCCATGGTACTGGTCAAACCCCTGGTTTGAATAGACCTGAGAGCAGATTTCCTTGCTCTTACACACCAATCCGTGGAGTCTGTTTCTTGAAGCATTTCAGACTGTTGTTTTTGTTTTCTCTTACTCGGAGGATCAATTTCTCCTAGAAATTCCTCTTCCCAGTCCAACAAATTATTAGAATGTATAGGTTCTTCTCCACGACCATCATCATCATCGTCAACTACTTTTATAACACGAAAATCTTTGTTTATGTTAACACCAACACAAAAACAACAAGTCTTTTTGGGAAGGGGAAGAGCATTAGGGAAAGAAAAACTCGAATCCGTAAATCGCAAGAGTGGGTTGAAGCTTATACCTCTAGGACACAAAATTGGTAACATGCCCATCTAATCTAATAAAAAACAATTTAGTAAGTTAGAAGGAAGGGAAATCACCTGATTGTTGTCATTTTGGAACAAGAAAAAGAAAGAGGATAACAAGAAGAATTCGGTGGTGACTGTTTATGGCACGGCAGACAAAGGGTTTTCTACTTTCTATTCTATCTCCAACACTCACCCACCCACCCTTACAGATTTATTTCATTTTTTGCCTTCCAAAAATTTTAAGTTTTTTTTTTTTTTTTGTCAGCAATGTTAGGGAAAGAAAAAAGCCAATGTATACAATGATCATCTTTATGGGTTGGAGTTGGATCCAAATACATGATAAAGCAAAATCCCCATCCAACACCAAAGATATTTGATTTATAGAGACAACAATTAATTCTTATAATTATATCTAATTACATCCTCCAAAGTAAATTGGGGTTTTTTTCTTTACCTATTTTCTTGGATTAAGGCCCTATAGTTTTTATTGGAAATTTGCTTTTACGGAACGTTTGATTCGCATAATGTTTTTGGATGGAATAAAATCTGTCAAAGAAATTTGACTTTGAAGGAATTGGAATGAAATGTTGTCAGGTTTTGGTTGGAAGAATCGGAAATTTGGAATGGATGCCGGTAAATGTCCAAAATACCCTTTTTGATCATTCTAATCTTTAAACTAAAAATACTCTAATAAAATAATTATTAAATCGGTGGTAGTAGGCAGTGGTTCAGATCGGCGGTGGTCCGTGGTGGATCAAATTGAGGGTGGTCGGTGGTGATTCAAGTCGTTGGTGGTTCAGATTGCGGTGGTCGGTGGTGGTTCAAATGACACTGACGGCAGTGGTGGTGGTCTGCGGTTGTTCAGATCGGCGGTGGTCGACGGTAGTTTAAATCAATGATGGTTGGCGATGGTCGATGGTGGTTCAGATTGAGGAGGTGTGCAAGTATTTTATCATGATAGGGTTAAGGGACATATTTTAGATTGTGAAATTTGAACATTCCATTCCATCAAAATACCACCTTATTGCCAAGGAATGTTCAAATCCTTTATTTGTGGAATTCAATGGAATTTGAAGATTCCTTCCATGAAAAAGAATAAACTTGTGACAAGTAAGATAAGTCAAAAAAAATATGGG
This sequence comes from Silybum marianum, assembly GCA_036898165.1. Taxonomy (NCBI): domain Eukaryota; kingdom Viridiplantae; phylum Streptophyta; class Magnoliopsida; order Asterales; family Asteraceae; genus Silybum; species Silybum marianum. The sequence goes on along the minus strand of CM072538.1, from coordinate 35,988,800 downwards.
ACTTTCCTTTACTATTTATAAGATTATCAAAAGCCCTTAGAGAAAGGAATTTAGTCAATGGAATTCAACATTCCAATTCCATCAGATTCCTCCAGAATGTGCAAACCAAACACCATCTTATGGTATACATTTTTCCTTAGTATTAGTCCTTCCCATCAATAGTTACGGACACTAGAATCATTTTAAAGTTAAAATGTGATGTAGCAATGACATGGATGTTTACTTTTTATTGGGTCAATTACAGAAATTAGTTGGAGGCATCAACGGTGAAACAAACCAGAACTATAATTAATTTAAAAGAGGGACAAGACTTGATAGTGGATGACAACCACAGGGACCAAAAGTGTAATTTACTCAACATATAATTTAAAACAACATAAAAATGTTGATTTGGTAGTAACATGAAAACCAAATAAAGAAGCGATCTGCATATCCCCACCATAGCAACACTTTGCATTGCATGTCTGTCTTACTAATACTAATACTAATACTAATACACATGTGTGGTCTTATTGAAACATCCAATCTAAGAATTAAAACTCTCTTGTAACTAATAAATAAATTGCTGTTTCGCATGCCCCTCTATAACTGCACAACGCAAAGGAAAAGAACCAATATGCTGTTTGCTTCAAGATTACTTGCCAAATCACTTTCTTTTCCTTTGTGCAGCTTGTCATTGCTGCTGCCCATGTATGAATACCTGCAGATTCAACTTTATATATATATATATGCTGTATCTTCATTATGCATCTCGGCTACTAAGCTGTGAACGCGCAATATAAGACAGCCTTGAAGATGCCATTAAAGGTGCCTCTTCATCTACATTTGTATCTGTAAATCTGCTACTTCTTGCATCATCTTTAATGTTATCATCAGGTACAAATACATCAGATGACTTCTTTTCTAGCCTCCAATCCTGATTAAAACATACACAAGATTGATATTTTGGTAGATCAAATAATCGTATTGTTCCTTTATTATACCAAACAGACCTTAGTCATTCGTTCTGGGATACTTTCAGGAGGAATTTGAGATGCTTTAACATCCTTAACCTTTATGTAGTTGTACATGACTACACCACAAAGTGCTGCAGAGAAAGAGAAATAGCCTTGAGTTAAGTAATAATGATCTCAAAGTTTCTAGCAATACATAATGTCAACTTGCATACCAATGGCATAGCCAATAATATTGAGCCCCGTAATGGCAGACTCTGGAAATATCACAGTTGAAAGAGCTATTAGTATCCAATCTTTGAGGACACCTGCAACTCGAATAGTAACTGCTCCAGTTCTAGCAATGACTAGGAAAATCGAAAAGTTCAATGCTAAAGCACATATAGCGTTGGAGAAGAAAATCCAGAAGTTGAACTGAATTTGTGAAACTTCCATATCAGTCTTCTCCAAGAAATACCAGGGGGCAAACAAGAAAGCAAAACTGCAAAAAGGAAGACATAAAGGAACTTAGCACATGAGACAGATGCATCCAAGTATCATAGAAAAATCATATATAAATACCTGCATGGAGCTATGTAATACAAGCTTGTAATTGGGTTTAGAGTTAAACCCTTGTTTTGCAGGAGGACTTGAGTTAACACTAGTCTCAAAGCTTCTGCAAAGATGCCTGTCACCTGATAAAGTGTGCCGATTACATTAAAATGGATTTCCCCATATGAGGATACCACAACTCCAACACTGACCAGCAACATGTTCAACAACACATCCCACCTTAACTTGTCCGTCCCACATAAAACAGCCATGATAAGTGTTGCTACCGGCACTGTATCCATATTTCAGAATTAGTATCAAATAAACAACATGTTTTAACAAAAGGTATAGATACCACTTCACATACTTAATGCTTTGAGCATTTGAATGAAGGCCACTGATATATGCAAGTAAGCAGTGTTGCCAAACCTGAATTAAAACAACAGACCGAATTGTTACTTCAGTTATTTGTGCAAGTTTGAATTTCTGTACATCTAATACAAGCCAATTAAGGCACTGAAACACACAACCAATTGCCAAAGTGTGGAGAGATCCATTTGACTATATGCACTAGTATTGTTAATTGAGGGATTGGGTTTTCTAGATAATAACTCGATGGCCTATTTCTTTCTCCTTCAAGTCCCATTGTACCCACTCTAAAACCTTGTCAACACCCGACACAAACACAACAGGTAATATGAAAAAGATATCTCACATGTTGCTAATAAAGAGAGATTAAAACTTTCAAGATGCAAAATGAAGAGATTAAAAAAGGTTGCTGATTCATACCAGAGGCTTGACGCGAAGAAAGCACTGATGGGAATTACACATGTTGCATATCTGTCAATGCCCATAAAAATTAAAAAAAAATTAATAGAAGCCTAAAATTTGTTAGAAAACAAAGTAACGAATTATGAAAAAGATATCTCACATTTCAAACGTCATTTTAACAGGGGCAACGACCTGCAGTATGATTGGGAGAAGATAAGTGATAAAGCTAGTGCAGAGTATCTTTTCACAGTTCTTAAGGAACATCATACTCACAAGACTTTAGAAAGATACTGCCACATCTAGACCGCCGACATTCAATCCATTATTAAATATTACCACTCAATAAATGGAAAAGAACACTTGTAAAGTTTAGTCATTAAGACGGCCATCCGACTAAATGAGAAACCAATAAAATATTAAGCCTGTTATTTTGAATTGAGATTCTTTAAAATTTCATAAAGAAGAATAAATACCTTGAAAACACGCACAAGAAAGAATGCTACTGCTCCAGAAAACCCCATATGGATCATAGTAAGTGTGATAGGAAATGGAAAACTGAAGTACTTGGGAGAGAGAACCCACTGCAAATAGATACATATAGATGATAAGTGCGTAATAATTACCATGGAAAGGAATAATACATGCACAACCAACAAATTAGTTTAGCCAAGAAATAAGACATTCAAATATCACAAGTTAAAGTCTGAAGAGCACTGATAATATTTATGGTTATTAAAAAATCTAAAAGACCTTGCCAGGGAGTTGTTTCTATACATTCTTTCCCTGGCATTTTTGTGAGGGTGTTTCCATTACCAAAACCCTTGACCTTCTGAGCTCAAAGGAGTAACCTTACTGGTAGTAGTCAATAGATGATCTCTCACTTACTTGAACTTGAGTGGGCGTCTCAGGCCTCTGTCTGGCATTCAACAATCACCACCTTTGAAAGCCTTGCTGAACCCAACTATGGCATTGGCATCTCCTACTACAATAGCTGTTTTGGCCAGATCTATAATTTGTGAACGTTCTGTGGCCTTGTTCCCAAAAATTTAAATGAATAGGAATGCATATGCATGTTTTTCTTGAAAAATCAGGGATCACCTGGGATCGATACATAATAGGCATATAGAAATTATTGTACGTCAAATAACATCAAAAGTGTTGGTTTCAGATTTTGTGCATCCCAAAGATCCAGGGAAAATCCTTGCTTTTCTGCAAAGCCATAAAATTAAGGAACCGTCCGGGCCCCATTTGTCCAAACCCACCACCATCCAATCCCATAATCCAGTTCGGATGCGGCAACATTAAGTTTACTTTGTTCAATTTAGTTCTGTTTATTATCTCTTTACCCAAAAAGAAAGTTTGGTTTATTATCTCTTTACCCAAAAAGAAAGTTTGGTTTATTATATTAGGGGTTGGAATCAATCATCTAATTGATGGACTTATAATCTATTGAGGTACTCTCTTCATCTGGTTGTCTTTCTAGTCCCAACATGGGATGGGGTTAGATCTGTTAGCAGGGGAATATCGATCCTGAGGCAGTGAGGGATTTTGCTTATCTTTTCCGTTACGTATCTTGTTAAATAGGAGAGGGGTAAGATTTCTGCTCATTAATCTGGAAAAACTAGCCTCTCGAAAGCTAGAAACGTTGTCATTCTGTCATGGACTGAAATTCCAAATTGCCATTCTCCCTGAATTACTTACATCTCACACTCCTAGTTCATAACAAACTGGTCATGATACTACGGTAATTTCGTACTTACTGATTGCATGCAAGGAAACTGTATCCACATCGTGAAAGAGAGATGTGAGCGATCCATCAGTAGCAAATCCAAATCCTCTTGAAAGAGAGGGGGTGCCTTGGGGAACACGGGCGCAGGTGGTGCATGGCTGTCATCATCAAGAAGACATTGCTGATCTATAGCAATGCCTTAAATTTTCTATATTACAAGTTACAACATGTCTGTACAATTTTTGGATATGTGGAAATGGAAGCTCAGCACCAACTTTCACATCAACAGCAAACAAGTATATACATAAAATAGGATTTATATGCCAACCAAACCAGTAACTTAAACTATGTTGAATTACCTTGTTGTACAGAATAACTCCGGATGACAACAAAATGTAGATTAATAGGTACAGGTAAGTCAAGAAAAGTGACTTGTTGATCATTTCTGTAGCAGCTTACTTCCCAAGATTCAGAAAGTAAAATGAGATTTTCGGATTAACAGATGTTGGACTTCTTAATGCACCTTCAGAACCATAAGTACCCTACAAAGCGATAAACCTCTTCAAAAATAACTCATTGCCAAAATCTTAGAGAAAATCAAACAAGTGTTACATAACAAGAAAAACGAGCCAAGGAGCTAACAGATTACAAAATCTCATTATACTATTAAAAATCAACAGGTCAGCTACAATGAGATTCTGATATGATGTCTAGTCAAGTTTGAAATGATGACCTATAAAATTCACACTTTCAAGATGCCAAATGTAAATCCACATGATTTTGGATAGAAAAGATACATATTGCACTAGTAATTCATGATCAATTTAATGCTTAAGGTAGGGCAGGCCATACTATTAGTAACATCAACTATGACAAGTAAGAAGGAAATGAGTGCTTTATATGGCATTCAACAAACAAGTACTAGATTGATGTGGCAGCTAACCCTTGTGGACAACAAAAGAGTAAAGAGTATTGCTAATTTTCTATCAACTCAAAAACTGATACTGTTAAACAAGAGCTTATATCTTGTAATCCATAGATTTAATCATGTATCTTTTTAACTATCATTGCTATATATGATTAGAATGGCTTAGAGGATCTTCAGACACCAATCTTCACTGCACCTGTCAACTCATATTTCCAATTCCAAGTAGCCGGTAAGGTAAATGATGCGATAAGTATAGTCTATGGTTAGAAAGTGTTGATACTCGAGGTAGACTGATACAAGAAATTATGTATTGTACAAAAGACAACCAACCATAAAGTGGTAAAAGGAATTGTCTTGACTTTGATATTTTACCTCTCTGGTTAATATCAAGTAGACAGTAAAAAGGTAGCAATATCAAATCCTGGATACTAATACTAATAGGGTAGGGGAAGAGGGAAGAGAGTAATGGAGAGGGATAAAGTAAAGATTTTGAAACGAGGTAAAAGAATAGTCTATCAGCAGTAACATCTACTAAAGCTGGAAGCTTGTTGTCCAGAGTTGTATATATAATATATTTATGGTTGGTTTTGGTACTCATTGGCTTGACCTAACCTAACATCTCCATGGCAAGATTAGGTTTTGCTCACTGCCAACAACAACCATACATCGACGACACTTTGGGTAAGATTTTTCTTACAATTAGGCATTCTTCTTGAAAGAAATCAAATGTAGAAACACAAGTGGCAATACATCGCGAAACAGGATACTTACAGTGATACCTTTGAAGATGAAATATTTCCAGCAGAGAATGTGAAGAATCTCCCTAGAACAACAAAGACCAATTAAGTTTTTGTATGTAAAATACAGACTGATATATATATATATATATAGAGAGAGAGAGAGAGAGAGAGAGATTTATTTGATATATATATATATATATATATTTCTTGGTAAAATAGTAGATGAAGTCGAAGCCCCTTGACTTGACCTGACCTTCTCCATGGCCCGACTCGCTCTATTTTATCTATTAAATAAATACTACAAGAGATTTGTTTATCTTCAACTATTTAATTCATACTCACATAACTTGTAACAATAATGATCAAGTAGATGATAGTTGTAAATCATAATATATCTTTGTAAAAGAAAACCATATTTTTCCACAAAAGATAAATTATAATTTTTTATAGAAGATAGGTGGATTTGCATTTAAAAAAGATTTGGGAGTTTGAGTACGTGCATGAGACGTCCAAAGTTAATAATTACTTGTTTAATTATTATGAAACTCCCATTTGCAAATATAATATTAATAGGAAGAAGAATTTGTAAGTTAAAAATTACTTGTTTTGTCTCTCGTAAAATTGCTGCTCCCTGTTATGTTTTGATATAGGTTCTGTACTGGTTTGTTAATAGTTGTTGTTGCTGCTCATTTTTACTGATCGGTATCGACACTGTATTGTGGCGATAATAGGTCTGACAGTTTTTGTAAAGGTTTGGTTTTGGTAATGAAATCTTTCTGCTGCTTCTAAAAAAATGGTGGTTGTTTTGTTAATTTTCTTCTTTTTAAGATGAAAATTTTCTTTTCTTTTTTTTTAAGATGATAATTTGTTATTAAATATAGAGCAATGTAGCAACTAGAATACACACATAAATATGGCATGAAAAACATTCATCATCATATAATTATAAAGATAATTTCATTACAATTAGAAAGAAAAAGAAAATTGAAGATTTGTGATACAAAAGAAAAGAATGTGCATCTGCTGTTAATCTTACAAGGTCAGGACGAGTATTTAACAATGGTTGCAGTGCTTTAACCACAATGCTCATGTTAGGCCTGAAGTCAGCTTCATATTGCACACACAAGGCTGACATCTGTAAAATAACAACTTATACATGATTATATATATATATTGAGAGACAAAAAAAATCATATATAATGACACACCTTGGCAACTGCCTTGGGAGGGTATTCTCCATTCAATCCAGTGTCAACATACTGTTTTACCTTATTTTCACTCAGTTTTGGTGTTGCCTGCCATGCCATCATTTCACATTTTTTTTAAATGTTTAGATTATAAAGAAACTTTATATATATATATATATATATATTACAAGGATTGATTACAGAACATACCCAAGTGACTAGACTTTGTTGACCACGTGGCAAAGTATAGTCAACGGGCTTTCGGACGGTCAAGAGTTCCAGGAGGACAACTCAAAAGCTGTAAACATCGCTCTTTGAACTCAATTGTCCGGTCATGGCATATCTGCCATAAAAAGTCAGACTCAGACCTAATCTATCAAGAAGAAGCAACACATATGAAACAGAGATATAATTAAGATTTCAAAGATAAGAGAAGCTTAATTAATAATTACTTACAAACATTTTAAAGAATATTTACTCCCGTTCATAATAATAATAATAATAAATAAATAAATGCAGTTTTTGGTGCATTCAATGACCTAAAGATTACAATTGACTAATCAAATTCACTTTCAACCAACTATGGATCAATTGAGTAAATCAAGAAAGATTCAATTTTAATCGAGTCAAGATTAACACAATTCAGTTGAAAGATTATGAAAATTAACAAGGGTTTTTGATGAAATAAAAGATAGTTGGATAAAAGAAAAGAAAACCAACCCAATAGTGGTTGAATCAGTGAAAGAAATTGCTTGGAATTTATCTATTAAACATATGGAAGAATTGTATTTGTGTTGTTGGCAGTATTCAGGAAAGGAAGGAGATATCTTTTAATGGTTTTTTCTTATGTTTTAGATTTACTTATGATAAGGTTTTGCCCATAAACTTCACCAATATTATATGTGATGAAATAGATGGTAAATAAATATAGAAGGTAAAAACAGAGAGTTTTATTGATAATTCATATATGATGATTATGTAAATCAATTATCATATTGGATGGATTCACAATACACAAATTAACAAGGTCACATATGATATGATGATATATTACGACACCAAGAATATGGTGGCTAACAGTTAGTTGTTGCTAGATGTTTAAGTGGAGTCAATCCTATAATTTCAAAAATTATCGCCCCCAATAAGTTTTACACAATACATGTGAATCTTGATTAGGCCATCAAAACAAAACAAGAAATAAACAAAATCATAACATACATATATATATATATGTCTATTTCCTTCCCTTTCCCCTTTTACCACCATTTTTCCCCAACTTTTTCCCTTTCTTTGGGTTATTCTTCATCAAAGCAGCTTTGGTTGCTTTTGTTTGCCTTTCTTTCCGAACTTGGTCAAGATTTTTAACTTCTGAACGCACATGAGCATTAGGAACCGACCGACTCTTGTTCCCACCTCTAAACCCTCCTCTCTTATGCATTCCACCTCCTCCTGCTAAAACAACATCATCATCATCATCATCATTCACGATTTCACACACAAATTATATATATTCATAAATTAAAATAACAAAAACATCGATACCTTTGAGACTTGTAGATTCCACGGCACTGCCTTCATTGTTTGTTCCTTGGAAAGATATCTTACTGTGTGATTTTTCTTTCCATCTTTTATATATTCCAGTTTTATTGGCCTTCCCTTTTGAACCGCTCTCTGTTACTATCTGTATACCATTGCAAGTAAGTTATCTTTAGAAGTAAATCAGGTATTATTAACAAACATACATAATATATATATATATGAGTGTCAAAATGTACCTTCCCACTAGCTGTCACACGGTCACCATTGTTCAACTTGACGTACTTTTTACTCCTCTGCCATCAGATAAGATAAAATCATTGTAGTTGAGGGACAGAAAGACACAAGTAAAGAATTACTATAAAAATATGTTAACACTTGAAACCTTATCCCAATGATATGAAGACTTCTGTTTTTGTAATCCCCCACTATCATCTGCAGCTAGGTCAAGAACAGCATTCTCCAACCTATCCATCATTCAAATCAATGGTTCAACCTTAAACAATAATACCACAAACAAGCACCAATTACAAGAGGCACCAAAGGATTAAGATAAGCCAAATATAACGTCACAAGCTTTTCCCAATACGCATAACTTACATACAGTACAAGCATATAGGATACAATGTAAGATTTTGCCACTATCACATCAAAAAAATTGGCGTATAATCACCAATCTCTCTTGTGAATTGTTTAGCATGTCAAGTAACTGTACCAAAGACCTTAACCAGTTCTTGTTTAATGTTGCAGTGTGCAGTTTGAAGCAAAGTTGAGGTACCTGTTGGATGCAAAGCCTTGGTTACTTCTGACTGAAAGGCCTGCTTCAAAATGCTGGAAAGAATGAGATGAGAAAAGTAAGATATCAATTCAAGACCCATAACTGTTGAATAGAAATCAAATAATGAAATAGGCAATTCCATCCCCCTAAGAGAAAGACGAAGATGTTTATTGCATAAAGAAATATAACATACTTGATTTGTTGGAACTGAACTTATGAAAAACTCCTCATCCTTGAAGCTCTGTGCCTTCCTTTTACTACCAGAAACTGCCAGAATTTATCAAAATTCTTTATCAAGTATCAACTCTAGATATGTAGATATATATATATATATAACCTTTAACACACCCATGCATAAATATGTAATACACAAAAAAAATATCAGGTGCCTTCACCAGTTTCACTATATACATACATACATAAGATACACACACATTTACTAGCAAGTTAACCATATCAAAAGTGGAAACAAAGCAGCAAAATGATCAGGCATTAGCAAAATCACAAACCTTTCTTTCCCATGCCTGGTGATGTATTATTGCATTCAAGCTCATCTTCCTGCACAAGCATAAAGCCATATCACACATCAACTATTAGGAAAAAAACTAGGCACATGCAATCAATCATTAGAACTGTCCCATGATCAGCTGAAATCTTTAATGCAAACAAATCCATATGGTTTTCCTGGCTTCACCTTTACTGAATGATTGCTAGAGAGCTGCTGGTTTACTTTATTAATGACCCCCTCATGAATAGCTCTTTTCATCTTCATTACATCAACCCACTGGCTAGAAGGTCCCTGAAAGTACTATGTGTTAATACAAATAGAATAAGTACAGAGATAATAGAAACGCATTGGTGTTTGAGCTTCTTTGTCTTATTCATATTTTAGGTTAATCAATAATTAGAATGAAGATAGTGCTTAAAATTTCTTGAGATAAAGCTTGTACTCATAAGCAAGGTTTTAAAGTACGGAAACACGAGGCGAGGCGTAAGCCTCAAGGCGGTCTGAGGCGTAAGCCTCAAGGAAGAGATAAATAAAATTAAAAGTAACATATATGCACTCTAATTAATATGTATATATACATGGAAAATAAATAAAACAGAAAATAGTATATACACACGCAAACATAATATATACACACATAAATATTATGGACTGGACACGATACAGAAAACAATACACACAGAAAATACATAAATATTATATAAATATAACCTATATATACATATATTGTTGCCGGTTACAAGAAGAAACAAGAAAGTGGGACTGTAGATGACTCTGATTAGCAAGAAAATAGAGAAAGTGGGACTGTGGATAACTCTGATCAGTAAGAAAATAGAGAACGTGGGACTGTGGATACCTCTGATCAGTAAGAAATTAGAGAAAATCTTAGTGACACGTGCAAATGTCAGGAGTCTTTTTGTCTCCAGAGCTGTTACTGGCTGTATTTCTTTGTTGACTTTCATATACTGGTAAGTCTTACTTCTAGCATATACGTGCACTATGGGGGGATTTCAACATCAGCCTGTGCAACAATAATATGTTTGTGTATCTGGGAACCTTTTGTCTTTTCTAGCCTTCATCGATTAAGTTCAAGCCATGCATGTTTCCTTGTATAATTATCTAGATATATTTGTTGAGGGGAACAGGGTTGCTCCATACGGCTGCTTTGCATATGGTTTATGTTTTTAATGGTATGTGTACGAGTGTATCACAAATATATATTGGCAAGCGGATGTATCTTTGACCATATTAGGTATTGTATTTAGTTGTCCACCTTGTAAGGATTAGTTGTAAAACTGAATGTTGGAACAAGCTGCATAAGTTACAAACGATAGCATGCTATTGAATGAAATGAAGTTCGTCTGATAAATATCTGAAATCGAATAAATATTCCAACTAATCATACGAGCTATAGAGAATTGACTAGTTTCATGTAACATCTATGTTCATGGTGCAAAGGATGTTTCATCTCTTGTAATGCCTTTTAATTGAACTATCCTTGATAAGCATTTATTATCTGGCCTTGTATTTTTCTAGCTAAGGTTCTCTTGTATTATGTTCATATTGACATCACCTAGATTGTTGGAAGACAATTTTAGCATTTTTCCTGATGTTCAAAATACTTTGGATATCTAAATCACGTTTCTCTTTGCAGTATTCAAAAGTTACCATACAAAAAGACTACTCACATCAATCAAAAGACTCCTGACACACAAGCAGCAACTACTCACATCAATTAAAATGCCTTAGGCACGTGTCACTAAGATTCCTCAAGAAACAAGTATAAACCAAGAGCATGGTGTATCAAAAAAGGAAATGAATAAATTAATATTCTATTATTACCTGCAGATGCTTTGCCTTGGCAGCATGACCTTCAGATTCCAAGACAGTCTGCTTTGCTCTGGTATTAGTTAGCCATAAGTTGAAAATTAGATATCTATGTCCACAAAAAGAAAAGAAAAACTATAGATCTTTTTAAAAACAATTTACCTGTATGCTTTTAAGCTCTCTGAAAAGGCTAGGGCTGATAACTCATTGCCACCAAGTACGTTTATAAACATTGGATGCAACCCCTCACGGGGTAAGTTTTTAGCTCTTTTAATGGACTCCCTAGAAGGCTTCTCTTTTGTTTTTGTATACAAACGGAAAGCTCTTTCACAAGGTCTCAGCAAGCAGTCCAATTCAGTGGACGAATCAAGTATTTCACGAACTCTGTCTGCAACCAGATCAATAGCCGTTTGAGGGAAACGGCCATACACCGTTTCTCCACTGGCCAAAGCCTGATCAATTTTCAACATCACCCCCTTCATATCTCGCAAAACCTCTTCCTCAGTGGGTGCAGGCCTAATTGGTCTAGAGAGAAAAAGATGTAGGTCCAGAAGATAAGCAATGTCTTCAGATGTGACGAAAGAAAATGCAGTACCAGTCCTGCCAGCCCTTGCAGCCCTACCCACCCGATGCACAAAAAGTTTTGGTTTAGGAGGGAAATCCCAATTGATAACATTGTCAAGCAGCGGGATATCAATTCCTCTAGCTGCAACATCTGTCACAATTAGAAGCATGGTCTTCCTTGATCTAAATCTTGAGACATTGATCTTGCGATCATCTTGATCCATATCACCATAACAAACAGAAGGCTCTATACCCTCTTCTCTTATCAGATGGTCAAGGAACTGGACATGATGTTTTGTGGATACAAATATCAATGATTGCTCATCAGATCTGATATGTTCCCTGATCAAATACAGCAAAGCAGCTAATTTTTCTTCCTGCCTTAAGGTGAAAAATGTAAGTTTCAAATCAGGACTAATTTTGGTCTCCAAATCAAGGCGCACAAGTTGAGGGTCCCGAAGTCCAGCTTTGGCAAACTCTGCAAGAGCACTAGGTAAGGTTGCACTAAAGAGCAGGGTCTGCCTATTGTCACTTAGCTGCAAAAGAATTCTGTGCAACTGCTCAGCAAAACCCATGCTAAAGAGACTGTCTGCTTCATCAAATACCACATACTCAACTGACCGTAGAGACATATCATCAACTTCTTCTAGGTGATGCATGAGCCTACCAGGAGTTGCAATAATTATATCAGGACTCTGTGCCAATTCCTCAAATTGACCTTCCATACTATCACCGCCAACCAATAAACTAACACGAAGGTCTACAAAATGAAGGAAATCAAATTATATAGGTAAAATTAAAAAATCAGACAAGCATTTTACTTTGCAAACATGTGAGAGGGTATTTCATTTTGTATGACAAGTCTATGTGTAAATTTATCTAATGCTAAAGCATTTGTACCTTAACGTCTAACACTAACACTAACATCCCCCTCCCTTTCCTTTTCAACAGACAACAACATTTACTGACAAGTTTTCACCTTGAACCCTGATCCCCAAAAAACAAAAATTTTGCTATCACATAAATTTCATTCCCATTCACGTTCAAGTGAAAATACAAGCTGCAAGTGCATTGAAAAAGAATGTCTAGGGTCGAGTTCAATGCCGATAGCAAGTCTAGTATTGCAAAATCAGCAATATAATTTCGTTGTGTTTTTACCTGTAAATCTGCCAAGCTCTTGAGTAAACTTAAGCGTTTGAAGAGCAAGGTCGCGAGTGGGTGACAAAATTAGGGCTCTAACACCCGACTGTGAAACATGCTGCTGCAGCCTCTCCAGCATCGGAATCAAAAACGCTGCAGTTTTACCCGAACCTGTACGTGCCATAGCAACGACGTCGGCACCAGACAGTATAAGCGGCATGGTTTTACGTTGTATAGGAGTAGGTACTCTATACCCCTTTCGCTTAACACCTCTGAACACATTAGAGCATAGGTTTAAGGATTCGAAGCCTCCTGATTTTGCTTTCTTCTCTATCTTCTCCTTTTTCTTCAGCTCCGTTACGGAGCTTACAAGAAGAGGTTTTCCTCTCCCCATTAATTCCGGCAGCGGCGAATCGTGAAACGGCCGGAGAGAGAAGGAGGTTGTAGGGTTTTAGGTTTTCTATTTCTCAAATGACGAGAGAGAGAGAGAGAGGAGGTTTTACCGGTTTTAGGGTTTTCTACTTCTGAAATCGCATACGCATTCTTGTAAAATACCGTTAAATAAAATTACGTCCACGTCCCCGTGGTTTGCTCAAATTTTAAACTTAGTCCCTAAAACAAATTATTACTTCCTATGTTTTTATTTTGACAACAACAACAACAACAATCAACCCTCCAAACCTCCATAATCAATAGTCCATGAATGATCCAAGCAGTTAGTTTGCTTGTGTTGGTCTTCTTTCTCTTTTTATGATTATTAATTTGAAATCCTTATTCATCGTTTATGATGGATTGATCAACTGAATGTAAATAATTTCTCACTTTTATGCTAGCTAAATGATAGGAGGTGTTATACTTTTGTGCCTCCGAGTACATTGTTATGTGGCAAAAGTTGGTAAATGAAAACCACATGTTGTATCATATGAACTGTGTGTTCCCTGACTTTGTCCATCGCATATCAACCGTTCAAAGGTTGTTCATCGTTTGAAGCATTGTGTTTGATAGCAACAGGCGCCTGTGCCAATTTTTGTTAAATCAAGCTGAATGCAGATCCTAACAACATAGATGAAGTTTATTGCAATCATTGACATTAACAATCTATCCCTAATCTTAATGACTATATCTTGTCATTTGAAATGTTCAGTTACCTCTATGGCGCTTACCAATTCCCAGTTAACCTTATTTTGCTGATTGTGTGTGTTTTGTGAATATACATACGTGATCAAATTGCAACGAGGGGTCTATTAGAAGGATGAAAGTGAAGCAATTTGAAGTTCAAGTGAGTACTTACTTTTTCTTTATTTTTGTAAATCCATGTACTCAAACAAATTTTTAGATATTTTTTGTTGATGACAGGAACTTGATATGATGATAGGCTATTTGCTCCCAATTTCATCTTTGATAAATATGAAAATATCCCATTTCATTTAATTTGTTCTCTAGAGTGTTTCATGATGTATGTTTCATAAAAAAATTACAATAGTTCCTTCTTTTTGGCAAGTTTTTATAAATCATAAAGTACTTAAACCCAAGAACTTTGAACTTGATGATAATCACATATACTTTATTTGAGCCTAAACCACACATGAAGCCATTTTGTGAAATTTTTGAAGCCTATTATTGAATGGTCTCAAGGTGGATTTTGGTTTCTCCCTTCCAGCCTTTGTTTTTTTACTAGTTGTTATGGGATGATTGAATTGATGGTATTCATTCTCTTTTATAGGCAAAGAGAGGATCAGAAACATAATAGATTTGGTTTGGTTTGCTACATATATATATAAGGAGCTTAAATGGCTATTGAAAATTAAGAGGTACTACCCATTATATTTAATATACAACTATATAAAGCACCACCATTATATTTGAACCATTGTCATCCCACGACCCACTTCCTCTTAAATCTGGATTGGCCAACTTTGTCTCATTTGATTTCCAACTTTCCCTCTCACCCAGCCCCAGGTATCTCTTGCTCTCAAAACGTGTTTATAGTAGTTCCCGTTCAAACTTAAACCATTTCAAAGGTGTCAAGGTAGGTTCACTTAGCTGTGAATGGAGGGAGGGGGTTTATCAAGCACATGAATGGTTGTTCAGTATCTGTTGGATATTGACAATGAATTTATCCATTTGTTAGGACTTGCTTTTTCCACCAAGATAGAAACCAAGGGTCACATGATATGCAGTTGAATACGGATTCGGTTCTTGCCAAACAAGACCAATTTAGTATATTGGACTTTGCACCAGATTGGGCTTATTCAGGAACAGAAACAAAGGTAATGTTTTTTATGCTCTATCTAACTTAACATTACTATTTCGTGTCGTGGTTCCTATGAATAGTTTTATATGATATAATATAGAAAGCGGTTCATGCAAGGACGGTAACTATTTACAAGAATGCGAGGACAATTCTCACTCAATCATTTTGTACATGAAACTTCACATATGATTTACGTACAAAATCATATATGATTAGCAACGACTTTTCCCACGAAAAAAATCGCGCGTGTCAAATTTGATGCTTACAAAATCACATATGATTTTGTACATGAAATCATATATGATTTTGTACATGAAAAATTTCATGTACAAAATAATTGGTCAAGGATTGTACTCATATTCTCGTAAATTGGTATCGTCCTCCTATGAACCCGCCTATATATATATATATAATTAATATCATGTGTTATGATTGACAGTTGAAGAGATTATGAAGAAGAAGAAGAAGAAGAAGAAGATAGATAGATGGATAAAAGTAAATGCTAGTAGACAAGGACTTGGACCATGAAAATGCTTCTTGTAAGAAGCTTTCATGTTTTACATGCATTATTACAAGAAAGAGAAAGCAATAGAAATAGGAATGGTGATGGTGATGATTAGAGTCAAAAATGGAACCACTAATCGTTTTCCTCTTCCCCCCGCTACTCTTGTACTTGTACCTGTACCTGAAATAATAATAAATCTCATACAAACAAAGCAAGCTTAAAAAAAGATTATCAATTGAAATTTAAAAATAAAAGCACAACTTAACAAAACTCAATACAACCACCAAGCAAAAGATGCCTAAACTCACCAAAAGAAGAAAAAAAACTAGTTGGGATTTATTTAAAATGGAGAATTGAAAACAACTAATTGGAATTTATTTTTAAAAAAAATATATTATTATTATAAAATATAAATAAAATATTATTTGTATGTTTTGACGAATTTTATTTGAGCTGTTGCTCTGTCATCAACGAAGACTCCCTCAACAAAATCTGACATCTCCATCCATCCACTCGTTCTCCTTAAAAAGAAAAAGAAAAAGAAAAAGAAAAAGAAAAAAGACATACATTCTCTTGTGGAGTTGAGAGTGGGGGAGCAAATGCAGAGCAGTCCTTGGGTTTCAACATCAAACCCACAAGTCCCACCGGATCTCCGACAACCATCACACCCTGTATCCGCCAAACCATACGACAGCTTTATACCATAAGACCAATCCAAGGGCTTGTTCACCGCCTTATCCTCGGCATCATAGAAGCTTGTATAATGTGTGCAATCTAGTATGTTGATGCTCATAAACCTGAGGGTAGTGTAAGAGGTAAAACAGCAAGGTGGAGTAGTAGTAGTGTTGTTGGAGAACATCTTGAAGGAGGTGCATGAGGAGTATAGGTCATCACATGAGTGGTAGTTGTCGAAGCAGAGAGATTTGTAGCGGTTGAGAATGGGAGAGTCGAGAGAGCAGTTGACGAGAGCAAAGATGGTATCAGGAGAAGGAGGAATGATAGCAAACTGGAGGTCAGACATGTGAAAGTCATGATGAGGTTGGAGAATGGTACAGGTGGACATGGAAGGGTCATAGATGGTAAGGCTTTTGGAGGCGTAATCGATGCTCTCTACCTTGTATGAACCAGAGGGAGTCTGGAAAAAGAGGGAGGATGTGGATGTAGATGTAGATGTGTTCATTGTGTTGGGAGCAGCAGCAAAGGTGGTGGTGGTGATGGAGCAATTAAACATGTTCCTGTAGAGAGGTGAACCACAGCCATCATCAATGGCAAAAGGATACTCAATGTGAATACTACCACATGAATTGCGACAAACGGGAAGAGAGACAGGGAAACATCTAGGCAAACCTAAAAGTAAAACAAAAGCCAATGCCAATTCCAATAGAGGAGACATTGTGGAAATGGGTTTTCTCTTTCTTTCTTCCTTTCGGTGGGATATATATATATATATATAAAAGCAATAAGGATCCATCCATCTATTCTCCGCAAATTACTCTGCTGCAGCTTTTTTGTATTTTTATTTTTTACATAATAAATAATTTAACAATAAAGAGAGGTGGACCTTTGTTTTATGATTACAGAAACATAAAAACAAATGTGTATGCATTTCCTACTAACATATTTAGCAGGACTTGGATTGTTGCATTGAGGAAGATGAATCATTTTACTATATATGTTATACTTTCTACTACGACGTCAACTAGTAAGGGCTACAAATTTATATAACAATCCAAACCTAGCCATATAAATGGACTTGTAATTAAACAACGAAAACATTCACTACATTAAAATACTAAATAAGGGAAACAAACAAACATCTCATCGCAATCTTGAAAATATTCTCTCTCTCTCTCTCTCTTTTTTTCCTTCCAAGTAACAATTACAAACATCAATTCAGTCACTTACACTAACAGTAGTCATAATCCCACTCCCGTTTAAGCCTGAAAATTTTACCAAATCAAAACATTATTCACAATCACAATTATTATCTACAATCAGAACTAACATCTCATCTCCAATACTTTTATAAACAAAATAATATTTTATTCATAATTGTCATTAGTTTGCTGAATTTTTTACCTTGTTAGCGATGTTGTTGGAAAGCCAATCCAGTCCCTCGTATAGACCTTCCCCAGAGGTGGCACATGTGCTCTGAATATACCTATTATAACAACAACAAAATCACCTCTAAGTTTGTTTGTGTTTGTGTGTGATGAAACAAATTTGATTGTTGTACCACATGCATGGTTGGAGCTACCATGAGATTTACAACAAGTCTGATATGTTTGTCAAAAAGATGGACAGTGGCATTCAACATTTGATCATTTATTACCAGTGTCGTTGCCGAAGAGAATGCAAGCCAAGCTTATCAGTAATCTCAGCAGCATTCATAGCATTTGGAAGATCTTGCTTGTTGGCAAACACGAGTAAAACTGCATCTCTTAACTCATCCTATAACACAAACATTACTCATAAATGCCCCACTAGAATAAGAATAGAATGCTCTCAATCAATAGCAATGCATGCCAATACCTCATTAAGCATCCTGTGTAGTTCATCTCTAGCCTCCACCACACGGTCACGATCATTGCTATCAACCACAAAGATAAGCCCTTGTGTGTTTTGGAAGTAGTGCCTCCACAAAGGTCGAATCTGAAATCGTATGTTAAATAATGATACTTCTTAGATGTACAAACCATTCTAGACATTTTTCATGTTTTGTTCCGCAACTAGTAATACGATTAATGCCTTGGATCTTCATAACTTTTGCAATCCAAGTAAAACAACTATTACATGAATTTTCTTTCGTCACTCGAAAAAGTGGTAAACGAAATTATGCATGCAAAAAGAGCGTGTAAACTAGTGCAACCATAATTATTCTCTCCAGCATATTTCAGACACTATGGATTTGGAGTAAAAAGAATGACACTTCAGAAGAAGAAAAATCCAAACTTCTGATGATATTTTATATGTTGACAGAAAATCAGAATTTTCTCTATTGTTCATCAAATGGGAACTCCACATGTGGTAGGATCAATCCAAATAAGAATTGAAGACAATGATACCTTATCCTGACCACCTACATCCCATACGGTAAAGCTGATGTTCTTGTACTCAACAGTTTCCACATTAAATCCTGCTCAAATACAACTCGTTAATAATACTCCAATTCTTATCAATATAGCAGTTTATACAGTTCTAATACAATTTATAATGGAAACAATATAAATTAAAAAAATCTAAATCTAAACGAGAATCATGGTATGGCATAGAGTGGGAAATTAAGAAGACGCTATAGGCAGAAGCTCCATAGATATTCATAAATAAATAAATAAAAGAGGACACCAGGAAAACCATGCCTCTGTAAAAGACTGATAATTTGGTAATTTGACAATTACCCAAGGTTAGAACTTAGAAGGGCAGTGCTACATTCCTACCAATGTAGTTCAGGTTCTGCAAGGCATTAGCTTCCAGAAGGACCATATTAGAACACTCCTAAGTGAAAAGAAAAGAAAAGAAAAAGAATTTTTGGTGATGTTCCAATAGAATTTTTTTAAATTCTTGTGTTGGTCTCATTTGTGATTGAAAACCAGTGCACACAATTGCAGTCATACACATGTGAAAGATAAATAGTATTGGTTGGTCTCGAAGCGCCAATAACATATGATGATGAATCTTTAATCCTTTGTCCTAACCTGTGTGCTTAGCTGTTGCTCATAACATTAATGTATTTGGCTCTACTTACTTCCATTTGATTCAGGAAGGTCGATATCTAGTCATTGAAGTATGTGCATCATTGCATGTAAGCAAATGAACTAGTACCCAGTTGAAAAAACATACCAATGGTAGGAATAGTGGTAACAATCTCCCCCAATTTGAGCTTGTACAAGATTGTGGTTTTACCGGCTGCATCGAGACCAACCATCAAGATGCGCATCTCTTTCTTAGCAAAAAGGCGGCTGAATAGCTTGGTGAAAGACAACCCCATCTTTGTATCTGGCAAAGATAAGAAAACTCAGGGATCTTTGATGTATTTGTCTAATCATACGTAGTTTAGTTAATATATCTGTCTAGACGAAAAACTGAAAACATCATCACTATGGTCCAAAACAAGATAGTCAATCTTGCATTCCTTAGTTTTGCAAAAGAGTCTGTATAAGATGATTGCAGCAATGAAGGCAGGGATCTTTGATGAACTTGTTTGAAATTCTCTGATTTCACTTAGGTGAGTTAACATTTTCATACATTAGACTAATATACTCAATATGCATGCTGGTAAGAGATTAACATAACAAGGACAATAATTGTTGTTTCATAACTTCTAGAAAGGACGGTCAACAAATATCATCTCACGTCCACTGAAAATCCTACCCAATGAATATCAGTAAATACGACTACAAAGTACAAACAGACAATAATAGTAATGGATACTATATGAAAATTCAAAGAATCATGAAACTTGTTAGACAGAGCAGAAGTCATTATGCGAGTAAATGTTGGATTAGACTGCCACTGTAATCGGGTGTCTCTTAGGTAGTAGAAATGAGAAGTTAGAAGAACATAGTATAACAGTTTTTTGCAAGTTCAAATTTAGTTGGGCTAATTTGCTCCGGGAGCATTATACTTTGAAAATGAACCTTATACCACATTTTAAATTCTTAAGAAGCTTTCCAAAACAATCAGGATTTTTTTTGCTCGGGGATCAATACCACGACCTAATTTTAGGAATGCAAAAGGAAGCCTTGCATATTAAAGCTTGAAAATCAAGAACATGTGGTTAGCGAAAGCCAAAAACACGATTATTAAAACTAAACATCAATTACACTCACAAATCAAATTAAAGGATAATTTCAAACATTAAAAAACACTAATAACCTATATGAAATCAAAAAAGTAGCATATGAGATCTCATTTATACAAGCACAACAGATCGTATCGATAAGAAAATAGTAAAACAATGAGGAAAGCTTAAAGAGGTCGGAAATCAATAGATCCGATCTGACATATACATGCAGGTAAGCTTAGGTATTCATGATTCAACAACATCTTCATACAAAGGATATATTAACGACTTACAGAGGGATGGAGATGTTAAGGAATGGGAAGCCGGCGACGACCGACGAAATTTGGGATGGGTACGAAGACGAAGACGAAGACGAAGAGGATGCAGGTCAGAAAGAATGGGGTTGGGGGTTTGAGAACCGTGAGTTTTTAATTAGAATTTTCAGATTGGTCCCTCAGTCTTAACAATTGTTCAGTTAACCCCTCCTACTTAAGAGTAGATTACATTGTAGGTTCTTTGGTTTGACTCGGAATCTGAATATGATCCCTACTTCAAAATAAGTACATCGAGCATCCTCCATTTGTCGTTAACACCATTAAATCTAATCCGTCAACTCAGGAGCAAGTTGATCAAATTTTCTTTTTATTAAATACTAAAAAGATTATATATCATATTTGTCATATATATAGAGTGATAATCAAATAAAAAATATTGAAAACTGTGAAGACCAATCTAAGCCTTAGATCTTATGGTTTTAATTTAAAGCTATTTTTAATTAAAAAAGAGCATAATCGTCATTTTGGTAACAAGATTCACTAAATAAAACATAAAAATTCATTTTGGTGATGACGGCGACATATAGGATGGAGATGAAGGTTGTAGCAAGTGTTTGAAATTATATGTTTGTCCTTAATTTTTCAAATTAGACTTGAGGTTGCATGTGTATTTTGCTAATATTGCAAAAATGTCATTTTTTTAATAATCATTGTTTAAAACCCTTGAATGTTTGGATTGGTTCTTAAGTCCTTAACCTTTTTTTGGGTTTTATTTGATTATCATATATATATATAGGAAAGTTCAAATGCGAACTCAAATTTGGTTGTGAACGTGAGGACGGATGAGAGTGCGACACGTGTCTGAATATAGATTATTCAGACTGAATATACAAAGAAATATTCAGACTGAATAACCATTATTCAGACTGAATAAATATTATATTCGGTCTGAATATTTATTTGTATATTCAGACTGAATAAATACTATATTCAGTCTGAATATTTCTTTTGAACGACACACGTGTCGAACTTTCATTTGTCCTCACGTTCACAACCAAATTTGAGTTCTCGGTTGAACTTGCCTCTATGTATACTCCATTGCTTAATGGGGGAAGAGCCCCCAATTAAAAATTAAAGAAACAAAAAATTTAAGGGTTAAATTTTATTTTAACTTATTTCCCTCCACTAAATTTTTGCAAATGACCACATAACTCTAGATGGCCATCATCAACTTCAAAAATGTCTCTTGAAATTAACCAAAAAAACAAAAAATGTCTTTTGAAATCAATAAAAAACCAAAAAGTCATTCGAAATTTTAATCGATAAAAACATTAAAAAAATCTTTCGAAATCAATCAAAAAAATTCAAAAATCATTCGAAACGGTGTAATTAGGCTAAAAAAACATTGGCGATTTTGCAGGTTTTTTAGTCTACCTTAAAGGTGACTCCACTAGGTAAATATCCTAACATGTGATGTGTTCCTTCCCATAATCTAGCAACACCATTTCCTTCTATGGCAAGAAAATACACAGACACACATCACCTGCACCACAAGTCTACACCGTTCCTGACAACCCTCCCCTCACCTGCTATTGGCAAAAGCACATACACAGTAGCAACCTTAGTCTTCCTCCCTTACATCTCATCAAATGATTGTACTGAGTGCCAACAGATTTAGAGACTAGTTCATAAAAGAAAACCTTAAGCTGTTATGGTTTCTAACAAGTTTTACCTCTATAAGAATTTATGAATCAAAACCCACCTTATTGGGTTATAGGTCAAATGGGAGAAAATGAGCGGAACAAGGTGGGAGCCCGTCTACATCGGGGTATTCGATGGCAAAAAATCTAAAGGAAACAAAAGATAGAGGGGTTGATGGGGTATTTTGTTGGATGAGAGGATGTACAACGGTGGTTTTTGATGGTGAAGATAGGCAGAAGGAAAATGAAACAAATGGTGGGGGTGGAGGTTATCCGTCTGTGCTACTTTAAGAGGATGCGGGAGTGGTTGAGGATTTGGAGATATGCTCTAGCGAAAAAGAGGCTTGGTCAAAATAGGTATTGATCAAACGAGGGGACATGTGGCGTCATTTAAGTGGTAGTCATAAAGGCTTTTAAATTAAAAGAAAAAATGACTAATTTGCCCCTAAGATAACGAATTGGAATTCCTTAGTTTTAATAGGGAGAGGCTAATTGCACCCCTATGCGTTGCTAATGCACCCCTACCAAATGTATTTCTTCTCACACACATCAACATAAAAACCAACTTTTTACATTTCCAATCCAAAAAAGCATATACATTTCAACAAAAAAAATGGTGCAAATAGTATTACCCTTTTATTATTTATGTTGTTATAATGTTTATCTGGAGTGAGTTTTTTTCATTCATATATAACTTCACATGAAGCTCATTTTAAATGAAAAGTTAAAAACTTCAATTAAAATGTATCACTATATAGCGATTAAAAATAAGAAAATGTTCGTTTATAGGGTATACGTTGTTTTTTTTACAATTTCGATTATTGTTTTTTAGCAATAAATTTTTCATTCATATGAAAATTATACAACTTCATAATTTAGCCATTTCCACATATAGATTCATATGAGGTTGCACAGCTTCAATAATACCTTTTGATTAAGTTTTTTATATTTTGATCAAAGTTACGCAATGGTTCTTTATGAATCCATTTTTTTTGAACTGTTATGAATTTTGTGGCGATTGAATAAATCTTTAGATGGATCCCAAAATAAAACCAAATAAACCTATAAATAGACCGTTAGCCATGCTTTACATAGACCGTTAACCATGTTTACATGTAAAACCAACAAAAATTATGAATTGTTAAATTACGATTTCAATGTCATAACATGTAATTTAAAGATTATAAAAGAAAAAGTCAAATACGACTCAAAAAACAATCCACAATTCTATTAGACATGCATCAAACACCTTGTATGAATAAATGTAGTAAACCAAAAACACCACCATTTGGATTACTATCTTCAACACCGTGAGTATAATAATAAATTATAACACCATCCACGTTTCTATCTAACATTTCATCAGGCATTTTGCATAAGTTAACTCACAAAGGGTATTGTTATATTGAATGCAAATCTCAAGTCCAAAATTACATACCAAATGCATACATTGTACTAAACCCATGCTTAACGTAGGTCAAAAAACAAAGGTATTTAAAAAAATTAAAGTCTTGAAGATGGATGGTTGTATCTTATTGGGTTATACATCTTGAGTTCCATCAACAACAACCATGGACAACTTCACATAAAAGAACGTAACATATTGTTGAAATAAGCAGTAAAACTATAAAATAATGTCTCCTCATTTCGTGGAAAAGATGAAATCAACAACAAAACAAGGCAGTATGGTCAAACAACCGGGGGGGGGGGATAGGGAACGATGGATGACAGAGAGAAGGGGTCGATATCTATCTTCGATTTTTTAAGATCCTCGAAATCTTGAACGATTGATCCAAATTTCTATAATCGTTGAACCCACAACTTTGTTGATTATATGTGATATTTCATCATCCAACTATGGGGCTGTTTGGTAGTTGCTGGATGGTATAGAGCTGGATGGTACAGAGGTCTGGATGGTACAGAGGCTCTGTATGATATAGTGCATAATGAAAAATGATTGTTTGGTAGTTGCTCTGAATGCACAGTCTGAATAAAAACAAATGACCATTTTACCCTTCTAATTGTTTTTTGTTGAACTCAAGTTCCGGTTCGAAAATTGAAACTTATGAAAAGTTCAATTAAAAGTCATTGAGGCATTTCATCGAACACCTATTTTGCATATGTGAATTGACATATAAAATCTTCCTCCTCTGTTTATAGATGAACATCCATCTACACAAAAACAAGATAGATGGATTTAAAATTGAAATCTTACTTTTGACTCTGGGAGTAAAATGATTTGAGCATAAACTTAGAAAACACACACACGATGCTTAGGATTCTCGTTTCCTTCTCCTCCCGTTTCCCTCGCACCCTCCTTTCTAAGATCCTACCACCATTAAACCTGCAATTTTACTTAACCCACTCTAGAAATCCAACTAAAATCTCTTCACCCATCTCGTTTTCCGATCATCAAACCCCCAAAAGACAATACCCATATCACAATCTTTCAGTACGTGAAGAACCGATAGTTGATCAAAGCAGATGTGGAGAAATCGAGAAAAAGATGAGATGCCCCGGTCTGTTAGGATGCCTCAGCTGCATACATCACTGCACTTCCACTTGACACCTATCGTACACCTTACGGCACGAGCTGACGACAGCCATGCACCACCTGTGTCTGCGTTCCCGAAGGCACCCCTCGTTGGGTTAAGTCCCGCAACGAGCGCAACCCTCGTGTTTAGTTGCCATCGCGACCCTTTGTCCCGGCCATTATAGCACGTGTGTCGCCCAGGGCATAAGGGGCATGATGACTTGACGTGAGCTCTCTTGGAATAAGTTCGGCAGCGGATCACGAAATCGGAGAAGACAATGACAGTGATGGAGTCGCCAGACTGGTTCGTTTGGTCCTTTAGGAGCCGCTGGACAGATTCGCCGGAGGAGATATCCTGGGAGAAAGCTTCGTGGGAGAGAAATATCATAAGATAAAAGGGTAATATTGGAAGAATAACACATCTGAATCATTTTGCTTCTTCCCTGATGAGAAATCGTTCAGAGCCAATTGTCACCATTCAGAGCCCTTAATTTTTTTGCCAAACAAGAACTTATGTCTGTACGATTCAGAGATGCCTCTGGATGGCTTCATTCAGATACAAACAAACAGCCCCTATATGTGCAACATATAGTGGCAACGAAGCATTATCACAATTGGCGAAACTTTGTATCAAAAAAGAAAGTACCTCCAAAAACCCACTTAGCCAACCTTTCTAATCATCCACTCATAAAGCTGCTAGTTATAACACTATTGAAGCGAAGAAACGAACGAATGCCTCTAGGGCAAGCGCTCCTCGAGCAACGGCGATGGGGGCAACAGTGACGAAGTTATATTTTAGTCAAATAAAATGTTTGGCAATTTAGTGATATAAGAGAGTAACTTGTTTTCTTACTTTAAAACCAGTTTACTACCGGTAACCGACATATATATATATTGTCAAAAGAAGGTGTGTAATTAAATTTTATAAAGCATGAGGACTTAATTTGTTTATTCTAATAGAAAAGTGTATATAATTTTTAGGTTATTTGTATGTATATAATACGATGAATGGTTTCGTGTGACGGTCGGCCCGGGAGTCCGTTTTACACCCTACCCTTGTACAGACTAGAAACAAATCGCTTCACTGCAACATCGACGCCTCTTTTCGCTCACTCTAAATCTAAATCGACGCCGCCTGCTAATCGTAATCGGAGGTAAGGTTGTTTGATTTCTCGATGTGGTTCATGGACTTAGTTTCTTTGGCCTTCTTTATTTTTACCAAGAATTTGTTGATTCAATTTGACCTGTTGTTATTTTGAATCGGCTGCTGTTATCCAATTTGTTCATGGAGGAAACTTTCTCGATTTATTCCAAGCAGTTAGTTTGCTTGAGTTGGTCTTTATGATTATTATTTTGAAATCCTTATTCATCGTTTATATTATATCTGATGGATTTGTCAACTGAATGTAAATAATTTCTCACTTTTATGCTAGCTAAATGATAGGAGGTGTTGTACTTTTGTGTCTCCGAGTACATTGTTATGTGGCAGAAGTTGGTAAACGAAAACTACATATGAACTGTGTGTTCCCTGACTTTGTCCATAGCATATCAACCGTCCAAAGGTTGTTCATCGTTTGAAGCATTGTGTTTTGTTAAATCAAGCTGAATGCAGATCCTAACAACATAGATGAAGTTTATTGCAATCATTGACATTAACTATCTATCCCTAATCTTAATGACCATATCCTGTCATTTGAAATGTTCAATTATCTCTATGGCGCTTAGAAAACATGACTAGCAAAGCATACAAAGAGTCCATTGTTTCACACTCATTCAAACTCTTGATGGAAAAAAATATTTTAACTTCTAAGCAAGATAAGAAAACAGGTTAATGTGTTCTTGAATTTTGTAAACCAAAAAGCTGAACAAAACCTTTTGGATGGAGGGTATCAAATAGGTGTTGTCAGGTATTTTCAAAATGCTCGTATACAGATGCTAAAAAGGAGTTGAAAGTCCAACATGTAAAATATTTAAACAATGTATGGTGACATAAACTTTCAGCTTATGGTAACATGTTATGTCAACATTGTTTCCAACTAAAATACCGATAGTTTTCATTAAAAGAGTTTTACCAAGCATCTTGTATGCAACTAAACTAACTACACACGATTGATCAACTAGAACATGGGAGGGATTGGGTTGAAGGCTGTACAAAGGACAGTCAAAAGAATTAGCAACCAAGACAAGCAACTCTAGAAAAAGAGTAGAGCAGCAGCGAGGAAGGAGGGCAACAGCGATGGCACAGAAAAATAAATGGAGGGAGGAGGGTGAGCAACAATGGTGACGTGGAGAGCATCAGCGAGAGACAGCGGCGATGTGGGCGATAATGGTGGAGTGTTTTTCAAAGGGTCTCTAGTCACGCACATTGCTGCTCGCTCTAGCCGGTTCTGCACCCGTTCTTGCCTACTTCTCTCCTCCCTCCTCTGTTGTCCGGACCGTTGCCCTCCTCCCTTGACCTGTTTGTGCTATTGCTCCTGCCCTCCTCCCCATTTAATGTGCTGGTAAATCTCTATTTTATTATATTGGTTGCTGATTCTTTTGAACTTTATATTTGTTCAGCATTCTATCCAATCCCTCCCTTTGTAGGTTATTTTGGTTGCATATAAGATGTTTGATAAAATTCTTCAATGAAAACTATGAGTATTTTAGTTGCTAAAATTATCACAACTCACAAGAATTGTGGAATTTTTACATGTTGGAATTGATTCCGGGGTTAATTATTGAAACGTGAAATCACATTCAACAATCGGTAAGAATAAAGGACTCACTGCATCGAGGACCACTAGCACGAATTCCAATATATCAATGTTAACGAATTCACATTAACATCATATAATATTGAGTTTTGATCTTTCATATAATGATATAGTTATTCCCAGTAACAGCATAAGAGAAATTTGTAATTGTTAATGATGTGAGCTTTTCCTTAAGATGATGTTGGTCTCCAACTGAGCTGTTTGTTGAGTGCTCTGTTCATGGTTCTTGTACAATATATGAAGGGAGCTAATCTTTGATCATCCATGAATTTCTAGGTTGTGACTCCTGTTAAGCATGGCCGCTGAGGGAGGTTCGGATGCTCTGGGACCTCGTTATGCTCCAGCTGATCCAACATTGCCTGAACCTTGGAAAGGCTTGGTTGACGGGAGCACTGGTGTGTTGTATTATTGGAATCCTGAAACCAATGTCACCCAATATGAGAAACCTAATGCTTCGCTGCCTCCACTGCCATCAGGGCCACCATCAGTGCCCTCTGCACCTAAGCTGGCTCCAATACCTGGTGCAAGGACTGGGCAGCCGAACGGAGTTCCTGGTCAACAGACACATCAAATGACACATAACACACAGCAACCAGGGCCGCAAATTACTCCACAATCACAACAGCATGCTGAACAGGTAGCACAGGCTTCTCAACAAAATAGCTCTCAATTACCACAAGGTGGACAACAACTTGGTTCACAAATGGGACCTGGCATGCAGCACATCAGGCCTCAAATGGGACCAAACCAGCATACATTTTCAACTGTGGAACAACAAATGCCACCCCAGCAAGGAGTTCAAATACCTCAAACCTACCAGGGTGGATCGTTAGGACAACAACAGGGCTACCAATTTACACATCAACAGTTGCACTACATGGGTTATCAGCAGAACATGCCTCAGCCAGGGCCGCCTAATCTACCACAGCATCCTGAACAGTTTCCTCAACAAGAGCAAAAGGCAGCATTCTTGCAGAGAGAGGATACCGATTTTCAGCAAGGAAAACAGGTTGGGTTCTCTCCATCCCAGATCCATCAAGTTGGGGTGCCACCTGTTCAAAGTCTGCCTCCAGAGGGTAATTCCAGTACTCAACCTGGCCAAACCACTCCATATGGTGGCTCTCAGCTCAGTGTGCAACAACCTTCTTCTTTCGGCCAGTTACAGCATAGCGGCATCAACCACCAGCAACATGGTCCAAGGTTTCAAAATCAAATGGGTCAACCTCAGATGCATGGTCCACATTCCAATGTTCCACCAGTAGGATTCAAGTCGGGTTTTGAAGAAAATCAACCTGGAAGAGGTGGGAATGAGCACTATTTTAATTCTAATAATGATGGGCCGAATATTACCCTTCATCAACCTAAGCTTGCTGCAATTCCTATGGCAAGAAATCAGCCGGTAATGTCTGTCTTTTGTTTTCTTTTATGAACTTTGTATTCTATGGTGCCTGTACTTCAGGGCGTGCTTACTACTTTTTGTTTTAAACTGTATTACGATGTGAGCATGACCGTGTTGCATACTCTTGGTATTTTCATGTCAGCCTGTTCTCTCACTTATGTAACTTCTAATTGCATGCAAACTTCTTATGTGTGTATGATAACTAATCTTACTTCACATTCTTTTAGGAGATGAGATTTGGGGGTCCTCCACCTCAAAATGTTTCGGCAGGTGTCCCGGGTGGATGTAATAATATGCCAGGGCCAGCCTCACATAACATCTATGGACATGCTATTGGTGGTCCACCATATCCGAATAACACCATTATGATGCAAAATCCGGTGGCAATGACTCCTCCAGATGCTATGAATATGTCATCTGTTGATATTTACCGCCAGAAGCATGACGTAACAGCAACGGTTTGTTTGCTTGATCACCTTGAACTTCTTAATTGCTTATTAAACTATTAGTATTGGTGTGGTTCTTAGGTAATTCAACAACCTTTTGGGAAATTTCTTTCTTTAGTTTCCGTGTCAAAAAATGAAAATAACCTAAGAATTTTGAAATGGGGCTAGAAAAAACGTTTTGATGAGTCCAGATGGTCAAACATCAGCTTGTACAAATTTGACAAAGACTCGATAGTTTACACAAGGTTGGTAAGATAGCTGAAGGATGTCATAGTTTACTATCAGTGGTTTGTTGAACTTTCTGACCAAAGAATCTCCACACTTTTGTTTTATAATGCTATTTGTCGTCATCTTTATTAGCGGGATCGGTTGAATGCTGTCTTGCTTTCTCTTCCAAGGATGTGTTCTATCCTGGTGGCAGTGTACATAATCTAATGATGTTTTGGTGGTAGACAACTTCTTCGATGTCTCTTGAGTTTCCTCTAGTGCTACCATGTAGTCCAATGTTCTTCTTCGATGTACTTTTTATAGTCAAGGACATTATATGTCCAGTAATGTAGCGAATTTGTTTTGCTTGAACTAAAGAATTTCAAGGCCCACTTTGTAGCTGGATCTTCAGGAATACCAGAAGTAAGAGAATTATGCAATTCTCTTGCATGTGTTAAAAGTGTAGATGGAAATCCCCATCTTCATTTTACGTTTTAGTGTATGTGAATGATGTTGGTCGTTACTTATATTTATTTCAAGAATGCGCTTGGCTGATTTTGACGTGCCTTCTCTCCATATACGTTCATGGTCTACCCTTGAAGCCTTTTCTACCTCTTCTCAGCTATTTGCAAATGTCACTCACCTTTGACTTTAATTGTGTAGGGTGATAATGTTCCAGCTCCATTCATGTCATTTGAGTCCACTGGGTTTCCCCCAGAGATATTGAGGGAGGTAAGTACTTCTCCTGAGAAGTTGTTAACTGTTTTTGTCTGTGTATTACCGTATATGCTATGTTTGGTGTTCACGTTCTCTTTATTCTTAATCTAAAACTTAATATTAACAGTTCTGACTTGTCGCAGGTGCGATATCTGCTCCAGAGGCGGAGCATATGTCGTACGCTGCCCATTTCATATTCTGATTAGGCTGCAAAATGGACAGTTGGAGCCTTCCTTGGCATCTTCTGAAGGGTGGTTGGCCTGCATCCGGATCACACTTATTGTGACTAGGATATCTGGCTTATTGGCTCCGCCTCTTTTGTCTTTATTGCTCCCTTTTGTTGCCTCGAGTTGCTTCAGTAAGCAACTGCATACCTATGGACCTTCATTTAGCAAATTTTTTAATTGAAGTTCTCTTTTTCTCATTTAGGCATCATTTTTGTAGTGTAGGGATTTCATTTAAAATTATATGGGCATATGCTTAGGAATCCATAAGATCTATTTATGTGTCTAGGGGTTCATTAATATGATTTTGTTTCAGATACATGCTGCTGGTTTCGCTTCTCCCACACCTATTCAGGCTCAAACATGGCCTATTGCTTTGCAAAATAGGGACATAGTGGCAATTGCAAAGACAGGTTCCGGTAAAACATTGGGATATCTGATCCCTGCTTTCATGCATCTCAGATTTTGCCGCAACAATCCTCAGAATGGACCAACAGTTGTAGTTTTAGCTCCCACCAGGGAGCTTGCTACTCAGATACAAGACGAGGCTATAAAGTTTGGCCGATCTTCTAGGGTCTCTTGCACAGTGAGTCATCAGTTCCTATTTCTTGTGCTTTGGCAGGTTATACGGATTCTATTGCAGATAAATTATATGACGTGCTTTGATGTTATTCAGTGTTTGTATGGTGGAGCTCCCAAGGGTCCACAATTAAAAGAATTGGAAAGAGGAGCGGATATTGTTGTAGCTACTCCTGGTCGACTTAATGACATCCTTGAAATGAAAAGGGTTGATTTCCGTCAGGTTTCTCTTCTTGTCCTTGATGAGGCAGACAGGATGCTTGATATGGGTTTTGAACCTCAAATAAGGAAGATCGTGAATGAAATACCTCCGCGCAGACAAACTCTGATGTATACAGCCACTTGGCCAAAGGAAGTGAGAAAAATAGCTGGAGATCTTCTTGTCAATCCTGTTCAGGTTAATATTGGCAATGCGGATGAGCTTGCTGCAAACAAGTCTATTACCCAGGTAAATGAACCTGAAGCATAAGCTCCTACCTAGAAAAAAAGTGGCCATTTTCTTTTTTAACCAGATCTTTTTACAACCACCGGGCTTACCAGTCTTTCTCGTTTTGAAGATAGTGTATAAGATTATTAAGGAGATAGATAGTGCATTAACTTTCATCCATGGTTCTTGAAATGAAGTTGTGATAGGTGTGGTGGTTGCAATATATTATGCTTCACTGTTTACTAATTGTAATTTATAATATGGCAGGATTACACCCATTAGGTTTTAAAACATAAAAGCGATTTTTTGGCTGGTATTAAAAATACCTAGGGTTTGAGTAAATGCATCATAATAGAAAGACATTCTTTTTTATTAACCTGGATATCCAACCTGCTATGCGAGCCGACTAACCCCAGGGTGACCACCTGCTTTGCGGGTAACCCGGAGTCACCGCATTTGAACTTCCGTGGCCACAACCAATGTCTACTTAATTATGACAAGCATCATGAATGAAATACCGCTTTGCGGGTAGCCCGGAGGACATTTCCCCCACTATAGTCACAAGCTGTGGCCTGTGGCACCCTTCATTATGACATGCATCGTGAACGAAATACCTCCTCTAGTTTGTCCTCTTCAGGACGAGTGTGAAATTTGAGTACTCATTACAACCAATGTCTACTTAATACTTGGTCGTGGTGGGTGATCGTTTCATATTTCAACTGGTTGAGGGTCTTATTGGATGTTCTTACAAATGTTGTTTGCAAATGATTGTCAAAGGAATGGGATTTTATCTTTCTTTTCTTGCTGATTATTGATCTTTGGTATCCTTACTCAACCATGTCATGATCTGCTTGGATTGTGTAGTATGTTGAAGTTGTTCCTCACATGGAGAAGCAGAGACGCGTGGAGCAGATTCTTCGATCCCAAGAACGGGGTTCCAAAATCATAATTTTCTGTTCAACAAAAAAGCTATGTGACCAGCTTACCCGTAATATTGGTCGCAACTTTGGTGCTGCAGCAATCCATGGAGACAAATCTCAGGGTGAGAGAGACTGGGTTCTGAATCAGTTTCGCTCTGGCAAGTCCCCGATATTAGTTGCCACAGATGTTGCTGCACGAGGGCTTGACATTAAGGATGTTAGGTCAGAATGGCACTGAAAAGAGAAGCATAGACATTTATTAGCAAATTCTTAAATTGAAGTAACTTGTATATTTTGTTTTTGCAGGATAGTGATAAATTATGATTTTCCAAATGGTGTTGAGGATTATGTCCATCGAATTGGGCGAACTGGGAGGGCAGGGGCAAAAGGGATGGCATACACCTTCTTTTCAGAACAAGACTGGAAACATGCACCTGATCTTATCAAGGTTCTGGAGGGGGCTGATCAGCCTGTACCTGCTGAGGTGCGAGAGATTGCAGCACGTGGTGGGCCTGGTTTTGGAAAGGAAAGGGGTGGAATGAGCCGTTTTGATTCTGGTGGTCGTGGTGGTTTTGGTGGGCGTGGTGGGGATGGCGGTTTTGGTGGGCGTGGTGGGGATGGCCGCTTTGGTGGTCGTGGTGGTGAGTTGAGGGATGGCAGATTTGGTGGTCGTGGTGAAGGTTTTGGTGGGCGTGGTGGTGGGTTTGGAGGCAGAGGTGGTCAAAGGGATGAGGGTTTTGGAAGTCGTGGTGGGATGAGGGATGGCAACTATGGCGGTCGTGGTGGTGGTGGTGGTTGGGATAGGAATGAACGTGGCCCTAATAATGATAGATTCATGGATTCTCGTGGCAGAGGCAGAGGACGTGGGAGATTTGATAACAGAAGAGATGGGGACCAGCGTGGTAGGGGAAGAAGTTATAGCCGTAGTCCTGATAGGGTTCGAACATGGGGTCGTAGCCGAAGCAGGAGCAGGAGCAGGAGTAGGAGTTACAGCAGGAGCCGTAGCTGGTCAAGAAGCCGAAGCCGTAGCCGTAGCCGCAGCTACAGTCGTAGCCCTGTAAGGCGTGAAAGACGGCGTGTGTCGAAATTTGATCAGATAGAAGCTGACTTGCCAAAGCCTCCTGAAACAGAGACTTCAGTCCCAGATGCCATTGATGGAGTTTAAAGAGAAGGATTTTTTCATGTGGTTTTAGATTTTGCAAATTGAAGTGGTTATTTACAATTACATTTTTATTTGGAAAATGGTTGTTTAATTAAAACCCACCATGTTCATGTTCATGTTCATGTTCATGTTCATGTTCATGTTCATGTTCATGTTCATGTTCATGTTCATGTTCATGTTCATGTTCATGTTCATGTTCATGTTCATGTTCATGTTCATGTTCATGTTCATGTTCATGTTCATGTTCATGTTCATGTTCCTAACCAAATGAATGATATCAATCAAAAGACATGTATGTATGTTGCTGTTTTCTTGCGGTGTTAATGAGTTAGTTACATGTGTAATTGGGATTTTTATGCTACTATATATTTTTTAAAACAAATATTATGACATCCATATAGCTTTTGTTTCTTTGTAAACTTTCTATAGTAGTAAATATCATCACTAGTTTTTCTTTTTATAATTTAAAATCAACTAAATATGTATAATACAAAATCTTCTCTCTATTTAAGGAATCTTGATTCCTTGATGCATCTATAATGGTGATTATTATTGAGTTATCTGTTATGATCTCTTATAAAAACTCTGAATTTTTTAAGAATTCAAGATTAAAATATTATGTTACTTAAAGTGTTTCTGAAAACTAATCTTAAATTAGTCTTTCCATATGGATCAAATTTTGAAAACTCATAAATTTATTTTATTTTAAAAAAATCTTGATTATTTTAGATTATCATTAAAGTTTTAACTAAGCAGATATCCAAAAATGAGTATCCTTTTTTTTAATAAATTTGATATCATGTAAATATTCTCAAATTTAACCAGATTTTTTAATCACAAATGTATTTACATAATATTTTTATTATATTATACAACTTTTATAATTTATTAATATTTTTGAAATTTATATAATCAACAGGCCCTTTAGCAAACGCTTACCCAAGTATAAGGATGAGCTCGGTACCGGACCGGTACCGAAACCGAGAGTGGAAAAAATCAATACCGAATGCCGAACCGATAAGAAAAGTTCGGTACCGGGATTTTCGGGACTAGAACCGTTTGGTACCATTTTTTGGGACGACAACCGTTTTTCACCGTTAACCATTAAACACGATAACAAAAACCAAAATCACTTGAGCGGAAACCGGATTGGAGGAGCCGATTGTGCAAGAACCGGGTTTTGGATAAATTACGGAACTGATTTTGGAGAATTGCAATAACTGAAATATGAAGAATTGCAAGAAAAAATCGGTATTTGTGTGGAAAATACAAGAACCGAAAATTGTAATATATTTAGGAGGATTTTCTATAAAAAAAGAAAAGAGTTTGTTACCAATTCAAATAAAAAAATAACTTTTTAAATTCCCTGGTTCGGTTCGGGATTTACCGGAACTAGTACCGGTACCGGTACCGAATCCCGAATATGGAAAATCTTGGTACCGGATACCGAACCGGTAATGATATTCGGTACCGGTACCGGTTCGGTTTCGGGATTTCGGTTCGTATGCTCATCCCTATCCAGGTAAGTATTTATCAAGTCATATTACCTTACTGGATGAATATTGCAAGGATAAAAAATCATATGGGTAAAGCGGTAAGAGCAAAGACAATGACCAAGAGTCTTACATGGTAAGTAAGGGCGACGACTTTTATCATGAGTAATTCATTGCTTACGATAGGATTTTGGTAGATTAAAATCTTACCCGATAATTAATTGATTGTTGAATTTTGCTAATAAACACTTACCCAACTAAGCTTGGGTAAACAACATCTAAGTCAACCTAATTAAAAAATATATAGATTAATTGTTATTAATATGATAATAACACTGAAAATATTTTTTTATTATCTTAAAATCATATAAAATAAAATCACACAAGACCGAAGAGAGTATATTATAATTTAAGATGACTTGGTACAACTTGTAAGAGCATCTCCAAGAGCTATGTTAAATTAGAAAAAATAAGGATTTTAGCAATTTTACTCTCCAACAGCTATGCTATACCGTATGCTATAATAGAGAAATGGGTAGAAAGAGAGGAAAAATCTCTAAATTTAGAGAATTTCTAAATGGAGAGAAAAATAATTATTTAATAGTTCCCACCAATCATACCCTTCTTTTTTTGGGATATTAAATATATTGATATTTTATTAATATATTTTATGGTAGAATTGCTAAAATAGAATAGCTGTTGGAGATGGACGTAATATTTTTTAGGGATTTTGATTTTTCATATGCTATTTTAGGAAAAATTTAGCATAGCTGTTGAAGATGCTCTAATCGATTATAGTTGATAGTAAAAGAAAAATGATTTCATAAAACTGAACCAATTTTGTATATATTAAAGTTGGAGTATTACTATTGACTATTGACTATTGATGATGAATAAAAGTACGTTTTACACCCCCTAGGCTTGTACTATTTCTATTTCTATTTCTATAATTCTATTTGTATTTCAATTTCTCTGCCTGCCTCACAGTCACTTCTAAACAAATCGACTCGGCGCCGCTGCTGCTGCCTCACCGTCTGCTAATAGGAGGTTAGGTTGTTTAATTTCTCGATTTTGTTCTTTTCAATCTCTTGTTCATCTTTCTCGATTCAGTTGCTTTGCTTCGTCTTCTTTCTCTATTATTCTATGTGGAACCAGAAGTTGGGATGTATCATATTCACTACACTTCCAGTTCCAGACCTGTTTCCTCTTAACATTTGAAGCATTGTCTTTTTTGGTAGCAATAGCCTCTGAATACAGATCCTAACAACATAGATGAAGTTTATTGCAATCATTCACACTAACAATTTCTCCCTAATCTTAAAGACTCCATCCGCCATCTTTCCAAAATTAAATTCAAGACATTTCTATGGACGTTAAGTCACATGATTATGAAAGATATCAAGAAAACATGAGTAGCAAAGTATAGGAAGAGTCAATTGTTTCACACTCATTCAAACCTTTTATTTTTATTTTTTTAAAGTATATAAAAATATTATATACTGCAAATAAAACAAATAACTCACACACCCTCCTCAACCAACTTTGGTGAGTTGAGGTTTGAACCCCTGACCTCCTCATATACTGCAGGGCCCTTTGGTCTCATTCAAACTCTTGATGGACAAAATTATCTACACTTCTAACCAAGTAAGAGAGAACAGGTTAATGTGTTCTTGATTTCTGTAAAACCAAAAAGGATGTACAAAACCTTTTGGAGGGTACCAAATAGGTGTTTAAGAACATAAGGTACCACCAAAATGCTCGTGTATACAGATGATAAAAAGGAGTTGAAGGTCCAAGACATAAACCACTCAAACAATGGACGAGGACTTAACCTTTCAGCTATTGGTAACATGTTATATACATAAGCAACAACATTGTTTCCAGATAAAATTCCCACAGGTTTATCAAATTCTTCAATGAAAACTACGAGTATTTTAGTCGCTAAAATTATCACAAGAATTATGGAATTTACATGTTGGATTGGATTCCGGGTTAATAACTGAAACACGAAAACACATTATCATCAATAGATAAGAATAAAAATCGAGGACAACTAGCACTAATTCCAAAATATCAATGTTAACGAATTCACGTTTAGATATGAAAATTAAAAGCATAGCTCATACATATCTGCTCACCTTTGGATCTACCCGTATCACTTCCTTCTCTCCAAAACCCTAATAATGCCGTGCTTCCGTGTGGGCCCACAAATGATTTGGAGAGATTAACATCACGTATACCTTTGATTGGAGAGAATGGGATTATGTTTGATGTTTAGGTTCAGCAGGAGGACAATGCTTCTGTCGACTTCGGCCAACAAGGGCTACTGTTGGGATTAGGGTTCTCCCCTCTTACAGCATTTTAAAAATAATCTCTAAATCATATTATATTAAATATAAAATAATAATTAAAAAAATACCATTTAAAAAACTAACACGTTGATTGTATACATAATTCTTTTGGGGGAATTTGAGCTCCCATGCTCAATGAGTCTCTTTGTATCAGATATATGCTCAGAGACCCCTACATCAGGAACATGTAATGTTCCAACTACAAGATGCTTGTCATCTATGCTGGACCTGCTAACGGAAAGGGTGCACTGATTGTGTATTTCTGTTGCAGCTTATATAAAATTTCCACCATATGATTTCGTTACAGTTATCGTTCTTACATGTTGCAATTGTGGGGGACAATTGGATCAGTTTATTAGACTTTTGGTGCTCAGTTTACTTTTCTTGCTTGTGCAAAGCACTTGAGGGTTTGCATCGGGCTCAATACTTGACTTAACCAATGCCAATTGGCGTTGTCAAAATAATAATTCTAGTCGATTCACAAAGAACATGAAATCATCTTATAAAATCTGAAATTATTACAGAATCACACATATATCAAACAGGATCGTAACAGATGGTATACTTGTTAATTTTAAATAAATTCTTTGAAAACGTAATTTAATACAATATAGTTTCCAAAATATGGTGCTTCTAGGGTTTTGTATGTAGCAACTAGCAAGCCTTTTTATCTTACACTCCTTGTTGTACTGATCTGTTTTGATTTATGAGTGACCAAAACATTTTGTTGATTAAGGGATAGGGACAAAATAGTATATTGATCTATAGTTATGTACAGCAAGAACATGTTTACATTATTATTATTTTGGAAAGGGTATCCTAGGCGTGCCTAGACTAATCCCTGGCAATTTTAAGACTGCTAAAGCATGCAGCCCTGAGATAATTCCTCAGTGGCCACAAGCTGTTTGCGCCTGGATTCGAACTTGTGGCAGATGGGTTATCTAGCCTCATCCCCCACAAGTCTTAACCAATACGCCACAAGCCTTGTGGTTTACATTATTATTATTGATAGTAGGTATTTGGAGAATAGGAAAAGGAATGTAATATCAGATCAAAAGGGGGTTTTAAGTATTCAAGAGAATCTGCCTGTGGCTGGTGTTCAGTCATTTTTTATATTGTTGAGTTTTGATCTATCATATATTGTTATAGTTATTCACAATAAAAAGCATAAGTGAATATTGTAGCTGCTAACTGATGTGACCTTTACCTTACAAATATATTGTTCTCCAATTGAGCTGTTTGTCGCATGCTCTGCTCATAGTTGTTGTACAATATATGAATGAAGCTAATCTTTGCTCATCTCTGAACTCCTAGGTTGTGACTTCTGTTAAGCATGGCTGCTGAGGGAGGTCCGGACGCTCTGGGACCTCGTTATGCTCCAGCTGATCCAACACTGCCTGAACCTTGGAAAGGCTTGGTTGACGGGAGCACCGGTGTGTTGTATTATTGGAATCCTGAAACCAATGTCACCCAATATGAGAAACCTAATGCTTCGCTGCCATCAGTCCCACCACCTGTGCCCTCTGCACCTAAGCTGGCTCCAATACCTGGTGCAAGGACTGGGCAGCCGAATGGAGTTCCTGGTCAACAGACACATCAAATGACACATAACACACAGCAACCAGGGCCGCAAATTACTCCACAATCACAACAGCATGCTGAACAGGTTTCTCAACAAAATAGCTCTCAAGGTGGACAACAACTTGGTTCACAAATGGGACCTGGCATGCTGCACATCAGGCCTCAAATGGGACCAAACCAGCATACATTTTCAACTGTGGAACAACAAATGCCACCCCAGCAAGGAGTTCAAATACCTCAAACCTACCAGGGTGGACCGTTAGGACAACAACAGGGCTACCAATTTACACATCAACAGTTGCACTACATGGGTTATCAGCAGAACATGCCTCAGCCAGGGCCGCCTAATCTACCACAGCATCCTGAACAGTTTCCTCAACAAGAGCAAAAGGCAGCATTCTTGCAGAGAGAGGATACCGATTTTCAGCAAGGAAAACAGGTTGGGTTCTCTCCATCCCAGATCCATCAAGTTGAGGTGCCACCTGCTCAAAGTCTGCCTCCAGAGGGTAATTCCAGTGTTCAACCTGGACAAACCACTCCATATGGTGGCTCTCAGCTTAATGTGCAACAACCTTCCTCTTTTAGTCAGTTACAGCATAGCGGCATCAACCACCAGCAACATGGTCCAAGATTCCAAAACCAAATGGGTCAAGCTCAGATGCATGGCCAACAGCCCAATGTTCCACCAGTAGGATTCAAGTCGGGTTTTGAAGAAATTCAACCTGGAAGAGGTGGGAATGAGCACTATTTTAATGCTAATAATGATGGGCCAAACTTTGCTCCTCATCAACCTAAGCTTGCTGCAATTCCTTTGGCAAGA
Organism: Silybum marianum; assembly: GCA_036898165.1. Taxonomy (NCBI): domain Eukaryota; kingdom Viridiplantae; phylum Streptophyta; class Magnoliopsida; order Asterales; family Asteraceae; genus Silybum; species Silybum marianum. The sequence continues at coordinate 35,948,476 of CM072538.1, read as the reverse complement.
AATCAACCGGTAATGTCTTATGAACTTTGTCTCCTATGGTGTCTGTACTGCAGTGCGTTCTTACTTGTATTTTATTAAACTATATTATGACATGAGCGTGACCTTGCTGCAAGCTTTTGATATTTGCATGTCAGCCTGTTCTCTCACTTATGTAATTTCTAATTGCATGCACACTTGTTATGTGCCAAGGCAAGATGGTGATGATAACTAATCTACTTTACCTTGTTTTAGGAGATGAGATTTGGGGGTCCTCCGCCTCAAAATGTTTCCGCAGGTGTCCCCAGTGGATCTAATAATATGCCAGGGCCAGCCTCTCATAACATCTATGGACATGCTACTGGTGGTCCACCATATCCGAATAACGCTATGATAATGCAAAATCCAGCAGCAATGACTTCTCGAGACTCTTTGAATATGTCCTCTGTTGATATTTACCGTCAGAAGCATGACGTAACAGCTACGGTTTGTTTGCTTGATCACCTTGAACTCGCTAGTTGCTGATTAAACTGTTAGTATTCATGTGGCTCTTAGGTAATTGAGGGAGACTCATAGTTTACACAACGTTGGTAAGATAGCTGAAGGATTTCGTAGAGTGGTTTGTTTGAACTTAATGACCAAAGAATCTCCACAACTTTGTTTTATAATGCTATTTGTCACCATTTTAGTTAGTGGGATCTGTTTAATGTTTTCTTGCTTTCTCTTCCAAGGATGTGTTCTATACTGGTGGCAGTGTGCATCATCTAATGATGTATTGGTAGACAAGTTTATCGATGTTCTTGAGTGGGATGTAAATCATGTTTGTAGGGTTGAATTTAGGTAAATCTGAATTTTAATGGTGGACTTCAGATCTATGCCAAATCTAAGTGATAATCATGAAGATCAAATGAATTTTATCTGCTATTTATTGGATTAGGTAATGTCATTATTGGATTATTTGATAGCCTAGAATTTAGCTTATTGACCAGATTTTTCTCACCAGCTAAAATTGCAATGTGCTTCATTTGTGCTTTAAAGTTCATTTACTCAATTGACAACAATTGTGGTATCTATATCCAGGGTAATTTGAGTACTATTAGATATTGTGCAGTTACTGTAGTATGGGAAAAACACATACCACCTGCTCTATCTCTATGTATGCACATTTACGTAACATTTTTCTTTTCATACTGACGACAGCATTTTAACTTTGGCACACATAAGCACATAGGTTGCAGCATCCTAACTTGCCAAAGTCAAGTTGATTCTTGTGGGACATACAGTGATATTGAAAGCCTACTACTTATATGTGAATAATCTTGGTCATAAGTTTTATATATTTCAAGAATGCGCTTGGCTGATTTTGCCGTGCTTTCTGTCCCTATACATTCATGGTTTACCGTCCAAGAGCTTTTCTACCTCTTCTCAGGTATTTACAAATGTCACTCACCTGTTACTTTAATTGTGTAGGGTGATAATGTTCCAGCTCCATTCATGTCATTTGAGTCCACAGGATTTCCCCCAGAGATATTGAGAGAGGTAAGTACTTCTCCTGAGAAGTTGTTAGCTGTTTTTGTTTCTGTAACTTAAGATTAACAGTTCTGACTTGTCGCAGGTGCGATATCTGCTCCAGAGGCGGAGCATATGTCGTACGCTGCCCATTTCATATTCTGATTAGGCTGCAAAATGGACAGTTGGAGCCTTCCTTGGCATCTTCTGAAGGGTGGTTGGCCTGCATCCGGATCACACTTATTGTGACTGGGATATCTGGCTTATTGGCTCCGCCTCTTTTGTCTTTATTGCTCCCTTTTGTTGACTCGAGTTGCTTCAGTAAGCAACTGCATACCTATGGACCTTCATTTAGCAAATGTTTTTATTGAACTTCTCTTTTTCTCATTTAGGCATCATTTTATGGATTGTAGGGTTTTCATTTTAAAATATCCGGGCATATGCATAGGAATCCATAAGATTTATTTATGTATCCAGGGGTTCATTAATATGATTTTGTTTCAGATACACGCTGCTGGTTTTGCTTCTCCCACACCTATTCAGGCTCAAACATGGCCTATTGCTTTGCAAAATAGGGACATAGTGGCAATTGCAAAGACAGGGTCCGGCAAAACATTGGGGTATCTGATCCCTGCTTTCATGCTTCTAAGATTTTGCCGCAATAATCCTCAGAATGGACCAACAGTTGTAGTTTTAGCTCCCACCAGGGAGCTTGCTACTCAGATACAAGACGAAGCCATAAAGTTTGGCCGGTCTTCTAGGATCTCTTGCACAGTGAGTCATCAGTTCCTATTTCTTGTGCTTTAGCAGATTCTATTGCAGATAAATTATATGACGTGTTTTGATGTTATTCAGTGTTTGTATGGTGGAGCTCCCAAGGGTCCACAATTGAAGGAATTGGAAAGAGGAGCAGATATTGTTGTAGCTACTCCTGGTCGGCTTAATGACATCCTTGAAATGAAAAGGGTTGATTTCCGTCAGGTTTCTCTTCTTGTTCTTGATGAGGCAGACAGGATGCTTGATATGGGTTTTGAACCTCAAATAAGGAAGATCGTGAATGAAATACCTCCGCGCAGACAAACTCTGATGTATACAGCCACTTGGCCAAAGGAAGTGAGAAAAATAGCTGGAGATCTTCTTGTCAATCCTGTTCAGGTTAATATTGGCAATGCGGATGAGCTTGCTGCAAACAAGTCTATTACGCAGGTAAATGAACCTGAATCATATGCTCATACCCTGAAAAAAGTAGCCATTTTTTTTAACCAAATCTATTAACAACCACCGGGTTTCCACTCTTTCTAGTTTTGAAGAGAGTGTGTGTGATTATTATGGAGAGAGAGAGAGAGAGAGTGCATTAACTTTCATCCATGGTTCTTGAAATGAAGTTGTGGTAGGTGTGGTGGTTGCAATGTATTATGCTTCACTTTTTGCCAATTGTAGTTTATAATATGGCAGCATTACGCCCTTTATGTTTTTAAATTTAAAAAAACAAAAAAATGAATCTTCAGCTGGTATTAAAAATATGTAGGGTTTGGTTAAATGCATCATAATAGGACATTATTTTTATTTCTTATTTAATGTCTTTGTCATAATGAGAAGGGTGCAACAACTTGTAACTATGGTGGGGAAAATGTCCTTTATATGAAGATCATATAGCTGTTTTTTATGAAGCTTTAGCTAGCCCTCCCTCGAGTCCATTATGGTCCAGATTTTCATGTGCTCACTGCTCGTACCTTAGTAGAAAAGAAATACTTATGAAGGATGCTGAATTATGGATCCATGCTAATCTTTCTTTATATTTACGGAAGATGTATTAATGTTGTGGTCGTTTTGGTTATGAAATTTAGTTTCATGTGGGTGTTGGACTTGATTTGATGGTCGTGGTGGGTGATCATTTCATACTTCAAACTGGTTGAGGGTCTTGTAGGATATGTTCTTTTCAAATATTGTTTGCAAATGATTGTCAAAGGAATGTATTATTGATCTTTGGTATCCTTTCTCAACCATGTCATGATCTGCTTGGATTGTGTAGTATGTTGAAGTTGTTCCTCACATGGAGAAGCAGAGACGCGTGGAGCAGATTCTTCGATCCCAAGAACGGGGTTCCAAAATCATAATTTTCTGTTCAACAAAAAAGCTATGTGACCAGCTTACCCGTAATATTGGTCGCAACTTTGGTGCTGCAGCAATCCATGGAGACAAATCTCAGGGTGAGAGAGACTGGGTTCTGAATCAGTTTCGCTCTGGCAAGTCCCCGATATTAGTTGCCACAGATGTTGCTGCACGAGGGCTTGACATTAAGGATGTTAGGTCAGAATGGCACTGAAAAGAGAAGCATAGACATTTATTAGCAAATTCTTAAATTGAAGTAACTTGTATATTTTGTTTTTGCAGGATAGTGATAAATTATGATTTTCCAAATGGTGTTGAGGATTATGTCCATCGAATTGGGCGAACTGGGAGGGCAGGGGCAAAAGGGATGGCATACACCTTCTTTTCAGAACAAGACTGGAAACATGCACCTGATCTTATCAAGGTTCTGGAGGGGGCTGATCAGCCTGTACCTGCTGAGGTGCGAGAGATTGCAGCACGTGGTGGGCCTGGTTTTGGAAAGGAAAGGGGTGGAATGAGCCGTTTTGATTCTGGTGGTCGTGGTGGTTTTGGTGGGCGTGGTGGGGATGGCGGTTTTGGTGGGCGTGGTGGGGATGGCCGCTTTGGTGGTCGTGGTGGTGAGTTGAGGGATGGCAGATTTGGTGGTCGTGGTGAAGGTTTTGGTGGGCGTGGTGGTGGGTTTGGAGGCAGAGGTGGTCAAAGGGATGAGGGTTTTGGAAGTCGTGGTGGGATGAGGGATGGCAACTATGGCGGTCGTGGTGGTGGTGGTGGTTGGGATAGGAATGAACGTGGCCCTAATAATGATAGATTCATGGATTCTCGTGGCAGAGGCAGAGGACGTGGGAGATTTGATAACAGAAGAGATGGGGACCAGCGTGGTAGGGGAAGAAGTTATAGCCGTAGTCCTGATAGGGTTCGAACATGGGGTCGTAGCCGAAGCAGGAGCAGGAGCAGGAGTAGGAGTTACAGCAGGAGCCGTAGCTGGTCAAGAAGTCGAAGCCGTAGCCCTGTAAGGCGTGAGAGAAGGCGTGAATCGAAATTTGATCAGATAGAAGCGGACTTGCCAAAAGCTCCAGAAGCAGAGATTCCAGTCCCAGATGCCATTGATGGAGCCTAATCGTTTTAATTTTTGTTTTGATTTTTTGATCCTTTTACTACTTAACCGTCTAATATTATATTACTTACAAGGAAGAGGGTTTTGCAAATCAAACTGGTTTTTATGTGGTTACTACTTACATATTATAACACATTTCGATCCATCTACCAACCTTGAACTTCACTTTGTTTAATTGGTCTCTAATCTTTAAAATTAAAACCTCAAAATTAATTTCATGATGATGCATAATGTGTTTTTGACATTGTCTTTCATTTTGAGTTAAGATGTTTTACCAAACACACTAAAGGAATCTAAACTTAAATTGATCTTGAAAAATATTCAATGATGTATTAGATATTTTTCCATTAATTTTATAATATATATACATGTAAATACAATGTGTTTGTATACATGTATGTAAGGATTAGATTCAAGAAAAAACCTTTAGAAAAGAAACTAAAGAACATATTGGGAGTCTTCCATCTGGACGGTATTTACAAATACATACCGGTAATTTGTAACATGCATTTGTGTGTATGCACTAGTGCATAGGAAAAAAGCAGTTTCAATCGTTTGTATGTATTTATTTGTGCGTACCGTCCAGATAGAGAGCTTCAAAAACGTTCTTTAGCTGAACCTCCTATATATATGTAATAAAATTATGTAACGCTCAATTTTGATAATTTAGAACCGCAAACAACAATGTAAATACGTTTCTAAAGATGATTTTATACAATTTGTTGATTTAAATATAGTATGTTTACTTTATGTGTTTTTAGTTTTGTTTAAAATGTCAAATGCTTGTGGTTATTATTATTCTTTAACAATAAATGTTTTTAATACAAAATGAAATGAAAAACGATAAGAGATGAATTTAACGGTAGGAAAATTTTTGTAAAAAATGCACTCGACATGATGTCTGTGTATAGGCGTGGGAATGGGAATGGGACAAGAATTCCTGTCCGCACCGGGAATATGATCACATCCCTATCCCTGTCCCCTACGGGAAATCAGGGACTTTTTTTCCTGTTTATGTGAAATATTTTAAATCAAGTGCGTTAAACACCACACTAGATCAATAAAGGTGCATGTTTAAATTTTGCATATTTTCTTAAAATTTTACTTTTATGAAAGAATTCACAATGATTATCTTTGGAGGACGGGTCTCATTCTCATGTGTAGTTTTATTTGGAGGACGAAAAGCATATATTCTGTTGAAGTAAAGGGTTGATTTTTGTTTATTTGGTCTGCAACATAATTTCCTTTCCTTTCTTTTTTCCCCCAAACTCCAATTCCAAATTCCAAATTCCAAATTCCAAATTCAACACCTTCTCCCTTCTCGGTTCGGTGGTGATATACACTGGTATGCTTTGATCAACTCCTCCTCCTCCTCCTCCGCTGCCTAATATAGTTTATTTCAGTCGAATGTGTACCTTCCTCAGTTGCCGATTGCTTAATTTTCAAACAAGGGTTTTTTTCTACTGTTTTCGCCGCTTCACTTTTTAATTTATAGGCTTTGCATTGCTCAAGATTTTCTTTCAACTCATTTTGTAACTTACGTCTATTCTTTATGCTTATTTTTTAATTATATAATTCTTCTTTCTCTCTGTAAGCTATAGCTATTATAATGCACTCAAAGTATGCACTTGGAGACATCAAGAGTATGTTACTTACGAGAGGATGAATGATTTAAACTACAAAAAAAGGCCGACTTTTTAGCTATTGGGGGATTTTTCTTCCTTTTAAGAAGAAATGATTTTGAAAGTCATCACCCTTCTCGACCATTTAGTTCGAAACCCCTCTCGGTACTTGATTTATCTCCAAAAATTTGATCCCTTGTTGAGCTATTTCATACTTATTGTCTGTCCTATCTATAAAAAATGTCTACTTTGACATGCTACAAAAAGCAAACAAAGACTTTTGACTCTTCACTCTCCCTCTATAAGAGATCAAGAAAGAGGAAAAGGATTGTAGTTGATTTTGGGGTTGTTTGTTTACCTCTTAACAGTTCCATTAAGAGGCAGCATCTGAATCATTAAGAGGTGAATCATGTTTGGCAAAAAATAAGTCTGCCTCTTAATGGTCCAAAACCCTCTTAACCATTTTGAATCATTTTGTGTCCTGGACCTCACTTAACCATACTGAATCATTTTGTGTCCTGGACCTCACTTAACCATTCAAAGCCCTAATTTAATTTTGAACAATTACCAAAAGAATTATATTTTATCTTGCACTATATCATAAGAGCCTCTTAATCATTCTGCATCAAATCATTCAGCTACTACCAAATGATGTACAAGATGATGATAATAGACTTGATTATGGAAGTTTTAGGATGGATAATATTTCATGAACTCATGATAGAACTTTTAAGTTGATGCTTTAAGACTTATAGTTAGTACTTGGTAGTATTCTTGAGGATTCTATGGTTTGGTTATTTTGGTATGGAAATATGAAATTATGTTTTTCTTAATTGTTGTGAATTTATGAATTTTTTTTGTTTTATTGTTTTGGGGCTTAAGCCTCACGTACCAATTAAAAAAACGCCTTGAGGCTCGTTTCCGTTTCTTTAAACCTTGATAACATATAAAAACACATGTTGCATCTTTCCCTTTACTGTCAGGCTCTGGTGTCTGACTATATAAATGCTGTCTAAATTCTGTATATCCTCTGGTTTTATTTACATTACTTCAGCTGTTGTTTTTGCAGATTTTTTTAAAGGGCTTGGTTTGTGCAACTTGACATCATCTGAAAGCTGTGTTTTAAGCTTGCCAGCTTCTTTTCATGTCAAGATGGTATAGTAAATCATTAGTCAGAGAGTTCCATGATCCAGTGTTTTATTTTTTAATAAAAATTTTGTTGCTCTACTTGTGCAGTATGAAATAACTAATCTATCAGACAGTGATGATGAGCTTAAGCCTGAACCTGGAACCTTCACCAAAGTAGAGGCAATTGATTACAATGGTTTTCCATGCGAGAACATGTACTCAAGCCATATTAGGGTATGGCTATTGTTTCTCTTTTAAATTATTGTCTTTTTTTGTATGTTCACTATTTTTCCATAACCATTTCTCTTCTCCACCATATTGCTGCTTTCATTGCATAACAATTTAACTTGTATGCGGAGATTATGATCAATATTCATGGGAATTGTGCAAGTTGGTAGTGAGAATTGATCTCATTCACCGCCATGTCTTACACAATTTGTAATTAAGAACATAAGGTCAATCATGTATGAGATAATAGTTTGACCTATTCTATGAAAGCATTAATGCATCAAGTGGTTTGCAGCTGGACATCGATAATAAATAACATGCATATCTATGTGTCTATAATGGTATTATATTGTTATATATTTTATATTAATATGTTCTTACAAGTGTGTAATCATACTTCCTGTCTCCCCCATCCTCACACTGAACAACTCACTTTTTCCAGGACAATGGTGCGAGCTCATCTGGAAGCAATATAAGATCATCCCTCATTGGGATGGGATTCTCACTGGATCTTATTGAAAAAGCTATCAGACAAAATGGTATGTTTATAACAAACTAGACTTCTGTAGGGAGACATGGTTAAGCTTTAAGTCTGTATGTTGACATCTACTTTCATTGTAAAGTTTTTCTGATTTTCTGATGTTTTCAGTACCATGTGATTAGGGGAATGTTTGATTTTTATCTGATGTTAAATTTTATTTCTATAATGTAGGTGAAGACAATATGAATTTATTACTGGAGACTCTCTTTGCATATTCCGTAAGTGCTTGAAAATATACGATCCAATATTTTTCTGGGGGTCCTTTACTTTGGCCTATATATGGCAAAATTGTATCAGCTTTTCTCTACTTCCATATTCTTTAAAAAGATGCCTGTATTTTCATTTTAAAATGTCCCATCTAAATAGCATGTTCCATTTTCGGCAAAATTGCTATCTAAAATTACGCATTTTAGTTACAAAATACAAACTAGTGATTCTATTACTTTTGCTCCTTAAGTCCCTCTACTTTTCATCATTGAAGGCAACTTAAAGATATGAGTAGCAGCCACACATTTCTATTAAACAACTTGCACAGTCAAATGTTGCAATTTTCATGGGTTTTACTTTAAAGGGAGTATGGAGTAGCATTTCTCTTACTGTGAGTGTGAACTTCATTTCTTTTCTCCCTGCCATCTTTATTTCTAATAAGCACCCCCTATGCTGGAGCTGGCAGGCATGTGACTACAAATCTGCAGCCACATTCACCCAGGGCTTCCTTTGTCGACGTGACTTAAATTATCTTCACTAGATGAAGACTTGTTTTATTGAAGATTTCTAATTATGGTTACTGCTCAGTTGCCTTGGTATTCTATTGTGCCTTTACGTCCAATATGAGAATCACCATGTTTGTCTCCTACAAGTGTGGCTAGAGGTGCATAAGGATTGGGCCTTAAGCGATCCTAAATAGACCGGTCTTTTTAGCCAAAAGAAAAAGACTAGGCCGGGCTTTAACCGGTCCTTGGCCAAAAATTTAGGTCCAAATCTGGATCAGCGATCCTAACCGGTCCGTTTGGGATTTAAAAAAGAAGTAATAAAACATACAAAAAGAATGAACAGTACAATTATTTAAAAAAAAATACCTTGAATTTTCATTTAATTGTAAAGTAATTAATTGTAAGAAATAAAAATTAATTAAATTATGATATTGTAAACTAATTAATTCTTTTAACGTCTTCGTTTTTTATCTTTTCGTCTTAAATATTTTTCATCGCTTTTAGCCTTTGTTAAGTGATCAAATTGAGCTGTATATATCCGGTATTCTTCCTAATAAACCTTCGACTCCATTTGTGTTACATGTTGGGTTTTAAGTCAAGACGCATGTAAAAACAGGGGACATATTTTTAAAATGTTTTTATAATATTTTCTTTCATAATTTTACTATTGATGGCCACAATTATTGTTTAGATACTGTTTTAATTTTGTAGTCATAAAATAGTTGGGGTAAAAGTAGCGGGCCTTGACCTGGCTTTTTCAGGCTATAACCGTGCCTTGACTTGACCTGTTTTCGGGCTTTATCCGGTTAAGGACTGGTCCCAGGTTCAAATTTTTGGACCACAATGGGCTTTCGCCTATAACTGGTCCTTGGGCCAGGCCATTTTAATTGGTTCTTTTTAGGACCGGTCCTTGGGCCTTACGGGTCCAAAATCAGTTGACGGATCCTTTGTGCATCTCTAGATGTGGCTTCAGAAAATAGAAAAATCAAGGACTGTGTTGATAGTTTAAACCACTGCCTTCCATGCCATGCTGAATAACCGAACATATCACCAAGATCAGCCTTGAGCAGTAAGGTCTTTAACAATTTTCATGCAACTAGAGCTTATTGGAGTGGTTGATGTGGATATTTGTTCTTTACTGACCCTCTGTATCTTGCTTTTTAGTTTCTTTGTTGTCTTCTTTCTCTTTGTTATGATTGTAGTTTCTTTAATTCTTCTTGTTATAACATTTCTTTTCTTACTGTCTTGCAAGACCCTTGTCCAGAATCATTCATTGTCTTTCTACTAATTAATCATTTCCCTTGCTTTTGGGAGGGGAAACCCTCATGTACTTCTTTTTTCTCCCCTAAGAAAAATAACATTTGTGTCGGTCATATCATTAGCATGACGTTCTGATTATATAGTCTAGTTATATTCTTGAGAGTTCAAGGATGGGATATTAATGATGTTATCTTAATGCAATAGGATCTTCAAACATCAAAGGCGAGATCATTGCGTTCTGCTAATGGCTCAGTCCTGGACAAAGACGAGGAATTAGCTCAAGGTAGCGGAAAAAGGAAGGTAAACACTACCATCTGACCTGGTTATCTTTTTTCTGCAGGACTGATTCTTACTATGAGAGTTATCTCAAACAGTTCTATAATAGTTTCTTCTAGGTTTCTGTATATGACAACAAGCAACTCTTTCTTTATTGGTATTTCTTTCATTTTGTTTTGCTTTGGTAGGACACTTACTTTCAGCATTCTAGTAGGCCAATCACCAGGCAGTTGGCTGGTGGTCAAGGTCTTATCATCTAAATCAAATAAAAGATTTTACCTCGTGGAAGGGTTTGGTAAAAGGGACAGAAAATTGTTGAATTAGTTGAAGTAAATAATGATTTTGAACACTAGCGGGAAACACCTTTATAGACCATGTTTTAGTTGCCATTTTTTAACTTCAAATAACTGAACACTGTTGACTTAGCTGAAAGCAACATTGTATGTGAATTCAACAGGCTCATTGTATATCACAGTCAGAATCATCTGATTCTCTGGAATGCTTATTCGGTGATGAGAAGGATATAAGCAGTCGGAGCACTGACCCTACAACTATTCCCTTAAAAGAGGTGAGTCTATGGTTGCTATCGTGTGTTTTCAACAGAATTGTACTCTGCTATAGTGATGTGGATGTTTTATTTTCATTAATATGCATAGAAACTGGTTCCTATATAGCTGATAATTAAGTCTTCGTCTCAATTTGTTGTCCATCAGCTAATAACTTTTATGCTCAACTAGAGTTGAACCTGTGTAAGTCTCGAATATGCATCTATAAAAGTGTAATATCAAGTATGTCAAATAACCCTCATAAGATACTTTTTGAGTTTTTTTCTGGTTTGGCTATGGTTGACTATCTACTTATGGCACCAATAGTGAGGTTGTCTTTTCTTAAGAAGGTCATTGCTATCATGCTGTTTTGGACCCTTCATATGATGTTTTTTAATCTATGCAGGACCCTGATGAGTGTTGCAATGTTATTGAAGACAAAAAGGCATCTTTACTGATGATGAACTTCACTATGGAGGAAATTGAGTTTGCAATGAACAAACTTGGTATTATAACTTCAATTGCTCTAAATCAATTTATTATTTTTATGCTGTTTTACCTAATTCAATAGTTCAGTGTCACGAGAACAACAAGGCACATTCCAACCAAACTAGTAGGGGTGGATTGAATATGAGATCCTTGCCTGACTTACATAGCAGAAAGATCATGTGGCATGTAATGCAGATATCATCTTGTGATTTTTGACAGGCGAAGATGCTCGTGTTGACGAACTTGTAGATTTCATCTTTGCTGCTCAGATGGATAGTGCAGACGATTCAAACAAGAAACTTGAAACAAAGAGCGAGGTTTCTGAAATTTAGTTTCTTTTGTTGACCATTTTTATCACGTTATTTTACTTGTTAAAATTGTTGTACCACTGCTTTTTGTTATGTTCTGCAACTTAATTCATCTCTTGTGAGTAATGCCTTCATTTACATTGTTTAGTCGACTCCATTAGTTCTTATGAAGCTGTTGCATAACATATTTGTTCTCCGTAATTGTAACACCCCAAAGTCCAAAGCAATGGACTGGCCCAATAACTTCAAATCCAACTTAAAACCATGGTGGAAGTTATTGGTAGCCCATTACTTGAGGCTTATAAGGAGCTTCCAAATCTCCTTTTCTACCAATATGGGATGGAGTTGTTACAGATCTCCTTTTCTACCAATATGGGATGGAGTTGTTACAGTAATGGTGTTGATTGCTTGTGTCCGTCCTTATCATTTCATTATTTACTATTTTGTAGTTTTATCCATTGCTGTATTTTCTTATAGTGACAACATTGTTCATATTTCTGCTCTTACTTCCATCTTCTAGAAAGAAGTCACATTTATCTGGGTTCAAAAAGACTATTTCTCAAGCTATACTTCTTGAATTTTTATACATTTTTACTGTACTTCACTATTTTTTTTACCAATGTCCATTGATAACTTTTGGTTCAAAAGTAGTTGGTCTCACCCTCGAAATTAACCATGAAACCTATGATTTTTTTTTTCTTCTTCATATCTTCGTTTTTGTCCAAGGAGGGTTTGTTTTGCTAACTTGTAGTGATAATCAGATACAGCGAAAGGAGCTGTTGCTTTCTGTCATTTAAAGTTACATATTCATTATGACAAAAAAATCTCTTTTTTGCTGATGATTAAAAACATGGATTATTGCATACACAAATTCTAAGGTTAGATATTAATTATGTCATTTATGCAGTGATGTGCTAAAGTTTGCCATACGTCATTTACTTGTTTATCAACAAATGTTGTTGCATGTTTTGCCTAGACTATGTGTAAATATTCATATAAAAGTCATATGCTTTGCTTAAATACTTATTCAGCCTAAAATTAGCAGGATGCCACCACCGAGACCTTGTTTGGGACCATGGACAAGACACTTAGACTGCTTGAAATAGGCTTCTCTGAACAGGAAATTTCTGCAGCCATTGAGAAGTATGGTGAGTATTTCTTCAAAATATTTTACATTTTACTGACGTTGAACATTGGAAACCAGGTTTGTGGTTGTATTTATTTGTCTATGTAATTTATAATGGCGTCTTGGATATAAACTTGCAACATTGTGGAATCCAGAATGAACTTGTAAGTAGTAGGTCCTTTTTGGGGTGGGGTGCAGGTGTGTGTTGAGGGTTCAGGTGAATCTCTCTTAAGATGTTACGAACTCAAAATAGTATGCAGCTTGATTCACTAGCAAAAAAATTGCCATTTGATTTTTTACTTCCAATATTAAAAACTTAGAGATGTTGAATTACTTGTATAAACAACTCCAAGGTCTTATTCTATATCGCTTTCTTACCATATCATCTTATCATCCAGGATGCATCCTTATCCTCGTTTTATGCCTTTGTCTATTTCTACAACAAAACAAAGAAATATTTATATTGTTCAGTTGGCAGCATCAATTTATCACACAGTTCATAATTGAATTGAATCAGCAGTTAGTGATTTTTGTGACTTTCAGGTTCGGAGGTGTCCATATCGGAGCTTGCTGACTGGATTGTTTGCGATCGGATGGGTGGCCCTTGCATCAAGACAGAAGAGGTAAGTCAGGATCTCACTTTTTCTTGTTTATTTGTTCATCAACCTGTAAGGTTACTTCAAGTGATGGAAACGGCAGGTGCCTTAATTCATTTTTCCACTTAATTTCATCATCATTGTATTAATTAGCATTATTCTTACTTAATGAACATGTACAGGATCCTTTCGGAGTCAATTCCTGGATGGTTGGAAATAAATTCAAGTCTTCGTCTGTGGGGGCAGAAAGAGTCTTAGATGCCAGTTTTTATACTAATTTAGCATTAAGAACGGAAGAAACTAGTCAGGCTGCAGCTTCTCAGATTAGAGACTTTGATAGCTGTAAAGGAAAGCAGCCAAAAGAAGAAAATGTCGATGAACTGATTAGTTTACAAAGACCAAAACCGGAGTTTGAAGAGTTGAATAGTTATTCTGGACCAGCATGCACCGTACCAAAACCTCCAGTGAGTTCCAAGGTATTACAGAGACAGCTCAAGTATAAAGCAAGACGTATGGCAGCAATTGGAGTGCCTAAACTGATCCAGCCTGTTTCATGTAGCAGCGTAGATCAAATGGTAGCCAAAGCTCCCTTATTTTTCTACGGGAATGTTATGAACTTATCTCAGGATTCATGGGTCAAAATATCTCAGTTCTTGTATGCAATCGAGCCTGAATTCGTCAACACTCAGTTTTTCTCAGCCTTGAGTAGGAAAGAAGGCTATATACATAATCTCCCAACCAAAAACCGTTTTCACATCCTGCCGAAGCCACCGATGACGATACAAGAAATGATATCACCACAGACAAACAAGTATTGGCCATCATGGGATACAAGAAAACAGTTGACTTGTATCAATTCTGAAACTATTGGAATTTCCCAACTCTGTGATAGGCTCAGAAATATATTGGTTGATTCTAAGGGATTACTTTCTGTTGAAAAGCAAAAGGATCTTCTTCACCAATGTAGGACCTTGAATCTCATGTGGGTGGGCCGTAATCGAGTAGCACCCATTGAACCTGAATTGGTGGAAAGGATTCTTGGGTACCCAATGTATCACACTCGGGAAGATGGGCTCAGCCTTGGAGAAAGGCTGCAATCTCTGAAACACTCGTTCCAAACAGACACATTAGGATATCACTTGTCTGTTTTGAAGGATATGTATCCTCAAGGATTAACCTTGCTTTCAATCTACAGTGGAGTTGGAGGTGCTGAAATCACTTTGAACCGACTTGGGATCCGTTTGAAGGCAGTTGTGTCAATTGAACCGTCAGAGATAAAACGTAAGATTCTGAGACAGTGGTGGGATAAGTCAGATCAGACAGAGGAGTTGGTGCAAATTGAAAACATTCAGAAGTTATCAAGCAGTAAGCTTGAAAGTCTGATCAAGAAGTTTGGTGTTTTTGATTTTATCATATGTCAAAACCCATACACATACTCCCCGAAAAGTGTTACTATGGCTGCTGCAGAAAATGAAAGCTTTGCAGGGTTGGACTTTTCGCTGTTTTACGAGTTTGTTCGTGTTCTGCAACGAGTTCGGAGTGCTATAAAGACCAGGTGAGTGATTGTTTTAATTCAAGAAACTTTATTTATATACATATATATATATATATATGGGGTGTTAATATAGAATGTTGGTGTTTATTGTATGCAGTTGATGGAGGTTGTTGCTGTCTGCAGGATTCATCCACCCAAAAGAAAGGTATCCCTTAAGTTCATCTTTTTTTTTTGTTGTAGATTCATCATCTTTTAGAAGGTTGTTAGTATTGATTAGTATGTGATGTTAGTTGAATAGAAATCTTTTTCTATATTTAGACATGAAAAAGAATATATATCATGTCAATGCGTTTTTCTAGGATATCATTTACTTGTTTCAAATGAGGTTTTTGTTTCTTTTCCAACAAAATACTACTGATTTTATATTATAATAATATAAACCCACAAAATGTGAATGAATTATTTTTAAAACAAAAGCATAGAAGAAGCCCAAATGGCTCAGTCATGTCATCATGTGTGTTGTTGATTGATCCCCAAAATTTGTTTGCAAAATACTAAAACCCCAAGTTCCTTTTTAAGCAATCAAATTTTATAAAAACATCTTTTCAAGTTGGGAGTTATATCTTCGTCTTTTTAATACTAGAAGTGTATTTGGGCAATGAAGTGTAATATGTCTTTATTTCTTCTCTTTCGATTTTATATTATAAATATGTATGGTTTTAAAAGAGTGAGGGGTTGTTTGGCAGTTAGTTAAAAGGTTTGGTGCAGAATGATTAAGAAACTCTTATTATATAGTGCAAAATGAAATATAATTGTTTGGTAATTGTTCATGATGCAACTAGGGATCTTAATGATTAAGGGAGATCCATGATACAAAATGATTAAGATGATTTTGGAACCATTAAGAAGTAGACTTATTTTTTTGCCAAACAAGATTCACCTCTTAACGATTCAAAGGTTGCCTCTTAATGGAACTGTTAAGAGGTAAACAAACAACTTTTGTTAATTATCAATTTTATTTAGTATTTTGGTATATTAGCATGGTTCAAAAATACCAATTTTAATTAGAGAATCTATCATTATTTATATTATTAAAATATTCAATATATTTAATAAAATATTATTTTATTCTTCTATATATTTAACTTTAATGAGTTTAATTGGTTGATATGATTAAAATATTGTTTCTTTCTTCTAAGTTAGAGGTTTTAGAGAATTCTTTATATTTAGAGTTTTTTTCTCTAATTTTCTAAAATATAAAATAAAATAGCAATGCTGTTGGAACATTTTAATTTTTTTTTTCTATTTTAGCAATGTTGTTAGAGATGTTCTTAGGATTAAAAATGAATGGGCCTTTTTATATAGTATTCGGAAATTAATTATCATCTAACAGGCAAAATTGATTTCAACCAATCCATCTAATACATAATGAGAGTTGCTAACCAATATGAATTATTCGATTACATCAGACAGATATTATTAATAATTATTCACCGGATGTATAAGACTTATTTATCTTTTTGTATTCAAATTTTCATACAATAAATTCAAAATCTTACTCAATATACAAAGCTAGTGCAACAAGTCACAAAAGAGATCAATATACTTGATTGTAAGTTGTAAGTTGTATCTCACAAAACATTGAATGAGTAAAATGAAAAAAAAGAAGCATTGGTGAAGTATCTAGAAAAATTGCTTACAAGCATTACTTTATCATACACATTCTTATTTACCTATCTAGAAAGATGAACACATAAATTTAGGGTTGACTATTCTATCTTCTTAAAAATATATAAATGGTTTGTGAGCTTCAGTCTCATCGACTTATTTACCTATCTAGAAAAATAAATCTATAAATTTAAAGTCGACTATCTAACTTATTAAAAATACATAAATGATTGTGAGCTTCTGTCCCATCGAGATAATAAATGCACAAGTATATGTGGGCCACATTAAGAATTCTTTAGATTTAGTAATACTGGTATTTTTGGGAAGTTAAAACATATTATTGTCAACATGAAACATATTCTTTAGAGATGGTAAGCATATAAACTCAAAATTCTCGCTGTGAGTGTGAAGTACCACACTAATGACTCCTTTTAGTTAAACTCTATTTACTCTCTAAATATAATAAGGTAAAATCAAATAACTACAAACATTCATGGGTTTCACGTTTTGTTTATGTTTTATATATTTACAACTATATAAGGGAAATTGGTTATTGATCAATTTGTCCCCTCCCTCAAGTATAAAATGGTCCAAACAAATGTATTTTAGCTAGTTGTGTCTGCACTTGAAATGGACATTCAAAGTGAAAGTAGTAATCTTTAACAAGTGATCGATTGGTAGAACATAACATATATATATATATATATATATATAAAGCAAATTAAGAGCCTCATCACGCAATAAGGATGGGCCATGAATACATATATATATATATATATATAGCTAATTGATCCAAGAACACAAGATGGACAACATATGGCTATTGGGTTCTATACAGTATTAATAATAAACTATCTAAATTAATTAAAACAACCATCTCGTACCCACCAAAAAGGGAAAAAGGAAAAAGGAAAAGATATTGATCAAATGCAGCCATATTCAACCTGATCTGATATGGATTGTGGCATACCATCTTGTAAACAATCAATTGGTGGTATGGTGAGTGTCTCTTGCACCCCATATGCATTCCAACAGAAAGGATCATCCACCAATTCCCCTTCAAATGGTAACAACTCAACCTCAGACATTGTTATGTTGGTACAAGCTACACTGTCACTACAAGCAAAATGAATGGGAGGGCTACGAACATCATACGTTCCTTTTATGTTCCTGAAGGATATGTCTTTTACATAAACAGCTGATGTTTGGTTGACACAGTTTTTATTTGAGCAATAGTATTGGTCTATGATCACACAGTTCCTCACATTCTCCATTTGTATGTTCTCAAAAGCTATCCCTGTCACTGACCCAGCCCCACCCTGCCATGTCTTTATCCGAACCCCATTATCAGAATCATGTATCACTGCATTGCGTACTGTTATGTTTGAAACACATGCCTGTGAGTTGTGTACACCAAGGCTACCAATGCTGCATCAATAATCACTACATTCATTAATTACTAATTACTTACTTACTTACTAACTTACTTACTTACTTACTACATATATATATATATATATATAAGTAAGTAATTATTAAGTAAGAAAGAAAGAAGAATTACCTGATCCCATGACTAGGCCCACAAGTCACACCTTCTATATCAACATTTACACAACCAGGTCCAATTGAAATGCAATCATCCCCTGAAATTTCATTAATTAATTCTTGTAAGTAAGAATTTAATACTTGATAATTAATTAATTCTGTAAAAAAAACATATATATATATATATATGTACCATTTCCTATCATTGAATTGTAGATTCCCACAGACTTTGTGTTCTCAATATGGATTCCATCAGTGTTGGGGCTAAGTTTAGGTGAAGAAATGGAGATCTTATCAATGAGTACCCCTTCACATCCGTCAAATTTCACATGGAACATTGGACTATTTTGGATGCGTAGTCCAGTCAGTGCCAAATTTGAGCTCATAAAGAACCGAATTAACTGAAAACACACACAACACCTTAGTTAGTTAGATATATCAAAGCCTAGCTAGCTATAGCCTATAGGTAAGGTAATTGAAATCAAATAATTACTACTTACTGTAGGGCTATCACATGGTCCAGGTAATGTTGAACCATTGGGACCCTGAAATAAAAATCACATTTAATTAATTTGTTATATACAAAATGAAAGTAGAATAATATTATTAATTTGAGATGTAAAAATTGAAGTGTAGTACCCTATGAGGCTTGCAGGGGAGTTCCCACCAGTCTTGGCCATTGCCTTCAATAGTACCAGTTCCAGTCAAACTCATATTATCAAGCTTATAGAACACCAACCATTGCTTGTAGCTATCTTTCTTCGGCCAACAATCTGGACCCGCTGGTGGCATTAAAACCCCATCTATCTATATATATATATATATATATATCATCAAGTTAATATTCTATATGTATATATATAAATATATGAAAGTATAATAATTAAATAGAATCTTACTTGAAAGACTAGTCCTGGTTTGCAAGGTCCAGAGAAGATTGTAGAAGTTATGATGAAAGTGCAACCAGAAGGTACTAAAAGAGTGGCTGATTCAACAGCACAAGCTTCTTTCCAAGCAGCCACAAAAGCAGGGGTGTCATCTGTGGAACCATCTCCAATGGCACCATAATCTTTGACATCAAAAACACAATCACTACTACTACTACTATCATCATCATCACCTGGGTCAGTTACTGGTGCTGAAACTGGGTCAGAAGGAACAGAAACAGATGGTGGTGGTGGTGGTGGTGGATAATAAAGACTAGTAGGAAGTTGTGGAGCTGGAGCTGGAGCCTTCTTTTGGTTCTTGTGATAATGATATCTTGCTTGCACTACTACTACTAGATTCATGGACAAATTAACTAGGAGAAAAAGTAAGAAGAAGAAGATGATGATCTTCATTATGTAAGTGTATGTATGTATTTGGTTACTTGTCCACAAGAAATGGAATGGAAGTTGAGAGAGTAAGCAAGCAGATGAATTAATGGTTCTGAATGCAGTATGTAGAGGCTCTTTCTTTCATGTCATATTTATATATACTAAATAAATGTACCTCTCATCTCATGCAACCAGAAAAGGAGGTTGACAGGTGTCGATTCCACGATGGTTTCCCTTACTTCACTTTTCTTTTTCTTTTATTTCATTTAATATTTCTCTCTAATAATAACAACAACAACAACAACAACAACAGTATCCATCAATCATACTTGGAGAAGTGGCCTCTCCGGTCTCCACATATATAGAATTCAATTCAATCTACCTAATTAATTAATGCACGATATTAATGTATTTATGTACCAACCAAATTAATTCAAGTTTAAACACTTGATCAAGATGTTAGATCGAGATATATATATAACCAAATTAATTCAAGTTTAAACACTTGATCAAGATGTTAGATCGAGATATATATATATATATATATATATATATATATATGTGTGTGTGTGTGTGTGAAATAGTTACTTAGTTTCCAGTACCGTTTTGTTTCTATACTCATGTACATGTTGTTTTGTATGTATGTCTCTCTGTTCTTATGGAATTGGCTTTGCTAGAATATATATCATGCAAAATCATTCTCGTAAGTCACCCAACTTAATTAACCCATTCATGATGCCTACCCCCAACCATTTATATATCATATGAAAACGTGATTTAATTTATATATATATATGGAAAGAAATTTAATTAGTGATTTGCTTTTTATAATAATATTAGAAAAAAAGATTCTAGCCTATAGGAGGATTATTAGGATATATGGTATAGACGTATATATAGTAATGAAACCTCTTTTCTATTAAGAAGTAGCTAGGAATCCGTCCATAACATATTTATTGGGAATATGATCAATATATTTATTTATCATTAATTACAACATATTAATCATCAATAACACCACCATATTTATCTTCAAAGAGTGATACTTAACACACATGTGTGTGGTTTTTAGGTTTCTAATACAACCTTTCTCTCTATATATATATATATACATATATGAGTTTAGAGAAAATAGGATAAAAGATGAATATGATTGGTATAGTTGGCGAAATTTTGAAGGAGACTAGGATATACTAATAAAAGAAGCTAGGTTATTTAAGATGCCATTTGTATTTTTGTGGCAATTAGGGGAAGGAAGGGATCTCGCCTTTTGTAATTACAATCAACACATTTGATTGATGCTCAAATTTGTATCATGTCTCTTCCCAAATCCCATATAATAAAAATATAAGTTTATATATTAAAAATTAAATAATTATATACATGTTTTCATGTGATTAATCAAACAGGACGAGATTTAAGTATAAGAAATTTTGTTTTAATGCGCCTTTATTATTAATAACTAGTTTATAAGCATTGAAAACATAAATTACTTTATTTTAACCAAATGTGTATATATAGGGCACGTTCAAACGAGAAGGCGCTCCATTAATTATTAACTAGTTGATGAGTTTTTAAGTAATAGATTATGCGGTCCATGTCCTTCTCGCTTTCTTGTAAATTAGTTTGTTTCTCGCATTATCTCCCCCAAAAAAAAGAAAGAAAGAAACAAACAAACAATCCGATAACCATTCATTTTGGACAGTATACAAATGTGCATAAATGAAGTTTGTTTTTGATTTCTATGCACGCGTGCATACTGAAAAAATTGTTTACCAATTATTTGTATACACATGTGCATAACATTTAAATGAACGGTTACCAGTGTTCCTTAGTTTTTCATTATTTAACGGTTTTTTACTGAACCTGACATTGTACATACAAATACATATGTTTTTTTTATGGTGAATAAACTTTGATGCTATAAAACACATATATTTTTAATCATTATATGTTGGCTTTGATTGATTGTTGGTATACGTTATTTAAATTTTTGAATTTAAAATATAGAGATGATTATATAAATATATGCCACGAGCAAAATATATATCATTTTGAAGTTAAAAAGAAGGTTCAAGTGTATATGAAAAAGTGGTATTAAATATAAAGTAAAATTAAAAAAGTGAGGGAGGAAGGAAGGAGGGAATATGAATGGTAGGTTCTTGGTTTGTTATGTTCACACAATTAATCCGTCATGTTGTATATGATTTTACATGTTTGTGCTGTAGCTATAAACGTATATAACCGGGTTGTCATAAATATATATATATATGATGTGTTATATATATATATATATATATATATGATGGAGTTGAGAGGGGCATGTGATGATATATATAAAAGCAAAATATAAATAAATAAAGTGTGTCCTCGTGACACTTTGTTGTTGTTTAGTTTATTTCTATGTGGCTAAGAAGGTGTTGGGAGACATTGAGTAGGGTCCAACGCATTGGAATAAATCCAATCACGGGTCTTACCTTCCTTCCTCCCTTCCCTTCCCTTCCCTTCCCTTGTATCCCCCCAACACCTACACCTACTCTCCTACACACCTATATACCATATATCATTCTCTATATACATGTAATGTAAATACTCATGCTAATTAATATCCAAATGAATACATATATTTATATACATTCATATGTGAATATAAGCTCATATTTATTTGTGAATATTGCTCATAATCATATATAATATGTGAATAATACTTAATAAGGTTATTCATGTAATTAATATTACTCATATAGTTACATATAAATAAACTAATGGTTATTCATATGATGTATATTTACATGTATTGATTATTCATATGTAAACAAATCACATGAACAACCTATTCACAAGGGAATGTGACTTGAAAAAACATTCTTTTTTGAAAACTTAGTAGATGGAACTTTTGAAGATCCGAATTAAATATAAGAACAATTATGGTAGTTTTTTTTTAAAATATTTATGCAATGTTAATTAAAGTTAATTTTGTATTTAAAATAATTTGGGTGGGGTTTTTAAGGAAAGAGGTATATATAAAGGAAATTATATGTATATATATATATAGGAAAGTTCAAATGCGAACTCAAATTTGGTTGTGAACGTGAGAACAAATGAGAGCGTGACACGTGTCAAAATAAGCAATATTCAGACTGAATATACAAAGGAATATTCAGACTAAATATAGTATGTATTCAGTCTGAATATACAAAGAAATATTCAGACTGACTATTCCTTTGTATATTCAGACTGAATATATACTATAATATTTCTTTGAGTAGGACACGTGTTGCACTCTCATTTGTCCTCACGTTCACAATCAAATTTAAGTTCTCATTTGAACCCCCTATATATATATACATATATATATATATATATGTATATTCTGAGCAAGTGGTATATGAGATGGAAAAGCGGATATATGGTTCGATTGGGTAAAAAGATGATGACAAAGAATTAGGTGAAATGATATATAAAAGAAGTAATTAATTTAATGATATGTTTTAGTTGAAATGTAAAAAATGATTGATTATAAGATTCACCCATTTTGTCACATACCATATTACCATATGCATATGCAAATTGGAGAGCAGTTGTTGTTGTTGATATATATATATATATATATATATATATATATATATATATATAGAGAGAGAGAGAGAGAGGGGGGGAGGGAGGTTCAAATGAGAGCTTTGTAGATTTAAAGGAACAAATGGACACATTGTGGACCACATATGATGTGGGTCCCACACGGTAAAAAATCATATCTGATTCAATGGTGGGTCTCATTGAATCAGATATGATTTTTTAATGTGTGAAACTCACATCATATATGGTCCACAAAGTGTTTTTTTATTCCTTTAAAAATGGGGTGTTCTTGTATGATCCCTCCCCTATATATATATATATATACAAAAAGAAGAAGATTAGATTAATAGGCGATGACTGATGGAATTAGGTTTTAAGACATAGGATTGTGTGAAAAAGAGAGTTAAGATGAGAAGGGTAAAAAGGGATTTGAATTCTTGATCATCTTTAATTTCAAATCTACTTATGAATTGCATTTGATAAGGGATTGATTTTGTGCATCTTATCATGATGTGCATCTAAAGGATGAAATCTTTTTTTACATTTTTCATGTTAACTTTCTTTTCACCGGATGTCAACCCTAGGTTTTGATTCATTATGTTTATTTATTTAAAACAAAAAGTAAGATTCAAGGAAGGCGTGGTATTGATTTGGCACATGTTGTTTACAGATGCATAGTGTGGTTTGGTGGTGGTAAATTAACCATTACTGCATTTGCATAATATATATATATATATATATACAGTTTTATTTCTTTGGAAGTGAAAATAAAAATGAAAATGAAAAGCTATAAAAGGAGTTCACTTTATTGATTTGTGTAGCAAGCTAATTAACAGTTGCATTTTTATTTAGTAGTATAAAATATAAGCATTGGTGTCTCGTGAAATTTGATCCGGTTAAATGAAATGAATAATGAATAATGAATAATGAATAAATAAATGGGTTATTGTTGTTTTATGTATTGTCGACTTAAAATAAAAAATAGAAATAGAAATAGAAATAGAAATTATAGATCCCCTTTTGTGGATCTGGAGTGCAGAAGGGAAGGGAAGGGAAAGGTAAATGAGAAGAGAACACGTTAGTTGGATTAGAATTAGAATTAAGGAAAATCACGGGTGAGTGTCTTTTGTGGGAGGTCACAAGCAACCAAAAACATAAACAAACTTCTCCCAACTTCCAACCAACCCCCCCTTTTCTCTTTCTCTTTCTCTTTCTCTTTTCCTTTCATAAAATTGAAGTACTACTACTCCCACTATTCCTCTTTCCCATTTTTTTTCTTTCATCAATATATATGGAGATGGAGAGGTTTCGGAACAAAAAAAATAAATAAATAACATTTTGGGACGTCTTATATAAATACATACAAACGATTAAAACTTTTTTTCTTTTATATCCATGTATGCATGTTAGAAATTATTAATATACATTTCTGCACACCGTTTCTAGGATGTCCTTCAATTTTATTTTATTTTTGAGAATATCCCCTAAACCTGACCTTACATATACATATATATATATATAGGAAAGTTCAAATGCAAACTCAAATTTGGTTATGAACGTGAGAACAAATGAGAGTGCGATACGTGTCTGATTAAGTCCTTAAACTATTTTTTAAAATTAAAAAAACCCATTAACTTTCTCATTTTAATTGATTAAGTTCTCGAACGTTTTTTAAATAAATAAATTATTGAACTTTTAAAAATTGGTCACTTATATCATTTTAACCCCAAAAAAGTAACATGTAACTGACTAACAATGTTTTAAAGTAAATAAACATAAATTAGTTTTACCGTTTCCAAAACTCTAAGGGGCTGTTTGTTTTTTGATATTAAGCTCTTAATACCTCTGAAGTCTGATTCGGTCAGACGTTTTTGGTATTAAGAGCGTTTGTTTTTTTTTTGTCAATTAAGAGCTGAAAAGTCATGTTTTTCCTCTGAAACTTTAAGTGGAAAACTGATCTCTGAAAACCTCTTAAAACTCTTCTCTCTGCAACCTCGTTCTCTCATCCTTGCCATCGTCTTCTTTGGCTCTCCATCTCTCACAGCTATCGCCATCTCCTCTCAAGGTATCGATCTTTGATCTCGATCTCTTCAAGATCTCGACTTCCATATCTCTTCAAGGTATCAATATCCAGATCTCTTCAAGGTATCGATCTCCAGATCTCATCAGGTCTCGATTTCTTCAAGTTGTCGATCTCCATATCTCGTTGGATCTGATGGTGGTCGGTGGTCGGTGGTTCCTGGTGGTGGTGGTGGTCGGTGGTTCCTGCTGCTGGTGGTGGTGGCCGTCGGTGTTCCTGCTGGTGGTGGTGGTGGCCGTCGGTGTTCCTGCTGGTGGTGGTGGTGGCCGTCGATGGTTCCTGCTGCTGCTGGTGGTGGCCGCCGGTGGTTCCTGCTGCTGCTGGTGGTGGCCGCCGGTGGTTCCTGTTGCTGCTGGTGGTGGCCGGTGGTTCCTGGCGGTGGTCTTGGTTGAATCTTGAAGATAAAAGTTAGGATTTTAACCTATATATTGCCCTAAATTAAAAACCCTAAATTCTTGAAAACAAAGATTTGTCTGTGACTTTTTAAGCCTAAAGGGAGTGGTAGCTACAGTATGCTCCAATATGCCCCATATATCTTATAAAGTATGTACCAATGTAACTATGCATTGTAAATTTGTAATTTAATCATATATCTATCTATATCCATAAATATACACACAAACAAACAATTTGACAGATTTCAGACGTAAAAACAAACAGTCTGATTTATTCAGATTTCAGACTTCAGCACCACCTCTTATATTTCAGAAGTGAAATCAGACTTCAGATCTCAGCACCTCTTAAAAAACAAACGCCACCTAAGTCATTCAAACCTTTAAAAACAGTGAGATTGAGGGTAGGAGCTAACAAAAATGATGGACTATTTTTATAATAAGAACCTATATGATTTTTCTTAACTAATATGAATGTACATTTTTTAATATCATTATTTGAATATATAATATATTCAAATAATTTAATGGGCTATCAAGATGTTCCTCAGTTTTTTATTTTTTTGAGGTTTTCTCCTGAACCTTCCTATATATATAGTTGAAATCAAATAAAAACAAAAAAAGATTGAAAATTGTGAGGATCGATCTAAGTTTTAATTTGATTTTGATCCTATGGTTTTAATTGAAATCTATTTTTAGTTAAAAAAAACATAATCATCTTTTTGGTAACAAGATTCACTATATAAAACATATATATTCACTAACCATATGAAATACACAAATTCACCATATAAAACATACAGATTCACCAGATGAAATCCAAATATAGTTGATCGTTTATTAGCATACACACTAGTTCACCATATGAATCCAGAACACATAATCCACCATATGAATCTAGGTGTAGGCAACGATTAAATGCCACAATAATTAATAACATTTGATTAAACTTTTTAATAATTGAGATTAGTACTTACGGTTCTCAATTTTTTTTACGGTTTTTATTTGATTATTGTCCTATATATAAATTTACATTTTTTATATAAAATATCTTATTTCTTTTTTACGTTTTGTAAATTTGTATTACTTACATGCTATCCATATATTTTAACATAAAAAATTGCAATAATATTTTCAAGTCACAAAAACAATTATTGTAATTATCATTTGGTGAGTCTACTACCTGTACCAATAAGAGGATTTTAAATACCAATGGGCTTTCATCCAAAGCCCATCAGCCAGCCCTTGATGAAAATGACACAAGTCCTTTTGTTTTTATGATTAAGATTAAGAAAAAATATTGGCAGTTGACATTGTGTCTCCTTGTTTACCACTCAGGGATGCATTGTCTTTGATATGATTTAACCTACAATTTTAATAATACCTTCTCTAACACCCCAAGTCTAAAACAATAATAATACCTTTTCATATCATTTGTAACACCCCAAGTCTAAAACAATAATAATACCTTTTCATATCATTTGTAACACCCCAAGTCTAAAACAATAATAATACCTTTTCATATCATTTGTAACACCCCAAGTCTAAAACAATAAATCGATTTTATGCAATAAACTTCAAATCAATTCAAAAAGCATAGCCTATTGTTTTGTGCTTTGAGTTATTGAAATTTTTGTATATCATTTGATAGGTAAAGGGGTACATGCTATAATATAAAATGTTTAAGGGAATAAATTATTTCCATAGAGTAATAATGTCAAATGTTATAATTTCTAGTTTGGTGGAAACAAAAAAATCATAGTACATTGATAGTAATTTACAATTGTCACTTTCATTTTTGCTTGAAATCATCAATGTTTTGCATTGCAAATATTATGCAATACACCAAGTATTCAAGCTTTATTGTCGTACAATCCTTTTTTAGAATGTACCTTTTATAAACTAAAGTTCTTACTAGAAGTTATATTAACGTACATATACGATCAAGGGTGGAATACGGTCTTTAGAACTTGGAGGGGGTGGAATAAGCTCGCCACTTTCCTTTTGAATTTTTTACAGGGGTTTTTAAATATCTGAATATTAGATATAGGGGTACTATCATTCTTTGTTGTAACTTTAGGATCTTGAGAAGATTTTGAATGTTTTTTATTCTAAAATAACCCATGAGTACTGGATTGAGTTTTTACGTTGATCCATCGTCTATATGTCAAACATATATAAAGTAACAATATAAATAATTCAACATATAATTAATTTATTAAAAGGTTACACGCTATTACTCGAACAATAGAAAAATGATTTAATCAAATCCTTCAACTTTCTTTTTTATATTAAAGCATCATAAATTGATTCCTACAACTTATATAGTAAAAAGTATAATTATAACAATATGTGATTTAAAAATAGGATCCATCGAATTATATATAACTATTTTCTTCGATATATTCAATATAAAGGGATCGACAATAAAACAAAATTACATTAAATAATAAAATAAATTATATTTTGTTTATTTGTTTATTATTACTAAATTATTTTGCTACAACCCTCTTTCACGAATTTCAACCATATTCAACACCTATGGGAGCATTCAAACACAACTCACCCATCCAATTAAAAGTCCAAATCTATTTGTGTTGTTCCATTTTATAATCTTTATCACTTGTAAGTGATTTTAATGCTAAAAGAGTGATCCATTGAGGTTATTGTTTAAGTAAAGATTAAAGAATATATAGTGACGATCGTATAAAAGTTTGTTCTACCATAAAAAGATATATATACGGTAGATCGATGTGTCTCAAAGAATTATAACTAAGTTGATGACGTACTCTAAGTCGATGGGTTAGTTGATCATTACAGAGCTCGTTTTAATTATATTGGTTATAAGGAGACTTTTGCTTGGTTGCTAGGGTTACATCTTCTTGCCATTGCGGTTGCTCGCAAGTGGAAATCACCTCTAAAAATGTCTAGATCATTATTTAAAACTTTCAATTGCAGACCAAGACTACATACCTCACATTTGATAAGATTGAACCCTTGATCTTTATAAAGATTGAGATGTCAGATACCGTTGGACTATTGACCATTTGGTTTGAATGAAACCATTTGACGTTTGTTAAGTGTTAACTTCAGTGTCTTATGTGATATACGCATAAGCTGGTCCAAACACTCAAAAAAAAGGGAGGTGTTTGGTTCGCATAATGGAATTCGCTGAAATTAGAATCCATCAAAGGAATTTGACTTTGAAGGAATTGTAATAAAATTTAATGGAATTTGACCACGCGTTTGGTTGATAGGAATTGGAATGGAATCTCGTAAAAAATAGAAATATGCATTTACCGAGGGTGGCGGTGGCGGTAGCGGTGGGTAGGAGTGGGGTGGCGATAGCGGTGGGTGGGGGTGGCGGTAGCGGTGGCAGTGGTGGTAGCGGTGGGTGGGGGTGGTGGAATGATAACATTAATTGATGGTATATTAATAGACGGTGGTGACAGTGGCAACAACGGCGGTGGTGGTGGCGGTTATGTTGCCGGCGAGGGTGGTGTGGGTGGGAACAGAGGCGGATCCAGGAATTTTTGGGAATGGTGTCACAAAATAATTCCCATATTAATATATATCAAAATAAAAGTTTAGCGTTTTAACCAAAGATACAGTTTTATCAAAAAATGCGATACACGTTATCGTCTACAACTGTTCCCTACGAGACTTCATGTTTTGGAAGCGGTTGAGTACGTCTTCGTTCGCAACCAAGGCAAGCGCTTCTTTTGCAAGAAAGTTTAACAAACCCAAAAAAAGTCCTTGATTTGTAGATGTCTCTGATTCATCGTGCCCACGAAATGGTAATGCATACCACAACAAGAATCTAGCACAATCGATTGAAGCATTCAATCGAATGCGATATTCATTCCTGGCAAGTTTACTTTGCTTCTTAATGGCAACATCAATAGCTTGATTTTGTTTTACCAAATATTCACATTTTTGTTATGCTTTGTGGTGGAAACTATTGACATCACCCTCATGAATGTTGAGTCTACCTTTCTTACTCCAACTGTTAAATCCTTCCGTCACAAATGTATCACCACCGGCAACCCCTTGTTCTTTAAATAAGTAACAATATTGACAATAGACTTTGTCCACTTTTACACTATACTCTAACCATCGAAATTCATCAAACCAACGAGGAACAAAACGTCTTAACTTGTCTCCTATCATAGTTGTTGGAAACTCGTGACCACGTGGTTGACAAGGCCCTTTAAGCAGATATAAACGTCTTAGTTCATCTATTTGATTAGGATGATAAGTCAAAATCTTTGGTCTTTCCGATGGATCATAAGGAAGATCGTTTAAATCGAATGTTGGGGGATTTCCACTTGAGGGTTCTACCCGATCAGATCCCGATGCAACACTTGATAATTTTTTTTTAAAAAATCTTTCCATCTTCAAACAATCAAGGAAAAAATTAAAGACATTAGCAAACTAACCTAAACTTAAAGTCCACACAATGCCCCAAATATTAAGTATTAACATAATAAAATTACAATTTACAACTTACAAGTAGATATCATATCAAATTATTAAGTTATCAACTATTCAACTAACACTAAATATATGAAAAAAATACCTAAAATTGAAATTAATATATAACATAAAGTCATAAACCCAAAAAACAATACAATAGTTAATAGAAAAAAATGCTAAATAAGTTGATAGAAAAGTATAGATCAAAAGAGAGGGAAAATTTTATCTTGCTAAAGAAGTTTGGAAAAAGGGTTTAATTTTTTAAAGTAAATTTAAATATTGACTTACCAACATTGACTTTTAAATCTGTCCATTTTATGCATTCCTTTACTTTTATTTTTTCAAAATTAACCTTTGAAGTATTATTATAATATTATTTATGGTTTCACTCAAAAAAATATGTGGTTTCACATTTTAGGACCTAACATTATTTACCCTTAATGGAAAAAAAATTGTGGTCGCATGGGATACCATGTCCCACATGCTAGATACACCCCTGGGTGGGAAGGGGCGGGGGCGAGGGTGGTGCGGGTGCGGTGAGGGTGGTGATTAAATTTATTTTTGTCTTTCTAAATAAAAATTAAAGATTATCTTACATTTGCCACGAAATGTAATTCAAAATCTTTCACATATGCTAATGAATGATCAATTCCCTCAATCATGGAATTCGGTGGAATCCAATGGATTCCAATCAATTCATTCCGTGAACCAAACATCATTAAGGAATTTGGTCAAAGGAATTTGTCATTCCAATTCCATCAAATTCCATTGAATTCTGCGATGAAATCTGAAAAGTCTGAGGGTTGAAGTTGCCAAAATGACGAACCCTGTGTTAAAATCCAACCCGAACTTTTGACGCAGAAAGAAAACTGGTGAATTTATGAAAACAAAAACGAAATCACCGACCCGTTTATAATTATAATTAGAAAACACACACACACACACACACACTACATCGCACCTCTTTTGATTTTTCCTTTCTCTCGTTCTCTCATTACAACCGTCCGCAATCTGTGTCTGATAAATAAATAAAAATCAGAATTAATATTCGATTTTTATATTTTTGTTTCCATTACAGGCCACGTCAAATTTACCATCAATTCATCACCGAAGGTTTTGATTCATTTCATTGAGGGAGATGATGGTTGTTCTTATTCATACGATCTCCATGGAGATGAGATGATTCATTGATTCCGTGCCCTAACTTATATTATTCGCCATGTTCGAAGCACACGTAAGAATTTCTAACTGTTTATGGATTTTTATTTATTTATGTCAATTCGTGTTTAGTGTTTCATCTTTTGATGCTAATTTGCACACTTTGACTTTGGATTTTAACTTTCTTGGCAACTTCACATTTCATATTTCTATTTAAACTTGCTGTATTGGAATATTGCTAATTGCATTCAACCTTTACCTTACGACAAGACAACAACTACATATGCCATAGGCTTCACATACAAATACGAGTATATGATGGATGGATGGATGGATTGATTGATTGATTGATTTTTGTGATTGCATTTTTATTTGTTTGTTGTTTCTCAAGTCCTATGTGAAATTATTTTCATTTTCATATATCATCCCTCCGCTCCTAAATCTCATTTAGCATCAAAACCAATATAAAGTCTTTACCAACTGTAACATTTTGATAGCTAACCTTGACCTCGTACAACACATTAGAAATAAAAAGGTCAGGGCAAATCTAAAAGTTAACCCAAATAAAAAAAATTATTAATTTAAAAGAATTAGGATAGACATTACATTATAAAGTCATAATGAATCCCTTTCAGAACATAGGCAGTATTAATTTATGTATCATGGTCCAAGTGAACCAGTAAAGTTGAGAAGCTTGTTTCACATTGCTTGATTGCTATAAAACAACCATGATAAAACCATATACTTACACTAGACCGTAGTTTATCAGATGTCCTCAAATGATTATTAAAATTTGGGGTATTTTTGCTGAGATTTTTATGACTTGTCAGCTATGTACATAGCAATGTGGTCCTATCAGGTTGGATCCTCTAGCTGCCACTGACCTCTAGTGTTAAGATGGTGAGGTTGATCTCTGTTCTACTGTTATGTGACAATCTAGTTGTGTAAGCATGCTGTTTCTTTTTGCATTTTTATTCTTTCTATGTCTACCAATTTCGTTATTATCCCTTTCCCATCATCATCTCTACCCATTTCTATTATGTTCACCTTAGTATGCCATGAGAGCTTGTAGTCCCAAGTTTGTTCTTAAGCAGATTATGGAAGTTGATGGATTTTATTTGACATCTTTATGCTAATAGGTATTGCATTTGCTCCGAAAATACTTGGGTGAATATGTCCATGGACTTTCATCAGAAGCCTTAAGAATCAGTGTCTGGAAAGGTTTGTTAATGATTTTTTTTTGTAATGGTATAACTTCATCCAAATTTTCCTATTTCCATACTACTATTAGGTTCATGTTGCAAAGGCTCAGTGCCTGTACAAACTGTCCATATTTTATATTTCTAAAGTATGAAAAACATAGTTAAAGAATAGCTACTGTAACTGGCTTAATATGATGTTCTACAAGTTAAAATCTCTTTTAACCTTATTTTGAATGCGGTGGTTAGAGGAATTTCATCATTACGTTGAGTACAAAGCAACTAACTGGCCGTTTACTAAACGCTTACCCAGTAAGTGCTTACTAGTAATTTTTCTTAGTGGATGAACATGGCAAGGACGGAGAATCTTACGCGGTAAGAGCGTTGATAAGGATGGAGAGTCTTACCCAGTAAGTGAGGGTGATGACTCGTACCAGGGCAAGCGCTTACCGGGTAAACTGTTGCATATAATACCGTTTTAATGTACTACAATCTTACCCGGTAAAATAAGTTAAAGTGTTGACTAAGC
Organism: Silybum marianum; assembly: GCA_036898165.1. NCBI lineage: Eukaryota > Viridiplantae > Streptophyta > Magnoliopsida > Asterales > Asteraceae > Silybum > Silybum marianum. The sequence continues at coordinate 35,915,499 of CM072538.1, read as the reverse complement.
GCTTACGGTGTAAGCATTTGGGTAAACGGCCCCTAAGTCAATCTTTTTCCTCTTGCAGTTTGTCGTTATGGTTGAGTTATAACAATTTGTTCGTGGTTTTATGCTTGTGCTGGTTTTGTCTGTATGGAAGCCTTTGCTTAGTTGGTGTGATGTGTATATATCCATGGTTTATTGTTTGTGAGCCTGTTCTGATAGCCAGTTATATCTTTAGGTGATGTGGTTCTCAAAGACTTGAAATTAAAATCAGAGGCACTCAATTCATTAAAGCTTCCGGTTACTGTAAAGGCTGGTTTTGTTGGTACCATAACGTTGCAGGTACTTCTTTACACTTTAGTAGCTGATTCAGTTGCCTTGTGGACTTCTGCTCCATTTTTCTCCCAATTTGTTTTACTACAGTTTGTTGACGTTTTATGGGTTGTGCATGTGTTGCTCTGTATTGTATTTTTCTTCGTTACAGTCTAATTGATATCTGTTCTGCACCTGGAAACTTGTCATTTTTTTGTTGGGCAGAAAGCCCTAGATGGTATTGTTGACAGCACCTCTTCACTACTATTACGCTACTCAAAAACATGAATTCTTTTCGTTGCTGTAGCTTTGGTGCTACTAATGAGCTCTATCTCCTCTAGTAAACTATTAAGAACAGCATGGGCAGGATATGTGGTATGATTTATCTAGATCAAATATATTTTGACAGTTAAGGTGTAAGATTATTCTTAGAAAGGGCTTCCTCTCCTTGACCGCAATGGAGATCATACTTGGATCCAACATGTCATCTTTTGTGCCTCAAGTGATAACCACTAGCATGTTGTTACTTGTTTCACCTTCTTCAGGAGATAGGTAATCATTCAGGTGTATACCAGAATGAAAATTTAAGAAGAGAACTAGGAGATGAGAAGAAAGAGATGTTCCAAAGAACTTTTACTTCAATGAACTCTCCACAATGTGGAATCACAACCCATTTATGATAAAGATGAACATCAATGATAACCAAATCTAAAACCTAAAAGTTGTCCTAACAATGAGCTTGATTCAAGTCATTCAACAAATAGAACTGAAAGTAATTCTTGCGGAAAGTTAAAAGATAAAGCTATATCCTAACAACAATTAAAACAATATATTAATTATCCTCTAACCCTACTGCCTAAATAATTAATGCATCTTTAAATATTAATATTTAATACATAACTTAAAAGTATTTTTGGATTTTCCATCAATGCGCTCTACAATTCTCATAAATCACATCTTCATTCGAAAGCTTGTCCTTGAGTTTTCAAGTGATGATGAACAAGAAACCTTGGTACATTGCTTGAAAACAATAACAAGATAAATATGTTTCACAGATTATCCAAATAAATGGCTAGGAAACACAAAATGAGTGTGCCTGATCTTGTTAATTTCTGATATTTGGTTGAATTTACATCATCTTTGTCTTTGAGTCCGTTGCTGTCATCTTTGATGTAGCTTGTTAATTTCTGATATTTGGTTGAATTTATATCAAAGAACTATGGTAATCCTCCCATTCTATATGATAAATCTAGAAATTGACTACTTGTGCTTGGAGATCTGCTACTTTTGGAATTTTCCGGGTCTAGCTTGAAAGCTTCTATAGTAAAACTCATTCGGGAGGTCTTGATGGTCTTAAGATCAACACCTACACCACCAACTTACTGTTTTTAAAAACTTTTCCTCTCTGTGATTGTTCATATGGAGAAACAAAGAATGCTATTTTGTATACCATCTTTGCCTCCCATCTGCCCATGTGTTTAATGCATGGATTTACTTTCTTCATGACACAAGGCCAGGTCGCTTCAAACTATATTCCAAGTTCCTTAAACTTGGAAGATACTTGTTTGGAGATTTGTTCTAGTGAGTCCATGTATTCTTACTGCATCTTGTATCTGTTCTTCATCACCTTATGGTGTGTGCTAGAGTGTCCTAAAGTGAATCTTCATAAGGGTCGTGGATACATCATCATCCATATCTCCTATCATGGTTTATAGATGTAAACCTTAATCCTCCCTTGATCATATTTCTGCAGTTCTTCTTACTGGTTGTATTTTCATTGTAAACATGAAGAGAGTAAAAACATGTTAGGTGATGTCCATAGCTCAGATGATGTGTGTGACCTTTAAATTGGTTAGGGCCACCCTAGTAGTAAGACTGCTAGTCTAGTAGTGTAAGACTAGCACGCATGATTGCAGAGGCAGGGAACGTTGTGTGTGTGGGTGTGTGTGTTTGTTGGGGGGGGGGTGTTGAGAGAAATCGAGGCAGCTTCAATGTGGTCAGGGCGTTGCGTGTGGTGATTGGCTTGAAAGGTTACCAGTCCTTTCCTGGCGGTGTGTGGCAGTTACGATGCTGCTGATGTGGCTAGTTCAAGTGGTATTATATTGTTTAGGCTTACCACAATGGGCTATTGATGAGAGGAAAGTCTAAATCTATATGCAATTCATTAGATGGCCCAGCATACTGGGTAGGCATGTTCAAATGCCGATACTTCTACTATGTCTAACAATGTTCAGAGCCATCTAGAATTTTGCAGGGTCATGTAGTTGGATGTCTTTGCCCTCTTGCATTTTGCATTCCTTGGTTAGTCTAATGACGGATATTAGGGACCTCTTAGGCTGTTACATGTGTTCTTTCTGCGAATGATGCAATGGTTTCATATCATCATTATTAGATATGACTTTCAGTTTGTATTGGTTTGACATAAAATACAGGTTCCATGGAAAAGTCTTGGCAAAGAGCCTGTGATAGTTCTTATAGACCGTGTGTTCATTCTTGCTCATCCTGCTTCTGATGGGAAGTCTCTTACGGTAAGTAAGAAGAAATACGCTTGTTCACAAGGTTTTCTTCTTCATTTAAATTTTCTTGGTTGGTTACATATTTTTTGTTTCTTAATTTTGTAGCATGAAGAGCGTGAAAAGCTTTTCGAAGCGAAACTTCAACAGATTGAGGTATTATATTGCTTTTCTCCCTTGATCTTGTTTATATCTAAGTTGTCTCTTGTTACGTTCTGTGTGACTTCACAGTTGGTTGCTTTGTTAAGTTCGTATTCCTTTTTGTCATGAACTATCATCACTTTCTAATAGATCTGCTTGCTGCATATTTAACTGTTTTGCAGGAAGCTGAGTCAGCCACTCTTGATGCAATATCAAAATCAAAGCTTGGAAATGTATGTGCTCAAGTCTTATATGTGTTAGATGTGTAATTTTCCATGCTGCTCAACCACTAACCTCTTTACGCTAGTAGCTTGACTACTTCCTTTCATACCCTTTTTCTTTTCTATTTCTTCTTTTCTTTAAAGAATACTAAATATTAAATACCAAAAGTCCCTTCGGCATACACTTATATTCTGAATGCTGGCATTGCTTCTGTTGTTGTATTCTGAGTATGCCATCTTTTATTGTTTGCAGTCAGCTGCCGGAAATTCATGGTTGGGTTCTTTGATTGGTACAATAATTGGAAATCTTAAGATCTCGATTGGAAATGTCCATGTCAGATATGAGGATTCTGTTAGGTTGGTGTACATTCGTCAGTAATGAAAGCTTCTTTTGCCCATGTTGCTTTATTCGCGTGATTATAAGAACATTTTTATGTTCAGCAATCCAGGACATCCTTTTGCTGTTGGTATTACTCTGGCAAAACTTGCTGCCTTTACAGTGGACGAGCAAGGGAATGAAACATTTGACACCAGTGGTGCTCTCGATAAATTGCGAAAGGTCAGATTCATCTGCCATCTTTATAATGCTGCTCTCAGTAGAAAAGAGCTGTAAATTGGAGCTTGTTAGTTATTGGTCGTGGCATTTACTAGCTCAGTTTTACTGGATTTTAAGGTGATGCTACCTGTTTAGAGATATTTCATATAAGATGAACACCGGATGTTCTGAACTCCTTTATTAGTCTCATTTGAGTTGCGTATATGAGAGTACTCCTGTTTGTCCGTTTTGTTGCTTTACTAGTTTCATTTCTTAACCTCGTTGTAGGTTTTTTATAGACCACCAAACTCTTTTGCTTATTTTCCAAGAAAGGAAGGTATTTGTATATTTGTTGAGTAAGTTCTCTCTCCCCCCCCCTCCCGTGCACCCTAATCCCAACAAAAAACTTAAGGGGCCCAATATCATGTTTGCAGTATGAGCTTCCTATCCCTCTTCACTTCTTTGGAATTTATTTTCGTACATGGATATGTTCTAGGATCAATAGAAGTCGTGGACGAATTTTCAGTTGGACCTGCATTTGGTAGTATCTACCAAATTCATTTGATAAGTGTACCTCATTTAAGCTATGTATGGCAATGCATCGGTTTTCAATTAAAGTGAACTAGTAGTCAGTGTTTTGTTGGATGTTTGATTTCTGATGTTTTAATGTTTGTGACGATTATTGTGCCACTGTTGCTTTTCACACTTCTTCCCATCAAAGGGTATTAAAAGATGTAGTTATCCTTGATAATTTTCCAGAAACATGAAAGGAATTAAAATTAAATATGTCCTGGTCACTATAGTTGGATTCTGCCTTTTCATGCAGACTTACAAAAAAAATGTCACCTTTATGTCTTTCTGATCAACAATTTTTTCTGTAGTCATTGCAACTTGAAAGGCTTGCTATGTATCATGATTCCAACCGACCTCCTTGGAACGTGAATAAGAAATGGGAAGATATGAGTCCTAATGATTGGGTTGAGGTATGCTTCTTATTCTTTGACATCACTGGGCACTGCACATTTTAAGAAATGTGTTCTTCCTTCACCACTACCAGAAAGTATTGCCTCACGTATTCAAATGGTATTAGTGGAAGCACCTTTACTTTGCCACGTGCTAGATTTCTTTGACTAACTTTTCATTTATGTTAGATATTTGAAGATGGAATAAATGAACCTGCCAATAGTGATGCAATTTCTGTATGGGCTCGAGATCGTAACTACCTAGTTTCACCAATCAATGGTGTTCTTAAGTATCACCGTTTAGGGAATCTCGAGAGAACTGATCCAGAAATGCCTTTTGAGGAGGCCCGTCTTATCCTTGGTGACGTTTCTTTGACACTCACAGAGGTGATAAGTCTTGACTTTCCAATGAAATTGTGCTCTCTCTTTTATTTTCTTTGAAGTTGCTTCTTATGGAAAAATTCACTATCCCAAATCTGATTTCTTCTCTTAGATGAGATCAACGAGTGAAGAGCACTAAGTCTAACCATAGAAGTAACTTCCCTGCTTTGGATTTTTCTTCTTTCAAAATGCATTCTAAGAAGCGGGTCTGCTTATGCCATAATTGTGGTTGCCTTGTGGCTCTGGGTGTTGACAAGTTCCCTATTCCAGTTTCATCATTTAAAAACATGTAGGACACTTTGGCTACCATAGTTCATTGGCTGCCTAAGCAGAATTTCCAGTTGATTCTTTTCTGCTGTCTAAACTTTAAATTTCTCTATTGGCTGCATGATTCACCATTGCTAGTAATTTGCTATCTAAACTGTCATTGATTTCTACGAGGGTACTCATTTTCCACCCTCTCGCAATGTCCTCCCCTCACTCTATTTCTCTCATTCGTTTTTAATAAAGAGCAGTCTTCTAACTGACTGAATTTGAAAAATTGCTTTACAGGCTCAGTATCATGACTGGATTCGACTCCTTGAGGTCATATCAAGATATAAATCATATGTTGAGGTGTCACATTTAAGGCCTGTGGTGTCAGTTATCGAGGGTCCTAAAGTGTGGTGGCATTATGCTGCTCAAGCTGCGTTGCAGCAGAAGAAAATGTGGTATTATATATGTATTGAAGATTGATAGATGATTTTTGACCCTTGTACTGTACGCTCCTTTGTTCCAAAATTATTGATACATTCTGACATCTGTGGTCATATCATATGTTTCCATATCCATATTCACCATTTACTTAGAATAAAAAAGCATTATTAATTTTCTAAAGAAGTTGATAAAAGTCTTCTTGTTTTCTGTCAATTATTTTTTGATCCAAAAGATGACCTGTTTGACGATCAAAATGCATTTCCAGTTTCGGAACATAGGAGCAATTGATGAAAGCCGTGGCAGATGCCTTAACTGCTCATATTTTTTCCTCATTCTTTTTGTTACTTTATTTTTAATAAAGGCTAGTTCAGATAATTATACTTATATCTGCTTGTTAAGATTTGTCTTTTGGTTGTCTAATGCTGACAATCTGTTTTTTTTTTTGGAAAAAGAATGCTGACAATTTGTTTGTCTGTTAATTCAGCTATAGGTTATCTTGGGCCCAAGTTCAGCACTTCTGTCGTCTTCGTAGGAGATATATCCAGCTGTATGCTAGCTCATTGCAAGAGTTGTCAGATTCGGATGACTCAGAAATTAGAAGTATTGAGAGAGATCTTGATCCAAAAATTATTCTTTTATGGAGGTATGCATTCTAGTTGCTATGCTGGTATATGGATTTAGTTTTTTTTTGTTTCTTCCATGTTAGAATTTTGTTCAATTGTTTACTGTTTGAATGATTTGTACATTACTGGATATCTTCTTCTACTTTGTAAATTGTTGCTGAAGTGCTGTTTCTCCATGCATGCTTCATTACCTAATCAGCATGATTGCATAAACAACTTCTATTCAGATCCACTGATCTCCTCGAAGTATGAGGTACTCATTAGAAATTGTGTTTTCTAAATGCACCCCTATTTCATCTTATGCTAGACCTCATTTCTTCATGACAATTCTACTTCCAATATAAAATAACTAGTATTCTGTTAGTTAGTCAAATCCTTTTCTGTTTCCACTATGTGGATGATCTCCATTCATTTGACGCAACTTTAGAATATAATTGTTCTATGATACTTCATTTGTGCTGTTTTTGGGGCATGTTAATCTAGATGCATCAATCAGTACCTGTTGTCTTACACACGCGGAACTCTTTAATTATTCGTAACTTGGTAGGATCTTGGTTTCATGGTTTGGTAAGTTACAAAGATTGATCGGTAGTCTGTGATTTGATGGAAATCACTTCCTTATATCCTACAAATGTACCAAGATATGTTGGTCGTTTGTAGTATTACATATCATGCTTGCTGACACTTGTACTCGTATAATCACAAATGTATATGTTAAATTTTTATTGGTTTTACAATTACTTAACCTTTTGTTCTCTGATTGTGACCTTTTGAAAATTTTGTGTGTTTCAGGTTCCTTGCACATGCAAAAGTTGAATCTGTAAAATCAAAGGAAGAAGCCGAGCAGAGGATGCTTAAAAAGAATAGTTGGTTTTCATTTGGATGGTCTGTTAATCTTTCTATCTTCAGAAGTTGCTTGTGACTTATCTATTTTTCTTCTTCTGATGTTTGCAATCGTTTTTACGTTTTCATTCTTCATTATCTTTTTTTGTTGTTGTGCATTATTGAACTAATTAATAACATCCTCTTGAACCCTGTCTCCGTTTCCTTCAATTTAGGCGTTCTGCTTCAGCTGATGCTCTTGAGGGATCTCAAACTGCTGAAGATGGATTAAGCAAAGAAGAATGGCAAGCAATCAATAATTTTTTGAGTTTCCAACCAGATGAGGACTCAACATCACAGTCGGGAAAAGATATGCAAAATATGACGCAGCGTATGGTAATTGTGTCCATTGGTCAGGCTGCTGCGAGGATTATCAATGTAAATGAAACTGAAATGGGATGTGGTAGATTTGAACAACTTCAAGTCTGCACAAAGTTTAAACATAGAAGCATTTATTGTGATCTGACATTGAAGTTCTATGGATTGTCTGCCCCTGAAGGTTCAATTGCTCAGGTTTGTTTTGGAGTGTCAAAATTTTCTTTTGTTCATGGAATCTGAAGATTACTTTCTTATTTTCTTTTTGGTAACTTTAGTTGTCACTTATTCTTCAATGATTTTACTTGATTATATTTTGAAGACATGAGTAGAGCTACTGTTTTTTTTGACATTTGGTCCTCTCATTTACTATAAATGTTTATATTTCTCCTCTATCCTCTTCCATATCAAATAACAGATCTTTATTTGCTTTTCATGTGAGGATGAATACATTTATATCACTTTCTGATTCTGCTTGGTTTACATATGTGAATGATCTTTTCTTTGTAGAGCGTCTGTAATCAGCAGAAGGCGAATGCATTGGCTGCTAGTTTTGTAAATTCACCCGCCGGAGAGAATCTAGACTGGAGGCTTTCGGCAACAATATCTCCTTGCCATGTCACGGTGATTTATCCGTAATTTTATTATAAACAAGTATTATTGTTATATGGTAAAAATCGTTCCCATCATCCCATGTCTGCAATTTATTCAGATTTCTTACTGTAACCATAAAAGGTCTTGAATATCTAGCTTGCAATTTCTTAGGGAAGACAGAATTACCTGGTAGATTTTCCTATTGTAACTCATGACTCCTGCATTCATACTTATTGTTTGGTAATTTTAAATATAATCATTTTGTTGGATGTTTGGGTACTATTATCTCTTTGAGAGCTATCAACTTTCTTCAATATTATAAATGATTAGCAAGTTTCATAATTAGTTACTGATTAACAACTATTTACCTCTGTAAATATCTTTGTGCTAATTCAAATTTTGTTCAATTTTGATTTTCCTGAGCAAGAAAATAGTCAGGCAATATAGGGGTTTGGTTAAGCGGGATGATTATGAATGGTGAGTGCTAGTTGCTCGTAGTTGGTGAAAAGTGTTCTTGGAACTATATAGGGCTCTAAGAATGATAACGAGGATATGGAAGTAGTTATGGTTGGTCCACTATGAAGTCTCTCCCTGACCTGTAATGTTCTTTATATGCCAAGAATTCCTAAAGGCCTTTTAACTATAAGCAAAATTACCAAAGAGTTTTCGCTATCCTTTCTCCAATTGTCATTTCTTTAGGAGTTAGGGACTTGTACACTTGACAAAATGGAGTTACTGGATGTAAACATAGACATTTACTTGAAGTTACTTAGACTACATTGAATTACCATAATATGCCTCAGTACCGACAGCGGGTTATCTTATCAATGGCCTGCTATCCACTACTTTGTAAGGGACAATACCTTGCCAGGTTCTTTTTTTAGGGATTCCGATATTTAAGGTTGGCCCTATTTTGTTGTGTTTGTTATGTCTATAATTTTCAAGCCGAGAAAATTGAACATCATTCTTGACCAAATAGATGCATTTTTATTGGTTACTATAGGTATTAGAGCTGATGATGTTATAAACCCAATCTAAAATGGTATTTCATTTCTGCTGCCGTCACTTTTCTATGGTATGGTTTGTGTTTTCTGTTTTTCTAGCAAGTACACTATTCCAGGTGTATCAGTTCTAGAACTTGATGTTTGACACAGAAGTGAAGGGAGACGTACTTTGATTTTCAGGCAGGATGCATATCTCCAAGAATTGGAGTTCTTTAAGGGAACAAACCGTCAGCTTTGTTCACCCTGGATATTAGTTAGACTACGAATATATTGACAAAATCATTACGAGGAATCGAGGATACAAGATTTAACCCTAATGTGAGAAGTTAGTCAGGTTTAAGTAAATGCTCAGAGTTTAGGGTGTTAAGATTAAGGGGATATTTATGTAACTATCTCATTCAGTTTGTCATAGGGTTTCTTATCTCCATCCATGCCAACTAATGTTATAAACACGCCTCTTGGTTCTGAATAAAAGCGACCCCTCTTGAGAATATTTGTTTGTTTACTAAAACAAGTGTTAAGACCATTTTAGAAAATACTTATTTGCCATGTGTTTGAAAGGCTATGAGGGTTATAGTGAGGTTAATGGAAGGAGGACACAGCCATTGCCTTCAAGGTGAAGCTTTTCATAATAGTTCTATATGCCAGATTTGTTCGACTTGGAAAACATGTGAATTTTAACTCACCAGATGCATTGGAAGCTCTATAGTTGATGGTTTTATACTTTTATATGACTGGTCTATGTATCATAAGCACATAATATTAACTTTGTACTTGCCTGTAATTTGTTATACTTTCTGAGCCCTTTTGTAATTACCCTGCTGTCTTTACTTCTCTTATTTACTATCTCCTTCTGGTTCTTCTTCACTGAAGTTCTCTTTTTATGACTGATTTATAGGTCTTGATGGAAAGCTATCACCGCTTTCTAGAATTTATGAAAAGGAGCAGTTCTGTTAGTCCTACAATTGCTTTTGAAACAGCAACTGCTCTGCAGGTACAGTTGGATGATCTCCGATAATTTGGCTATATTACAAAGAACTAATATCTCATTTTTTGATGAAACAATTACAGAATAAGATAGAAAAGGCGACTCGTCGAGCTCAAGAGCAATTTCAAACAGTGTTGGAGGAACAAAGCAGGTAACACTTATTTTGAATTTGCTTGTTTGAGGATAGATTGCTTTCCATCAACCATTGCTTTATTGATCTGTCACATCAGTTTGATGAACTGATTAAATGTTGTTAATTATTCCACGTGAAGTGTTTCATTTATTGATTATGCGAAGAACTGTGACTCATCCTTACAGATCTATTTTCTTCTGCACCATGCTAGCGCCATAGTGTAATTGTAAAAGTGACACACAATGAATTGTATTTGTGTTATTAATGTTTACACAAGATTGGAATTATATTACATCTGATTTCGAATGCTCTGAGTTGTTGTCTGTGCTGGTTGGGAAGATGTAGGAGTTTGCAATGTTTGCTGTATATGACCCTTCTGTACTTTTTCTTTTTCTATTTCTTCCGTTTGTTCGAGTTCGTTATGTCTTCTGTCTTCTGTCTTCTGTCTTTTCCCTTTTCTTTTTCATAGTTATTTAATTTCCATTCACTATATAAATACTTTCTTTTGCTTGGTCATAATCACTGCCTTCAGTTTACTTCAAAAAAATTGACACCATAAGTGGCTCATAGATGTTTATTCCATGTGCTGTGCTTCTAAGCATTGCCTATGGTAAGCAAGGATCTCTCAAGCATCCAACCAAGACAATTTTCTGGAAGAATATATAGAATTTTGATATATTAATAGTTTTGGGGTCACTTCATCTTCTAAAGCTGAAAGAAATTTTAAGTAGATCTATAATCTTTAGCTAACTAATGAAATGCTTGGATGAAGATAATAATGTAAGACTAAATATTCTAGCAAATTCCTATCTGAAGAGATTCTTACTATGTATTATATGTTCAGGGACTTCTAAATGTGCATGTCTTTACATTCTTAAATCTGGGTTAAAAGCTAGAGGTTCTATTCTGAGTTCTAATATTGCTTTCCTCTTATCTATTTGAATTTTACACAGTTGGTTGGCGTTCAATCACTATTTCTCTATTCTGGGAAGGTTCATTTGTTTTCATGGATTATTTTAAAATATAATTTTATCATGATTCATATGTGATCTTCATCTGTTCCATTCTAGAACCAGTTAACTACGTTTTGAAAGATGTAACTGATCATGCTTGGTTTAGAGCTTGTGCAATATCAATACGTAAAGGACATTCATGCAAGGGTGAACATTATAGGCACTAACATTAATTGAACACATTCACTTGAGTGTCAAAACCACATACCATATACGTTAAGTATATTGGTTGGTCTTTGCCGAATCTTGATGAAAACTGCTTTTCTCTCTGAGTTTGTTCCTTGTGGTTCTAGTATTTCTAAACACATCTATTTTTTATTTGTTAATTTTTAGTTTTTGGTCTATTTAACATTTCACACGGCTTGCTAATATCATGTCCTCCGTTTGATATATGTAATGGTAAAGTTTGTAATATGCATTTGCTACTTGTATTATGTCCCCAATCTCGCAGATTCGCTCTTGATATTGACCTTGATGCGCCAAAAATTAGAGTTCCTATAGGAACACATGCGTCATCCAAGTATGATAGTCACTTCCTTTTGGACTTTGGTAATTTTACATTGCGAACAGAGGTATATTACTTAAGTTGTACTTTGTGTATTTTCGGTTCCCTCAATGTCACTTGATGCTAAACTAACTTTTTGTTGGAGGAGGGGGAGCATGATAATCAAGGACAAAACTTGTATTCTCGTTTTCGTATTTCTGGAAAGGATATAGCTGCCTTCTTTATGGATGGTGGTTCTGACATCCAGACAAGTGACCAGCAATCTTCGAGTCATAGCAGTCAGCTTTCAGCATATCCTGTTGTGGACAGTGCTTGTCATTCGTATTCTCTTGTTGATAGGTGTGGGATTGTTGTTATTGTTGATCAGGTATGATTTACTTCAAGCTCTTTCTCAGTAGGCTAATGCAATACACATGTGGTACACTGTCTTCTAAAGCTTTCTTTTGTTCTTGTCAACTGAAGATTAAAGTACCTCATCCATGCCATCCGTCAACTCGTGTTTCTGTTCAAGTTCCTACACTTGGTATTCACCTTTCACCATCCAGATTGAGCCGGCTAATGGCACTTTTGAAGGTCCTGTCTGGTACGATAGAAAGTGGCACAAAAGTTGTAGAAAATTATCAAGCTGAACATGCCCCATGGAGTACCCCTGATCTTGCAGCTGAGGTTCAAATACTTGTTTGGAGGGTATGCGTTCTTTCAGAGACTGTTATTTGTCAAGCTGATGCATACAAATTTATATCTCCGTTCAAATTTTAATTGGCTCAGGGGATTGGCTATTCAGTTGCGTCATGGCAGCCCTCGTATCTTGTCTTGTCTGGATTATATCTTTATTCATTGGAGTCTCGTACATCCGAGAACTATCAGCGGTGCTCTAGGTGCACATGGTTTTCTTTTCTGTTTTGAGTATTACTTTTTGTAGTCGCATAAGGATATAACCTTATGTTTACTTGAATGTTTTTTTCTGAAGAGTTTCTCTGGGTCTGTTGGCTTATGTTCTCTATACTGAAATGCTGCAGCATGGCTGGTAAGCAAGTCTACGAAGTACCTTCGAACAATGTTGGAGGTTCTTCATCCTGTATCGCAGTGTGTATTAGAGGCATGGACATCCAAAAGGTAAATGATTATTGCTTTATCTCTTTTCTTCCTTACCTACATAGCTAAATAACAACTATCTAAATTTTATGTAATGCTACTGCTTCAGATTCTTCCATAATTTTGATCTTCGTATGCATGCTAACCGGTGAGTTCATTGTCAGGTTATCCTTCTAAGTTATTTGTATGTTGCATGAACCATCAAGAAGTTCATTTTTATGTCCACCTTTAGTTAAAAACGTTATCTGCATGCCTATAGGCTTGAGTGATGGAAACAGTTTGCTTGCAAAAATGCAAGGGAAGGCTTCATATACACTCTTCCAATTTCTTGAAAAGTCAGTGGCCCTTGGTCCCCCGTTTCTGTTGCTCTGCTTTCACCTTTTATAGAAGATGTCTGAGACATACTCAGGCATACGGGTGTTGCATCTCTCTTGTTGCTTTTGTCGTTCAGGATGCAAGGCTTTTTGCCTTGTTTGTACTTTGTTTCTGATTTGTAGCCGCAGGTTTTATTTTATCTCTATCATCATGGTAAGGTTTGGAGGGGGTTGTGATTTGGGTTGTGCTTGTACCTTGGCAATCGACAATAGTGATTGGCTATTTATTTAAGTCATGGTGTATCCAACGGATGGTAAATGGTTGATATTATAGTGTCCATGTCGGAAGGTGATGTCAATGAAAGGTTGGTGAAACTTCTTTTTAGGCTTCCAGAATTTCCTCTCTGATTGAGTCGTTGGTCGTGAAGTTCATGACCACCTTGTCATAAGATAAAACCACATTAATCATCCATGATATAATTGAAACATCTTTGATACTATTTCATGTCGTGCCCTGATTCAACCGATTGTAACAAATTGACGTAACATACCAAATCGCCAGATGTGCTGTTTAATAGTGGCAACCTATGTTGGTCAGTATTGTAATATCCTCTCTATAACTGCATTGTGCATTTTGCATCTTGCTATAGCCCTTACATATTATAGGATATGAGTCGACTCTTGTGGAAATAGCCGCTCTACTCTTTAGGATAAAGAAAAAGCCTGTGTGCATTCGGGTCACAATTGCTGAAGTAGTTCTTTACATATGGCAATGGAGCAACGTAGGGGAGCTTTAGAATCATCATGCTTGTGCATTGGTCGGTTTTAGATGGAATAGATTCGGTGTAGTTTTCAGCAAGGAACACATTGTTGAGGGTGTAAAACTAAGCAGTGGGGAGCAGCAAAGGGTAACCCAAACTGACATTTTTAAGTATCTTATTTTTGGCTCAATGATTTATAAAGAGGGTGAGATTGCAGATGCTGTTACACACCATATATGGCATGATGCTTCAAGTGGAGAGCGGCTACATGAATGAAGTGTGATAAGAGAGTATAATGGCGAAGGCGACATTCTATAGAGTAGCCATAAGGCTGTTTTGAGTGTTGGGCAGTAAAGAAGACACACATAAAGAAAATGTAATTTGCAGAGACGAGGATGGCTATAACCATGCTAGATAGGATATGCGAAACGAAGTTTTTAACTTCTTTTAATCGTAATTAGGGGTAGGGCGCCTTCTTTCACAGATATATTGAGAGGGTAAATTGAGGTGGTTAGGATGTCCATAGGAAACAGTTGCGAGGAGAGTAAAAAGGGGGACGGTTGAGGGGGTGAGGAGGGGGTGGGTGTAGAAGAACGTGGGATGACCAATGACAAGTTCTAACATTTTCGAGGATCAACCTTTATTAGGAGTTCTTGGAGGCATTGCTTTAACAAACGGTTGAGGCTTGCGCCTCAAGGCGCGCCTCAAGACGAGGCTGTTATAAAACGCTTATAAGGCGCCGCCTCTTAATGCTTGTATCAGACGCACGCTTTGCAAAGGTGAAGCGGTGAAAGAGGTGTTGAGCGGTGAGACGTCTGAAAGGCGGCGTTCTTTTGGAGATAAATGTCTCGGTGTATTATCTTTACTTATTCAACTATCACACGTGTCTATCGTATATATTTCTTTTTGTGATTGATAATGGAAGACTGGCAGAGTATAACTCTCTCTCACAACCCACTTTCTTAATATTTTTTTGGGTTACTTGTTAAAATATCTCTCACATCCCACTTCCTGACAGCCCACTTCCTATCTTTCTTTGTTAATTGTAATCACAGATTAGTAGTGTGTATATATACATACATACATGCACACACACACACATATATATATTATATCAATGATATTTTATATTTCTGCAGGCCAATAGTGTATACACACATATATACACATACACATACACACACACATATATATATATATATATATATCAGTGGTATTTTATACTTCTTATTTGGTATTAGAGGTGGCAGTGGTTGACCAGTAGTGCACATATATATACACACACACACATATATCAGTGGTATTTTATATTTCTTATTTGGTATTAGAAGTGGCAGTGATAGTTTATATTACATTCCTTTATAAAGTATATATTTTGTGTTTGTATATTATGTTGTTACATACAACTTTACAAATTATATATATATATATTGTATATTATGATGTCATATACAAGTGTCTAACTATATATACACATATATTCTGTATTATATATGAAATTATGTTGTATTATGCTGTCTTAGGCTCTGTATGTATGAATTTATGTTTGTTTTGTTAAGTGTTATGCATTTATGAAATTTTTTTGTTTTATTTTTTTGGGGCTTACGCCTCACGTACCTAAGGAGAAAACGCATCGAGGCTCGTTTCCGTTCTTTAAAACCTTGCTTGGAGGCATAGGACTAGAGTGGTCGACTTTTCGTAGGATCTAGTGAGGGTGTCTACAAGGCTATTGACTATTGGATGGAGGTAAATAGTACGGAAATAGGGTAGCTGTGCCTGATAGCACTGGACCGACCGGATCTTACATGTTTAGAGGCAAGTTCATATGAGAACATCCCCACCCAAAGTAAGAAACTCGAGAACATGATGTAACGCCATAAAAGTATAACAATATGGATGTCATATTAAAGGAGAATAAAATATATTTTCTGGTATAATTTGTTCTACTCCAATTTTGGTTGGATTTTGCCTTGTTGTGATACCCGACATCACCATGTCCTAGGCATGTTTGGTCGCTAGCCGGACTTGGGAAACCAATGATGCTTCATCAACAAGTTGCCCGCCTAGGTGGTATTGCAAGGCACACAACACCATGGCGTTAGCTTGTCTCGGCCCCCAACACTATGTCCTTGGCATATCTCGTATGTCCTTGGCAACTCGACGTGCTTTAAACGAGGATTAAAGAGTGGTTGGGGCCTCAGCAGCGTTTCGAGGCTCACCATGCCCAATTCATAGGCCGATATCATCGATCTGGGGCCGTATTTAAAATTAGGTTCTTTTTGTCTTAACAAGGTGGTTGTAACCACCTTTTTAATCACATCATGTTGGACCATCTCATTTTACGCTTAACATCTATTCTCGTGTTTTCTTTGGCGATGTTCTCGTTTGAACCTCCACCTACATGTTTTAAGTTGCTATATATGCTAGTTCTATTTGTATGGCATGTTTTACTAATTGTGCATAAACAATTTAATCATCATCCTACGTGTATATTTCTTGATTATGTGTTGCACAAACTTTTGCATCATGCACAAGTCGGGGTTCTTCACGGAAACAATCTCTCATTCCTAGTGGTTGAGGTAAGGTTTGCGCATCCCAGACCCTGCTTTCGAGCATGATATACTTGGTTCGTTTGGTTTGGTTTGGTTTTTTCACTAGTTTGTACATATGATCTGTCAATTACGTCATCATAGTAACGTCATGCTACGCTAGGGGCGGATGTAGATTATGATCAATGGGGGAAATGACCCCATTAAAAGAAAAAGATAAGATCTTTTAAGGGTTAAATTTTTATTTTTCTTAGCTTCTCACTTCATTCCCCCAGTAGGTTTTTGTAAGGGACCCCACAATCCTAGTCGACCGTTGCCGACTACAAAAAATCTCTTGAAATCAACCAAAAAACCCAAAAAATTCTCTTTAAATCAACAAAAAAAAACAAAAAATTCTCTTGAAATCGATTAGAAAAAAATGGAAGTCTTTCGAAATCGACAAAAACACCAAAAAAATCGCTCGAAATCAACCAAAAAAACTTAAAATTCCTCGAAGCGGTGTGATTAGCCTAAAAACACGTCCGGCGACTTTACGCGCCTTTGGTCTAACTTAAAGGTGACCCCAGTAGAAAAAAATCCAGGATCTGCCACTGTCTACACTTGTGGTTTTAATCTTATAAAATTAATGTACTTTATGATGTTAGATTTTATAGTTATATTATACTATGTTCTTCTATTGATATTTAACCTTTTTAATTCGAATCGTACATTTGTATTGCCAAGTTGAGAAAATGAAAAATGATCTCTAATCTAGAAGCTTGTCCTTTGGTGATTATGATAGGTTAATTGTATTGTAGGATTTTACATTTTGAAAACAAATTAAGTGTTAGAAAAACCAACAATGAAATGCGGAGAATGCCAACTCATTGAGCTCTAAAATTATTATTCCCACCTTTCCCGAAAAGGACTCCTATTTACAAATTTTTTTGCTTCTAAAAGTTCTATGGTAAAGTAAAGTTAACCCTTTGATAAATTAGATAATTCTGATTACTCGGTAAATACTCCTGGGTGACCGATAGCGAAGTAGTACCGTGAGGGAATCCGTGCCTGGAAATTAAAAACATAAATCAAAGAACATATAAATAATCGTTTATCCATTTGTATTTACTAGGGTGTAAGTCCAACAAATTGTGTTTAAATTCCCAACATATTTAAAATTGACATCTTTCTCTAGGATGAGGGTGTATTATTTACGTTATTTTTTCTGACAATGGTCAACCTAATATGTGCCTCGTTCAGGCTCTAACTTTGACGACCAAGTACTTCATATTCATATGATTATTCATATAAAAGTATTTGGGTTCTTGCGGTGCTAATGTTCTATTATATCCTTGAAGGCTTTAGAGTCTTCTAGTACGTTGGTTGTAAAGTTCCCGGACAAGAAGGAGAAAGCTAGTTGGTTGAGGACACTTGTACAAGCAACCTACCGAGCTTCTGTATGATACCATTTTTTAAGTATTGTTGATCCATTTTTATTGCATCTGGTTTAGCTACAAGTTATGATGTTTAATGTGTACGATATAGGCTACTGCATCAGTTGATATCCTTGGAAAGGAAGGTGATCTTGTCGCAGAACTTTCTGAACCTCGATCTACTAATACGAAGATAGCTGATGTTATCATTGATGGAGCCTTGGTGGAAACAAAGATATCAATATATGGAAAGGTTAGATGTGGTTATTTTCCTAGTGTGCTAGTATGGTGTGTATTTAATCCCTAATTCCTATTGTAATCTTAATTTGTCTGCACATGGAACTGATGTACAAATGTTGTTCGTTCTTACAGGGGGAAACTGAGGTGCATGATGAAGTTGTGGAGGTTAAGATGCTTGAGGTTCTTACTGTCGGAGTGAAGGTTTGTATGCCTTTTGTGCTGTGTTCGGAAATATTATTAAGTTGGAAATGAGATAACTTCCTTTTTTGAGTGTAAGCATGGCAATAAACCAAAAACTTATATTTGTGTTTAATTTTGGGGCGCAACACAACATTTCTGCATTTTAAATTGAATTTTATAAATATTTAGTTGTATCTTGTTCTTATTTATGTAATTACCTCGAATAGTTAGGATAGCTCTAGAAGATATAAGAACTATCTTATTTTAGTATTAGATATTCTAAAAAGCTGTCGGCATACATTCTCTTTTTATTTCTCATGTTATTAGAGATTTTTTTAGAGAAATTCAAACTCTTCGGTGTACTTTGTATGTATTTTTTGTTTATATATGTATCGTGTTCATGTGTTGTACCTGCTGCCATGTCTGGTCACTCTAATGTGCACTGATGTGTTGTAGATTTCATATACTATGTGTTGTGTGTGTATACATTCTGAATTCTTTTCCTCCTGTACACACAGTTTCTGATTTTGATTTTCGTGCTGGGCTTGAGACGGAATAGACTTGCGTAGCTTGTTGATGCAACATAACATGCATGATTCAAATGAAAATTATAGGTTGAGATACGAGAGAGGCTTACCCAAGTAGTTTTTGCGGTGTCACAATTTGCCACTAAGCTATAATTGATCAACCACGAGTTAAAGTACGTTTTCTGAACTAGAATATGTTTCACGAGGCGCTTCCCATGTACCTTATACAGTCTTGTAGGGAATTGTTTTTCTCTCTAATTTCTGGATTCATAGAATTGATTAACCATAACATGACCATATGATTTTTCACTTCCATTGCCGGTATGTAGGATCACTTTCGACTGACAACCCTACTAGTTAAATAATCATCCTTTCCTCCTTGTAGATAATTGCTGATAGTGAGCGGTGAAGGTAATTATGACCATTAAGTTTGTAGCAGGTGATGTGAAATTTCAATGATTTGATGAGATTTATTTGTGTTCATAACGAGAGTTGGCTTGGTTCAAGATTGGATGGATAATTATATGTTGATTACTTCATTGGTAAATTTGAACGTCAAACCGATGATATCAATTTTTTTTGCATGTAAATGAGTAAAATTATAAATTAGATTCTTATAAATTGATTGCTTGATTGGCAAATTTTGTAGATGATACCAGTTTTTACTGCATGTAGTGATCGATATACTTGTAAATATGTCTTGGCAGGTGTATGTTGCATCTTGTGAAGGGGATCTTACAGTCAAGATGAATTTGCACTTGTTGAAAATCAAAGATGAAATTCAAAATACTTCGTCGATTCCACAATATTTAGCGTGCTCCGTTCTAGAGGAGGTCCGTTTAGTTGATCCTCTTGGTACTACAAATCCTCAGGTGGAGGAGCTATCAGGAGGCCTAGCCGATGAAGATGATGCTTTCACAGATGCGTTGCCCGATTTCGTGTCATTTGCCGACTCTGGCGAAGCTTTTCATGAGAAAGATCATAGAAAAGTAAGAGGTAATTCTGGCGATGTATTTTACGAGGCTGAAGCAATTGATGCTTCTGATTTTGTATCACTTACCTTCTCGAAACGGACTCCTCAATCCCCTGATTATGATGGTATAGATACTCAGGTAAATGATATAGGCAATTATGATTTATGCATATAACATAAAGGCAAAAATATCATGCAATCCTCTCCAATGATTTTCTTTGTCTTCATGATATTACTTCCAGATGACTATCCACATGTCAAAATTAGAGTTTTTCTGCCACCGCCCCACTATTGTTGCTTTAGTTGAATTGGGCATTGATATGGGCACTGCAAGTAGTGGGACAAGTGATCCCAGTACACCAAAGAAGGAGGAGGCTGAAACTATGGTGCAGAAAGACAAGACCGAAGAACAGGGGCAAGCAAAAGTCAAGGGATTATTGGGTCATGGGAAAGATCGTATCGTATTTTCCTTGAAAATGAACATGGACAGTGTCACTGTATATTTTAACAAGGAGGATGGCGTTCTACTTGCAATGCTTGTGCAAGAAAGTTTCTTGTTGGATCTTAAGGTGAGGAATTGCTAGCCTCCTCCTTATCTTTTCACATCTATTTGGATACATATCTAAACACTGTAATATAGAGGAAATCTTGTTGTTTATACTTCTGCAGTCATCGAGTGTTGCTTATTTTTTATTGGTTGGCACGATTGCAAGGTGTAGGGCCATGGTTTTCAATTGTATTGTTTCTGCATTGTTTAAATTGTTTATTGCTCTATGCTTCTCTCATTTTTGACTCCTAATTTTGGCTCTTCAATCCAAATTTCTATCAAATATTTGTTTGTGCTGCAAATGGCATCTAATCCTAGTATGTAACCAACTACACTTGTATATTGAGAGGGGCATAACTCTCGAGTCTTTTCACCGTCACGTTATAAAATTCTTTTTTTTTAATCTTTCTTACTTTTTCTTTAGAGCTTGGAATGCGTTATATTGTTAGTTTTTTGAGTTTGATGTTGGTGCTGTTTGTCATTAGCTAGATGCTTGAGTAAATATGTTCAATAGGCCATCCTTTCCTTGTGCCATACATAAGTAAGTCTGATATCCAATTTATAACAATACAAACATGGTAACCAATAATGTATTCAAGCAGTTGGTCTTGTCGATCTGATCTATTCTCGTTGAATGTATTATTTTCCTACAGCTCATTTAACTTTATGTAGGATACCTACCTTAGAATGCGAAGATTATTCATAGGACTTTTTTGTGGAAGGAGCTAGCATAGACATACTAATGACACTCACAGAAACTGCACTTGGATATGTAACTATTAGAGGTAAAATGGTGCATTTAGGAAGATGGCGAGGGTTGAAGCAAATTCCCATGGAGGTGTGGCTATGCCTGGGGGAGGCAGGAGTGTAATGGCTGATGATCCTATCTGACTCAAGACCGCTAGGATTTTGGGTGAGTGGAGGCTTATTGCAGAGGTCCCGCCTAATAAGAATAAAGGTGATGCTTAGCGTTGTGGGAGTTATCATGGCATAAAACTTCTTAGTCATGTAATGGAATTTGTGGGAGTGGGGGGTTGAGGGTAAATGACGGTTTTAGTGATAGGGATACACTAGAAATCAAAGCTAACCCATTCCTCTTTGCGGTGATTTTGAAGATCTCGTAAGGAATCCATGGGAGTGTACCTTGGTGTATGTCATTTCTCACATTGCCTTTAAAGCGCAGAGGAGAGAGGTTAAACTTATGTTGGTACATTGAAGGAGGTTTTGAAAGTAAAAGGGTTGCAGTTTTGGCACAAAGAGCAACAAAGAGGGGATAGAATTCGAGATTGAGGGTAATGGGTGCCCCCAAAAAGACAGTTTCAAGTATTTGGGATTTATGATTCACTAGGAGGGAGAGGTTGAGGAGGGCGTTGCACATCGGATGAATACATGTGGGCTAAAGTGGAGGGTAACCACAATAGTTGTGTGACAAGAAGATCCGTTAAAAATAAAGTGTAAATTCTAGAGGTTGGCCATCAAGCGGGATGTTGGACGATGAAGAAAGCACATGAGAGAAAATCTGAAGTAGTAGGAATGCGGATGCTGAGATGGATATGCGGTTGGACTATGTCGGATAGAATACCGAATGAGGTTTTTGACCTGAGATAGGAGATGTGCCGATCTTAAGTAATATCTGAGGGAATGCTGAGGTGATATTAGCATGTTCGTAGAAGACCACAAACAACACCAGTTAGGAGGGTGGAGAGCGTCACTGTCGAGGAGGGTGAGGAGGCAAGGCACACCGAGGAGGATGTGGGATGAAAAGTTTAGGCTAGACATGGAAATCGTAAGGAATTTTGATTGCGTTCACCTGATTCTGCTTTGTGGAGGTACAGCCCTTAGATGAAAGCCATGAGTTGGTTTTTGTTGGACGTGGAACATGGATAACCATGATATAGTATGCTAATGGGATGCTATCATCTAAAAGGGAAGATGGTTATCTATCTCTGTGTGAACCATATTACTGTGAAACTTACAAGGGACATTGTGATAGATCATCCCAACGAGTTGTCGATTTTGATGGAGTCTTGCTGGGATGCTGGGGAGGTCCATAGATCTGCATAGAAAGTGTATGAGCCATCATAAGCAGACGCCGTTTTTTGTATTAAGCCGCTCCATTCTTCTTAGTAGTATGCACTTGCGATGATTACTGTAATCCTATTGTCGGATTTAATATCATGCGGTTAAGCTTTTCTTCCCTCTATTGCTATGAAGTATATGGACTTGTCCCATCAACTGGGTTTTGGTGAAACACAAAATCTTAAAATATATGGAGCATCACCCCGAAACATCTGTTTTCTTGTGCTCAAGTTTCCTTTTTAAGCAAGGAAAATATCAGGTTGTTGGATTGTTCATCTTGACCAGATTGATATGGTACTCCCACGTCTCAAATGGAAGTCACTTGGATTTGATCTTTTTTTTGTGATTCCATATAGTTTTATCTTGTTTCTTGTACACTTCTTACTTCCCCTTTTTCCTCATGGGAATGTCAACGAATGCATTGTTCCATAAAGTGGCCACCTAGGAGTTGGCAGGGATTAAACAAGATGACTTCCATCTAAAGGGTCGGATTAAGCTTCCTTCGGATTAAGATGACTTGCATTTTATTCCAACTTTTGATTGTTTCTGAAGATTGGGTAAAATGCGAAACTAGGAGAAATCCTGAAGAATACAAAGAGCTAGTTTAATTGGCAGTTTTTTGTTGCATTAGGTTGCTGTGTAGGTGGAAAGATCTTGTTTGTTGTTAATATTAGATTGTTTTATCAAAGATTTGTTGGACGCAAGTCTGTTATCGAGTCTTTTTATTTGTATGTGGACAACCCATGGAAGGGGCCTTCGAAATGGTTTCATGCATATTTCTTTTATTGTCCTTCTTGGAGGGATTTTTGGAAATTATTTTCTCTGAAAGGCCTTAGAACCTGTGAAAACAGTTGCTCAAACTCAAGCCTATATTCTTATGCTGAATGGCATGTGCTTACAGGTTCAGAAGTAAAGCTCATAGGCATTGCTCAACAGCATTTTCTTTTATCGCTTCCCTGTTCTGCATATGTAATAGGTGGATAGAAGAATGTGTTACATCTACTTCGTAGTAAAAAAGCAAACCACTTCATTAGCCTATCGTACTCTACTTATCTAATAGGGGCAGCCTTTAGTAAAGCTTTCTTCTTGTTGATATTGTATTTATTCATCTTTTTGATGGTTTCTTGTGTTTGCTGTAATTTTTTCACCACAGAAAAACTTATATGAGAAAGTTCACTGTGACAAGTTTCTAATTTAACAACTACTGCTTGTCTTAGGTTCACCCTGGATCTATATCCATTGAAGGTACATTAGGGAATTTCAGGCTGTGTGATTCTTCGCTGGGTATAGATCATCGTTGGGGATGGCTTTGTGATATACGCAATCAGGGGGATGATTCCCTTGTCCAGGTACCTTATCTTATTGTGATGTTATATTCGCTATCGTTTACTGATTGTTTACTTTACCCTGATCTCTCCTCTTTTCTCCCTCTCTCTGTATACATATATATATATATATATCAGTTCACATTTAAGTCCTACAATCCTGAAGATGATGACTATGAAGGATATAATTATAGCTTGAGTGGCAGACTTTCTGCTGTCCGTATTGTTTTCCTCAACAGGTTCATTCAAGAGGTTAGTTTGGATTCTTCCTGTTCATTTCAATCGAATGACTATGCTCGCTATACTCTTTTATTCTCTATACAGGGTTCTTTGTAAGAGATCTTGCTTCTCACATGAAATTGATAGTTATTAGGTTCAATTCCCCATCTGAAATCTCTAATGGATGGATTCTTTTAAGGCTATGTAGTCGAGGACTATGTGTTTGTATTTTATTGCTATAACGGAATTCATGCTGCAGATCTCGGCATATTTTGTGGCGCTGGCTCCTCCCAATTCAGAAGAAGCATTCAAGTTTGTTGATAAAGTTGGAGGCTTTGAATGGTTGATTCAGAAGTATGAGTTGGATGGAGCAGCTGCATTGAAGTTGGACCTCTCATTAGAGACTCCAATAATAGTAATACCACGGAATTCCATGAGCAAAGAGTTAGTAGTTCTTCCGACTGTTCTTTATTCATTGGAGCACACTGTTTGATGATGATATTGCTGATTTTGACAAGTCTATGCTAGAATAATCTTTCTTATTTTATGGTCTCTCAACCCCTTGTATTGAAGTTCAACCAGAGTGGATTGTCCTCTTCATCCCACTCCTAACGATCTCAATATCAGAAGCTTTTCAAATTCTTTTGTGTTGAAGAATCATATGAATTGTGGGGCTTAACTTGCCAATACGTACGATATTTTTGATAAACGCTGTGATCGTGTCTCCTCTCTTTTTCTTGTTTGTTTTCCTATTAGCATATATATGCATCCAATCAAATATACAAGTTTCAGAAGAACTGTTATTTGTTTTGTCATATTATATAGTCTTCTTTTATCCTTTGGAAAAATAAATCTAGGGATGGTGGTTGTTTTGTTCTAATTTTGCGGGTTTTTTTATCTTTTTGGGAATGGTACGGTTCATGTTAGAAATTACAGCATACCTTGCTACCGGTCCTAAGAAAACAGATTAACCTGGTAACTTCATATGTGAGAGACATCATATAAGCGTGATTCATATTTTGGCTTTCAATAATTATCGGAAGCCAACGTAGGTAGTCGGAGCTAATGACTTCTATTTGTGATTGAATTATGGGAACTTATTTTTTATAATTGTTTTTCAAGTTTTCTTTGAGGCTCTAAGAGCACTCATATGGATCCTGCATTCTCTTGTGTTACATTTAAGGTGGTAATCTGTCGACTTGGCTAAATAGAATAGTTTCTTTGTGTCTACAACTCTAGGATAGCCGGGTTACTGTCTGCCTTGTATGTGTTTCAATCATTATCAGGTTTTTGTGTGGCCAAATTTTATTTGATGCACTTCCTCTGTTGTTTGTCCTGATATATTTGGAATTACAAGCATATTTAACTTGTACCATTTCATCATTCTTGAGTTAATATTCGAATTAGATCTATAAAAATTGTGGCAATTGATGTTGTTTGTCTTTCTTTTTGGATATCAATTTTTAGCATTTTTCCATTTTCCGGCTTGAAAATTTCCCCATGCACTTTGCCTAATTGCAACACACAATCATTCACTTTTTATTATATTTGTCACATTCAGGATAGCAATCATATTTGTGTTTTCGGATTGTTTTTGTATGATCTTCATTATGTGTTATGGAAATGGTTTAGTTTTGTTGATAGTTTTTCTATCATGGATGCAGTTTCTTGCAACTTGATCTAGGCCATTTGTCAGTGAAGAACGAAGTTAGTTGGTATGGGCCTCAGGATGATCCAGCAGCTATCCATCTTGACGTTCTTCATGCGCGGGTACTTTCTTGATTTACTATTTCTTGCTTAACACTACTGGAATATAACATGAGCTAAGTGTTGCATACTGCTGCAGATTTTAGGAATCAATATGGCTGTTGGAGTAAATGGTTGTTTAGGGAAACCTATGATTCGACAAGGCCGTGAAATCCACCTCTTTGTGAGGCGCAGTTTGAGAGATATTTTTCGGAAAGTTCCAAATTTTGCTTTGGAAGTGAAGGTTTGGGCTTTGAAATATCCTACAACATTTTATTACTGGCTTCATTTGCTTCTATAGTCAATGAAATGAAATGCATAGGAAAGCTATAATCCTGAGCTGTTGTGTTAGTTTACGTACATGAAAAACATCATTGTGGGTTTTGCTGCTTCTTTGAATTTGGCTATCATCATTCTGCTTCTTATTGTGGTGTATACACATTAAAGTGACAACATCTTTATGCTTCTATTGATTTTGTTTGGTAAAGGCAATGTAAGTTCACATATCATGGATGATGGTGCTTGATGCTGAGATTCCTGGATTCCAACATCATTAAACCACCATTCGACTGTCATTGATAAAACAGAACAAACTTTTCTAAAATTATAATAAATATCATAAGTCCATGATTTTTATGGTATTGTGCCTATACTATGTGGAGGTTATAAATATGTTGTTTTTGTATTAGCTTACATGTATCATCACTTTAGAAACTTGTTAAAGCAACTTCCATTGTTAATTAATTATAATATTATCAAATGTTCTTTTCCTCCTAGGAACTGTCTTTTGGAGGGTATACTCACGTTCCCTTTGACTCCAAGGCGGTTCTTTTTATGATGAGTTTCAGGAAAAATGAATTTACTGGCCCTCTTTCTGTTTATTTTTTTATCTAAATACTATGGTTGAACTCATAAACGCACTGTTACTGTTTGAAAACAGATAGGCTCGTTGCATGCTGTGATATCTGACAAAGAATATAGTATAATTACTGGCTGTCTCGCCATGAACATGGGTGAAGAACCTAACCCCCCACCTAACTTTCGTGATACAAGCGCTGGTTCGTCGGAGACAATACGGCTGCTGGCTGATAAGGTTAACATGACTAGTCAAGTTTTTTTGTCACGTTCGGTGAACATATGTGCAGTTCAGCTTGATTATGCGCTGCTAGAGCTGTGCAACGGTATTCAAGAGGATTCACCTTTAGCTCAGATTACTGTAAGCAAAGATAAAAACTATTTTTTCTCATTACATGTCCCCTTGTATGTTTCTCAGTTCCATCTGTGTTTTTAAATTATTTTCTCAGGTGGAGGGCATGTGGGCTTCATATCGAATGACTTCTTTTTCGGAAATAGATCTATACGTCACAATTCCCCGATTTTCTATTATGGATGTTCGTCCTGATACCAGACCTGAAATGCGGCTAATGCTTGGGACAAGCACTGATGTTCTTAAACAAGCTTATAATAAACAATCTTATAATAAAGCTGGATTTGTAAGAGCGGAAACTATGTCCAATGTGGATGTACCACATTCAACCATGTTACTGATGGATCTCAGATGGCGTTCAGCGTCTCAATTGTTTGTGGTTCGGATTCAGCTGCCTCGAGTTCTTGTTGTTCCAGATTTTCTTCTTGCAGTTGGTGAGTTTTTTGTGCCATCTTTGGGAGCAATAACTGGCAAGGAGGAGGTGATGGATCCTAAGAATGATCCAATCAGTAAAGCCGACACAGTAGTTCTATCTGGTTCGGTGTACAAACAGACTGAAGATGAGGTAAAACTCTCACCAAATCGGCAGTTGGTAGTAGATGCTGCAGGAGTTGATGACTATACCTATGATGGTTGCGGAAAAACTATAATTTTGAATGAGGATCCTGAGCAGTTGCAATCTTCAGAATTCCGGCCCATTATTGTTATTGGAAGGGGTAAAAGACTGCGGTTCGTTAATGTGACCATTAAGGTAATTGCATTCTTTGTTGGATGTTTCTGGGCTATGTTGACGTTGAAAATAAATAACTTAAGAAATGAAATGATGAAGTAGAATCCGCGAAAGTCCTCGTGACAATTAACAAAGTGAGTCTTTGCATTTTACCATAACTTCACAGTTCACACTATCGCCAATACTATGGAGCATCAAATGTGACCATTAGCTATCATGTTGAGGTTATACAATCTAATCTTCCTTTTTTAGATACTCTACCATCTGATCTTCTAAACACAGGAAACCGAATCAAGTCCCATCCTTTTTTGTGATCCGGTTTCATTCAACACCCACACACATATATATCTTTGTTTACTGACACTCAGAATTGATGCAAAATAATCGCAATAGGAATGGAAATATAAGCTAATATAACTTGAGACATGAATCTAACAAGTATTATCTATATACACTTGTCAAGTTTGAGAATTGACATGAATGATCCCCAACATGAGCAGTAAAACACTGATAAAAATTTCCAGAGAGGAAGTCTTTTTTTTGGAAGGGTGTCCCAAGCTATGCCTGGACTAACCCGGCAAATTATGACCACAAGACATCAGCCCTGATAAACTCAGTGGCCACAATTGTTGTGTATGCCTGGATTCGAACCCTAGGAGATGTGATATTCCACCACATCCCCCAGAGCCTCAACCACTACGCCACAACCCTTGTGGTTCAAAGAGGAAGTCTTCAAGAAACTGAAAAATGTAGTCGGAGAATCATAGACAGCAACAGTAAAGTGATTGCGCATTTCAGTGGTAAATGGGTGTCAAGCAATATTCTAGCCTGGTTTGCATCATGTATTCAATTCATAAGCTACATCCTTCAGGAAAATAGATTTACATCGGTACCAAGTCTTGAAAAGTAGTTCTAAGTCGAATATATTTGTACTCGAAGTGCTAACTTTTCAAACTTAGCGAACTGAAACATCTGAGTAGCTAAACGAATTTTGATCCCTAACTTCTGCAAAAGTTGATCAAGGCATAATGGTTATGTATTTGTTGTTTCGTTCCAATTCTTGATATCTGATAATATTTTGTTCTTGATGTCAGAATGCTTTGCTCTTGACGGATTACACATACTTGAGTAATGATAGCAGTTTCTCAGTGTCCAGAGAAGATGGTGTAAAAGTTGTGGCGCAGGACAGTTCTTCTTTCATCAGTGAAAGCAAGAGCCTTGATAAAGCTGAAAAACCGTTATTTTCCCCAATTACTTCCAACACTAATCAAACAGAATCAATAAAGAAGCCAAGTTTGAGTTTCGAGGCCCAGGTAGGTCATCATAATGGTTCCATATATGTTGTTTAATAATATTGCTTTATTTTCCAAACATGCACCTCCTCTGTAATCTGTATATTCTGTTTATTCTTAATGTTAGGTTCCATGTATAAACATTGCATTATATATATTTATTGTCAGTTGGGGGCTACTTTAATGCTTGTGGAATGTAGCACAAAGCCATTTGTTGTTTGCAATATTATTAATCCTATCATTGGTCTGCGGCCACATTCAGCATGATTTGTTTCTACTGCTCAAAGATGAATAGGGATTGACCCGCATATGATCTAATACATTGGTAATTGTCGCATCCTAGTGTTGAATTCCCAAAGACTTGGATGCATCATAGGATTGGATAAGTAAACAGTTTGCATATGTGCTATTTCATGTTTTTTTTTGGAAGGGTGTCCCAGGCTATGCCTGGACTAATCCTGGTAAATTATGACTGCAAGACATCAGCCCTGATAAACTCAGTGGCCACAATTGTTGTGTATACCTGGATTCGAATCCCAGGCAGATGGGATATTCCACCACATCCCCCAGGGCCTCAACCGGTGCTATTTCGTATTTTAGGAGTCTTTTGGAAGCCAAGCAAAAAAGGATTTCCTTCTGTGCTTGAATAAATGCTCTTTGCTCTGCTTCTCTTTAGAGAAAATAAATGGCAGTTCATAAAAACAAATTCAGCTTTCAGGAGAGTGAAATCTTATACCTCTTGCTACAAAACAGAAGAATGTTGCCTTATTGGTTGAAAAAGCAAAGTTATCTTTTTAGCAGAAAAGTGGTAATCGTTTAGTATCTTAGTTGACCCCATAATAGTTCATTCATTGAAAATGACGTTGCTTAGTGTATATAAACAATGCCCATTTATATAGCGAACTCGGTTCTGGGCCTTATTTTACTTCCGAAGTTGCGTTGTGTACACTCTGCGTTGTTCAGCTTATTCTGAAACCCCTCCGTGCCTCGAACTTTGTGTCAACACTTGCCTAGTCTCATTGGTACACTACACCATTGAAAGCATGAGTAAAGCTAAAAGATAAATACTCATGGCCGACTCTTGGGGCAAACCTTTCAGTAATAGCAAAAGAAGCTTTCTCACATCACATGCTTTTGGACTGATTACGACTTGTCCATAATTTTGTTTTTTTAGTCACATTACGTATTTTGAATGGAGTTTCATCTTATCATGACCCCACACTCCACTTCTCTTGGCACCCTATTGTATCCTTTTTCTAGGATGCATGCCTTCCAAATTGTGTTGTTGCCTGTAATGTACACTGGAGGTAGATGTTTTACTACCCTTTTATCATGTAAGATTAAACATGAATGTATGTCCACATTCTAATATAAATGCTCGATTTTACAATTACATGACAGGGGTTTATGTTAGTAGTTATTCTTTAATCGTTGGTATTTTAAGTTCTTTAACGTACTTGGTATGTATTTTTGCATTTACGTTGATTATACTGTATGTAGGTTCTTTAATGCCAGCGACTTTGCAACCACTTTGTTTGAAACTAGCCATTGAATCGCTAATAACTCCCTCTTCTACCACTTTGTTTAGTCATTCTAGAAGGCATATCTTAAAGCTATATAATGCTATCTTAACAGTATGCCAAAGTGTTTTGTAATGTATTTTTCTGAGTTATTATTTGCCCAGCCACCTACTTTTATATGTCATCATAGAATGATCAGTTGGCCTTTACATTTTGGCGTAGCTATAATCTTTAGATAGCATGTACCAGTTTTCTAGGTTGTGTTTCAACTTATTATGCGACCCGATAATCGTTTCTTGTGATTATCCACTATTTCGGAAGATCCACATCTTTATTTTTCTTAATGCTGATTTATTACCTCAAATGTGGAATGTTAAACCCCTTAGGAACTTTACTTCTCTATAAGCTTATATCTGTATTCTCTCATCTTCTAAAGTTTGGAAGCCTCTCTTTTTGTTTTTGAATTTCTAGATGCATTAAGCATGTTTATGATCTTCAGGACTTCTCCTTTCAGTTCATACACTTACGTAGGTTCACTTACTAATGCCCCAGGTTGTGTCTCCTGAGTTCACTTTTTATGATAGCAGCAAATCATCCATTGATGGTTCCTTCCATGCTGAAAAGCTTCTTCGTGCAAGAATGGATTTGAGCTTCATGTAAGATTGCTTTTTGTTTACACATTAATTCTTTTACCTTCTCATGAAGTTTCGACTTATGTGTTGTTCGAGGTTTGGCTTCCATGGGAAGACGCCTAGATATTCATTCATACGTTTTCACCATGTATAATTATATGTTTATTTACCAACCAGCCTAAGGCCTAAACTAAGTCATGAGTTTCCCAAGTATTAATAATCTGAATTTGATAGTAGCAGTAGTAAAACACAAAAGCAGTAGTATAAATTCAGATTATTAGTACTTGGGAAACTCACACACACACAAAGCTGAGACGCCTTGGTGCAACGAGAATGCCCTTTTTATGAAATTTAGGGCAACCCATTTTGACCACACAAATGGAAGTATATATCCCCTTTATGCAATGTAAGGAGTATCTAGATCATGTGTGCCTAATCTAATTTGTTCGATGCCTCTTCTGATCTTAATAGGTTTGCATCCAAAGAAAATGATACATGGATTCGAGCTCTTCTCAAAGATCTAACTGTTGAGGCTGGTTCTGGTCTTAGAATTCTTGATCCAGTGGATATCTCTGGGGGATATACTTCTGTGAAGGATAAGACAAATATATCTTTGATTTGTACTGATATATTTGTCCATTTATCTTTGAGTGCCATCTCTCTTATTCTTAATCTACAAAATCAGTTGGTTGCAGCAATACGGTTTCAGAGTGCTGATCCCTTGTCGCCTTGCACCAACTATGATCAAGTTTGGGTGTCTCCAAAAGGTGTCCCCCCGCACTTCTTCATTTTTGGGCTTTTCTGGCCTGCGACCCATTTATTGTTTATTTACAGTTGATTTCTTATTTGGACTACATCGTAACAAGAATGGGCGATTAATTTCTTGTGCAGCAAAGGGCCATCATAATTCAGTTACATTTTGGAGACCTCGAGCGCCCTCCAATTATGTCATTTTGGGAGATTGTGTTACTTCCAGGTATAAAACAGTTTAATGTTTAAGTTGGTTTTCTTTTCAACTTTTTAGTGGTTGTGTTATTAATTATTTAATGATCATGCAATTAGGTGTGGGAATTTGAGGCTAGTGTGGATAGGAAAAAGAGGGGTTAAGGGAGGGGAGGGTTCTACGATATGTGGAGGGATGTGTGTAGTGCTTACATTTTATATATTTGCATTGTGCCCTTTTCTTTTGGTTTTTTTATGCTGCTTATTTAAACTAATCTTGGTCTTTTTTTCTCATTTCTTTTCATTCACATTTTTTCACAAGTTGGGGGTTTTCGAAAAAACAGCTGCCCTACATTTTTGGGAAGAGGTGACAGGTCCTCATAAATCATCCCTCCCCCCAGACCCTACTTTCTAGTGGGATATACTTGCTTCGTTTGGTGTGGTTTTAGGTGGTGGTGTATGGAAGTCAATCCCACCCCCCAGACCCTACTTTCAAGTGGGATATATTAGCTTCGTTTGGTTTGGTTTTAGGTGGTTGTGTATGGTCGTCAATTAGTAAATGCGTGTGGGACGTGGTAGGAAAGTACAAGTGGCTAGTGCGTTAGTACAAGTAGGTCAACAGGGTTAGTATGTCGGTTAGTATTTTGTCAAGTATATACAAAGGGTAGTAGGAGAGGAGGTGTGCATCTTAAAATTGAATCTTTAATGGTTATGTACGACAACAGAAGCTTGTCTTATTGCCAAAGGATACTTGGATACCTATTGTGTTGATTTTGTGGAGACCTTCAGTCCCATGGCCTAATGGGCTCAAGTTATTTTTTTGATTGTTCCACCAGAATGTGAAGATCATAGTTTCTTTTTTCAGTATGGGTTCTTGAGGATGAGGTTGGTATTCATATCGTTGGGTTTTGAGGTGGAGGAGGTCTCAAAGGTCTGCCATCAGAGATCTTTGTGTAATGTTAATTAAGTAGATACAGTCTTGTTTTCTCTTGTTCTTAGGCAGTTTGCATGATTTGGAGCGGCAATGATTGCTCTTTGTTCTTTAGGAGTTGATATGTGTGATAGAAGGATCGTCCTTGTGGTCTAGGTCAATGATGTTGTGATTGCAAGTGTACAATTGATGATTGGGGATTACTGAGGTGAAGTTATTTGTTCAGCAGGAATGGCAAATGAATGATCTGGAAAATCTCATACAGTTACAAGGTATTGAGTTGATTTAGATATCCCTTTTTTTGTCTAAGGAAGTGTGTTCATCTTGTATCAGTTGACATACATTTTTTAAGATGGTGGAGGTCTAGATTCTTCCATGGCTCATAATTTCAAGCTCTAACCACATTATGGGAGCTTCTAAATGACCTAAGGAGATACAAAGATTACTAGGGAAACTGTACTCTCTCACGGTCATGAGGCTTAATAACATTAATGCCTTACTCTATTACTAGTCATTGGGATGTTACACAGAGGTATCTGAAAGTTCCACCTGGTTAATTTGTCCTTTATACGTCAAGGACTTTGTTGCTAGTACATCTGCTATCTGAATAGTTGGATATTAGCTATTGTGTATTGTGGGAAGTGTGGGGAACAACACATTGTTTCATAGCCTGGCGAGATGAAACAATGGTCCCATATGAAATTATATACGGACAAGCTTCTATATGTGTGTTATTTTCTTGTGGTGACATGATAATTGTTTTTGAAACAAGAACACTCATGTTCCATGCACTATAATTATCACATTCCAGTTCTTTCATGACCATATCTTTTGGTGCGTCAATATGGGTGGGATATATATATATATATATTTATTACGTTCTCAGTTTGTACCTAGAAATATCACTGCTACTGATAGGGAACGGCCCACCGGCCCACTAGCTCAAGCCCAATTCAATCTAAATATGATACTAGAAATATAAATCCTATTAGGAATAAGGAGTCAGGAAGAATTATAGTTTCTAAGTGTATTCGGCTGTGAAAGCTTGGGCAGGAGGAAAGGCCGTTCATCGGCTTCCTCTTGATTTCGTCATCTCAATCTTATTGAATCCGATAATCAAATAGCTTAACCCTTTGTTTCAGTTTGCTCTTCGATTATTCTGTTTTCGTTCTTATCAGCTACATTCATTTTGTTTTGTTTGCATCATATTATGTTTCTTGTTAATTAATGATTGTTTGCGTCAACTGTATGGTCATGAGTGCTTGTTTGTTTTGAAGTTATTTTGTTTTCAATATGATTGAATTTAGGCCGATTCCTCCTACGCAAGCTGTTATGGCCGTGAGTAATACATATGGGCGTGTACGGAAGCCTCTTGGGTTCAAGCTTGTTGGCTTATTCTCTAGTATCCAGCAATCAGAAAGAGTAGAAGATGTTGATTGTGACTGTTCTCTGTGGACACCTATTGCACCCCCAGGATACCTGGCTTTAGGGTGTGTGGCACATATTGGTAATCAACCACCACCTAATAATATTGTGTACTGCATAAGGGCTGACCTTGCAACATCGACAGCATATTCAGCATGCATGTTCAGTGCTTCTTCAAATAACAAATATCCATCAGGATTTAGCATATGGAGACTGGACAACTTTCTTGGATCATTTTATGCAAATCCTTGTGTTAGCTGTCCATCACAGGACATATGCTATGATCTCAGCCATCTTCTTCTTTTGAACTCAAGTTGGCGTCGTATGTCTGCAAGAGAATCCAGGTCTGATGTAAATGTGGATCGCAGCAGCACTGCAGACCAACAAAGCAGTAACCAGGGTACAAGAGAATCAGGGTGGGATGTTCTCAGATCAATTTCAAAAGCTAGTTGTTACATGTCAACTCCAAATTTTGTGAGGATCTGGTGGGACAAGGGTTCGGATACCCGTAGACCAGTCTCCGTGTGGCGCCCTGTATCACGACCTGGTTTTAAGGTTTTAGGCGACTGCATAACGGAAGGGTTAGTCTTACAGATTCTGATTGTTTTCTGACAAAATCTTAATTGCATCTTTAATATGCATCTTTAATCACCTTTGCAGTTTGGAGCCACCTGCCTTGGGGATAATATTTAAGACTGACAACCCTGACATCTCTGCATACCCCGTCCAGTTCACTAAAGTTGCTCACATCATTATCAAAGGCCTGGACGAAGCCTTTTTCTGGTTCCCAATCGCACCCCCAGGTTATACTTCTATGGGATGCATAGTTACTCGAATAGATGAGATGCCAAAATCGAATTTGGTTTGCTGTCCAAAGACGGAACTTGTTAGCCAAGCTAGTATTCTTGAGATGCCAATATCAAAATATTCAACTTCAAAAGCATCTCAATGCTGGAGTATCTGGAAAGTGGATAATCAGGTCAGCCATTATTTAAATTGGAGTTTGGTTGGACATGGAAATTTTGTTTTTTAATATT
Organism: Silybum marianum; assembly: GCA_036898165.1. Lineage (NCBI taxonomy): Eukaryota > Viridiplantae > Streptophyta > Magnoliopsida > Asterales > Asteraceae > Silybum > Silybum marianum. The sequence goes on along the minus strand of CM072538.1, from coordinate 35,880,025 downwards.
TTAATATAGATGGTTTTGTGTCTACCCTAGTTGCTTATGTTAACGTTGTCTTTACGGAAAATAGATTTTGGTGGAAGGCTTATTACAAGTGTGTTTCATGACATTTTCTTTGGCTAATTCTAGGCTTGCACTTTCCTTGCACGCTCGGATCTGAAGAAGCCTTCCAGTCGACTGGCCTTCACTATTGGTGATTCTGTGAAACCAAAGACACGGGACAACATTATGGCAGAAATAAAATTAAGATGCTTTTCTTTAACTATTATTGACAGCTTTGGTGGAATGGTATCCTGCTCACTCATATTTTCTCATTGATCAATAAATATATTCTTACTCACTCACATTGTGTACTTTATAAATTTATAAAAATTAAGATACAAAGCTTGGATTCTTTCAGATGACACCATTTTTTGATGTTACCATCACAAACATTAAGCTTGCAACTCATGGTGGAATGGACTCTATGAATGCTGTGCTGATATCTTCGATTGCTGCATCAACTTTTAACACACAATTAGACTCATGGGAACCACTGGTGGAGCCATTTGATGCAATATTAAAGTATGACCTTACATACAAATACTATGTCTTGGAGTTTATTGTTTATTTATTTTTTGGTCATTGGCAACCTACTGCCTATTTACTTCCATTTCCCTTTTGAAGATTTGAGACATATGATACCAATGAGCAATCCCAATCAAGACTTGGGAAAAGAGCTCGGGTTGCAGCTACAAGTATCCTTAACATAAATATTAGCGCTGCAAGTATTGATACTCTTGCGGAAACCATCATTTCTTGGAGAAGACTCAGAGAACTCGAACAAAAGGCAATCAAATCAGATGAGGTCTGTCAGAGTCGAATATATATTATCTTCGACCGTTGGTGGCAGTTCAATTATTAAATTATGTGTTTGCATGTGAATACTTTGCAGGAAACTAGCAGTCATAACATTGGTGAAGAGGCTTCAGTTTTGGATGTGGACGATTTCCAGACTGTGACCATAGAGAACAAACTTGGATGTGACATTTACGTGAAGCAGTTTGAGCAAAATGAGCAAAGTTCTTGTACAGTTAAACTTCTGGAGCATGAAGATAGTGCTTCTGTGTGGATTCCACCTTCTAGGTACTCGGATCGATTAAATTCTGTTGAAGATTCGAGGGAGGGGCGATGTTATATTGCGGTGCAGATAATTGAAGCCAAGGTTGTGTTATTTACATCAATGTATAATTGATCATGACATATGGCTGCTAATATTTAAAATTTATTTTTCTCAAAAGGATCTACCAATGGTTGATGATGGAAATAGTCATAGCTTCTTCTGTGCACTCCGGCTTGTTGTTGATAGTCAGGAGGCAAGTCAGCAGAGGCTGTTCCCTCAGAGTGCAAGGACCAGATGCGTGAGGCCCTTGATTTCCAAAGCTAATGATCTTGGCAGTGCTAGATGGAATGAACTTTTTATTTTTGAAGTTCCTCGAAAGGTATTATACAAGTCACCTGATTGCTTTCCAAAACCAAAGGCTATGGAGAAGAAAAACAATACTCATACACACATTCTTTAGCTGAGAAGAGCCAACCATCTGTACAATGCAGATTTACTAACTTGCACATGATACACCATACACCTGGCATTTATAGTTAGTCTTTACCATCTCCATATGCTTCTTGATAGTAGTAAGATTAAGTAAGCATTCAGTTGTGAAATCAGAATTCAATCAGACACAAATGCACACACCAGATTTATGTGGTTCGAAACCAGTAATCAAAACGATTGCAGCTCTACTCCATGGTAGCCACTATTGTTTTTCTTTCTTCCTTTCTCTTTGAGTTTACAGAACTATCGCTTCTGTCAATGTACAGAAATTCTCTCCCAAACTAAACACTTCCCTCCTATGTACAGGATTACAAGTCGTTGATGTTATTCTCTAACTGTAAACACTACCGTCCTATTTATACAAAATGGCTAACTGTCATTTTCCTTAGTTCTCTTAGCTGTGATATTAGCTAACCACACAACTAACTAACTAACTAACTAATGCAAGTTGATGCGATTAGTTGTGTTTTAACTGTCTTTACTTGTCCCTGCTGATCTATCCCTGCGGTAGAGGTGTGGGTGTAATCACCACCCTCCGTCGGTTGGGATGCATGTGCAATTTACCTCTCCCATGATGACCATGGGACTGGTGCGGTGTATTATTTTAATATATTCAAAGGAAACATTGTTTCCGATGACACTGTGGTTTGCTCTATCTTAATATTAACTGTGCACTAATGTCTGTAACCATGGACATCAGATAGTTGAACTCTCCAACACATTCATGGGGTGCCACTCCCTACAAGAGACTTTGCTAATTTAAAGGAAAAATAGGCTGAAAGTCGGCATTATTTCAAATGCCGGAGAAAAGATTTTGCAAATCTTTATGCCACCTTTAACAAGAAAAAATGTCTATGTTTGCAAAGTCATAATATATGTGCCAAATGGCTTCTGGCTTTATTCGACAATGAAGGTCATCTAGGTATATGGGGATAAAAGCTCATAAAAGTTTCTTACAATTGACTTATTACTTAAACATTTCAGAGTTATTCTTGGATTTATCACGGTTAGTGATTAACTTTCAGGTTTTGATAATACGGATAGAGTATTTGATGGATGTTGTGGTTACTTTTTGTCGTCTTGTGAACTACTTATGCAATATACTTGATATCTACATAAATATGGGTCGTTGATATACAATGTCCTGCATTTTGAACAAAAAAGTAGCATAACAGCTTACCATTGTACTCCACACCAAACTGTATTTGTATATTCATTCCCTTTACAGGTTTGAATCACAATCCAGGTCATATTGGTTATACCACTTCCCTTGAAACCAGATAAAACAAGAAGTTTCTTGCCCCATGTTTTGATAGCCATAGAACCCAAGTTCTTTTTTCATGTTATAATATTTATAAACAGCAAATGCAACACAAAAACTCACACACCCTTCTCATCTTTGGTGACGTTTGAACCTTGACCTCCAGGGAGGCCAAGTTCTGTTATCATGCTCAAGCACCTCACTCCAGTGTACAATTGCTTGCATTCGGAGATACAACCGAAGCCACCCCGATTTGCTGAGATGGCAATTGCATTAACGTGGTGACTGAATAACAATTACAAATTAGACCAGGGCCTGTAACATATATCTTTCAATTTAACACCCATATTAAGATATCAAATTCTCGGAAACTTTAGGAGGCATACAGAGGGTTCTCCTGCCTGTAGAGTGGTAGGTTTTCTATCTTGACAGCTTTTATGGGGTTATCAAAGTTGGAATATTATATTTAGTTTCAAATTTTATGCTACATTCTTTTACTTGGATTTTAGAATATAGATTGAAGTCATAATTGCATTTGTAATGTCAGCTTGTGTTTTTTTCTGACTTAATACCTGCCCTGTTCTTTTTAATGGTTTAGATCTTTTACAGAAATAATTGTGTATGATCCTAGCAAATATATTATTTTTATGTATTGTTGCAGGGGTTGGCTAGGTTGGAGGTTGAGGTGACTAATCTTGCAGCAAAAGCAGGAAAAGGTAATTTAAAGTTTCAAACAAGCACTTCAGTGTTTCTATAGTCCAGCTACATTGAATATTGTTAATGTACATATTAATGACCAAGGGAATGGTGCTTTCAGACCTTTGTTTCCATTCAACTTAACCAATGTGAGTCTGTAGCATCTGTAAATAGAATAAAGATTTAGAGGTTTTCTTTGAAGTGCTTGATATGGTATGCTTTCTGGTGTCTGTAAGATTATATTATATCCAAGACCAAGGTTTAATACTATTGCAAAGTGATTCATGATTCCAACTCACAGACCAAATAACATCATTGTGGATTCGTGTGTATGCACAAGCTGATCTTAGTTTGTGTTGGGATCAGGCGAAGTTGTGGGTGCTTCGACAATCTCTGTTGGACATGGTGCGAATCCCTTAAGAAAGGTGGCTTCAGCTAGAATGTTGCAACATGCAACTGATGGTTCGAAAAATGTCACACACCTGCTAACGAGGAAGGTTAGTAATTTTGTCATTTTCATGTTCTTTTTCTTGTTCAATAAATGATGATATTACATAATTTTATAACGTCTTTTCTTGTATGTTTTGATATTTCATAATTTGCAGTTTTTTGATGTTATTACTTTAGGGTCAACAAAAGAACGATGGTTTGCTTTTTCAAGGATGTCTTGTAGCTTCTACGGCCTACTTTGAAATGAAAACAATTTCAAACCTCCAAAGTAGTTTGGAGGAGGAGAAAGATGCGGATAACGATGTGGGGTTTTGGGTGGGACTTGGCCCTGAAGGTGTGTGGGAGAGTTTTAGATCATTCCTTCCACTCTCGGTGATCACCAGAAAGATGGATGATGATTTTATCGCCATGGAGGTAGTCATGAAAGATGGAAAGAAACATGCAATTTTGAGGGGTCTTGCAACCATCGCAAATGATTCAAATGTTAAGTTGGATATAAGCGTCTACTCTGCTTCTAGGAGTCAAGATCCATCTGCTGATGAAGTAGGTGGTAGTATTGTCATAGAAGAGATCTTTGAGAACCAAAAACATAGCACCATTTTAGGTTGGGGTATCAGGCGGCCTAGTTTCCGTGGGAATAGTGATCCAGGGCGTTGGAGCAACAGAAATTTTTCATATTCAACTAATGTAAGTTGTGGATAATTCTTATAGTGACTTTTGTCTAGGTTGGAACTAATTTGGTAAATATTTTCTTATCGTGACTTTTTGTCTAGGTTGAACTAATTTGGTAAATATTTTCTTATCGTGACTTTTTGTCTAGGTTGAACTAATTTGGTAAATATTCTTAACAGGATTTCTATGAACCACCGCTTCCACCTGGATGGACATGGACGTCAGCTTGGATGATTGATAAATCGGATTCTGTAGATGTGGATGGATGGGCATATGCGCGTGACTATCATAGTCTACCATGGCCTCCAACTCCTCAAAATGCCACAAGGTCGTCTCATGACAATATACGGCGTAGGCGCTGGATCCGTACAAGGCAAAAAGATGGTGAGCAAGAGACATCAAAAACTGGTTCTGTTATCCGTGTCTTAGAACCTGGTTGTTCTGTTGTCTTGCCATGGCGATCTTTGTCCATGGATTCTGATAGTTGCTTACAAATTCGCCCATCTGCTGGAGGTGTTCAGGGGATATGCACTTGGGGGTCCCCCGTTGGCTTAGTTACCAACCCTGGTGGGACAAAGGACGATCAGGGACAGCACTCTAAGGAAAATTCAGTGAAACAAGGGAAAAAAAAGCTGAATTCTTCATTCAAGTTGAATCGGCTTGAAAAGAATGACACACTTTGGTGTTGCTCTACAAGTGAAGGTAAGCAATCTTGGCTGAGTGTAGGTGCAGATGCATCAGTTCTTCAGACAGAGCTCAATGCCCCTGTTTATGATTGGAAAATATCTGTCAATGCTCCTTTGAAGTTGGAAAACCGACTTCCTTGTCCAGCACAGTTTACTATCTGGGAAAAGTTGAACAATGGAAATACATCTGAGAGGCAGCGTGGCGTTTTATCATCACGTAGTATTGAGCCCATATATTATGCTGATGTCCGTAATCCTATTTATCTTTCCTTGTCTCTACAAGGTGGATGGACGTTGGAAAAGGTATGTCGTCAATTTTCTTAATTTTAATTTAGAAATGTTTTCTTCTCTCCTGTCACTCACTCACTCTTTTCTTTAAAACCAGGATCCTGTTCCTGTATTGGATCTTTCATCTAATACTCATGCTTCCTCATTTTGGATGATCCATCAGCAGAAAAAAAGGTTTGTAGTACCTGTAGTATACTCACTCGTTCTTGATTGTGTGTTTTTCCCTTTAGGAGATTGACTAACTCATTGGTAAGAATAAATCTACGTCTCTTCCATCATCCATTACCGGTCTCCTTCATATCTTGTTAAAAAACAAAATTTTGAGCTATTTGATGTGGTTTCCAATTGGTTCTGGTATTACTAATCGCATATTTAATTTAAAGATGTTGAAAGAGTGAACCATTCTATTTGTTCATCTCATAGTTAGCTATTGTGTTTGTGCAGGAGATTGCGTGTGAGCATCGAACGTGACATGGGAGCATCTGCAGCTTCCCCTAATACTATAAGATTTTTTGTCCCATATTGGATTAGTAATGACTGCTCTGTGCCGCTTACATATCGAGTGGTAGAAGTCGAACCTTTAGAGAGTGCAGATGCAGATTCTTTGCTGAGTTCAAAATCTTCCAAATCTGGAAAATTAAAGAATCTTCCTAGTCTCTCCGATTCAAAATTGACTGGGTCAAGGAGAAATATCCAAGTTCTAGAAGCAATTGAGGACACTGGTCCTACTCCCAGCATGCTTTCTCCACAGGATTATGTGGGACATGGTGGTGCTATGCTGTTTTCATCACGAAATGATGCATATCTTTCACCTCGTGTGGGTATAGCTGTTGCTATTCAGCATTCTGAAAATTTTAGCGATGGATTATCACTTCTTGAGCTGGAAAAGCAGGTGAGACACATCAATATAATTTTATTACCTTGTTGCTCTAACATCTATTTTGCTAACGTCTCCTCATCTTCTTTCATCTTATAGCAAAGAGTAGATGTCAAAGCTTTTACTTCAGATGGATCTTACTATAACCTTTCAGCTTTACTGCACATGACTTCAGATAGAACAAAGGTATATACCAGTTGTTGATTGTCCTTTTAGCGTCGAATATCTAGTCCTGACTTTTCTGTTTAAATGTTTGTTAACTTGAAGTTAGTTTTTTTTTTTTATTAACCTGGATATCCAACCCGCTAAGCGAGCTGACTAATCCCAGGGCGACCACCCGCTTTGCGGGTAGCCCGGAGTCACCGCATTTGAACCTCCATGGCCACAAGGGGATTTTTTTACCCTCCCTGGATTTGAACCTGGGACCTCCAACTTTCGACGTTTGGAGCCCAAGCTCAAACCATTGAGGCACCACCCTTGTGGTTAGAAGTTAGTTTTCCATCGGAGTATATTGATTGGCTATCTTCTGACCCCAAAACCATATTCATTCCCTTGAAGTTACTTCTCTGTTACAGTTGGTTCTCATTTCTCCACGTTACTAAATTTCCACAAACAAAGCTATGATAAGCTTTTCAATCTCCTGCAAGCCCTCCCCAATCAGAGTATAAAAACTTCTACCTACATGTTGTGATTTTTGGAGAAGATAATTCCATTGCCTTTGAGGTAGTGAAGGATTTTGTATACCGCCTTGAGATGATCTTCTGAGGGATTATTCATCAACTGTTTTACTAGTCCTACTGCTTCAAGTTAGATTGATTTACCAACTAGAATCTAATATCCTGTTGAAGTCCAACAGTAGACAATGAAGAGAATAATACTCTTTTATCAAAGCAACCACGTATATTGCTCCAATACTGTTTTTGAGTTTAAGCATCATAACAAGGACCGTATTCAAAGTGTCAACCAAATGAAATAATGTGCTTGAGCTACATCAGTTTTTTTTTTCCTTTCTTGTTCATACCTAACTAAATAAATTAATGCAGGTTGTCCATTTTCAGCCACACACCTTGTTTTTTAACAGGGCTGGGTTAAGTTTATGTCTGCAGCAGTGTGAAACTCAGTCAATGGTTTGGATTCATCCTACCGATGATCCAAACCATTTTAGATGGCAGTCATCTGACAAAGTTGAACTATTGAAGGTCTGGATATGATTACCCTTTTCGATTATAATACCAATTGCTTGATAGAATGATTGCTTAATTTTGCTTCATGGTCCCCACTGTTGTAGTTAAAGACTAAGGGATACCATTGGAGTACGCCATTCAGTGTTGCAACTGAAGGCTGGATGCGTGTTTCCTTGAGAAGTGAAACTACAGGCAAACCATTGTATTTGAAGGTTGAAGTAAGGAGTGGAACAACAAGCTCGCGCTTTGATGTCATCTTTCGAACCAATTCATTTTCAAGCCAGTACAGGTTATTTTTCAAGTTTTAAACCTTGGAGATATGAAATGGAATATAAATCAAAATAATATTTGAGCTTTATCCATTCTTGAAATGCAGGATTGAAAATCGTAGTATGTGTCTACCCTTCCGTTTCCGGCAAATTGATGGTGGTGATGATTCATGGCGTTCCCTTCTTCCTTATACAAGTGCTTCTTTTTCATGGGAAGACCTTGGTAGACAACGAATCCTGGAAGTCCTGGTGGATGAGACCGACACCGAGACTAACACTAAAGAGTCAGCTAAGTACAATATTGATGAGGTTCGCGATTATCAACCTGTTCAAGTAGATGGGAAAGCAGTGCGTGTTACGATAGTGAAAGAAGAGAAAATGAATGTTGTTATGATTAGGGACTGGACGCCAGACAACAACGATCCCCAAGCAAATGTCGATAAAAAGATTGCCTCATCACAAACATCTAAGAATAATCTTCAACCATCAGTTTCCACCTCCGATGGTGAATTCCATCTTACCCTTGAACTCACCGAGTTTGGATTGTCCATTATTGATCATACACCCGAAGAGATACTCTACTTGTCAGTGCAGAACCTTCTGTTGTCATATTCAACTGGTTTGGGCTCCGGAATCACTAGGTAAATGTCCTACTCCTACCACCTTAAAAGCAATACTTTATTACCAAAGAAAATACTTTTTTTAAAGCAATACTTTATTACCAAAGAAAATACTGTTTGCTAACTTGCATCTTCTATTGTATAATAATAGGATCAAACTAAGAATGCGGGGGATCCAAGTCGACAATCAGCTTCCTTTGACACCAATGCCTGTGCTCTTTAGGCCACAAAGACTTGGAGTAGAGGCAGATTATATATTGAAATTTTCTATGACAAAGGAATCTGATGGATCGTTAGATTTTTGTGCTTATCCTTATATCGGTTTGCAAGTGAGATTGTGTTTGCTTTTTTTTTTCTACCAAAGGCTATAGTTATACTTCCTTAATAACCAACGTATTGTTTTTTTTTTTTTGACAGGGACCTGAAAACTCCGCTTTCTTGATAAGTATTCATGAACCAATCATTTGGCGACTTCATGGTATGGTCCAGCAGATTGATTTTAGTAGATTCGGTGATAATAATCAAACAACTGCCGTCTCGGTGGATCCTATTGTTGAAATTGGGTATGTTGGATCCCTTTTTCTCATTTCTGGTCTCTTGACTTTTGTGTAGTAACAATTTTTTTGGGTTGCAGTGTTTTAAACATCTCAGAGTTTCGAGTTAAGTTCTCCATGGCTATGTCGCCGACTCAGCGCCCTGTGGGTGTACTTGGGTTTTGGTCATCCTTGATGACAGCTCTTGGGAACACGGAAAACATGCCAGTAAGCACTTTTCCATTGGATGGATACATTTTTCTATGATAATACTGATGTTGTTGCACATGTGATGTATTAATGATTGTTGACTGACAGATACGGGTAAATCAGAGATTCATGGAAAATGTGTCTTTGAGACAAAGTGTTCTTACGAGCAATGCCATCTCAAATATTACCAAGGATATACTAAGCCAGCCTCTTCAGTTACTCTCTGGTGTGGATATACTTGGAAATGCAAGCAGTGCATTTGGACATATGAGCAAAGGTGTTGCCGCCTTATCAATGGACAAGAAATTTATTCAAAGTCGCCAGAGACAGGTTTCTATTCTATTCTATTCTTAACAATTGTTTCTATTTCTCTCCTTTCTATTATTGGATGAGATCTCAAGTGTTTGTAATTATATTGTAATGCTGATTGGAAGTAATTGTTTGTTTATTAATCAATTGTAGGAAAATAAAGGTGTTGAAGATTTTGGGGATGTAATCAGAGAGGGTGGAGGAGCATTAGCAAAGGGGCTATTTAGAGGAGTTACGGGTATTTTAACAAAGCCTTTAGAAGGTGCCAAGGCATCTGGTGTAGAGGGTTTTGTTCAGGGGGTTGGTAAAGGGATAATAGGAGCTGCTGCACAACCTGTGAGTGGAGTCCTAGATTTGTTATCTAAAACAACTGAAGGTGCTAATGCAATGAGAATGAAGATAGCTGCTGCTATTACTTCAGAAGATCTTCTTCTTCGCAGAAGACTGCCTCGAGTTATCGGTGGTGATAATTTGCTTCGACCATATGATGAGTACAGAGCACAGGGACAGGTATATATATATATATATTAAGATTGTACATATTTTAGAATGGCAAAACAGAGAGAGCTGATTTCATGCCCAAATGCACAGGTAATACTGCAGCTTGCAGAATCAGGGTCGTTCTTTTTACAGGTGGATCTGTTTAAAGTGCGTGGAAAGTTTGCCTTATCAGATGCTTATGAAAACCATTTTTCACTACGTAAAGAGAAGATACTTCTTGTGACACATCGAAGAGTTATACTCTTACAAGTATGTTAGTTTGTATATATGTATATTTTTGGATGACATATATATATATAGATATAGTAGAGAAATATATGATGGTTGGTTGGTTGGTGCAGACACACAACATTATACCACAAAAGAAATTCAATCCAGCAAGAGATCCATGCTTGGTGCTGTGGGATGTTCTGTGGGAGAATCTAGGGACGATGGAACTAACTCGTGGAAAGAAAGATGGAGCAAATGCACCTCCGTCAAAACTTATCCTATACTTGAAATCAAAATCATCAGAGAATGATCATACTCGTGTTATAAAATGCTACCGAGATACCAAACAGGCAACTGAGGTTTATTCATCAATTGAGCAAGCAATGAAAACATTTGTGCCAAACCAGCCAAAGGTATTTATTTATTTATTTATTTATTTATATACTTATTTATTTATTTGTTTGTTTATTTATTTGTTTGTTTGTTTGTTCAGGAAATTCATAAAAGGAAAGTGAAAAGGCCATATTCGGGGACGGGTGACGTTTCTACTGCTGAAGCAGTTTTAAAAGAACGTGGATGGTTTATAGAGCAGGTTCCTGCATCTGTTCCACAGAATCCCATCTTTGGCACCAGTGCTAGTAGTCATCATTAATGTCTACAATGGGGTATGTTAATAATATACATGAATATTTTTAATTGTGAATAAGGTCATGTGTTCTAAGTTCTAACACACACACATATATATATATATATGTATATACAGGATTTTCATGGAGTTAATAATATGAAATGAGAGAAGTTGGAGATGAAGACATAATGGGATGCATGCAGTCAATCACTACTAGCATCCAATCCAATCCAATTCAGTGGATGTTATAGTAAGTCAAGAGAAAGCATGGTGGTGGTATAGATGCAATGCAAATATTTGTATGTCATAGAGAGTTACTTTACACACATACATACATACATTACATACTACTGTACAGAAGGAAGGCTATCCTGTTCCTATCCTACCTTCTTTGTAGATTGATTGATGATGATGATGATGTTGTTGTATAGCAAAAAAAATATCAACTACAGAGAGAGAGATCTACCCCCCCCCCCTCTCCTTATTTCATTATTAATCAATCAAGAGCTCTTTTTCTCTATATTACTAATTATTTCTTTTATTCAAAGTGTATGAATATCAACCTTATGCGGATAATAGTATTTACTAAGAAGAAAGAAAAAAAGTTGTTAACTTCCCTTCTTTAATCTTTATACCAAAGTCAACATTCCTCCACAACATCAACAATAATAATATATATGGAAATCCAATTGATTCTCAAAACTTTGGTTTTTTTTTTCTTGTGTTTCTTGAATTTCATCTTCAAAGGAGATGCAAGTAATTCATACATGATTATTGAAAATTGACCAAAAACCCAACAAACCCTGTTTTATTTTATTTTCTTTTTTTTAATGCAAAAAGATTTATATTTTCCATAAGAAAATTTCAATTTCTATGCTTATTATGGTATTAAATATCTATGATTCAATGTTGTACCATCTTAAGATTATTCACTAGCAATTCAAAATACCTCTCAGTTTTAATTTATTTAAGGACTGTTTGTCTAGAGCTCAACTCAATTAGCTTAGTGATATGAGAAGCTTATTTTCACGATCACATATGATGGATTGTTTGGTTTAATGGAATAATCTCTCTCCCACAGCTTAATTCACTAAGTCATGATCGTTCCTAAATGCGTTGCCATTTTAAAAAATAGTAAGTAGCCAGTAGTACATTGCCATTTTAAAAAATAGTAAGTAGCCACTAGTACATTGTCATTTTAAAAAATAGTAAATAGCCAGTAGTACATTGTCATTTTAAAAAATATTAAGTAGCTAGTAGTACATTAAAAAAAAATCTACCAACCAAATTGAAGGGGTGCATTTAGAAGAAAAGGGGCATCTAATAGGAGTATGGCTATCTATCACTTTCTCCTTATCATGACTATTCTATTCGCCTCCGCCTCCACATGTGATGATAACGACGTCGTTGTCAGAGGATATGTTGCTGCCAATTCTATTAAAAAAAGGCTCTTGCTCAGTTATAGTTACATATCCTATGCACAATCCATTAAAATTGATTTAGTTGTTTACATAACTTTTTTTTGTATCGGGTAAGATTGAAAAGCTTTTTCTATACTAACCTTTTTAAAAGTTTTGTTTCCTACATTCTCTATCTAATAACCCTTTAAAAAAAGATTTTTTACATTGGATGAAATTTATAAATTACTTTTTACATATTAAAGCATTGTGGATGATCTTATTATATATATATATATATATATATATATATATATATATATATAAAAAACTACCACTTGTATTTGGTGGTACTTGCCTCAAAACGTACGTTGTCCCTTCTTTCTATATGTATCTTCAATTTTCACATCTTTTTTTTATGCTTCTGTTATAGGCATTAATTGAATATATTTAATGGTCATATTACTATATGTTGAGAAAGATGATAAGGATTCTTGTTTTTATTAATTTGTTTGTGTTGCTAGATGCTGACACTCCCTCCGTCTGTTCGATCAACGTACGGAGGAGCTATTTCCGATGATGTAAGTCGATATATAGATGGTATGATGATAAGTCTCAAGGATTGATTGGTAAAGATACCTTTATATATATATATATACACAATAAATATAGCAGAGAAAGAGACAGAATAAAGGTGTTTTGGAATATATAATATTGTTTTCAACCAAAAAAAGAAAAAAGGCAATCTTTTTAGCAATTTATTTTCTTTTCTCCGGGAGTCAAAAGTCAACCTTTTTAAAAAGGCAAAACTCAATTTAATATTGTATTCATTATTGTAACAATAAATAAATAAACATATATAGAGAATATTATATTCTGACTTTCTTTATATATGTATATAAATATTGTGTCCCGTCCTTGTCTTGAAAGTACCACAAATCAAGAAAATCAAACAATTGGAGATGAGGTTTTGGGTTAAGAATCCCTTCTTTTTGTTAACTTTTCTTCCGCTCTTGATATTTCTTTTATCAAACGCTTTGACATCTGCTGATTTAGTCAATCAGATTTGCCAACAAGCCATTGATCCTTCTTTATGCTTCGACTCCTTTCGCTCTGATTCTCGATCAACCAATGCAAGTCTAACCATCCTAGGCCGCATCTCCATCAAAAATGCTCAAAGGAGTGCTAAAGTTGCCAAAAAGTTGATCCATTCTTCCTCCAAGTCTGGAAACTACACAGAATGCATGTCACTCTATGTTGATGCCATTTCTAACTTAAAAAAATGTAAGAGAGCACTAAAATCACATGATTATGGACAACTTAACACTCTTGTGTCAGGTGCCATGACAGATGCCAGTATATGTGATGGTAGCGTCGGTAGAGGCGTGCAAGGACCTCCTCAACTTAAGTTTGCTAGCATAGAGTTGCAAGCTTTGTGTAATATAATTTTAGTCATCTCAAATGCCTTATCGGGGGTTACAACACTAATGTAATGTAATGTGTAATGTGTAATGTGTATGCAAGATATAAATTGATTTGGTTTTGATGGAATTTAATGAGCATATCTTTGACTATTAATTATGGTTGACTATCAATATTCGTATTTATTACAATTGATTTGTTTTATTAACTATCAAAGAATTGATATCAAGAGTTTTAAATGAAAAAATTTCATAATGGTTATGTTCATTATGAATTTTCACCTTCTCTCCAATTTAAAATAATATATTTTAGATTTCTGAAAATTGAGTATTAAAAGCATCATCCAAACCCTATCAAAAGAAATTGTAAGGACATCTAAACAAAGTCTTGCCTAATATTTGCAAAAGTAGTAATTGTTATTGCAATACCATCTAAACCCCAACAAGTTTTTATTTTACATAAAATAATTATTAATTGATTAGAATGTTATACTAAGGACCATTTTTAATTGTCGGTACACAGAATTACAGATGGTAATTGCAAATGTTGTTGTCACATATTTAAAAGTATAAATGAATTGCATTTATGTTAATGGTGTTACTTATTTAGTTTGAAATATTTTATTATTATTATATTTTAACAACTAAAAGATAATAAATTATATATATACATATATAGGGTTAGGTTCAAATGTGAACTCATTTTTTGTTGTGAACGTGAGGACGAATCTCAGCCACACATCTTCGGTTATGGTGGACGCGATCACGGAGGATTGACGCGATTCATGGGAGGGTGGAGATTATTAAAGGAGTGAACTGCGTCAAAGCCCGCCTTTATTGACCGGATAAGTGGCTGAGATTCGTCCTCACGTTCACAACCAAAAATGAGTTCACATTTGAACTTTCCTCTACATATATATATATATATATATAGAGAGAGAGAGAGAGAGAGAGAGTGTGTGTGTGTGTCTTGGGATCAATGTCATTTTTGTGAAACTTATTCCGGTTACTGGAATATCTTGGATATCACAAACTTTCTCATTTTTTCTTATCGGAAAAAGATGTTAGGTTTCAATAAGATCTAGTAAATTCAATGATTAAGAGGTATTTGGTCTCATGTGAGGCTGGTCATACGTGTGTGGGGTTGCTATTCACCTCGTATACCACTCAAATTTCACACTCACACCATTAGTGGGTGTACATGTTACGAGACAACTTGTGAGATCGACTCGATTAACACTCGACTGGTTTACTAAAGCTTTAATCATATATATAGTCTCAATCATTTGTTAACCTCCTCATTTACACAAACATATCTCAACCATCTACATTAGTTTCCTAATGAGTTACTAAAGTTTTAAACATTCTGAATGATCATATTTCATAAATATTTTTATTATAATAAATTAACTCTAATCATATTTCATAAATATTTTTATTATAATAAATTAACTCTAATCATATTTCATAAATATTTTTATTATAATAAATTAACTCTAATCATTTTTCATAATATCAATATTAATACTATAGGAGGTTTACAAATGATCTCTATCCATATATACGAGTGTTTTGTTTGAGAGGGAGAAAGAAAAAAAAAATGCAGTCCACCGTATTTTGTCTGTTTTATTTCGAGGAAAAAGAAGTCATGATTAAAAAATAACTCATGATTGCAATTGCAATTGCCAATATCAAACATGTTCCTTCCAAAATTGGTGCATATCACATGTACAGAATCAAACATCAGCTTGCTTTGGCTCCTGCTTTCTTTCCTTTCTTTTGCTTGTGCTTCAATTGACTGAGGCCTGCAGCAGAGACTTTGACGTTTCCGATAATGGCAGCCACAAGCTCTGGGTCTGTACATGCCTTCATCAACTCTTTCTCTCGTTGAGATGCTTCCATCATGTGACCAAACAAATTCATCGCCATTTTTGCAGCTATAATAAAAACCAAACCAAATAAATATATATATTCTCTTATATACAGTAGCTTTTATACTAATATTCTCTTATATAGTTAGTAATATATACAGTAGCTAGTAGGTGATGTTTGAAATACCTTTTCCTTTCTTTGCTGTTCCAGGGATTATCTTGACACGATATTTATATGATTGTAAAGCAGCGTAAGGAGCACAGACAGGCACAGCATATAAAAGAATATCGTTTGGTAGAGGAAGCCCTGTCAGATAATCCACATCTGTCAATTTCTCTTTCTCATCTTCACCAATCTCCTTTATATCATCTTCTTCCATTGCCATCCTCTCAGCTTCATTAAGACCATTACCATTCACTTCATCTGGATGTTCTCTACAATCTTTAGACAGATGTCCTACCTTTTTACATTTGTAGCATATTTTTGGAGGAGGAGGAACATCTTCATTCCCTGCTTACAACATAAACACAATCCAGTCAAATTGCAGATTTCCAAGCAAAGATGATGAACAACCATTGTCAGCAGATATTTGATACATACCGCCTACAGATTTCAACTCTGTGCTTGTAGATACTGCTTCGCTCTCTACATCTTGTTCATTCACTTTAGCTTTTCCAGCAGACTGCAAGTAGATTGGCTTGTCACTCAATATTATAAATGTTTTATGTTTGAAAGACAAGGGGGAATATTAAGCATGCAAAGCAACTAATAGACTCACAAAAGGCACCTAATACTTCATATATTGGCCTAGTGATAGCCACTATAATGCAACTTAATATACTCACAGCAAGTAAAGCCATTCGGATTTTCCTTTCTTCCTCGTCTTGATCCGCATACTTTTCTTTCATCTTCTTCAGTTTACTCTTCTGCCCACGGCTCACTTTTCCACCACCATCTACCCTTAAATTTGGGACATCTTTTTGTGGCTGATGGTTGACTTTATTGTTTTTCTCCGCGTCTTCTTTCCCTTGACCAGCATTTCCGCCATCACCATGCGGTTGCCCTTTCTTGAGCTTTCTTCTTTCAGCTTTGGAGATATAAGGTTTTTCCCTCACTGTTGCTTTCTTCTCCTCATGATTATTTATCTCTTGTTCCACTTCTGAAGCATGAAGCCCATATTTTTTAGCAGATGAGGCAGCAGATCCAAGCTCAAGAGCTCTATCAAGGAGATCCTCAAGTTCAGGGGACACAGTTGCAGCAGATGTCTCCAATCCATCATCATTAATACTGCGACTAGCCTCCTCTTCGACAGTAACTTGTTGCAGGTTGGTGGCTTTGACATCAGAGAAGCTCATTTCATGAGTAGAACTAGTTTCAGAGGATAAACTCGTCAATTTCTGTTTATCTGTCGGGAAATCTGAAACGTTTACTGGATATTCTGCTTCTGGTGCTTCTCTCTCAGAACCAGAATCAGACAATTCTTTAAAAGGCTCACTGTCTTCATCAGCCTCAATCATTCCATCCTCTTCACCCCTTACTCTCCTTTCATTCAGATGAGACCCCAAGGAACTCTCATCCAAGCGGAATAATATGCCAAACCCCATGATTAGAGGATGAGGAGGAAGAAAATTCTTCTTCCCTCTGATCATGAAACTACCAACTGTAAGATATTCACCAGTAGGAGCCGTTTTGCTCACCTGCTGTGGATACACCCACCATGCACTAGTAACAATCTTTGAGTTCCATGCTTGGCTGTGGCAGACCTACGTCAAAAGATAAATAAAGTTGATCATCCCCATATCACTCTTACAAGCACAGAATTCCCAGAATTAACTCTTAGTAAAGTGCATACATCATGAGCAAGATGAAACTGACTGCAAGGGTTCTATAGTTGGAGAGATCCGATGCACTGTGTTGGGTTTCAAATTTCTGATCCAATTTTTTTGTAAAATAACTACTAGACCCATCTACATGCTCAAATATAGCATCTCAAATGAAATAAGTCTTTGGCTTTGCAATATATAAAAAGAAAGCACAACTAAAACGAAGGCAGCTTTGTACTCGGTTCAACTAAGGCACCTTACTAAATCCTCATACGAGTATTTGAAAACCATATAAGGTACAACTTCAGGCACAAAAGATGCATGGTTCCAATGGAATTTCTCCTAGTCGGTCCAATCTTTTTGATTGTCAAGTTATTTACTAGAATAACAAATATTTTACGAACATTTATAAGAGCCTCAAAAAATCCCTCACCGAACCTCTTCTGAATCGGAAATTTTAACCTCAAACAATTCTATTTTCAATCAGCCAAGAATATTCTTAAACTCCCTATGATAGAATATTCTGTAAGTGATTTAGCTTTTAGAACATACTCCAACAGATGACAAAATTGTTTATTTGTTTGCTGTCATGATTATTTAGCTCTATTGACATGAAAATTGCTTGTAACATCCTAATAGAGCTTTCAACAAATACCAATGTCCTTCAGAATTCTCTCTTTTAATAGTATACGATCAGTACAATTTAGCGGTTTCAGTCCTCTAAGACCACAGAACAACCAAGGTTGATACCACTACTGGCAACCTATCAGCATTAGTCATAAAGAAATCAACAGTTTGCAAGTACTCACAGTGAAAGATCCTGCTTGATTCAATGTAAGAGGGGGTACAGGGCTATCAGGCTTGTGATTCTTAATCACGGTACTAGAAGCTCCATGCAGTTCTGCATGGACATACCTGTTCATCATCAAACCATCAATATCAGCCTAAAAATCATCACTGAATAATAGCATGACAGTCAATAAAATTTTGTAGTCAACTTCAAATATCCTCATAGTACTTGCCAATAAAATATTATGTCAAGCTAATTAACAAAGAAATGAAACAATTTATCTACTGGGATAAAAGCTAGAATCATGGACTTGAAGTGTCAACCTTTCTGCATATATAACCTCCAATACACTTATTACAAGAGCAAATGAATAACTTGACGACATTACTACTGGTCAAGATATAATTAATTTTATACTTAATAAGATTTACATGTTTTGATGCAATAGTTGGGTTTTGAATTCGACAAGAATAGAGATATTCCTAGATTAGCATAGCTGGGTTTGGTAACACTTTTCTCTTCCTTTCCATATGGTTTTCTCCAAAACAAGAGCAGGGGTGAGAAGTGTGAGCAATGGGAATGCAATAATCAAGCAGCGGTGCAGAGATTTTGCAGTCATTACAATTAGTTATGTTCAAAGAAAAGAGCTCAAAAAAAATGTAAATTTCATTCAGGCAAGACACGCAGTAATGCACTATGCTGCACCCAGTTAGAAGTTACAATTAGCAATATGCACTCACAGGTCTCCTTTTGACATGTAACGCTTGACTATCATCTCATTTTGTTGAGCATCACGTCCACTGATAACCAAATAATTCTCACTGCTGATGAACCAATTGAACTTTTCAAACCAGTGCACTTTTCGTATATGTGAAATGGCAGCAACAGATTTTTCCTGATAATTTCTCCATAAGCATAGTCAGTAAATCTGACAGTGAATCATAAAAGTTGACAAGAAATCACCTAAACAGCATAACAGAGGCTAAATTAAATAGTAAAACGATCTTACAATGACAGTATAACTTTTCAGTTGGCTTTGTTTGAGTCATAAAATTATCATTATAAAATAGAAGTGCAAACTAAAGAAAAAAAATCATAGTGCTAGAAATCAAGTAACTGTGACAAATGCTAATAGTCAAACAGATTATTGCAAGCTGTCGATAATTCCCAACAAGCAATCTATGTGAATCTATTAAATGTCATATGTTTATAACCATGCCTACCTTAACGGCCCCATGTGCATCATTAGGTTAGGTGAATTAAATTTCATTAATCAAGACATCTTGACCAAACACATAGTAGATGTGTTTATCAATGATAATATGATATATCTGAGTTGCACAAGAAATTTGGATGTCAACAAAGTAATTATGATGTACTAATTAGGACGTGGTTAAATGGATAGGTGAGTTGCGGCCTGTGGGGTAGTCTTCACTCAATGAGAAGGCATGAGCTTTATGACAAAGGCAATGTAGATTAGAAACAGTAAATGCCATGGAACTTCTCTTCTGGTGTCAATAAATCAAAAACCAAAACAAGGTACAGAGACAACATATGAAATTAAGGACCATTATTTCTAGGTGGCAATACATGGCCAACGGTAATATGTACACATTCAACTAAAAAATGCATGATGATATATTACCTGAGAGAGCTGTTGACGCGTTTTCTTTTCAGCAGCCTTAAAGGCCTTTGCATGAGCTGTAAGAGTCTTTTCTTGTTTGCTCTCCTGTTTCTTCTTTTGCTCATACCACCGCCGAGCATTTGCATGCGCAGAAAGTGCTAGATCAACTTCCACCTAAAGAGTGAAAACCATGCATTTACAACAGTAGGTCGTAAGCGAGAGAGCAACCCTTTTCATATTAATAAAAGTGGGTAAAGTGGGCAATGCTATAGACAAAAACCGTAATTTAATAGGGGATATGAGATCTGTTACATGAAGAATACTATCTATCAACAAAGAAATTGAATGCTTTAAGTAAAATAGATAACCCTCAGTCATTTTTACTTTGAGAAGTTTATCATTAGAGATGAATACTTGCGCTAGCGTCTAGACTTTAGACTAAGAAAAAAGATGATGTGAAGAGCACTCATGGATCTGAAAAGAAACATAAAGCAATAGATGCAAACGAAAGTGCATTAATCAACATTAAATGTTAGAAAGTGGAAATGTTAAAGATAAGATGTCCAAGTAACACCTTTTCGACAGGTTGAGTTATTTCATCATCGTCCATTTCATCAAGATTATTACTCAATAGCAGAGTCATGGAATTTCTTTCAAGATGTAGTTTGTCGATAAGACCTGCAACAGGATTTCCAGATTTCTTCTCCTCTTTCACCATGCGAGTTAAATCATCCCAACTCATGCCATTTGCAAGAGCTACTCGAACAGCCAAGATAGCAGCATCCACGTCCTCTAAATTGTATTCTATAAGTTCTGCCATTGTAACAGAGCGATCAACTTCTTTCTTCAGTACTTGTACACGGTTTTCCTGTAATAAAAACTTTGAATAAGCTAACAAAATTTATGATGTTCTTTGATGAACAATTTTAAAGGCACACACTAACTATTCTACATACTAGTGCGGTAGTGCCGCTTTAAAAACTACACGTACGACACATCTTATATGTATTTTACCTATTCCGAGGCAATCCTAGTTGTTAGCTTCTTGTTATATAAGTCACTTTGGAGGGCTTACAGGTTTTGTTCACTTATATTGCATCTCCCACCTCATTTTTGTACATAAATACAACTTCAACTTATCTAGAAGACAAACAGACTTTTCAACAATCCAAACAAATGTGAAAAATACATTGTTGGACTTTTGAAATAATTAAGATAAAACCAACATGGAGAAGTTTTATGATTCACATCCCGGTCCTCTCTTCGGAAGGATGCAAACATATTCATTCTAGCGAAATGAACCTCAGGTGAAAACAAATTTCGAGTTTTTCTGTTGAACAAAAAGATACATGTGTGCATGCACTATTCATAAGAAAAATGGGAAACCAAGAGGTAAAGGATGATAACAGAGTCTATATAGAACCTGATCGTTGCGGATTTTGGAAAGCTTCTGCATTGCAGAACTCTCTTTTGCTTCTTGTTGTTGTTCAACTCGCTGGCTCTCAATCTTACTATAGAATTCATCCAATGCAGCATCAAATGTCTCAAATTTCATAGAAACCCTTGATTTTAACTGATTTAACAATAACGGGCAGAACTCATCATAAATCTGCAAAAAGAGATCAAAATGTGTCATGAATATCAATGTAGAAGAAAGGTCTCGCTACTTCCAAAAGATGAAAAGAGTGTTTTATTTATTTCTTATACGCACATCTAGAAGAGTAGTTAAAGTAAAACCAGATGCTAAAAGCTAGAAGAGTAGTTAAAGTAAAACTAGAAACCTGAGCTTGTGCGTGCAAACAAAAAATAGGTTGAAAACAAGTGGAGAATTTACTTTTAAGAAGTGGTTCAAGCAAAGGTCAGGATAACTCAAAGAGCTTGATTATTCGTTTGACGACGTCACATAAAATTAAAACATCAGACACAAAAGACATTTGGAAGAAAGAAAATTAGATGAGGCTACAGAACATGACTTTATTTATATGAAGATAGACATGTTTATTGTTTAGATAGTTTCAAACTTACTTGATTCACCTCACTAGATTACTTGGCACTCCCACCATTCCAACAGAATAATCCGTTGCTTCCAAGTGTCAAACCTATGACTTCTATTTAAAACTAGCAGATATTCTTCAACTTTATAAGGAAATTGTGATAACTTCATTAAATTTCGTAGAATGTACTACAGACACAAAAATAACTGAGGCTAATTTTACTATTAGTATTATTATAAAATTGTTACAAACATTGGTTAGAGACAAAACGCAACCTGATCAGCGCCAGACGATTCAGCAGGGGCTTGATCCTTTCCCATCTTCTTCTGCTGCATTAAGATGTATCCTTCTGGAATTTTGGCACCTGATATAACATCCTCCAGCCAGTCCTCAAACCTCTTAACAGCTTCAGAAAGAGTCTGAATGCTACCATCCTCTAACTTCAGGTCCTTGGAAACTTTCAAGTTTGGAGCTAGGCCAGCATCTAATATAATATGTTCTGATAGTGCTGGTCCATAACCCAAAGCCTCCCCAAGAACAACCTTCAATGTAGCTTGTTTGGCATGGGCACCATCCTTCTTTTTATTAGAATCATTGGACTTCACAGCCTTGTGGCGGCCCTTCTTCACTTGTGGTGCAACAGGTGCGTGATTTCCACCTGCACCATCTTCCACATGTTCATTACTTTCTTGATTGTTAAAGGATGTAAGGGTTTCCTGTAACTTTGCACCATCAGCCCGTTCAAAGACTCTACAGATTTCAACTGGATAAGGATGCCGTGCCATGATTGCAACCCCTTTATCATCATCCCTAAAACAAGTTAGTTAATAACTTTGTTCAATTCATGGAGAGAGGTAAGACTATGAACAAAAGGACAATCAATTACATTTGTGGGACAATAATACAAGAAAGATCTCAAGCTATCATATTCAACTCCCAATTAATAACCAGGCTCAAATGGCTTTCTCTAGTGCCCTTGTAAGTTATGGACAGTAGCTCCTTACTAGACGTAACAGACAGAATGGTGAGAAATACAAAATCCTTCTAAACTTGGGAACTGCTACTATTGTCTAGAGTAATCATCTGACCAAGCAGTTCACACAAACATTAATTTTTTTACGGTGGATACAGGTTTCAGAAGATATGATTGGCATATCACCTGCTAGCAAAACCCGGTAATAATTATGGAACACCAATCATCACATACTTTTTCTTAGTCAAAAGATGGGAAGGCTCCATTCGTGCAGCTGTCACCACTAGCATAATATAGAGTAACAGGTAGGTTGTTCAGCAAGTAAGGGAACCACATGGTTTGATGCTTAATTACCGTTACCATCAAGCTTTAACAAACAGATATCAAAAACAGAGAAACCTAAAGACATGTAACATATTGAAATATAACAAAAAGCTAGAAATGAAATAAACCTGTGTGATCGCAGAAGAGTCATAACCATGAATTCGGAATCGGTGAGGAGTATGTTCCCTTGTGCATATAGCTCCAATATAATATAGTGAGCATTAACACCAACCCCAAACTGAAAGAGAATTATCTGTTCACATAGTACAGAAAATTAGATGCATCACAAAAAAGATAATACAATAATCAATAAGGAAGAATCTGACTTTAACCAAGATTTACCCGATCATATCCAAGCTGTCGTACATCCTCAAGCCTTCTAGTTCTGATGTGTTTTCGCAATTTGAGAGTGAACCCAGAAGGAGTATTACTTTTATCCCTAGAAACAACATAGAAACCAACATATAATAATTCAATAACCTATTTTGTAACCCTCCCCGAATAAAGATAGGTCATGACAAGTGTGGAGGCCTGAGATATTGATTAGAGATGGTAGATTGCTTTTTTTGTATTTATGCAGTGTCTGAGACACATTAATCTTCTTTTTTGCTGGATTACACATGCAAGGGATTTTCCCATTTGGTTCTATTTTTTCAATTACCAGATTGACTATCATGCTGTTGTCTACACTCTAAACTCTAATGTTTATACACTAATTATGGATGCTCGATTAACTGTATTTCGTGAAAAAGGTCTATGTTGTTATAGCGGTCAAAATCTGAAACTGGGGTTATGACTGTGATTTGATATAGCGGTTATGCCGATGGTAAAGCGTCAATGAGAGCTTACCTGAGGTAAGCTGTGGTATGCAATCTTACACCGCTTTCCATCAGCAACAAAACCTTCTCACTCTCTCCTGACTCGGTAATTCCACTGCTATTCATCAACTTGAATACATATGTCTGCAAACCATGATCCATAAAAAACCCAAGGTATCAAAAACCAAAGTAGCTACTTCCAGCTATAGTTTAGAAGCTGCTCATTTTTCTTATCAAGTACTTAACAGTATATAAAATAATTCTTAACCAAGGTGTCTATATGCCTGCATATATATCAGCATCAGTCAATGCCATAACAATTACCAACTCCATTTTTCGGATATTCAAATAAAAAAGACTGATGAGTAACTTCAAATTATTGATACACTTGGAAAACACTTGAAGAAAAAATTGATAAAATACACAGATCCTTTGTGGTGTAAGACTTAAGAAATGCTCTTGTTTTTTACTACCGTCCTCTTGAACCTAATAACAAATACAAAGTTATGTGAAGTCTGATTTCTTGAATTTAAAAAATCAAAGTTGTGCCCAAACGTGCAGCTATATAATTGAAGAAGCAAGTGAATAAGTTCCACTTAGACAGTTAATAAGTGGCAATATTCTTCATCATGGATAATTGATCCTTACTCAGTTATTTAAGAACCGACCTTGAACTCTGATAGCACACTGATAAGTGCCTTTATACAGTCAAATAAGAAATAATCTGGAGAAGATACATCTAACATAATTAGGGTTTCTACCTTGGGAGAAAGATCGTAGACATTAGAAAGGCGCATCCCGATTAACCGACGTAAGCATTTGACTTCGGCGGCCACATCCGCCGTGTTCATCCGAACCTTCACCATCTCTCAATAGCTTGCTAGCTTGCTTGTTTGAAGCAAAAATCACACACACACACACACACAGAAGACAACGATTTGAAGATACAGAAGGAAAAAGAAACAGGCAGTTTGCTTGCAATACAGAGTATCGTGACTTTAGGGTTGATACATTTTCATTTTCATTTTCATTTTCATTTTATTTTATTTTATTCAGTAATTTTGATTTTCTTTCTTTGTTGATTATAACATAAATAAATAAACAATTTTTCAATACTTAAAACATAAAAGAAAATTTGGAATTCAAAAATAACAAAGTATTGTTTGAGCATTCATTTCCACTACCGATACATTCATCGTTGCTTGTTGTTATCGATCGTGACATCTTTATTTAATCAACATAAGCATTAATTGTATATAAACCATAAATCTTGTTTGATCGTAGTGAGGGATACATACTAATATACGACTACTTATAATAAAACATGTACCATGTATATATATATTTTTTTTTTGAAAAGAACTCAACATAAGCATGTAATTAAACAAATGAAATTGGTCGCTTGAACATTAATCATCCTCTCTCGCACAACCTATCCTATTATCATATGATAAAAGCTTACTAGAAACACTTGTAGTACTGTATTCAAATCTTAAACCCAGGTTTAAGATTAACTCATAACACATTTCTCTTAAACCATAATGGGTTGATTGGATCTTACATAGTTGTGTCAAATCGCTAACAATAGTCATGCATAAATCAATATGTCAAACTCTTACTAATCGCTCACAATAGTCACGCATAAATCAATATACTCAATACTGCCGTGATAGACTTTTCCCATAAATCACATAACAATGTCAAATTCCCACACAACCATATGTCAGATGCAAGTCAAACTTTGCATGCTAAGGCTAATTTTGTGCTATAGTTTAACTATTTCAATATGTTCCACATAAAATATTCATTCTTTTCTCTCATAATCTTTTTACATCAAACCCCTATATTACAATGATATGGCATGTAAAGCATTAATAAAACTAATCGTCTTGCACTAATTAGGGTTTAAGTAACACTTAAACCGTAAAACAAGACATTGAAACATACCTTAACATGTTGATAAACACATCTAAGATAACTAGTCCGTTGCATTACGTATATTGCTTATGTGGTTTGTTTTCTATGTCAAAGTTACCCATTTTCTCTCAAACTCTTACTTAATTTCAATGGCCTTGCAAAGGCATGAGGGAGAACTCTCCATTATTCATGGATTTTAGATTATAGAACCTTCCTCGACCATTTCCTCTTTCAATTCTCGGCTTCAAATGAACTTACGTTCATTTCCTTGACATTTGGTTTATTACCATATGGCCCCTAAACCTCAAATTTTGAACTTTTACACTACTGCTCCTTGAATATCAATGGATCATTCAGAGAATCATTGGATAATTTGTATCAGGAAAATGTCCGTGGACAAAAGTCTTTTATTTACTCGTGTGGTTATGATGCTTATTTGCGCCGAGGGAAAAAAATGCAAAGCTATCCTTTTTAGCTCAAGCTATTATATTTTAATACTTAGTACTCAATGATATGCTAAAATAAAGATAACATTGATTTAGTACTTAATTTAACGAGAATATATTGTTGTTAGTTAAATGTCTAAAATGAACACAAATAAACTATAAAATTTGTTTCATATCAATGTCTTACAAAGATTGTTGTTAGAATATGTAAAACTCTATGTTTCTAAAAGAGCCCATATAGTTAATTGTGAAGGTCGGGTAAAAACATTTATAATACTTTATCTATAATATATAGAGAGTGAATAAAAAAGTCAAAAGTCAATATTTAAAAGAAAAAACAAGTACAACCGGTTTTACAAACAGAAAAATTAGATTCATGGATGTAAACACTAAACACATATTTTCCAAAGGCATTCCCCAAATGTGATTGGTATGGAATTTCCTAGATACAAACTTTGGCAATTAACATCAACCTTATTATTGCATAAACATAACAAATGTTATGATTTTCCAAATTTCCATTAGCAAATGACTTGAGATATAATATAACTAAAGAGATATTTGAGAAAAAACAATGATTTTATTTTTATTTTTATTCATATATGTAATAATCTAAGTTCTTAATTAAACTAATATTGGGGTTAAGAAATTAATCAATGGGTTTGGGCTGTTTTGGGGCTCAAAGCCCATGATATTTAAAAGAGTAAAATTAGGGTTTTTGCCTTATTAGCATTCTCAATTATTATTTTCAGCAATTGTAAATGTGTGTATGGTTTGCCTTTGCCTTGAGAGATGTTTAGAAAAAGAGGAACCTTGGAGAAGAAGAAGAGAGCGTCATTAGCATTCTCAATTGTCTGATTTTCTATTTTCATAATGTCATCGGCTATCAATAATCACATTTTTCTTTATGTCAAACAATCAAAAATGTAAAATGAACCCTATAAAAAGTTTTGACTTTTAGTGTATAAGAGGCAACAAGTATATGGGTTGATTCAATAGTGATTTTATTAAGCAAACTTGTACTCTTAACATTTAATTAGCAGATTTCTCTATCTTCTAACATTTAATGTTGATTTTTTTTCACTTTTAAGAATTTTTTGAAGAATCTCTTTTATCAAGTAAATGAAAACAAAATTTTAAATTATCTGTTAATTTAAAGAATTATTAGATAATAATTTAAGGAACCCATCATTTTACAAATATTGAAAACCATATCGTTATCTACCTATGATGTGTAAAGAGCAGATGGATCAACATAATTAGTTGTTGTATCTTCATCATAAATTGTCATTTAAAATGAAAACACTACAAAGATTAATGTTTTTTTTTATTCATTAAGAATAATAAAGCTATTGATTTATTATTATGAGATGACACAAAATTAATTTGGTGGATGTATACAAAGTTACAAACTCCAAGTCAACCACAAAATCTTGAAACTTGGTACGTTATTAGGCTTAAACGACAAAGCCAATATTTTGTATGAAAATCATTAAGAACAACTAAAAACAAATGTTTTTTTCGATAAAATAAGATTTATATGTCATAATAAATTTTGTATTTTTTTACGGGTTTTTTTTTACAATCTATGTTATTGTAATGATTATAAATTTGTTAGGCATTGTGGATGTAATGCATCATTATCGATTAGGTATTTCTGTTTCTATAAGATATGAAAAACTGCCAATAAAAAATACAACTTATCGTCCATTTGTTAAATAGAATTTTCATATGCACAATAAATAAATATGTGGTTGTGGTGTGTGAATGAAAAAATTAGAGTAAACTACATACTTGGTCCCTAGGGTTTATTGGTTTTAACAGTCTGGGTCCCTAAAATGAAATATCTATGACTTGCATCCTCGTGGTTTCCATTTCATAACGTATTGGGTCCCTAAAACTAACTTTGTTAGACTTTTTCTGTTAAGTAGGTTAAGTAAGAGGGGCATTTTGGTCATTTTAAGTTTAGGGACGAAAAACCACAGGGACCAAACATGTAACTTCCTCTCTATATATTTTATATATACTTAATAATTAATAATTAACGATATATATATTGTATATAATTTATCACCATAATTTTCACAATTTTTTATAACCTATTGTTTTTTTTATTACAACAATATATTTTTAATTTTGTATTTTTATTATGGCATGATAGTTAAATTTTTCTTTATTATAGCAATATATATTCAAATTATTTTTTTTATTATGGCATTATAGTTACATTTTTATTTATTATAGAAACATATTTTAAATTATTTTTTTTATTATGGTATTATAGTTAAATTTTTCTTAATTATAGCAATATATATTCAAACTATTTTTTTATTATGTCATTATATTTACATATTTTTCTTTATTATAGCAATATACTTTCAAATTGTTTTGTATTTAGACATTGTATTTTTAGTTTTTTTTAATTAAATTATATGAAAATTATATATTTTAATGTAACATATACGAATGTTTTTTTCCTTAAAAAACATAAATTTTTTCTAAATAAATTACGTGGCATAGATAAAATGGAACATCAAATTTTTAGATAGTTTCCTCACTTTACCTTCCGAGTATCCATACATTTTTAAAGGAATTCTTAAAAAATAGATGAAAAACATAATATAGGTGGTATATGAACAATCGGGAGAGAAAACGATGAAGTTATTAAAAAATAAAACAAAATTATTCATTAATATAACAATATTTAGAAAATTTGTAAAACACATTTTACATTGCTAACGTTTAAAAAATGTTAAAAAGTATGTGTTTTTTGAAGAAAAAAAAATGTGTCTGTTTAAATAATATGTTACATTAAAATATTTAATTTTCATACAATTTAATAAGAAAAATTAAAAATACAATGTGTAAAAAAAAGAAATAAAAGTATATTACTATGATAAAAAAATGTAACTATAATGCAATAACAAAAATACAATTTGAAAATATATTATTTTAATAAAAAAACGAAAAAAATGTTATAATAAAAAAAATTGTGAAGTATTTGATAAATTATAATATATATATATATATATACCCACAATATATATGTTATGAATTATTAATTATTAAGTATATATAAATTATATAGAGAGTAAATTACATGTTTGGTCCCTGTGGTTCTTATTACATGTTTGGTCCCTGTGATTCTTATTACGTGTTTGGTCCCTATACTTAAAATGACCAAAATGCCCCTCTTACTTAACCTACTTAACAGGAAAAGTCTAACAAAGTTAGTTTTAGGGACCTAATACGTTATGAAATGGAAACCACGAGGATGGAAGCCATAGATATTTCATTTTAAGGACCCAGACTGTTAAAACCAATAAACCCTAGGGACCAAGTATGTAGTTTACTCAAAAAATTAATTAACGTTGTGTACTTGAATCCAAAGAAAAAATAAAATAAAAGAAATTGAAGAAAAATAATTAAGAAACAAAAAAGAAAGGAGACCCTCTTTGTTTTTTTTTGTGTTCTCAAAAATGAGATAAATTTTTATGTTTTTAAATAAAAGGATAAAGGAAATAAAATATATATTTTTAGTAATATATTTCTTAAAATTATATTATTTAGAACAAAAATTCGGGTAGTTTTTATATTGTTTTAAATAATTTTATATTTATTTTTTTCTTTTCCTTCCACGTCACGTTTGGGAGGAAGTTACTTTTGAAAGGAAACTAAACTTTATTTTTCTCAACTTTATTTTTCTCTCATTTTCTCTCCTAAAAAAGTTTTGAGAACACAAAATTTTTATACTTTCTTCGGCCTTCCCACCCTCTCCTTTCTTTAATAAGGTGAGTTTTGAGAGCACAACATAGATACAGGGGTGATTCATATTGGAGTTTGAATATATATATATATATATATATATATATATATATATATATATATATATATATATAGGGTTAGGTTCAAATGTGAACTCAATTTTGGCTGTGAACGTGAGGACGAATCTCAGCCACACATCTTCGGTTATGGTGGACGCGATCACAGAGGATTGACGCGATTCATGGGAGGGTGGAGATTATTAAAGGAGGGGAACCAGGTCAAAGCCGCCTTTATTGACCGGATAAGTGGCTGAGATTCGTCCTCACGTTTACAACCAAAAATGAGTTCACATTTGAACTTTCCTCTATATATATATATGTATGTATATGGGGTAGGGTATAAACGATTCGAGTTTTCAACGAGCTACTCGAGCTCGAGTCGATCGGGAACACAAAATAGGACTCGCGTAACTTAATGAGCCGAACTTTACGAAACTAATGTTTGACTCGGAGCGTTCGATAACTCGATTAAATTTTTCGAGTCGAGTCGAGTCGAGCCGAGCTGACATATATTTATTAACCATACAATAAAAATATAAAAATTATCAGGCTCAAGTCGATAACCGAGTTAATCGATCACGAGTTCGAACCCATAAACGAGCATTGAGCTCGATAACTAAAATAATATTCAAGCTTGAGCCTAGTATTAATTTTAGGAACCCGACTCGATTAACACACTATCTTATTCAACTCGACTTGTTTACACCCCTATATTACTTAATTAATCAACACCTCCTGTATATCCCCTTAACTAAACCATCCATATATATTATATTCTTATTTTTCTCCACAACAATTCATATATCAGTTATGTATTCCTATATTTTATTTTAATTAAATTACTTGACATAAAGTCATCAATAACGAATGGATGTTTAGGGCATCTTCAATAAATATCCTAAAAAAAAATTAAAATAGAGAATTAAAAGGTAAAATCTCTAAAAAAAATTACACTCATCTCCAACAGATTTTTTAAAAAGAATTCTAAAATAGAAAATCAAAAATTAAAATCTTTAAAAAAAATTACACTCATCTCCAATAGATTCCCTAAAAAATTTCCAAAATGGAGAATCAAAAGGTAAAATCTCTAAAAAAAAATTACACTCTCCAACAGATTCCCTATTTCGGAGAAATCAACATTAATTATAATATTAAAATATTACTTTCATCTATTATAATATTATTTCTCTCTTCAAATATTTATTTTTAAATTTTCCTATTGGTTGTCTCATCATGTAATCATTTTTAGGTGTTCTTCAAATTTAGAGAAAAAAACCTTCTTTCTCCTATTTTCTCTATTTTGGAGATTGTTTTAAGCAATCTATTGAAGTTAAAAAAAATACATTAAGGCATTGTTTGACAAAAATAAGTTAGCTTATAAGCTAACTTATTTTCTGAGTAATCGTTTGGATGCACATAAGCTAGCTTATAAGTCAGCTTATAAGCTAGCTTATCGATAAGCTACTTGGAGTAGCGTATGAGGAGCTTTTTGACGCTTTTTCCAATTATACCCCTAACTAATATTATTTATTTACTTTCAACATGCCCTTTTTGGTTATTTCACATGCTCATAAGCTAGTTTTTGGCAAACATAACTTATTCATCGCCTAAATTTTATCACTACTGCCTAGCTTATAAGTCATCAGCTACCTTATAAGTCATACGCTAGTTTATCAGTCATAAGCTAGTTTATCAGCTAGTTTGTCAAACATAGCCTAAAATTTCCATTTTCTTCATTTTCCTTATTTTAAAAAAGTTATTGAATATGCTCTTAATAACTTTTTAGTTAAATTAGTCTTTTCTTCGTCTTCTTGTCCCATGCAAGTCTCTTTAGAAATTCCTCGATAGTCTCTAAAAGTAACATTGAATACTTGCTTGGAATTATTAACTTAAAAAAAACCAAAATTGACAATTCATTTTAGTTAAAATTTAATGAATATATATATTAGTTAATTAATTATCAAGAAAGGTGTTAATTTTAATTTCATAATTAAAATAAATTATTGAATAAGATATAGATAAATAACTTAATGTAAAAGATTGTGGCTTTATATATTCATGAAGAAATAATTAATACAAAGTGAATAACAAATATATTTTCCATTAATTACACCAAATTATAATGTAAAATTCATAGAGAGGAAAACAATAGAGCAGGGTTAATCCTAATTATAAAGAAGATCTTGATTGTGCTAGCTAACGCAAAGCAAAGATCGTAAACAACACCAAATCAAATATAAAAAGTCATATACATTTTTCCCATGAATTAAAAAGTGAGGTAGCTAATTAATCAATAACAAAGCTATCAACATTTACATTTTAATTACCAAAATTTCCCTTGTCATGCAAGGGACTTGTAGCCCAACCATCTATATAATTAAACCTATATATATATATATATATGATTGGAAATAGAAAAGGAGCTAGGCGTGAAGTAACACCAAAATGGTTTATCGAAAATGAATTAATATTAATTAGGAAAGCTTGAAGTGATCAAGCCTATTTTCTCCAAGCCTATGAGCATAGGCGTGGGATTTGTATTCGGCCCAAGTGAATGGCTTGTAGAGAAGGGGTTTGTTTAGTTTGAGTAATTGTGGTGGACATGTGATTGTGGTTTCGAGTGGAGGTCCACCAAAGAACACCATCGACAATCGTGATTCCGTACACGATGTGTTAGTCATGGCTCTATGTCGTGCACTCATGAACCTCCCATTTGTCATAGCCTGCATATTATGTATATATATATATATAATTAATTAAGCTAAAAACAAGCAATAATTGTCTTAATTACACATAGAAACGGTACTACTTATTAATGAAAAACATATATATATTTGTAAATGAAGTAATATATATATATATATATATATATATACCTGTAAAAGGTCACCAACGATGACACAAAAAGCCTGTGGGTCCGGCGTGACAGGTAGCCAATGGCCATTTCCCAATGATAGCTGCAGGCCAGGGACATCGTTGGATGTGAGAAGGGTCAAGATCTGAGGGTCAGAATGCTCTCCAAACCCAATGGGATTATTATCATTATTATTATTATTATTATTATTATTATTATTAGCAGGAGTAGGTGTAGGAGTAGGAGTAGAAGTGCCTGCTGCTGGTGGATAGTGATTGAGTCTGAGGAGCGAGTCAGTGTCTGTATCTGTAAGCAAGGTGGTAAAGACTGAAAGTGGGAGGCCAAGTCCTTTGGCCATCAAACCCAATATCTCACATGCCAACCTCCGAACTTCTGCTATGTAACCATTCATTGTATAACTGCATGCATGCATGTATATAACAAATTATTATATATAAATAAACATGCATTACATACTAATTATAATAAATGTAATTAAATTTATATATATATATATTGATATATTCTGGATATGGACTGAGGAACCATGTCAGCAACAGGAAGATGGGAAAAGAAAACACACACACAGAAACACCTGTTACTACACACAGTAAAAGCTACAATTCTGACATGCACCCACAGTTAAAAAGCAAGCAAAGTAAAAAAGCAAAAGGGAAGGAAATGGAGATAGAGATGGTCTCCAGTTACTTGCTTTTTATGGTAAAAAAGTAGAAACCAAATCCACCATTGTCTTTAACAAAACTGGATACTTGTTGCTCCCTCCCCAGACCCCAATCCAATCCAATTCATTTCATTCTCTTCCTTTCCTTTCCATTATATATATATATATATATATATATATATATATATATATATCAACTACATATTATTACAAATATACATGATTCACTCCATCTACAAAAACAACAACAAGAAGTACTAGCTTCGTTTTTTGTTATAGATGTTCCCCACCACCACAACATCAAATATATACTTGTTTTGATTTATTGATCAAGATATTAAATATTATAATTAATTAAATCATCCTTTAAATTAATTTGCTTCTTTTAATACAAATAAAAATCATCACCAGAACTAAAAATTGCTGTACAAAACTTTAACTCACCACCATCAAAAATGACTTGAGTACACATGCATATTTAAAAAAAATAGTTTTATCTCTAACAGATAATTACATTATATCCAAATGATTGAAACATTCTAAATTTGATATAAAGGCAATGTTATTGGGATCCTTGTGCATGAATTTTGTATGTATATAGTCTTGAAAATGTAAACGGATGATTTTAATGTAAATTCGTAAAAAGAAATTCACTTGGTACGGATATCATATCATCATTTTAACATATAGGGGTATCATTAACCTCCCCTTATATAAATATTAGCTAGATCACTTGATAAGATGTAAAAGTCTCTCCAAACAATTCCATTTGGTATGGTATTCTACAACCATATATATATATATATATCTCATACTCCATCTCTTTTCATTTAAAAATTAATTGCCTTGATTTAATAACCACATTTTATTATCAATTAAAAAATCATTCACTAAATTTCAAGTATCAAATATAGATTAAAACTTGAAAGAAAAAAAATACACTTATATATATAAACAAACATAAAAAAGTTAGTATTTCATGTTTTCTAGTTCACCAACTTTAAGTATATGAAAACAATAATAGTTTTTTTATATGTATATTTGAACCTTTGACTTGTTTGAAAGTCGGGTCTTAACTTTAACACATGTTTATAATTGTCATTATTAAACGAATGACTTTTGCTTACGGACCTTATCCTAGAAACTCTGTCGTTAAATAATGATTCCTTACAAAACCGTCACAAAAGTTGGCGAGTATTTCAAATTAGTGATAGATTAACCAGAAATTCTCTGGAGTATTTTCTCAAAAAACATAAGATTTTACCAGATCATTAGTATTAGTATTTTCTGGATAATCTGTGGTAATCAGCGATGGAAATTTTTCTGGACACTATTGTGAGTAAAAGTGATTTATTTTATCATGTGGTTCACCAATGCTTATTTGGTATAATTTATTATTTCTTTGTAGGAAGATTCATTACAATCTAACATTTAATCATTAGAGAGATATGATTTTGGTTATAAATTTTCTAAAAGATGATTGTTGGATAAAAAAATAAATGTTAGGGAATTCATAAAGTGATAAAGCTCTTTAATGTAAAAAAGAATGAAAACAAGTATGGAGTTGTAGAAGAAGAAAGTATTTAATTATTTGATTTGATTGTTGACTTGTCAATCTGAATCTTTTATTGTTGCTTGTACATTGTTTCCCTCTATCACACATCTTCACCACCTATACATGCTCCTATCTACCCCTACTCTCTCTCTCTCTCTATATATATATATATATATATATATGTATATAGGAAAGTTCAAATGTAAACTCATTTTTGATTGTGAACGTGAGGACGAATCTCAGCCACTTATCCGGTCAATAAAGGCGGGCACAGCGCATTCCTCCTTTAATAATCTCCACCCTCCCATGAATCGCGTCAATCCTCCGTGATCGCGTCCACCATAACCGAAGATGTGTGGCTGAGATTCGTCCTCACGTTCACAACCAAAATTGAGTTCACATTTGAACCTAACCCTTTGGTTGTGAACATGAGGACGAATCTCAACCACACATCTTCGGTTATGGTGGACGCGATCATGGAGGATTGACGCGATTCATGGGAGGGTGGAGATTATTAAAGGAGGAACTGCGTCAAAGTTCGCCTTTATTGACCGGATAAGTGGCTGAGATTCGTCCTCACGTTCACAACCAAAAATGAGTTCACATTTGAACTTTCCTATATATATATATATATTTTGGAGAAATTGTTCATCGTTGTTTTCATCTAAATATTGCTAAGGCCTTGTTTGTTTTCGTTTTCAGCTCTTAATTATCTCTTATGTTTGATTTATTTAGATGTTTTGTAACCATTTCGGAACTGAAATTAGACTTCAGAATTCAGCACCTCTTAAAAAACAAGCGTCACCTAAGTTCATAATACACAGGTCTGCAATAATTACAGTTTATAATAATACCTAGTAGCATTTGAATAACGTTCGAATAGAAATAGTTATAAGGCAATTTAAATAACAAGAATGGTCATTTAAGTGTGCTCTCTATTCTAAAATATATATGATATGTACCCTTATACATTGTCAAATGTCATGTGTATTTTCACCTATTAAATTTTTGCTCTTTATATATTTGTTAAATTGTCTGATTTGATCCTGACATAAAAAAAAAATATAAATAACATTACTTTTTATATTTTTTGGTTGAAAATGCATGTTTTTTAAAATTTATGTTTCGTCAATAATCCCTCTAAAATTCGTAGAAAATTTTCAACGGTATTTTTCGTTGAAAAAATTTCGTTGAAAATACTCAATTTCTAGTATTGAAATTAGAATGGAAGGGATTTGGATTTTTAGAAGGACTTGAAATCTTTAGTGTGTATGATTTATAGGATTGGAATCAAATTGAATTCCATTACTTAGAATTAAATTTACAAAAACAAATGTTGTATATATATATATATTAAATTATTATTACATACAAATCTTATAAAATTATATGAAATATCAACCGGTCCATGGAGATTTCAAAATTCTATGTTCATAGAATTTCAATTAAATCTTTCCAACCAAAAATGAGTTTGTCATGGAATTCAATTTCAAATCTCTTCAAATCAAATTTAATCCTATTATTTAGAAGTAATTTACACAAGCAAATATTGTATATATATATTTCAAATCATTATTATATACAAATTTTATAAAATCATATGAAATATCAATCCGTCCTTACGGAGATTTCAAAATTTTATGTTTATAAGATTTCAATTAAATCTTTTCAGCCACACATAAAATTGTTATAAAATTCAATTTCAAATCTCTCTAAATCAAATTTAATCCTATTATTTAGAAATAATTTACAAAAGCAAATATTATATATATATATTAAATTATTATTACATACAAATTTTATAGAATTATATGAAATATCAATTAGTCCATGAAGATTTCAAAATTTTATCTTTATAAAATTTCAATTATATCTTTTCAACCACACATAAAATTATCATGAAATTCAATTTTAAATTTCTTCAAATCAAATATAATTCTACAAACCAAATGAAACTTAAGAGTATCTCTGGTACATGTTTTAAAAATGAAAAAAAAAATGCAGAATTTTGGGATTTTATGTTATTTTTTGCTGCAAGAGATTTTTCAAAAGAAAAAAAGGTTCCTACATGAAGAAAGCGGATAGCACGTAAAATTATCAAAACTTTTTAAAAATAAATATTAAAAAAATAAACTTTTATTATTCTCATCGATAAGATTTTTTGAAAATAAATATTTGTAATTTTTTTATCTTGTATTAAATATTTTAATATACATAATAAATGTTGGAATCTTAAAAAATAGATCAAGTTAGTATTGAAATTATATAAAACTTTTTTTAAAGTTTGACTTTTTATTTTTCATCTTGAGAAAAATTAAAAAAAAATGTTGTAGTTATTCTGCTAATTAACCTTTATTATATATGTTCATAATATTACAACAAACTTCTAAAGATTAGAGCATTTTTAACATTTAATATTACAACAAACTTCTAAAGAGTAACAAATTTATCTTGAATAACATTTAGGCATTGTTTGATAAAAATAAGGTGACTTATAAATCACCTTATTTTCTATGTACATGTTTGGCAAACTAACTTATGACTTATAAGTTAACTTATTGATAAGTTAGTTGGGAGTGACTTATTAACTTATTGAACTTTTTATCATTTTATTCCGATTATACCCCTGATTAATATTAATTATTATTATTTTAAAACTAGTTTTTTGTCATTTTACATGTTTATAAGCTACTTTTTGCCAAACGTGATTTATTAATCAGCTACCTTATC
The DNA here is from genome assembly GCA_036898165.1 of Silybum marianum. Classification (NCBI taxonomy): domain Eukaryota; kingdom Viridiplantae; phylum Streptophyta; class Magnoliopsida; order Asterales; family Asteraceae; genus Silybum; species Silybum marianum. The sequence goes on along the minus strand of CM072538.1, from coordinate 35,841,999 downwards.
AGTTATAAGTTACTTTATCAGCAGGTACCTTTACCAAACATAACCTTAATTTTAAAGATTCTTTTGATACTAGCTTTTTCTCATGTAATGAGGAAAAAAGCTTTTGGAGATTTGTTGGAGAAAGAAACAAAAATAAAAACTCCATTAAATTAAAGAATTATACAGTATGTGATTAAAATGGCTGTGACATATAGACCCCTAGAAAAAGGGGTGTATGATTAAAATATGAGGTGGTAAGCAATAAGCATCTTAAAGAAGCTCAAATTTGGTAATCCCTTGTAGCTTTCAATTCTTGATATGGACCCATACCTTACATGATCGATGTTAATATATAATAAACTTTATTTATTTATTTATTTCCAAACATAAATATATCCAAATTAATTATGCCAATGCATGCCCTGCTAATGCTTAATGCTTAATGCTTAATGCTTAAGGCTTTGCTTTTCATCATAAAATTTACTTCATGCAATAATATATAATAAAAATAAGAAGCAGTTAATTAAGAAATATATACCTTAAATTTGAAGGAGCGTTGGAGATGAGTTTACAGGTGTTAGCAATGGAGTTTTGATTTGTTTGAAGAAGAAGATACTCAAGCTCTCCTGTGTCACCACTAAGTCCAATGTTTCTGTTCCCATATCCAAAAGGGTTAGCCGGGGCGACCCGTTGTTTGTCGGGTAAAGATTTACGAAAGAAATGAAAGCTTTCATCTTGCATGTTTTTTATAATGTGGTTAGGGACACCATGGTTGATGACTTTGAAGAAACCATATTCTTCACAGGCTTCTACAATCAGCTTTGATACTTTATGTGATTCTTCATTACCATAACAAAGATCGATTGTTGGTATCTTCTTCTTTTCCACCCCAATTGGGCTCATTACTACCATTTCTCTCTATTCTTCACAAATCTTCTTGGAATAAGAAAAGAGTATATATATATATATATTGAAAGAAGAAGAGAGCAAGTATATATATGTAGGGTTTCTTTCTTTCAAGATTGAAGAATATATATATATATATGTATATATATAGGAGGGAGAGAGAGAGAGAGAGAGAGAGAGAGAGAGAGAGAGAGTCTACAAGTGAACACAACAGATGTTGGCATGGGAAAGGAGAGTTGTAAACTGTTTGGAGAGCGACGTTGAAAAATATTCAGTTTTCTTTAAAATATGTAGAAATTTGTTACAACATATTTTTTAAAATTTCTCAAAAATAAATAATTATAACTCAAAATCTTATGAAAAACTTGTTGATGGAAAAATATACTTAAAATCTCTATTTTTAAGAAATCTGTTGAAGATGATCTAGATCTTAAATTATTATTTTATAATATTTTTAATAAATTATTTAAAAATAAAGAATCAAAAGTTAAAATCTAAAAATAAAGTTTGTATTCATCTAGGATAGCTCCAATTTAAATATTATCTATCATTAAAATATTTAATATCTTTTATAAAACAATATTTTTTTCTCCTATAAATTCAATTTCAAAGGTTCTCATTGGTAGAAAAATAAAAAATAATTTATCTTTCATATGTAATTACTTTTTGAGAGTTCTTTAAATTTGTAGAATTTTAACATCTCTCTCCAAATTTGTTTTTCATTTTAGAGAAGGTTTTAGGGAATTTGTTAGAGCAAATATCTACAAAATCTTTATTTTGGGGAATGAAGGTTCACAACATATATTATAAAGAAGATAGGATTAAAGTTTAGCCGGTGTGAGATTCTAACAAGCTCTCCAATGATGGCTAGATGGACATAAATTGTTCTAGAGTGTCGAGAGGAATAGGCATGAGTATATATATATTGTCGGTGATGAGTTTTTAGAGTTCAAATATTAGCTTTGGTACCATGTTAGTATATACATAATCCATTTTAGGGTCCTTTCTAAAAAATCTTTAAGAAGAAAAACGATGTTCCAATTATCCAATACATATGGAGAAGAAATATTTCAGAGTTAATCGACGTAAAGCTTGGATAAAACATGTATATAGTTATAAAATTAGAAATGATTTGAAATTCGTTTGTGGAATGTGGAATATGCCGAGGTTTAAAGAGGGGTTGTTAATTAGAATGATGTATTTTAATACTATTATTATTTTTATTAAGCATATCCGGTGATTGTTTGGAGATAACTTGAATATGACTTGAAAATGTTTTTTTTTTACTAACTACTTGACGTTATTCTCAATCAACTTGTAATGATAACGTAAAAATGCGAGGCCCAATAGGTGGTTTTATTGGGCTAAAAGTAACAGGCTATATCAAATTCAAGGGATAGCTTGGTCACTCACCACCAACCACATACGCCCTTTTCTTTTAACTTTTACTTCCATGTGGTTTATTATGGTTTCATTTTGCTTTCATTTTTATCCTTACAATTTTAAAAGTAGCCGTTAGAAAGTTTTGAGAAGTTACATATTTAATCCTTACCTGGGTAAACGTTTATCAAGTCACATTACCTTACCGGATGAATATGATAAGTACCAAGAATCTTATCTGATAATAACGAGACAAGGACCAACTGTCTTACCCGGTAAGTGAAGGCGACGACTCTTACGACGCTTACCGGGTAAATCGTTGCATACAATGTTGTTTATATGGATTAAAATCTTACTCGATAAGTAAATGATAGTGTTGAATTTTACTAGTAAGCGCTTACCAAATTAGTGTTTGGTAAATGACCCCTTAATCTATCACATTATGGTAGTTATGGTCTTATGGACATGCTTTATTAAATTGATCCCCCCTCCTCTCTCTCTCTCTCTCTCTCTCTCTCTCTCTTTATATATATATATATATATATAGGGTTGGGTTCCGGACTTCCGTTGAGAATGAGAGTTACGGTGAAAAACGTAAGAGGGGACCTCCAACCTTGGATACACATTAGGATGAGATGCATCGAGATGAGGAGTACTGAGATGCACGGGATCAACTCCCTTCTAATGCGTAATTCATGGATGGTTATGAGATTAAAAATGATCAAATGTTCACATCTCTTCTTACACTTGTCACCTTGACTTTCTTCTCACAACACACGATGCTATGCCTATGTATGTATAATTGTATATATAGCTGTGTAGATTATGAGTGTGTTCGTTTTTACAGTACTGAAGTTAAAAGTATGGGCATTATGATATTGAAATGGGGCGGGTGATTAATTTGATAACCATGAGGTACGTACGGACATTTGTGTCGATTGGTAAATATTATATATTTCATAATTAATAACGTAATTAACTCATTGGTTTGGAAAAAAGAAGTAAAGAATAAACATGAGCGGCTAAAATAAAAGTATCATGCATCACCCGGTAAGATCAATGAGAAGATTAATTATAAAGTATAAAATTAAGATAAATGAGAAGATTATAAAGTACACAAGTATATAAAAGATAAATGAGAAGATTATAAAGTACACAAGTATATAAAAGGTAGAATGAAATCAAGTTAAGCTTGACGGTAGCTAGCCTAGCTCTATATATTATTACAAGTTTGGAAACAACATAATTAATTAATATCTATATATATGTAAAATTATAGAGAGATGGAAATATATATATATATATATATATAGGTGGGATGAGGAGGGAAGATTAGCTTAGACCATGCAATTTGTAGTGATCTAGTCTTGCAAGGCCAAGAAAAAGGTCTTACAAGGTCAAGAAATTAATTTAAAAAAAGATTATATAGCTCAGGTAAGGATAACACCATATCTAATACTAATAATAATAATAAAAAATAGTAGTAGTAGTAGTAGTAAGTAGCTTCATGACGATATGACCAGCAACTGCCTTTTGTTTCCTCCAATCCATGCGATGTACCTCTTTAATTAATTAATTTAATTGTTGCTTCAATTCATTTATCAAGAAATGGACTCCTACTCCTACACAAAACATTAAGTAAACCCAAATATTAATCAATTATTTTATATATAATTCATTTGATGATGAAATGGAGAAGAGAAGTTCGATAGAACCTGACACTCACAGTCCAAAAAAGCTTCAAACGTCATCACCCACCCCAGGTACCTGCATCCTCTCCTCTCCTCTCCTCTCCTCTCTCTTATCTTATTATATACATACTTTTGCTTCAATAATATATAACACCCCCCTCTCTCTCTCTCTCTATATATATATATATACAGAGAGAGAGAGATTTATAGACAACGATCGAGAAAGGGAAAGATATTGTCTTAAAGTAATTTATAAATAATGAATTTACAAACAAATAAAGAACTTATACACAAAAAAAATGAATTTACAAACAAAATAAGATGCTATTAATTAAACTTGAAAATTAAATTTGTATAGATAAGGTTCAGGTACGACTTGGATTGGTTTAATGACAAGACCTCACCAACATAGATCACGAGCAATTTATAATGCTTGTCCTTTTCTCTCACACACACATGTATATTAGGAATGAGATAGGTATCGGACCGGAAACGAACCAGGACCAAACCGGTTGGTACCGAATTTTTTTAGAACTAAAAAAAGGACCGAAAACTAAATCGTATGTACAAATTCGGTACCGGTTTTTGGTTCAGGAAAAAGATGATTATGGAAAATAGGTATGAGATCGGTACTAGACTGGAATCGAACCGGTTGGTACCGATTTTTTTGCGCTGAAAATGAGGACCGAAAACCGAATCGGATATACAAACACGGTGTCGGTTTCGGTTAGGAAAAATGGCCCTCTTGTCTCATCCCTAAGAGATATATATATATATATTCACATTATTATTATTATTATTATTATTTTGATAAAATTATAATTATCAAATATGCCATTTGATTATATCAATTATCTATAAATAAGAAATAGAATTACAAATATCTAGTTAATTATACGAAAAGTTGGATATTTCTTAGAAGCATTAATTTTCTTAAGAAGGTCTTAAATTTGTATTTGAATATTAAGAATGTGTGGACATTCCAAACAATAGTACTTTTATTAATGTAATAGAATAGAATAGAATAAAAATTGGAGTTTTGGTTTCGTAGTAGGAATAAAAAAACAAAAAACCTGGCAATATTCTTTTAGGATAATATTAAATAATATATCTCTCTATTGAAAAAAAAAAAAGAATTGAGGTGGAAAGTTTCATAAAAATGGTAATACTTGCATTGCAACCTCAACATGTGACATATGCAAATAATAAACAAGGATCATTTCATTAAACAAAAAAAAAAGCATATATATATATATTGATGATAATATGTACATATACATATGTACAAAGGATTACTATCGTTTCATTTACATCATTTTATGGGTCATATGTATGTATATATGATCACTTATATTTTCTTAATGATATGATATGATATGGTAATTAAACATAATACATCATTCCAACTTCAATAAGGCTCATGTGAGGAATGTGAAGGGCAACAGCAGGCCGCCTGCAATTCTTACGTAAGAATGAATATACAACATCGATCACAAACTTCTTCAACAACGAAGAAGCCTTTCTAGCCTTTATGTACGAGAAACCCGTTATGTATGCAACCCCGGCTTCTTTGGCCTCCACTAATGCCAAAAGCTCATCTCGAACCCCACAATCCATTGCATTCGATGATGGACCCAATTCAAACCTCACTCGTCTCCTAGGATTCATTTCTTCTACTGCCTTTTCCTCATCATATGAACATCTCAATACCTTAAGTCTCGAGGATTTCATATTTTGTGTAGGATCCACGTTATCCGAGATGATCAAAGTAGGCCTTGATTCTATCGACCTATATACATACATACATATATATATATATATATAATTAACAAACACATTGTAATTAATTAATTAATTAATTAAAAATGTTTAATCAAGGAAGGAAAGGTATATATAGACATAGAAACTGACCTGGTGCTTATGACCGCCATTCGTCCATCAAATGAAGAAGACTCGGAGTTTGGTGATTGAGTCTCAACTGCTTCCATTTGTATAAACTCAGCTATGGATTGTGTGAGTTGATTCTCAAAGTTTTCATCATCTTTTGGGATGTCTTTATAACCATATCTCATAATGCACCTATACATTCGATAAGGCCTTGGGCACACACGACCAATAAGGTACCGTTCATCAGGTGAAACAAAGGGTACCGGAACGTATTTCACACATACAAACACCAAAATATTGTGAAAAGCAGGTAGATTCATCACAAAATGCGAAAAAATGGATGGGATGCCTGTTGCAAGTTCAGAGTATATGAGGCCTATTCCAGGGACACGAACAATACCCAAGGTTGGTCCCAGGTTCAGAAGCCATTTCAATTGAACTTTATTGTGCATATCGTGTTTGTATTTTCTTCGAGTCCCATAATGCCACACAAACATGATGAACATAAATACACAGGCAAGCAAAAGAGACACCCAACCTCCTTGAGGAACTTTCATGATTGCAGCCGATAGGTACACACCCTCGATGAACCCAAAAAAGACAAGAAATGACATGCCATATATAAGGTTTTTCTGCCATACGAAGGTTATAACAAGTCCCATGAGAAATGTTGTGATGAACATAACCGTCATGCACGCAAGCCCTGCCAACAAAAATCAAGTTATTCTTGTTAAAATTAAAAGAGTACACAAATGCAATATTTCCTATTTTAGAAAGAATTTCAAGTTAAAATTATCCATTTGCCCATGCAAGCATCATCAGACAAGATGGGCATTTCTAATTAGCAACCAGAGAGTTAGTCATATTTTTAACTTACCATAAGCATTTCCAACTAGAGTTGTGTCCTGAAATCCAACGGTGATCAAAAGAGTAAGAATCATGAGGATCCAGTTAATTTCTGGTATATAGATCTGGCCGAACACGTGTTTTGATGTGTGGACGATTTTGACCCTCGGAAAAAAACCAAGGGCATGGCACTGTTTGACAATGGAGAAGGTAGCTGTAATGATAGCTTGACTTCCAACAACAGCTGCTAAGTTAGCAAGTGTAAAAACAGGCCAAAATATCGGCTCTGCAAGACAAAATTCACAGGATATTATCATAGCAACAAAAGTGTTGTTTGTATCTGGATTATAATTGTATGTGTAACACTATCCCATCCCTACACTAAAATTGTTAAATAAATAAAACCAAAAGGACTAACCAGGTATAGATTTGTAGAAACTGTCAGGAATGGAAGTAATATTTTTAGACAAGTAAGCGGCCTGGCCCATGTATTGTATAACCAAACAAGGGTACACAAAAAATCCAAATGCGAGCTGCACAGACGTGTAAGTATTAAATTTACCACACCAAGAGGGAAATTGGTTATATATATATATCAGAAAAAGCTAATTTGAAGGATTCTACAGGTTTGTGAGATTCCATTTTCCATCACTTTACCCATGGTTAATTTTGTATTTCCAACTCCTTAATTCACAAACCAAAAAGTGGTATACGCCCCCACCATATCGGTCCCACAATCATCATTGGTTGGGGGGTAAGACCAAGTGGCAAAGGGACCTCACACAATTGGCTTACATCCATGCCTTTGCCACTTTTTTCTCCAAAGCCATGACATTGATAAAGAGGCAACCTAGCACCATTGATGCACTTACTCTTACTGAGGAGGCAGTAAAATGGCCAAGATCTGCAAACATAGCTTCAGTTCCTGAGTAAAATATCCCAATAGTTAATACACCCACTGCTTTGCAATCAAAACATCTCTCAAGCCAAGTATTGAGGAGAGTTGTATACCTGTAATAGAGAGAAGGACTCCCCCAAGTGAAATCCAGCCTTCTTTACGAGTTTCACTAAAGAACTTGATTATATAATGCGGAGAAAATGCACGGATAATCTTCGGGTTCCAACGTATGATATTATATAGCCCGATAGAAAATATTGAAAGTAACCACAAAATAATAATCGGTGCAAAGACAAAAGCCACCCTGTGAGTACCAAAGTGTTGTAGAGCAAACAGACAGACCAATACAACACATGCCAATAATACTAGTTGCCCTATGAAAACAATAGACAAAAGAGACCACTGTTTAATAAATTATATTAAAAGGTTCCCATTAATTATGTTCCAATATCAATAGAAGATCTCAAGAATGAAATTGAAGAAAACTTGAACCTCGATGATTAGTTACCATGAGTTAACGCTACACCCACACCTTTGACTTGAAATGCTGATACGGCCGATAAAACTGCACAGGGAAAAAAACATCAACATTAACCCTCTTCTTCCTGCAAACAATACTCATAACATAAGTGACAATAAAGTTGTGAACTACACTTATTTTTCATGCATAATGACCAACAAGATACCCCCTTCCTTCAACCCACAAAAATTGCAACATTTGAGGTGCTCTTTGATAGTTAAAGTCATTTGACTATTTGTCAAATAGAAAAAGTGCTCTTTGATAGAGACAGACAAAAGAACTTTATGGACCCACATCCGCACCAAGTTTATGGGAAATCACAAGAAAGGAAAGTGATGCAACTTTCATGGAATGATCCAAGAATCATAGAAAATATTAAGTTCATGTTGTACACTTCAAAAAAAGGTAAATGTGCCATTTCTTTAGAGATGGAAGGATATATTATCACCAACAAAATCCAATTCTAAGACGTTCAAATAGCATTTACCAGAGATTGCAGGAGTAATCACACCATCACCAATAACCATTGAAGCTCCTAGCAGTACCACAACAAGTAAAGTTGTGCGTGATTTTTTATGCCTCTCCAGAAAACGATGCAATGACAAAGAGGATGGAGGGTGTCTTGAAGAACCGTATTTGTAAGAAGACAACTCCTCATCAGCTGCTTGTTGATTGGGAAGTAAACTAAACTTTGCATGCCTGCAGAGTAGCGAGTAAAGAGCAAATGTTCCACCTGAAATGTAGCGAATTTGGCATTTTTTTGACATTAGATACAATATGGTAGAGAACCCAACATGAAAATTTACGGATATGAGAGACTGTTTTGGCACACCTTCACCACAATCATCTGCACTCAATACAATACACGTGTATTTCAGAAGTGGGATTAATGTTAAGGCCCAAAAGATCAAGGAAAATGCCCCAAAAATAACTTCCGGATTTTGATGATTTTGCAGAGAGACAGCAAAGACACTTCTATAGACGTACAGAGGTGAAGTGCTCAAGTCTCCATATACAACGCCGAAACTTTGATATGCCAACAACAAATTTTGTGGAAGAAGGAAGAAAAACTGCATTCCTAACTGTATGGAAGATGTAATTTTTTTTTTCAGAGATCTATATTACTGAATCATAAAAGTGGAAGATGTGTATTTGAATGGTAGATATTTGAGGAAAACAAGTTACATGTGAAAAAACAGGTGAACATGAAAACTAGAGCCGTCTCTTTTAGCCCAATTATTAACATATTCCATTTCTTCGTGCACATCTGATGAAACAAGTTTAATTTGTTTACACAAAGCGTTTATCCTGGATTCTCTTCCTAAAAAAAAATGTCTATCAATTGATCCCTAACATCTCTTATCACATTTTTATTTCTTCCACCACGAAATAGAAACGTTATATGGCCAAAATGAACCAAACCCAAGACTATTTTTTAGTAAAATGCTCTGTTACATAAAAATGCATCTTTTAGAATCATCGACTTTCTTGGAAAGATATGCACTGAAGTTGGAAAAAGTAGATGCAAAAGAAAATGAAATATGGATAACTTACTAAAGCATATGGAATCATGGAATAAATGAAATCTGAGATGGAACATCTCCCTTCTCCAGGTTCATGAGAAGAAATACAATAGATGTGGCAAGCTTTCACACTACAACTTGAAATATTTCAGGATGCTGAAAAGTAATGTCTAGGATAAGTGGTGTAACCTGAGATGTTGAGGTCCCACTTGGAGGCTCCATTGGCATCTACAGTAACCTGACTGGCGAAATAATAATCCAATCTTGATAAAGAGAAACATGATTGATCAGTTAGGTTGGTTACCCCATCACCATAAATAAACAATCTTTATTGATTTCTCAAGAACATTTCCTATTTCCTATTTCCTCGTGTGTGTGTGTGTGTGTGTGTGTATAGTTATGTTTCATGTTCCATATTAATATTCTGTAACTTGGCAGAAGAATGGTTCAAGGAGTGTAAAAAAACTAAGCACAAATACTCGTTAAAGTATGCAACTTTCATCTCGGCACATGGTTACAATTTAGTCTAATACCTGATTAATTATCCGTCAAATAGAGAGAAATCTTTAGAAACAAGCATTTGTAACTATGACGATGTACAAATAAGTATTTCTGGCTTGCAAATTTAATCCAACATCCTAGAATGCTATACAACTGTTGCAATTTGTAATGTGTATACACTAATAATATATCCATTTGATGTGGCTTCAGTTAAAAACAGTTGCACAAAGACGTGAAGACATAAGCACCAAGTTACATATGAAAAGTATAAATATCTGGATACTATTACGCCCAAAATGAATAATCATATCATCCAATACAGTGAAAGAATTGGATAGAAAGTTGAGTATGTCAAGTGACTGTTTGCTGCTTAATGTATTCAGAAAATAAATGTCAGCACGTGAAGCAAATTTGAAGCATTTACAATTTTTAAAAATATAGGTTCGTCAATTTGAAGAAAAATGTAGGGTTTGCAATGATGTAAGATGATTAAGAGAGGATAATATTCATGAGATTGAAGAAAAGCAAGATAGATGAGCATGAAAAGCTTATAATTGAAGACATGGGGAAATAGAAACAAGTTTTGAGTGATTAAATTGGCGGGATTTGGCCCTAATTAAATTGGTGATGACACTAAACCATTACGAAATGGAAGAGAGAGGAACCTGAGATTGTTGAAGAAGAAGAAGAAGAAGAAGAAGAAGAAGAAGGTAGCCAATATATATTCAAGTGATAATCGAAGACGGAAGAAAAACCTGTACACGAATTGGGAATGCAGATAGTTTGAATCGTCTTCTTTTTTCTTTATTGCTTATGTTTGTTTCATTCTACTATCATTTATTTATGACTAAACCGACCCTATGGTTTCACGTTTATAACGATTTTCGTCCCTGTTATTTAGAAACTCTCTTTTCATCCCTTAGGCAGGCTAACTTTGTTAAAAAAGAGTCCGTTAAAGGAGGGACACTTTCATATTTTATCTAATTGTTTATTAAAAAGTTAAAATGAAATATCTTGGATTAATTAATATTTTACTTTATAAATGCTTTAGGTTAATGAAATAAAATATAAGGAAAATTTGAAATTACTATATTATCCTTGACTTAACAAACTTATTTAACAGAATTAGTATAAAAGACGAAAATGAAAACAAATAGAAACCACAAGGATGAAAAAAATTGTCTTTAAAGATTAAGGACTAAAATCGTTATAAACATCAAACCACAAGAACGAAAACCGTAGTTTACTCCTTATTTATTGTTTCTGGAATTTTATATTAAGGTTAACATTTGTTTATATTAAAATTAGGTTAAATTAAAAATAATTTTTTTGATATTAATATATAAATATATTTTTCGTTTAACAATACATGATATGAATTTAATCTACCCTATAAAGAAATAGGTAAATCTACCAAATCATGAATAAAGTTTCTAGCACAACTTTGCCGTATAAAAATCTACCAACAACCTTTTTTGTTGTGAAAAAATGCCCCTAAGATCAACGAAAGAGGTTAATGGTGCTCTAGGTACATTAAATCTCTCATAAAATGATAAAAATTTCAATAATATTGTTAAATTAAAGGAACCGTCATTGGATCTATTTTTTTAAGACTTTGGTTATGTTTGGCAAAATTAAGTTAACTTATTTTCAGTGTACACGTTTGGCAAATCATAAGTTAGCTTATTGAAACGCTACTCGAATAACGTTTTAGGAGTTTATTGTCATTTTTTCTAATTATTACCTTCATTAATATTAATTATTAATTTTTTTAATATTTCAATATGCTCTTTGGTCATTTTAAATTCTTATATGTTATTTTTGCCAAACACAATTTTTTTCATCAGCTAACTTATTAGATGTTTTGTCAAAGATAATATTTATCTTAATTCACTAATACATAAATACACTAGAAAAAAATAACATAACTATCGAGAATTCATTTTTTGGATATTAAATGTACGCGTCGCAATTTAAATATTAGACTTGCGCGACCCGACGGGCCCCTTCAAAAATTAAACCACCGTTTTGAGTTTTGATGATAAATAAAAAAGAAAAAGAAAAAGAAAAAGGGGATTCAATTTCAGATGAACAACCGAATCAATAACACATTCGTCTATCTCCCACACTTGAGATCACCACCAATCCATTCAATTCTCCATTCTTAATCCACTCGATGTTTCAAGAAAGAAGATCCCATTCGGTAAGCACTTTTCTTTATTTTTGACTTTCTTTCTTTCTTCCACCACTTGTTTATGATACATATATATATATACATTCTTTCTTCCACCACTTGTTTATGATACATATAGATGGATCCACCACAATCAAATTATGGGTATTTCGCAGACGAGATTATCCTCGAAATTCTAGCAAGATTACCCATCAAATCCCTGTTTAGAACCAAGTGCGTATGCAAACTCTGGTACAAATTAGCCTCACACCAATCATTCACCCTAGCTTACAATGAATTATCTGTCAAAAATGTTATGCTTCTTGTGGAAGTTACAGAATCATCAACAGAATCAACATCAAGTCTGATTCTGATTGATAATAAAAGGGGGGTGTCTGAATTCTCACTGGATTTTGTCAAAGACAGAGTCAAAATTAGGGCTTCTTGCAATGGATTATTGTGTTGTTCTAGTGTTCCTGATAAGGGTGTTTATTATGTTTGTAATCCAATGACTAGAGAGTTTAAACTGCTTCCAAGGAGTCGAGAACGTCCCATCACTCGTTTTTATCCCGATGGTGAAGCAACCCTTGTGGGTCTTTCTTGTGATTTGTTAACCAATAGATATAATGTTGTTTTGGCTGGTTATCATCGGATGTTTGGTCATAGACCTGAAGGTAAACTTATATGTTCAGTCTACGATTCAGAGTCGAATAAGTGGCGAAAATACGTTTGTGATCAAGATGATCATGGGTTTACTCATATGAATCGTAATCAGGTTGTGTTTGTGAATGGGTGTCTCCATTGGATGACTCAAAGTTTCACATACGTTCTTGTTCTTGATTTGAAGATGGATATATGGAGAAGGATAGTTTTGCCAGATGAAATGGGATGTGGGAATGGAAGTGGGAATAGAGTATACTTGTTGGAATCACAAGGGAAATTATCTGTGATTCAGATAAGTAGCGTTTGGATGAACATATGGGTGTTGGAAGATTATGAAGATGGGAAATGGGATATGATTGATCGTGTGAGTTTACGTTGTATTCGTGGAATGGTGCCAGGGATATTTCCGATAAGTCAAGGTGGTGATTATGTGTATCTTGCTGGTCATAAGCAGGTATTGGTGTATCAAAGGAAAACAAGAATATGGAAAGAAATGTATTCTGTCAAGAACAACTCAACAATGCCATTGTGGTTCTCTGCACATTCTTTCCGTGCCACCATCTTTAAGGTGTGTTATATATGAGTTATGTGACTAATTTACTTTGCTTTTCGTTTTAAACTTTACTAGTTAAGTGCTTCATATTGTACATTTGCCCTTCCTCTATTTCAAATATTTGGTCAATGTGTTTTCAGCAAAGCAATGGAATGGAGGTATCTTGTTACATTCCAAATTGCTTCTACTCCATTTTACACACACGGGACCCACATCATATGAAGATGTTTTTTTAAATTTACATTTTGAACCTCCCTCTATTCATATAACCATTATATATCATTTGGGATCTGTCTCAATTTTTGGTTTTATGTATATTACTTGTTGTATACTTGTATTACATATGATTTGATCTTCAACTATAAGCAATGAAAATTTATAACATTAAGGAATAAATAATGAATGAATAAATAAATACAGAAAAAGGTCATGGCTTATTTGACGACAAAAACACATTGTTACATCATACTCTAAGCTTAAGAGTTGATTTCAAAATTATAATAAAACATGTTCCTGCCAATAATCATCAATTCTCACTTGAATCCAAAGGCCTATCTAACTTTTATGAAAATAAAAGGTGGGTACTTAATTTTAGAATTTTGTCCATAAAAAACAAAAGTGACTCTTCGATATTCTTCTCATTTTGTTATTTTATATACTTTTGTTCATTAATCATTTGATATGATCTCTAGTTTGTGTATGGGTGTATGTAATAGGGATTCTAGAAAAATTGGGACGACTCTTATCCAACTTTGTTAATTTTAATCGAGTTATGGTAAAATAAATAAAAAGGTACTTGATGATAATATATTTTTTTACCTTCATAATGTTGTAAAGTTTCAAGTTTAAAAATATGATCTTAAAGGTCTCATGAAAACATACTAGTCTGACGTCAACTCAACCCTAACCATATAAATAAATAAATAAATAAGTTAATGATATTGAAATGAAAAGTACCTTACCTTTGTTGACCATGAAAGAAGTTCATCTTGGCTTTATCAAAAATAATAATGATATGGATTCATATAAAAAAAACAAGTGTAATACGAACTAGGATTTATCCCTTTTCAAAAAAAAAAAACTAAAATTTATCAATATTAAAACACATAAAGTGATAAAGGTAATATAAGAAAATCGAGTTAAAATTATTTATTTACAATCTGCATCAACTAAACAAACAAAGCAAGAATAGTTGCCATCCATCCAATGTGGACTAGTTCAACAGTGGAACACTAAATATTGTTAATTTTGTGGCGCATACATATATATATATATAATGTGAATTCATTTTTGGTTGTGAACGTGAGGACGAATCTCAGCTACTTATCCGGTCAATAAATACGGCTTTGACCTGGTTCTCCTCCTTTAATAATCTCCACCCTCCCATGAATCGCGTCAATCCTCCGTGATCGCGTCCATCATAACCGAAGATGTGTGGCTGAGATTCGTCCTCACGTTCACAACCAAAAATGAGTTCATATTTGAACCTAACCTTATATATATATATATATATATATATATATATATATATATATATATATATATAGGGAGAGAGAGAGGGGGGAAGGTTCAAACGAGAACTTTGTAAATTTTAAGGAATAAAGGGACACTTGTGGACCACATATGATATGGGTTCCACATAGATTTAATATGATTTAATATTAAATCAGAAATGATTTAATATTATGTGGGATCCACATTCTATCGTTCAGAAGCCTCAGGACCGTATCTATGAGGGTACAAAGATTTTTTTAAGGCTAGCAACCGATAGCAACTGTAGCATTAGGATCGACATTGGAAGATTTTCAGGTTTCAAGGTCATACTTAAACCGTATGATCCTTAGAACTCATGATAGTTTGACTAAGGAAGCATGCATTGGAGCTTACTTGTCCTCAAAACAGGTGGTAGTCCACAAATTGTTCATTTGTTCCTTTAAAGATGGATGGTTCTCGTATGATCCCTCCCCTGTATATATATATAGGGATATCCGGTTTTCTCATCGAATATAACTTCATCATTTCCTTTACTTGCAATAAAAATAAGATCTTATCAACATAACTTCTAATTGTTTTTCTTTTTGCCAAGTTACTCTAAGATAATCAATTACCTGTTGAATAGTTAATCAAGCTACATACTTAATAATACATACATATATATATATATATAACATATAAAATCATAACATTTGATGAAAAAAAATCATTAAAAAAATTATTTTTATATTGATTTGTATGAGTTTATAACTTTTGACTGGTTTGTATTTTAAGATGCCATATATAGACACATCTTAAAATACAAACCAGTCAAATGTTACAAACTCGTACAAACCAATATAAAAATAATGTTTTTCACGAAAATTTTTCACCAAATGCTATGATTTAAGATGTTCTTACACATATGTTTGTTTCACCTTGTGGAAAAATTACATGTGAAAAAGATACATATGAAACTTTTACATTATGAAACAAATATATGTAAAACTTTAAACTTATGAAAACAAATACATGTGAAAGTTTTACAGTATGAAACAAACATATGTGAAATAACATCTTAAATCACAACATTTGATGAAAAAAAATCATTAAAAAAATTATTTTTATATTGGTTTGTACGAGTTTGTAACCTTTGACTGATTTGTATTTTAAGATGCCATATATATATAGAGGCGGGTTCATACGAGAACGATACCAATTTACGAGAATACGAGGACAATCCTCGGCCAAACATTTTGTACATGAAATTTTTCATGTACAAAATCATATATGATTTCATGTAAGCATCAAAAAGGACACACGTGGTGGACAAGTCACGGGAAAAGTCGCTGCTAATCATATATGATTTTGTACGTGAATCATATGTGATTTTGTACGTGAAAAATTTCATATACAAAATGATTGGCTGAGAATTGTCTTCGCATTCTCGTAAATAGTTATCGTTCTCGCATGAACCTCTTTCTATATATATAAAACTAACCCGGGGACGATCAAAGTTGGTTCGACAAACTTAAAAATGAGACCAAAAGTGTATTTTATAAAGTTAATGGTCCACTAATAATGTATAAAAGCTCTAAAAAAAGGGTAGGAGCTGTAATTTAAAAGTTTAATTAGGAGGTCTACCAATTCTATAAACAAACTCACTCCAATTCGTAAAAATGTGAACCATCCTACTCATGCCAAAAAGAAGCAGGGTTTGGTAAACGTTAATAAACAAACTTAATTTGATTTATCAGTCGTATTTTCTTGCCTCTTTTTGCATAAAACTCACATGCATTACTTTTGTTTATTCACAGAAAAATACAATTTCAAGATTTGCAATATATAAACTTTTATGTTCAAGTATCAACATCAAATAATATATTAGCTTTCTAAACATTTTTTTAATAACTATCACAATTGTTTAATATGTTTAATTAAGGTCCAATATTTCAATAAACAATCTCCAAATTTATGGTATACAATATCATAAATTTGCAAGCAAGCAAGATATGTGTGGGAAATTACATTAATAGAGGCTTAGAAAACAATATAGTTTGCTCATTAATTTTCATGTTGAAATTATAATTTAAATTTAAAGAAAAATCAAAAGTTGGCAAAATTAAACACGCAATCCTATATTTAGTTGGTGTCACATTAAATCATCAATCACCTATTTCTATTGTTCCAACTTTCATCAAAACAACAAAGACTATTAAATACGGAAGCCAAGCAAATTACGTTTTACGAAAACTTGGAATAACATTGTTTTAGGTTATATTTGGTAAAAATAAAATAGTTTATTTTCAGTGTATACATTTGACAAATCATAAGCTAGCTTATAAGAGCATCTCCAACAATTTCTCTATAATTTCTCTAAAATATACCTTTACCTTTGGAGGGACCAAAACTAAAAAGCAAATACTTATAAAGAACCAAAATTATAATTTAATCTAAAATAAAAGAAAAAATGGTATTGATATTCAAGTCCATGTTTTCTTTTAGCTTCTCTCCGTGTCATGTCATACACTCTCCATCTTTCTCTAATCTCACAATATTCTTGGTTTTCTGAGAAAATAGATGGTTATAATGACGAGTTTTTATTTTTGAATATCTTTAATGTGAAGTAACTTATTATATAGCATCTCCAACAGCTTCCTTATAATATCTTTAAAATAGACAATTAAATGTTTAAATCTCTAAAAATTGCAATCAACTCTAACAGATTCTCTATTTTAGAGATTTCACTATTGATTATATTATTTAAATATTCTATAATTTTGTGATCCCGATACAATTTTAAGAAGAAAAAAATATATAAAATGATATTAATTTACTCTCATTGGTGGAATAAATAAAAAATTCGTTAATTTGGAATTTTAGAGAAATCTCAATATTTAGAGATTTTCTCATAAATCTCTATTTTAGAGAATTGGATAGAGAATCTCTCGAAGGAGTTTAGAGAACAAAATAGTGTTTTTCTCTATTTTAGAGAAGTTGTTAGAGATGCTCTTATTTTGTTTAAATTTGAAAAAAGAAATGGTTAATGTGTAGTAGGTGTCATCTTAAGTTGATTTTTTTAGTTATCATCTAAAGTAACAACCTTACACGTTTTATTTATTTTTGTTTACCTAAAACATGATGCATTATTTATATTAGTAATTATGAGCAATTGGATCCATCGCAAATTAACTGAATTAGATTTCTTGAAAATTAAATAATTTACGTGTTATGGGCGCTATCCTAGTTTAATTAGATGGACATGTGAAGCAACATCCTACTTAATTATTTATCGCTTATAAGAAGAGATCTTTAGACTAGTATGAAACCAATCAAAACCTCCATCATGGTAGCCACCATATATATATTCTTCTTCCTCCTCCTAGCACCCGTCACCCCAATGGCGGGATTGCCTAAATCAGACCAAAATCTTATAGAATTCCCTTTGAATTTAGAATATATGGAAGCCGAGTTCTTTTTATTTGGATCTTTAGGTAGGGGTTTGGATCACATCCAACCCAATCTTACTGGTGGCGGACCACCACCCATTGGTGTACGAAAAGCTAATCTTACTCCTTTAATTAGAGATATAATCACCCAATTTGGCTATCAAGAAGTTGGTCACATCAGGTACGCCCATCCCTCAAGTTACTGTCTTTTTTGCTTAACTTTTTTAAATCATGCTTTTATATATATATATATATATATATATATATATATTATATAACCTCTGAAAGTTCATGGACTATAATATTTATTGGCAAAGGTGATATTTATGATCACATACAGGGCAATCAAAAGCACTATACTTGGGTTTTCAAGACCACTGTTGAATTTAAGCTCACAATCATTTGCGACAGTAATAAACAATGCATTTGGAAAGCCCTTATCTCCACTTTTTGATCCCTATGCCAACGATATCAATTATTTGCTTTCCTCCTACATCATCCCTTATGTCGGTCTCACGGGTTATGTTGGTGCAAATCCAAACCTCCAAAGTCCTATTGCAAAAAAGGTAAATTTGTACATGGAAGGTTCAAATAAAAAAAAACAAAGAGGTTGAGAACATACAAATAAATAATTCATATGTGAATGATTGGTAAAAGGATACATGAGTGCATCTTTAAATTGATTTTTTTAAGGTTAAAACTTTGTTGTCATTATTATTTGAACCTTCCTCCTCTGTATATGTATGTATGTATATATTGATGTTGATATATGTTTTATATTATTCAAAATTTGCAATACTAGCTTGTAGCTGGTCTTTTAGGAGTTGAATCAGGCCAAGATGCAATTCTTAGAAGTCTTCTTTACGAACGAGCAATGCAATATGTAACCCCATATGGTATCACGGTGTCTGAATTCACTAACAGAATCTCTGAACTACGAAACAAGTTAGGTCGTGCAGGCCTAAAAGACGAAGGTCTCATTGTCTCAACTTACCTAGGTGCTGAAGGGAAGATAGAGGGAAATGTTTTGTCTGCGGATACAAACTCATTGGCATATGGTCGAACACCAAAAGAAATACTCCGTATTGTATATGGAACTGGAAGAGAACAAGTTCCTGGAGGATTTTACCCTCACGGTGCTAATGGAACTATCGCTAGAAAATATTTAAAGCTCGGAAGAAATTTACAACAATGATTTCTCTGAATAATTTTTAATTGAATAATGTTTGTCATAAAATACGGCATTTCTTATTCTTGTATTATAAAAATTGATGATGCCTTTTTTTTTCTTTTTCTTATTGTTTTATGTCATACTTATTACATCAATTTTCATAACATATTAAAAATCTTATAATTTCATAAACTATATAGAATGGTGGTCTTAAATTTACAAATGTCAGTCAACCCATAGATAGAGCCACATAGGCACCAGAGAGTGCATGTGCCCCTCCTGAAATTTAAAAAATTTTGATAATTATTTAAATAAATAAAAATAAAAATTAATTATTATTAGTATTAATTATTAACTATTTATAATTTTTATTAATCACAAAAATTATTGTTATATTATTATTTTTTTAATTACCATGCAATATATTTAGTTATAAAAAAGAAAACATAACAATTTCTAATAATGGTTATTTAAGTTACATAAAAATTAAAGTTATACTTATTTTATTTTATAAATAATAAAATTGTGTTAAATGATTTTAATAAAATATTTAACTTAATTATTAATTATAGTTTTGAAAAATAACTAATTAACTAAGATGTGTGAGGTTGACCAGTTATTCATATTATATGTAATAATTATTTAAAATTATAAATTCATGTAGATCTTTTTTTCTAATTTATTTTAACAAATCCAAACTTTATAATTATATGATAATCAATTTAATTTTTTTAAAATTAACATATTATATATTTTTTTTAAAACTACTATCTTGTTTGGATTAATATATATAATTTTATTAAATATTTGTTTTAATTATATTATAATTGACTAATTATCAGCCAACTTGTCAAACACAAACATGTGTTGAGAGGACGTTTTCAGTTATAAATGTTGTGAAAAATATGTTTTTGCAACTGAATGGGAAAACAATGGATGTTATTCATTTTGTTGAGGTTGATTGTAAAAAAAAGTAAAATAAAAATAAAACCGACTCTTATAAAAGACTTGAGTAGTCACATAAAAATTTTAATATATTATTTCATTATTATAATATCTTTGTGTTTGACATTTTTAAAAAATGAATATATATTTTGATCTTTTTCACAAGCTTTATATCACAAAATTTGACAACTAGGTCTTATTATTAGTATTATTATCATCCTGATTCCTATACGTATGTAGTGTTTTAGATTATTGTGTAATAAATGATATTTTGTATTTTGTTGTTAATGTTAATGTTAATGTTAATGTTAATGTTTGAAAATGTTAATTAATTCATTGATTGATCGAGTGCCAAACAGCATGTTCCATGTTTTGTGCCATAATTTCTCAAACACACTACTACTATGGACATCTATAAAAACAAACAAACAAACAAACTTACTTTAATTATTACTTGTGAAATTTAATTTAACATGGGAGGAGTAGTATTCCTATTCCTATTCCTATTCCTTCTTCTACTCCTAGAGGTGGCAGCCACAATCACAAATGCAAAATCCAAGTTGCCTAAATCTGATACAAGTCTTTTAGAGTTCCCTTTGAATTTAGAATATTTAGAAGCAGAGTTCTTCTTATATGGATCTTTAGGTAGGGGTTTGGATCACATACAACCCAATCTTACTGGTGGTGGACCAACACCCATTGGTGCTAGGAGGGCTAATCTTACTCCTTTAATTAGAAATATAGTTGCCCAATTTGGTTATCAAGAAATTGGTCACATCAGGTACGTTCTTTTATATATTATATCATCATATGTAATATGTGAATGAGATATATATACATACTTATTTTTTATATATTATATCATCATATGTAATATGTTACATACTTATTTTGGTTGGTTGGTTGGTTGATGCAGGGAAATAAAAAGCAGGATAAGTGGATTTCGAAGGCCATTGTTGAATTTAAGTGCACATTCATTTGCAACAGTAATCAACCAAGCATTTGGAAGACCCTTATATCCACTCTTTGATCCATATATCAACGATATCAACTATATGCTTTCCTCCTACATCATCCCTTACATTGGTCTCACCGGTTATGTTGGTGCTACTCCTAAACTTAAAAATCCTCTTTCCAGAAAGGTATATAAACATATATTAGAAAAAAAAAACATATACTTAAACAAAGTTAAAAGTACATTTTGATGAAAATATATTATTTTGTTACCAGCTTGTAGCTGGTCTTTTGGCTGTAGAATCAGGTCAAGATGCAGTTTTTAGAAGCCTTCTATATGAACGAGCAATGGTAAGGGTAGTCCCATATGGTATCACAGTGGCTGAATTCACTGACAGAATCTCGGCGTTACGAAACAGATTAGGTCGTGATGGTATAAAAGATGAAGGTCTCGTTGTCGCAACTAATAACATAAAAAATAGAGGGAAAATGATAGGAAACATTTTAGTTGGTGATAGAAACGCGTTGGCATACGGTCGAACACCAAAGGAAATCCTTCGTATTGTATACGGAAGTGGAAGAGAACAAGTTCCCGGAGGGTTTTATCCTCATGGTGCAAATGGGACCATCGCTAGAAAATATTTAAAGCGCAAAGAAGATTGATATTCTTATTTTAACCAACGAAATATAAAATATGATTACTACTATATGTGTAAACCTAAAAATACTAATACTTGAGATCTATATATCTTGAACAAATTTTATTTTTGGATGCCAATGAAATTGATTGTGACAAAAGTGATTTCTTCTTATACTCCTTATCATGTCATGGGTACAAACAAACATGGGCTGGCTATAATGACTTGTACCTTTTGCAGTAAAAGATATACACAAGTTTGTTACTCATGGGACAAACCTCACTTGGGTTGGGTTGCAGTGATGAATTGCATGGATATTGGCCTTGTATACAATATCTGAATAGATGCCCCTTCAAAATCTGAATGAATCTTCTTTCCACTCCACTAGTAGTAATAATCTTCATCATATACAACATCTTCAAATTCACCCCTGTGGATTCATAGAAGCAATCATTCATTATGATATTTGCAAACAAACCATCTTTCTCATAAAAATGCAAAAAAGAATGAATCAAAAAATGCAAGTATGATTGATAACTAGTTTTGAAAACATTACCATCAGCTGAGGTAACTTGAGGAGTATAAAGGATAAGGTGTAGATGACTGTTGATACCACTATTGCTGTGATGACGTTGTACATGAGACGCTTATCATCTTTACTCGGCACAAATGCAATCTTCAAAGTATTTGTCAGTTCAAAGAACCTGTACGACACCTGTAAATTTTGCCATTTAGTAGTAGTAAATCATTTGCTTCACTTTTCTTTCAGTCAATTTCCCGTAAGATGGATGACTTATTTACCGCGACATAGATGGAAGTTGTAAGCATGAAATTCAACATTGGGTAGTCAGGAATCAGAGACAGCAACAGTTTAGGCTGACCATCCGGCACTCCTGATCTGCACACCACGTAACGTAGTATTCACATCATAAATTGTAAGATTATAACCCAATATTATAGGAAAACACTAAGCCAATATTAACGTAGCAGTTTAGATACCTTAGCCATATGTGAATCTGAGAGATGTAGGTTTCCAAAGTGATTTTTCCCAGCCATCTAATGAATAAAAGAAAGTAGCATCGAAGCCAAAATAATAAATTGTAAATCCTTTATAAGGACAAAGAATTATGGGATTAGAAGAATTGTTACTTACGCAAAAAGGGTCAGGGTGTAACTACGGAAATGCTGGGTGACGTTCCGCAGGCTTATATACACACTACAAGCAAAAAAGAATGAAGTTATACAAAAAACACCAGGGAAGAAATTTATATGCAAGATAACGGAGCATTTGAAGAGAATACGTACGTAATGGGGATCCAGGAGGTGTAAGGATGGTACTTATTGTATGTAACTTTGGGAAGTTTGTATATATACTCGAGCCAAAGATACCCAACCTAAGACATGAAATTTCAGAATCTTAGATAAAGAAACAAAGGGGGAAATAGATGTGGACATGGAAAAAGAAACTACCGTCAAGGATATGATCACAACAAACGTCTTGATTGATATTCTACGTTTAACTTCTGCTTCCTCCAGCTTTTCCATCCACCTCTCAACCTAGGGTAGCAGAGTAGCAGTTTAGCAGCGTAACACAATATATATATATATACACATATATGGCAGAACATCTAATAAAAAGATATTGCATACAGGTACAGAAGAGAATGCTATTCTTGCCATTGGCAAATATTATTAGCACAGGAGGACATCGACACTTACTGTTGGGTGATAGTAAGCATACAGCATTCCTATAATCCATATGTAGCGGTCAAGGCCAGACCGGAAATGCCATTCATGCATAACAGGGATGTTGGGTTTTGCCGGATCGGTGTATCCTGAGAAATATTTACGTTTATCACTTCACACATCAATACATAAGTGATGAAAACAGTGAGTACTAGCACCCAAAGCTACATACCAACAAGAAAAGTGAACGGAGCCCATAAAAACTCAAACACTCCCGGTACTTCCCATATCAAAATAACTGCCAAAAAGCAAGCTAGAAATTTTGCAGCAATGACGGTTCCACTGTCGTTGTATTTGTTGAAAAGACCAAGTGCCCCATAAACCATGAGGGTGAAAAGGGTATGCATGGGGCATATGTAGTATAGCATATAGCTGTTGTTAAGAACAACACAACAAAATAACACTAGAAAGTTGAGCCGCCACATCATCTGTCCAATAATATTGCACACACTTAGTCTTAAAAATCAAATAAAAATTTAGGCAAGTTGAAGAATAAATACATACCTGAGCAAACCTTGCAAGGCTGAAATCTTTGCGGATGTAATAATAAGAGAAGTTGCCAAACCCAGTCATCCAGACATATGCAGCAATAAAAATACGTATGGCATTGTAGATTTCTGTTGCAGCGAAGTAATGGTACATTAGAAACAATACCTGTAGATAAATGACCAAGAGTCAGACACCATCGATAGTGTATCTATGCAAACAACAGGCAACTGAAGCAATATATCTCATATACTTCCATAGGTTACAAGTTCATCTCGAATGTAATCATCCATATATCATATGCAACACCTTCACAAATAACTGTGTGTTATGTACCCACACTAGGCCCAACCCCATATATACTTGTTATTCTAGAAGGGGTTAGAAAGGGTATTTTGGGTAGTTACTTACAATAAATCTAGTATAAATAGAGGTGAGGAGGGGAGTAGAGGTATCAAGAAATTATTGTGTGTGTTATCTTAGGACAGCTCTGGCCTCTCAAATAGCCGTTGGTGATTTTAGTGTCACCGGCCATTTAAGTGTGACTGGAATTAACATGAGTGACAATGGGTATCAAACTGTGATTTAATACAAGTTAGGTGGTGCGGAGAGCACACTTGTATATACGGGGTCCAAGGGGCAGCAGCATAGGTTTCCGTCGTTATTTTACTGCTCAGTAACATATACAGGAAATGTGTAAAACTTCTTCTAGAGCATATAAATACATTGTTATGGACAAAATATGAATCTCTGAAAGGTGACTAACCTGCATCCAACCTTTCCACTCCTCGGTTTGATGTCTGTTAAGATAAAGTATGGGTTTCCCAGAGAATGGCGATTTATCATGATGTATCTTGAAAGAGGTAATTGCTGATACTATGATAAGAAGGAAGTAGAGGAACATAAAAAGATCCCGATTGTAACTCTGTAAACACAAATAATGGTGAGCAATAAGCAGAAAACTAGAAATCAGTAATGAGACTTGAGAGACTAAAGAATAAGACACATTTTCCCTGCACAGAATCAAACAGTTAAGTACTGAATATGAATTATCACTTGAGATAAGAGTTAACTATTCCTAAACGCAATTTCAGTTCTTCGATTTATTATGTAAATAGCTCTTTCCTGATATATTCAACCAAGACCTGTCTTTACCATTCAAAATCAGAAGAAAGCAGACAACTGTGGGGACAGATAAAGTAGGGAAAAGTAAAAGACATAACCCAATTGGTATTAAGATTTTCACGCGCCAGGTAAATGTCAAAGTGCATTATGCAATATTTACTACTACAATTAGAAAGATGCATCTCAATTATTACCCCCATGAGACACGTTTTTTCACAGCAGATGAAGGAATGTTACATCTGTGGTCTTCTGTCTGGCCAGCTTAAATATTTTGATGCCGGCTACTTGGCATCTTGTTATATCCAATAGACAAATACAGTCCTTTCATAGTTCTTCGACTTCAATCTAAAATAAATGTTCATATGTGTTGACCCTAGATAGAAGTATGTCGAGGGAGGTTACCTATCCCCTGCAGCCCTAGGAGAGTTCACCTCTATTAGTTCTATTGTGTTCCGTTTTTAGCCTACCCAACTGGTTTGAGAGAAGTCAAGTCATTGTTTTTACCCAAGGGGATAAATAAGATTGGAGCTACAAAATGCTTAAAATAAGAAAGTATTTCGCCATCTTGTTGCCCATTGGCCTAGTGGTAACCGGTAACCCAACCTTCCTAGAGATCAAGGGTTCCAACCTCCCCAAAGGTGAGGAGTGTGTGCAAGTTTCATTTGTCTTGTATAAATATTATATACTTCAACATAAAAAGAATACAGAAAAGCTAAGACCTTCTTGGAATCGCCGAAAAAGTTTGTGCGGTCACATAAGTAGAAGTAGAACAATATGATCCCAAACTCTGATCTGAAGCAACAGAAAGGGAACAGGAAGAATATCAGAAATTGTTGACCTTTTATTGGTGCTAAGAAAATTGAAATTTGAGACTAAAGACTGAAATCACATACATAGCTCTCAATGTCAAACGATTCTCAAGCAAGAAGGCTTCATCCATTGTGAACAGCCTAGAAGAAAAAAAGATCGCATGAGTCTGCTACCATAATCAATTGATATTCAAAGTAAAAAACAACTGGAGTGCCTCGAAACCTGACAACAGGGGATGCAATGGATGAACTGTGGCTTCGAGGAGAAGCCGACTGGAGACCACCCCCCTCCAATAAAACAGCTCTATCATCTTCTTTCACCGTATTGTTGCCCAACTCAACCAAGTTGATATCAGAATCTCTGCCACTGAAATTAGTTATTAAATGACAAAAACTACTAGCATTCAAGTAAGTTAATAATGAACTTGTATTTCTAAAAGGTAACACCATCCAATTCTATATATTCCTAAGACACCAATATTATCATCACATTCAATTCTTTTTAGGATCCAGCATAAGAAGACTTGTTAACACAACAACAGCATTACTAGTGTGTCAAATGCATAGCATGTTTATCATGAACAGAAAACAACTGGTTATACTATCACAGGACTTTATGTTACATAAAACTGGGAACTGGGGATTAAATTTTTAACTCACGATTTCAAGGATGCTGCAGTTTTCTTGTATTCCAAGAACTCTGAATATACCCAAGCTACACAAACTGGGATGATTCCAAGTAAAAACGACACCTGCAATTGCAAAATCAGAACATGGAAACATGAATATCCAAGAAAGGATGGCATCACCACAAAGTCACTTAATGATGCATGTATACCAAGGAGGATTGGGGATATCCATATAGAATATATATATACACACACACACACACACTCTCAGGTGCTTCTAATGAATCAAAAAGGTTTCACAATGAATCATTCTATATTCACAATAACAGTAATGGTCAAGTGGTCAGATTGGATAAAAGGTCAACTCAAATTAAGTCAACTAACAAAACTTATATGATTTTATTATAAATGGGAAACTTCTCAAGCAAATCAATTTAAAATTAACACTTGCACCTGAGAACACAGTCACTCTCAAGAACTGGCAAGACCCTAGTCACTTTCCTTACTTCAAGGTCAAAGAACATGTACATGGTTGTCACTTAGCACTATAGTTCACACAAATAGCATCATCAAAAAAAGTTTAAATTTACCTGCATCTTGTTCACCACTACTAGTTTGATATGATCAATGTTATAAAGCCTAAATCCACATTCCATCAATAGCTTCTCGATTGGTAACAATTCCCAGCCGGCAGCAGCCAGGGTTGAAACATTGAGTTTATATTGTATCCATTAAAAACGTATGGATCTTTGGAACGAGCGGGTTATTTCTCTTAAATAACACATTGAACAATCGTATATAGGTCTAAAGAACACTTGATGAACTATACGTTGTGTAGCAATCTAGTAACATACGAAATTCGTGAACTGATCCAATCATTACTTAATTGATAACAGCATACTTGAACTAAAACATAAAACAACTTAAACAATAAACTCTAGGCATAGGAACCGCATCACATCAGTAGAAGGAATGCAAACTTCCCAATTCTAGTTACAATCGATCGTCATCTAAAAGCAGCAAGCAGAGAAATGATGAGGCAAATGCATCCGTCTAATCTAAGCTAGTGAAAAGAAAAGAAAAGCAACAAGATCTGATAGTATACCGAATGCAAAGGCAAGAAGAAAAAGCACCAACCTGGCCAGGCGTTAAAGGGCCACTGATCACCATTTTAATCGCGTTGTTGGATTTGTAGTTATGAAGAATGCATGCCAAGTGTTTGCGTTAATTACTGTAAACAAATCCCACCGACACACAAAAAATTGGAGTTCTTGGAGTTGGAGAAGAGATCTGATGGGAAAGCGAGCGGATCTGATGGGATCGGATCGTCTTATCCCTTTCAAAATACTCGGAAAATTTTCAAAATCCAGTAGCCATAAAATCAAAAAAATTCTACAAGTAATTAATAGGGTTGGTTTTGGTTGTAGAATCCAAATACTAATAATTGTGACTTTCCAATTTTTAATCAACCTTACCAACAACTATTAAATCTATGTATTCTTTAATTGATACCAACAACTTTTTTCTTTTCTCCTTGACCTTCTCTAATATACAGTTGGCATGGTTTCTTTTAAATGGGTCTTGTAAGCAAAGTCCAGTCCAAACCTGTATATGCTTTTGTTTTGGGCTTTGTATATATAACTATGTGCATGAAACCAAACCATATATATATATATATATATAATTATATATATATATATATATAGAGAGAGAGAGAGAGAGGGTAAGAGAGGTTCATACCAGAACTATAACCAAATAAAAGAACATGAAAACAGTTAAGTTATGTGCAATATCACATGTGATTTGATACTAAAGACCAATATATGGTTGTACCCTCAACCTCACATCGCCGTCAAAGTCGCATGAATCACATGTGGTTTTATTGTAAAATCACATGTAATTAGCCATTTTTCTTATTCTTTTATTTGTTATTGTTTTCGTATAAACCTGACTATATATAAGGTTGGGTTCCGATGGAAAAGAGAGTTAAGGTGAGAAACGTAAGAAAAGATATTCACATTTGGATGCACATTTAGGATAAGATGCACCAGATCAATCCCCATAACAAGCGGATTCCTTGGTGGTTTGAGACTAAAGGTGATCAAGGGTCTAGATCCCTTCTTACGTTTTTCACTTTAACCCTTCTTCTTACACGATCATTCACCTATATATAATATATATTACATGGCATGAGATCATGTGAGAAATGAAGTTAATATGATAAATGTAAAAAATGATCTTGACCTTTGATCACTTTTAATCTCAAACACATCCATGAATCGCACTTGATACGAGATTAATCTTATGCGTTTCGGTGTATCTTATTTCGAATTTTCGATGCATCTTTTCCTAATGTGCATATTAGGATGGAAACTCTTCTTACCTTTCTCACCATAACTTTACTTATCATCGAAATCCAACCCATATTACATAAATATTGCAAATAATTCATTTATGTTCTTACTCATTTGGTTCTTTTTGATAAGTTGTTTGATTCTATTTATAGATCATTTGATATTAAATTATTGCATAAATGTTACAAACATTCCATTTATCAAGATGGAATTCAATAATTCATTTAGTAATCATTGCAAAGATAAATAACATTGATTTGGCCACAAAATGTCATTAACGTTCATGTGTCATTTATTTCTTGTATAGGTTGAAATATTACAAATCGATAAAAAAAAATGCTTTAAAATAAAGGATAAATGACACTACTAAACATTTTGTTTAGTAATATTTGATTTTCTAATACGAGACAGTTTTAGATAGGTCTTCGGTTAGACCCAACTGTTGAGTTAGCCAAAAAAATGTCCATTATATTAGTGTTTTTAAAGATGAGTTTCATAATAGGTCGATTGGAATTGGGAGTGATTAACTGTTTTACTTAATTTCCACATGAATTCTTTTAAATATATGAAAAATGGGCATTGGCCCAATGATATTGTAACAACCCTCAAAAGATAATAAGACACTCATCATGGTTGTTAAGCTCACATCATAAAATATGGATAGGTTTGAAACAAATAGATTTGTACAAGACCAGAGGAAAGAATAGTGAAATGGTATAGAGTTTTAGGGGGTGTTTGGTTGGGGGTATTAAGTAGTTATTAATGAGAATGATAATAAAAGAAATTGTTTGGTTTTATATAATATAATGGACTCATACCCTCAGAAGACCAAATTTTCATTCCTGGTTAAACTTGGGGGAATGAAAGTTCATTCTCATTTTCGTTCTCTGTCATTTTCATTGTCATTCTCATTTTCATTTCCTTGCCAGAACCAAACGCCCCCTTAATTTAATATGCTATAGTTTAACAATCTTGTTACATATCTCATTTTTGTTTCAGTTTGTCTCATTCAACCATGTTCCACCCCATATGTGTATTAAACACACCTTATAAATGAAGAGATGATGGATTTTTAAGATATTTTGATACAATAATTCTAACAAACATTTACCCCCTCCCCCCATCCTATACTTTTGCTTCCTACATCCATCCAATGCATTTCCCATATTATTTCAACCCAAAATCATTCATCATTTTATTCTCCTTCTTGTAATATATACATGTCATATTGGTTATTGATAATGTGATAATAACACATTGAACATTAAACAAAGATGAATATCTATATCTATATCTATATCTATATCTATATCTATATCTATATTTATATATATACTATATTAAAAAGGACGAGTTTCTCGGTTATTCTTGAATCTTGAATTTTTAAGAGGTACATGTAGTATTGTTTGATGTACAAATCTTGAAGCTCCACAACTTCTCCCAATTCCCACATCTTACGGAAGTTACTAAAAAAATCATTTTTTTTTAATTTTTAAATTACACTTTGCATCCTTATATTTAGTTGTTTAATTTATTTTTTATCCCTTACTTTTTCATTTTTCATTTTTCATTTACCATATTAACATCAATAATCGTATATAAGCTAAAATACATTTAAAAATATGTTTTCTTTTTTTACAAATTATACCATTATAATCGTCTCGTCAATACCTTCAAAATGAGTATAATATTGAATATTTTTGTATTAATGCATACTATCAAATATTATAAATACATACGAATTAACTTGCCTTATATTCGAGTAAACTACGATTTTCGTCTCTATTGTTTTGAAATTTCGTTTTTCATCTATATAGTTTGTAATCTATTGTTGTTTTCATTCTTACATATTGTAATTTATTGTTTTCTCGCCCCTACGACTAAATCTATTAAAAATCATTCATTTAAGTTAGGGATATTTTAATTTTTTTTGTTTATTAAATATTGTTTTTGGTTGGTTTTTGTTATTTAAGTCTTTTTGATTTAATAAAACTATATATTTTATGATAAAAGAATTAAGCATATATGTATATATATATATGTATTTAGGGTCAGATTCAAGGGAAAACGCAAAAAAAAAACTAAAAAAACACCCTAGAAGCCCTCCATCTGAACGGTATGCACAAACGCATACTGATAATTTGTAACATGCATTTGTGCATATAGAGTAATGCATATGTAATTATAGAAGTATTGGGGCATAGTAAGATTTTCGTCCATTTGATTTTGAGATTTCGTTTTTTGTGTCTATGGTTTTTAATTTATTGTTGTTTTAATTTCTATGATGGTATCGGTAAAATTGTACTTTCTTTTGCATATCTAAATCTATTGCATGCAATACTACTCTGGCCTAAATTTTGTACTTTCTTTTGTCGTAATTAATCAAGATTTGTGAAAGAGAGTTGCATGATCGCTGAGATTGCAATAGTAGAAAAATCAACAGGGTAGTCTAATATTTTTGTTACCGAATGGTCCTAGAAATAATTAGGTACACGTGGTTAGCTTTCTTTTTTAATAATAACAATAGACCTATGAGTGCCCAACAGGTCTTGTGCATCGCCCAATTAATTTTTTCCAAAGGTTGCATCAAAATAAACCAAAAAACTTACAAAATCTAACAAAACTATGTAATTTGTTTAAAAACACAGTGTACAACTTTATAGTCTTTGATCCACCTTAAAGGTATACCCGGTCGACAAAATTTCTAGGTTTGCTGCTACGCTACTCAGCCTGATGCCATCAGTACAATGAGGATCAATTTGATGATGTTTGTGTCCTTCAATTTTCTCCGTCTCATGCCACGTGACCATAATCTATGTTTGCAGATACATTATAAAATGAATACCAAAATTTGCTTTTTATTTATTCTCAAATTCTACATAAAATCTAAAATGGATCTATATTATATATGTTTTATTTGGTAAAAATTATTTGAACTAGGTTTTATTGCTAACATGTATTCAAATTTTACACTCAACTACATCATATACAAATGGTATCGATACGAACTAAAAATAAAATAAAAATAAAACATTATTGACATTTTAAGTTATCGACTTTAAAACAAGATTTACCGCCGCACCGCGCGGGCACCTTACTAGTATATATATAATAATCATCTTTCAACCACCCACTCCCAGTCTCCCACTATGTTTGTGTCAATATATCATATACCTATTCGATGGACATATGTTATCCAACAAATATCATATATGATGAAGAAATCACAACCATTTGTTCCCTAAAATTTTAATATGCTTCATTTTAACTCATTAAGAGACTTTACAACTATCAAATATCATAGAATAAAAATAAATCCACAAGTCTTTGAAACCAAGAGCTGCAAAAAACAATTAAAGGAGATAAAGAAAAAAGGATTTTCCTTTCCACCTACGCTACCTTTTCTTTTCCCACCATTGGGCCTCGTTACTTTTAGATGGTCTTCAAAAGTGAAGTCCAATCAAAACGTGTATAAGGTTTTGGGCTTTGTATTTCAAATAAATCATTTTTGTACATGAAATTTTTCATGTACAAAATCATAAATGATGCGGGCCATTTTTCATATAATTTAAGTAACCCTAAAAGTCGTCCGCTACAGTTAGTACAAAATCACATGTAATCCTGTACATGAAAAAAGTTTCTCACATTCTCGTAAATTGTTACGGTTCTCGTATGAACCCGCCCCTATATATGTATATATAACTACAAGTCTATAAGAAAGCAAATCATATGTATGTTCTTTATAATACAACAAGACAGGTTGTACAACTTACAGTTCCTAAGAAAACATGGTACCATGGTAGGCCTAATTAGAGATGGTTAAATGGTTTTGACCCGGGATTGACTTGGGATCGGCTTGGCCTAGGACTGACTGAGATAGACGATCCAAAACCAGTTATAGTTTTCATCAAAAGAGAAGGTCCGGTCTGAGACCCGCCCGATTTTTCAAAAATATTTATATTTTATTACCAATACTTAATGGCTATATGACCGGTTTCCCCATTTCCTCTTTTTTTTTTGTCTAATGTACCATCTATTCATTATATATATAAGTTATATGATGTGTGGGGAAAGATACCAACTCACAAACGTTCACAATTCTTACTGTAATTCGTGATTCGACTCGTATTCTCGTAAAAAAATACAAATTTCTTTAATGTAATTAACTGGCTCAGTTATATATTTTCAAATGTATTAGAATAACAATTTTTTGTATTCTTAAAAAATTCAAAAAACAATTTACATACAAAATTGAATTTAAAAAAAATACGTAGGACCGGTTTAGGCTCAGATCAGGACATGTGCTTATAATCGGTTACAAAGTGCCTTAACTAGCCCTTGAATTTTGGTCGGGACTGGTTACAGGAATAATATTTGGGATCGGGACCGATTTAGTCCTACCCAAGACTGAATTTACCATCTCTAGGCCTAAATATCTTAGAATACCAATATAATTTTTTAAAATATATTATACAAAATAAAAATCATCATAAATTTAATTTACCCTTTAAAATTTGAAGATAAAATGAAAAGGTACTCATAAATAGTTTTGAAATAGAAGAATTATTTAATTGGTCACGTGCACCATAGAGGCACACCAAATTGGTTTTTTCGATTTATTGTTAAGAAGATTTATAAATAAAAAAAGTCAATGGATGTTTTGAGATTCCCATAAAACACTCGTATAGATCTCACTCACATGCAAATCTTAAGATTCAAATTCAAAATTTGAATCCTTAATTAACGTAAATCATAATCAACTAAAAGGTAAAAAAAAACACAATGGTTATTGGATTGAGTTTTGATGAGAATTAGAACTAGATGAGAAAGATAAAAAGAGATTTTTACTCTTCAATTAATTTTAAATTAAATAGAACTATTAGATTAACATTAATGGGTATCGCTAGGTCAAAACTTTTCTAAAACCCTAATTTATGGGTTGTTTTGGTATTAAATGACAATCAATAGATCAACATTAATTGAAAATATTAAGGGAAAAATAAGCTAACTTATTTTGAGGGTACATGTTTGGATGCGTATAAGCTAATTTATAAGATAGTTTATTGACGTTACTTGAAATAGTGTTTTGGGAGCTTATTGTTATTTTTTCAATAATAACTCTCATTAATATTAATTATTATTTATTACCATTAATTATAAATAAATATTAATTAATATAACTTGAAAATTGAAAATTAATAATTAATAATTATTTACTAATATTAATTGTAATAATTATTAATCATCTCAATTATTTTCATATTATTATTTTCTTTAATTATTATTGAATATATAATTTGATTATAAAAAAAACAAATAGTAATTATAAAAATATTTATGTAACATAATTACATAATAATTAAGTTTATACTTATTTTGTTTCATAAATAATAAAATTGTGTTAAATAGTTTAAAAAAAATATTTAATTTAATTATTTTTTTTAAATTATTAATTAATTAAGATATGTGAAGTTGACCGAATTTTTTTATTCATATTATATATAATAGTTATTTAAAATCATAAATAATAGATTTATTCTAAAATTTATTTTAACAAATCTAAATATTATAATATATATAATAATTAATTTGAAATTTTTTTAATCAATATATTATATTTTTTAATTTTTCTATCATTTTTTTGGATTAATTAATATATTATATCATTAGGGATCTTCTTTGAATTAATTAATGTATATTATATTAGTAAAGATTTGTTTTTAATTATATTTTAAAAATATTATAATTGACTAATTTTTAATATGTTTTTTGGTCATTTTTACATTTTATAAGCTAGTTTTGTTTAACATGATTTTTTTCATCAGCTACCTTATCAACTACCAGTTAGCTTATTAGTCATTCGTTAGTTTATCAGCTACCAATTATCTTATCAACTAGTTCGCCAAACATAGCCTAATAGTCCAGGTCTGTTCTTACAAATCTTATCTTAACTCTTATTCTCACACGATCATTCGTCATCATGAATTATTCATCGTCATCATGAATTATTCATCATCATAAATTATTCATCATCATAAATTATTCCTCATCATAAATTATTGTTTCTTCATTAACGTGACATATATTCAATTATTTCTATTTGATACATATTTTAGTTGATAAAATGGATATAAAATAATCAAATGTAATAGAATTTACTTTTCAAGTTTTGATAAAAACATATGAGAAAAATACAAAAAGACTCAAATGCCTCTAACTTAACAGAGTCATCGCTTACAAAGTTAGTGAGAGAGACCATGATCATAACAAAATGACAATCACAAGGACCAAATCCATAATTTTTTGGGTTTAAGGATTTAAGTCATAATTTTTGTTAAACCAACCAAATCCATAATTCACTCTATATAATAGTTACAAATATCTATGATTAACAATCAAAATGCGCATGAAATAGCAAGAACTATAAAAATCGTTGTTACATTATATGGAAATTAAGACAAACTTGATTTCATTTTCTTGTATACTTGTATTAATTAAGTATTGTTTTTCATTTAACCCCGATTTTTGGGCCAAACATGTTCGGCATTTCCCAGCATTAATAGGTTCATCATGATAGCATATCCATCAAACAGTTTTGAAGAGAAGATATATACAAACCACACGTAGTTGAACGACATAGGCAAATTTAACTAATGAAACAAAAATCAACTCTAACATCTAAATCGTGCACAAATCTTGAATCTAAGTGGGATTATTCTTGATTACATAAGAACCAAATTGTGATTGTTCTTTAGTTTAACAAAATGTATTACAAGCTCTCAAAGCAACTACTATTTGTAAGAAAGCTATGCATACAACAATTTATCATACATATAAGCTAATAACGTGTTCATATTAGATTGCAGAGGTTGCAACCCCAATAGTGACCACTACATAAAGAAACTCAATTACATTCCCACAAGAAGTATCATTTACTATACAAGTGCCAAACGTAGTTGTCGTAGGCATCAACATTCCTTCAAGTAATGAAATTCCTTTTGAACCCAAATTTCAAGTGGCTGCAAATAGGAAACAAATTAAATTCCATAGAAAATAACACAAAGAATTCTTAAAAGGTGTTATTTATGATTATCTTACTTAAAATATATTGAATCAAGTCAAACAGAAGTATGAGTAGAAGGATTCAATTGCCCTTGTATATATATTAGACTATTCTCGTTTATTTGAGGAGAACCCTCAAATGTTCCATGTGAATTTTGGCATGACATTCCTGCAAAATATAATGTGATTGATTATTAGTTTTGTCCTTGATCGAAGATTTTATGTGTGATAGAAAACTAAAAGCTATCATTTAACAAATGTTTGTTAATAAGCATTCAATATATATGTTGTAAAACGTACTTGTCAACATTATGAAATTACTTCATTTGAGATTTCTATTTGAAAATTATGCACCATCTGGTCCTATTAATATAACCTTTAAGTCAAAAGATGTGTAATTGCATAACTTTTTAGCAATAAATACTCAACGTAAATGGTAGAAAGCATATTTTACATAAAAAAAATACCTTTTACACAAAATAGGAATAATAGTTGTTACTCTTCTAGAGTAATAAATAAAAAGAAGCAAGAGGCAGAAAGGGTGTAACATACAACACGTACACACACATATACATACATATATATATATATGTATATAGTTATTTTGGAGAGACTCTAAATCTAGTTCCATTTGGGTGAGAAGAATTTAGGTGGTTGATAATTTATTGGTGTCGGAAGAGAAGCACATGCAATTATGCCAAAAAAAATTCAAATTCCCTACAAATAGACAAATCTTATTAATATAAGGGGCAGGCATCCCTACAAATAGACTAGTTAATTAATTTCTCTAATTAATTAATGGACCAGGAACTTCATTTTTCATGTAGGTACTAAAGGCTATTTCCATGGGCCAGGTAGGTATGTGGTTACATGTAACAAAATTTAACTTTATAGCTCATCCAAATAACTCCTATTTGAGTTTATTGTCACAGAACCCACATCACATCAATACCTTCCAATTATACGTTGAAAATAAGACATTCAATTGAATTCATCCTTTTTTTAGAAGGACATCCTAAGCTATACTTGGAATAATCTAGCCTTGATAAATTCAGTGTGCAGAAATAAATCCATCCTCAAAGAACAACTAATTAACAATAAAATAATTAAAGATGATAGTATATAGTTTTTACCTTGCAAAAGGATGACAATGAAGAAGATGATGGTAAAAAGCATTGCAAATAAAGTGGCATTCGATGATGATGAAGACGAAGCGGCCTTGGAAGCTTTCTTTTGCATGAGTGCCTTCATTCGCTCAATTCTTGCCCGTTTAATCATGGCAAGTTCAGCGAGCTCCTTAATCAGCTTCTCGTCTGCAGCATCCAATGAAAAACCTCTATGTGGATGTGTTCGTGGAGGTTTAGGTGGTTTTTTCGCACTAACTGAACCCTTTTTACGTTTCTCTTTCCCTCCATCCATCACACTACTATTTCCAAGTAATAATAATAATGGATCATCATCCACATTCATACTAAGTTGATCACAAAACTTTGGTTTTTCACCTGAACTAGGAGGATCAAGCTGGCTTAATCCCTCAGTAATTACACTCTCAATATCAACATAAACTTGTTGCTCTATGGGAGAAGGGGGATCCATCATATATATATATATATATATATATCAAAACTCAAACACCTTAAATCAAGATGTGATCCTAATTAACATACAACAATAATTAGATTTCCAATTTCAAAGATCCAGGTTCATCACCAGTTCAAAATCTCTACTCATAAACCCAAAAGCTCGCAATATTTCCTGAATGCAAAATACATAGAACAATTCGATTAGCATATTGCACCCCTAGCCATCAATTGATCCATTTATATATACATGATAAATAGCTAAAGCCTTTGCTTAAACTTTCGAGAAATTTGAGCTAATTATAGAATAACCAGATACATACTGAATCAAGCAATTATCACAAAATGAATCAAACAGATCTTGTAAACAATTAATTACGCAAGGAACAAACTAGAAGAGTTGACTTCAAATCAAAAAAAGTGGGTCAGAGAATCATCAAATTCATAACAAAGCAATATCAGAAAACTGAATGTAGAATTAAAACCCATAAAGTTAGATTATGTGAGGATTTTAAGAGCAAATGCAAGCAAAGAACAGGTTCTCAATCTAAAAAAAGAAGAATGAAACGATAGATTAGAGAGAAATCAATAGAATTAATTATATATAATGAAATCCACGTTTTTGAAGAGAATTGAGTAGAGTTGAATTCAATACAAACAGCAATGGAAAAGTTTGGAATATTGAAATTAAGAAATAAACAGATAATTAGGGAAATTACCTTTGATGAGCGAAAAGGGGAGAAACCCTAAATTCAATCGAGTGTGATGAAATTAAAGGATTTCAAAATCATCAAAAATTCAAATTGGGATCCATATTTTGTTATGTGTGTGTGTGTGTAAGAGAGTTGAGGGGGGAAAGACGGTTTATAAAGAGAGCACACGAGTATATGGAGGCTACCGAGAAAGTGACAATTTTTTATTTTATTTAACTATTTTTTGAATATATTTTAATATACTTTATTTTTAAAGGATTAAAATCCCATCATCTTAAAGGATTATATATTTTTTTCAATATTTCTTTTGTATCCAAAGTAAAATTACATATAAACATTTAATTTCTTGGGTTATTTAACAAAGAGTTGGTCCTAGTTGAAAATTTGCTATTAAGTTCAAAATTTTATATATTTTTAAATCTGAAAAATGAGAGATGTAATTTTTTCATTTAATGTAAACCTTAAAATGACAATTTACGTGTAAAAACTTTGAGAAAATCTTATAAAAAGAAAAGAAAAAGTGTCTTTTTAGATAAATGTTTTTTTCTTCTCTATAATTATATTAAAGTTAGAGTGTGATATGTTGAGCATGAAGTAAACGTTGCTCCAACCAAGCTCTCTTTCAGACCACACCACACTCACTTATAAGACTTTTTGATTAAATACGAGTATATGAAATACTTTTTCTTCTTACAAAATACATATAATATCAAAATATTGATTAAATATCTAATTAAAATATATTTTATAAGAATGAATATAATTATAAATATAAATTAATATCTTATAATAGTAATAAATTTGAATTCAACAATTTAATCAAAAAATATATATAGATTTTGGATATGGAGCATTTGAGCTGGTTCATTCATATTAATATATATATATATATATATATATATATATATAAAATCATTATATAGAGATGTATGCTAGTTCAAATAAACGCACCGACAAAACGGGAGACAGGGACAAGGGGATTAACCCAAAACATAACATTTTCAACCCTAAGTTCATTTTACAATGTTATGATTGGATTTAGGTTAACATCCGTTTGTCTTCGTGATATTATATTTTTACACTTCAAACTTTACATTAAAATATTATGAAGGTAAAAAAGAAATCTGAAAACAGTGTCTTGTCCCTTAAAGTGTAAAAATATGGTCTCACAAAAACAATCTGGTCTCACATCATCCCGTGAACACTTATCAAGTTACTTTACCTTATCGGATGAACTTTATAAGGAGCGAAAATCTTACCTGGTAAGAGAAATGACAAGGACCAAGAGTCTTAATCAGTAAGTCAGACTGACAACTCTTACCCGGTAAGCGTTAACCGGGTAACAATCGTCACTTTCACTTACCGGTTAAGATTTTTGGTTCTTGTCATTGCTCTTACTGGATAAATTGTGCATATTATGTCCTTTTTATAGACTAATTTCTTTTTGGAGTTGCTTCAAAAAAAAACTTTTTTGAAGTATATAACGTTTATATACAGGAAATGCAACAAATAAATACATACACTCTCCTTTGGTGGCTTTGAACCCCTGGCCTCCTAGGAAGGCAAGAGCCACGATACGCTAGACGAAAGGCCCTTTGATTAGACTAAAAATATTACTCGATAAGATAACTGATAATGTTGAATCTTAACGGTAACCGCTTACTGGGTTAGTGTTTTAGTAAACTGCCCCTTAGGTTCTCATACGAGATAAATAAGAGAATAAGAAAACACTTGAATCATATGTTATTTTATAATAATATCACGTGTAAAATTACAAGTGATTCACGCAACTTTGGTTGTGACCTGAGGTTACGGGTCACTTTGCTTGCAGTCTTTTACGTTGATTGTTAGTGAAAAATCACATGTGATTTTGTTATTATTTTATTTGAACCTATATAATAATAATAATAATAATAATAATAATAA
Source organism: Silybum marianum (assembly GCA_036898165.1). Lineage (NCBI taxonomy): Eukaryota > Viridiplantae > Streptophyta > Magnoliopsida > Asterales > Asteraceae > Silybum > Silybum marianum. Next base: position 35,801,419 of record CM072538.1, on the reverse strand, counting down.
TAATAATAATAATAATAATAATAACAACAATTTTTGTAGACTTAAGATAAACGTTTGGTAAATGACCTCTAATGTTTGATGTTTGTCTATTGTTATTAATAATAAAAAGCAGATGTTTAATATTAATTATAAATTTATTCTAGTTAATAAAAAAAACTCTATCAAAAGTTTTTGTTTGTGCACTAGCCACTAGTAACAATTTTTTCCCTAAAATGATAAACCAACATAAGTATTTATTCCATTAAATAGATTAACTATTTGATATTATTAATTTTTATTTTAGTTTAGTTATAAGGTTTTTATTCCATTTTTATTAACCCATAATGTTAAATATTTTTTTTATCATTTTATGCTTTCATTAAATTATATCATAAACATATCAAAAAAATTGTTCAAACCGAAGAAATAGAAAACTAAATTGACTTGCATTCGTGGCCAGAATGATGACTCATTCTAAATTCATTGAAATGTTAAAATAAACATCCACATGGTCACGTAATTTAAAATTTGAAGTATTAAATAAGGGTGAAATCATAACAAGTATAATATGTAATTTGAAATTTAAATTATATAATATTTTATAAAATATAGTCATTGACTATAATTATACGAATTTGGTATGCTTACTTGGACTCTCTTAATCTATATGTTTTCTAAATAGTAAATACCAAGTGTCGGTGGTCCAATAACCTTTTCTTCTTTCCTTTCGGGTATCCATGGGACCCGCCAATGCCATCATGTCATTCCATATCAACCAGATTCATCCAACACCTTTAAATCGGGGTTTTATATGCTTTAAAAGGAAAACTCAAAAAAACAAAAATTTTATGAATTAACTTTTTAATTTTAAACGACTGTGTTTCTAAATTATTATTTTTTTCATTTTAAATGGCCAAGTCCATTAACCTTTTAAATAAATAAACAACAAAAAAAATTAAAAATCAGTTACTTATGTTTTTTTAACCCAAAAAAGTTATATGTGACCTACTAACAAAAAGTTGATGGTTAGTTTATTAAAAAAAATTAAGCTATCAATCATTCAAAATTTAAAAGTTTGATGATGAATTTATTAATTGACCAAGCACTTAAAAATCTTTCGAAATCGACAAAAATAAAAATCCATGAAAACGGTAGAATTCAACTAAAAACACATTGGGGGTCTATAATACAACTTAAAGTTGCACCCACTCGCAAAATAGGGGAGTGCTAATGGCACCTCCTTAGTAGGGGTGTGCATGAAATTTCTTGCATTTTTTTATAGTTTTAGGAATGTAAAAAAAGGGTTTTGACATTGATATGTGTGAGGATGATTCATTTTATACGGGTGCCATTAGCATACTATAGGGGTGTCATTAGTCTCTTCCTTATAAAATGATAATAAATTTACAAATAGTTTAAAAGAAAACAACAAAAACTATGTTATGTGTGTACGTATAACATATATGACAACATTCTTTTTTAAATTTTTTCTACATAAAAAATCATGTTGGTTATTTTTAAAGGTGAATAATTATATATGGATCGGGTCCTCTTTATTAATTTCAAAGAGTGATGCAAATAGAACATTTCAAAGTATAATTACGAAATAAAATCCAAATATAGCTTTAAAATGCAAGTAAAATAGTAAATCATAACCAATCAATCGTTGCACATCGTCAAACGTGAAGAAGAAATTAAAAAGGTAAGTTAACTAACCATAAATCCTAAATTCCCAAAATAAGTCAAATCAATAGATGATAAAATAGATAAGATATATAAAAAGTTCGGTCGGTTAAATCATCAAATTAAAATCTTCAAACCATAGACTAGACTATACCACACGATCTATCTATTTTCAATACTAGACTAGACCTTCCAAATCGTCCAAAAAATGGTCCAGTTTGTTATCGTGCAAAATTTTTTGTGGTCCATAGGTTTTTTTTTACACCCTTGCACAACAAAGAGGGCAGGAGATTGGAGCTGATATGAGGTTAAGAGTTACGCTGATGGTCATGGAGCTCTTGTAAGAGACTTCATCCTTATGTAATGTGTGTATATACAACTATTTATAATATGCATAACATAATACTATGTTAAAAACTTGAACTTTCAGTAAAAAGAGCTTAAAAGATAAAAATAATAAAAGAAAGAAAATGTCTCTTAACTAACGTTGCCTTAAATAATGGAGTTAGCGGCATAGATATTTTATGACCAAAATACAAAATAATAACAATTCTTGCAATTTAAATAATAGTTCCATACTTTTAAACAGACCATCCAAGTCCAAGATTGTAGCTTACTCTTTTCTTAAACTAACGTGATACTCTATTATTTTAAAACGTCTATCATCGAGTATTTGACAAATTCTTTATTAAAAAAAAGTTTAAAAAAAAAACAACCAACTTTCCTTTCTAAACGGTTTAGTCCTTAATTTTTTTTAAATGAAAAAAATCATTAAAGTTTATCATTTTCAACAGTTTAGTCAAATTTTTAAATGAAAAACCATTAAACTTTATCATTTTGTTTGATTTCAATTTTCAATATACCCAGCCTTTTAAGTTTTAATTGATGTTTCTTATATTTTTTAGTTATATCGGAGCATCCCTCAAAATTTAGTTGTTGCATCTTTTACATTTTAAAAAGAGTAAACTACATACTTGGTCCCTAGGGTTTATTGGTTTTAACAGTCTGGGTCCCTAAAATGAAATATCTATGGCTTCCATCCTCGTGGTTTCCATTTCATAACGTATTAGGTCCCTAAAACTAACTTTGTTAGACTTTTCCTGTTAAGTAGGTTAAGTAAGAGGGGCATTTTGGTCATTTTAAGTATAGGGACCAAACACGTAATAAGAATCGCGGGGGCCAAAACGTAAATAAGAGCCACAAGTGACCAAATACGTAATTTACTCTCTATATAATTTATATATACTTAATAATTAATAATTCATAACATATATATTGTGGGTGTATATATATATATATATTATATATTTTATAAAATACTTTCACATTTTTCTTATTATAACATTTTCTTCGTTTTTTCTTATTAAAATAATATATTTTTAAATTGTATTTTTGTTATGGCATTATAGTTACATTTTTTTATCATAGTAATATACTATCATTTCTTTTTTTACACATTGTATTTTTAGTTTTTCTTATTAAATTGTATGAAAATTAAATATTTTAATGTAACATATTTTTTAAACAGACACATTTTTTTTCCTTCAAAAAACACATACTTTTTAACATTTTTTAAACGTTAGGAATGGAAAATGTGTTTTACAAATTTTCTAAATATTGTTATATTAATGAATAATTTTGTTTTATTTTTGAATAACTTCATCGTTTTCTCTCCCGATTATTCATATACCACCTATATTATGTTTTTCATCTATTTTTTAAGAATTCCTTTAAAATGTATGAATAATCGGAAGGTAAAGTGAGGAAAGCTATCTAAAAATTTGATGTTCCACTTTATCTACGCCACGTAATTTATTTAAAAAATATATGTTTTTTAAGGAAAAAACATTCATATATGTTACATTAAAATATATAATTTTCATATAATTTAATAAAAAAGTTTAAAAGTACAATGCCTAAATACAAAACAATTTGAAAGTATATTGTTATAATAAAGAAAAATATGTAAATATAATGACATAATAAAAAAATAGTTTGAATAATATTGCTATAATTAAAAAAAATGTAACTATAATACCAAAATAAAAAAATAATTTAAAAATATGTTTCTATAATAAATAAAAATGTAACTATAATGCCATAATAAAAAAATAATTTAAATATATATTGCTATAATAAAGAAAAATTTAACTATCATGCCATAATAAAAATACAAAATTAAAAATATATTGTTGTAATAAAAAAAACAATGTTATAAAAAATTGTGAAAATTATGGTGATAAATTATATACAATATATATATTATTAATTATTAATTATTAAGTATATATAAAATATATAGAAAGTAAGTTACATGTTTGGTCCCTGTGGTTTTTATAACATGTTTGGTCCCTAAACTTAAAATGACCAAAATGACCCTCTTACTTAACCTACTTAACAGAAAAAGTCTAACAAAGTTAGTTTTAGGGACCCAATACGTTATGAAATGGAAACCACGAGGATGCAAGTCATAGATATTTCATTTTAGGGACCCAAACTGTTAAAACCAATAAACCATAGGGACCAAGTATGTAGTTTACTCTTTTAAAAATCATACTTATAAAAATAAGTTAAACGAGTATAAAAAAACCTATTTAGATACACATAGGTCCGCCTATATTGCATTTACGGGACATGATCAAAGATTGGGGACTCCAAGGGATTTTAAATGTCACTTTCTTGCCAAATTATTGAGTTGATAAATTAATGTGCATAGATATTTGAGGGCCTTTGGAGAGCTAGAACGGTTTTAACTTATCATCACAATATCAAAAAAATAAATTGTCTAATAAAATAATCAGACTTTTGAATGTTGGTATTTTATCCTTCTTATAATGTAAAATGCAAAAAAAAAAAAAAATTTATTAAAATGGTTGATTTAAACAAAAGGCAAAATATCGTGTAAGAATGAAAGTTATGATGAGAGATCTACGAAAATGATCTAGACCTTTAATCATTTTTAATCTCACTGACACCATTAATTACATCTGTCACGCGAATTGTTTCGATGCATTCCGATACACCGCATTAATGTTGATCTTCAGTTATGGTTGATTTAGCGGATGAAAATAATCCATTTTTATCATATACTCATCATAATTTTTATTTTCATTCTTACTGGAACTCAACCATTAAATAAAATCTCACTTGGTGATCATTTTTTGACTGATTTCCATATTTGGAGAAAAATATATTTTCTCTCATACTTTCTCCATTTTGGATATAATTTTGAGGAATCTGTTGGAGAAAAACGTTGACTCAAAATTCTCATTTTCTCCATTTTAGAGAAGCTGTTCGAAATGCTCTAACAAAACAAATTATACATAATGTCTATGCATCAACTTTAGGTTACACATGAACATGATAAGAATCAGTTATTTCATATTACACTATATCAACCAATTAGAATAAATGCGTAAAATTTTATAACATGTACCAACCAAACTATATTTGGTACCAAATTTTTTCGGTTGGTACATGTTGATACAGAATTATACCGCTATCATAAAAAAGTTGAAGTTAGAAATTTATTTAAATTGTGGTGTTTACATGCATGTACGTAGCTGCATGAGTTGCAAACCCTCAATCTTTTAACCTTTTTAATATAGTAATCTGGTATGATGGATTAGAAACAATAAATATATTATTGTTATTGGGTCACTATGCGTCTACACCCTGCCCTCCTTGAAACCCACCGGCCAAACCCTTTCAATCCTCCTAGCTACGTATTTTATTTTTCTTTTGCATTGTTATTTTTATTTGTTATTTGTCAACAATAAGTTACTTCTTTATTAATTGTTTTCTTTTGTTTTTTAATTATTGTTAAGATTTATTAATAAGAAAATTATTAATTTAAGTTAGGTTTTCTTAAATAATTGTTTGATTTTTTATATTGAAAAAGATGTTTTATTGGGGTACATATAAACACATCATAGATAAGTTCCAGAAACTGAAAACTCGTCAAGGTAGCATTTGATAAGTTTGTGTCTCAAGAATATAATCTCGTTCTTTTTTCTATTTTCAAAATAATAATATTTATTTATTTTCAATTTATTTTATTTATAATTGATACTCCCCCTAGAAGTCTAGACCAAAATTTTGGCCCCCCCATTGTTTAAATGCACTAAACTATAGAGTATTCACATAACATGTTGATATATGTGTTGTACAACTTATCCCTACCTATACAAACATTCAAATAATCATCATATAATACAAGCGTTCACTAATAGTCTAAGTTGTTAAAAGCACCAGAGGGAGGACTAGGTTCCGAGGCACATAAAAAAGGCTTAAGGTTTGGGGGTTTTTAAGATCAAGGCAAGGCATATTCGCAAGGCTCACTAAGGCATTGCACCTTGTCTAAGGTGCCTTTAGGCCTAGGCATGCCTCATAATGAGTTATAAAATATCTGATTAAACTAGGGATGGTGATTCTGTCCGACCCTTAGGAACCCGGTTCACCCGATCCGAACGGGACCGGAATTCCTTGCAAAAATGGGTCCATGGATCCCCGGTATGCTCAAACCGGGGTTGGGGTACATACCCCCGCCTTGCCCCGTACCCGGTATATATAATAGTTGTTGAAATTAATATATAATAATATAACATATTATTTATTTATGTATTTTTCCTAATTAGGTTTTCCTTTGACTTGTGAATTAGGTTAGGGGTGACAATGGGTCAGGTGAGGTTGGGTTCGGGTTTAACTAATTTATTAAACATATCGAAAATCTCACCCCAACCTGTTACTTAAATGGGTTGACAACGAGTTGACCCATTTATGATTTTTTTTCAACCCAACTTGTTAAATAAATGTGTTGAACTTGGATTAACCCATTTAATTTTAAAATTTTAAATAAAATAAAAAGGTTTAAACTATTTAATTTTATGAATAAAAACACAACTACAACCACAACCGCGTAAAAACAAATTGTTCAAAGTTTGAATAAAGTACAATCACAAATGCAATAAATTTTCAAATATTTAAGAATCCACTTACGTTATTTTAACTTTTGATAGAGCCTTGGAGGCGGACGATGGCAAGAGAGAGAGCTAAAAGGGATTTGGAGGCGAGTTAGATATTGCTTTATTAGGATTTCATAGTTGATAAAATTGAGAGAGTTTTAAATTTTCAATGTTTCGTTCGTAATATTAAACATTATAATTAAAATACATAATATCTTAAATGAGTAGAACAAAATTTTCAATCCAACTTAACCTATTTATTTAAATAGATTAGACGAATTGAACCGGTTAACTTAAATGGGTTGAAACTAAGGCATTGTTTGGCAAAAATAAGCTAGCTTATAAGCTGACTTATAAGCTAGCTTATTTTCTGAATAATCGTTTGGATGCACATAAGCTAGCTTATAAGTCAGCTTATAAGCTAGTTTATTTTCTGAATAATCGTTTGGATGCACATAATAAGCTAGCTTATTGATAAGCTACTTGGAGTAACTTATGAGAAGCTTTTTGACACCTTTTTCAATTATACCCCTAACTAATATTATTTATATATTTTTAACATGTTTTTTTTTTCATTTTACATACTCATAAGTTAGTTTTTGCCAAACATAACTTATTCATCAGCTACCAGCTAGCTTATAGGCCATCAGCTGCCTTATAAGTCATATACTATAGCTTAACGAGCGTGTCCACGAACATCCGCCTACCTTTTTTTCATTCTCAAAGGCTCCACTCACTGTCTCACTCTCACATCGGCGGCGACTACCAAACCCTCAGATTCTCAGACTCGAGACTCAAAACAAAAATATCAGATTCTCTCATTCTTTACCTTGTTCCTTCCGTGAGCCTCTTTAGTCTTTACCTTGTTAAGTTGTTAGTTTTAAATTGGTTATTATGGAGAAGATAATTAAACACCCACTTCTTCCCATGCTCTACTTTGCTATTTGCTTACTGCACACATGCATTTTTTATGTTAATCTTTGAAATAATGTTAGATACAGTAATTGCTGTATTTAATTAAAATATGAACCCTTGAATAGGGATAGATGTGGGGTTGTAATAGCTAGGTTTTCGTTTTATTATCTTAGAATCACATGGAATTTTTAGGTTATAATTAATCTTGATAACCAGCTACAACTTATGATCTACACAAATGTTACTTTCAATTACCCTATTGGACATCTAGGTTATCCTTTTTGTCAATGTAAACTTCTTGTAACCTTACTCTTCTAGTATTTCGGCAGAGCTTGATTTTAACTTTTTTACATGTTGTCATTCACCCAACCCAATTTTCATGGGTTGGGTAATACTTTAAAAAAGTTTTCAACAGGTTAGGTTTGGGTTGGGTTGTTCATACGCTAACCCAACCCAAGTGCAATGGCAACCTCCACTATTCTTATAAGTTATAACATCAACCCATCTAATATGCTGATATGTTGAGCATTTATTTTGTAGGCATACAATCGTGTTATAACTTATACAAGTTGTTTTCAAGAATAAGGTTCTCTATCAGCATCATGAGCACCACTACAGTTGGAGCGAACCTAGAGATTTCCATTAGACCCTCTTGCCAGAAATCATACACTTGTTCCTTTTATGCAAGCAAATGCAAGTTTTTTTGCTTGACTAGAAGATATACGCCATTATCGCTCACTTGAAGGAAAGCAGAGAAGAAAAAATATTCAAAAAATGAAATTTCATGCAATCTCGGGGGAACTACGGGTCTTACATATAAGGAGGCTGGTGTTGACATTGATGCAGGATCAGAGCTTGTACGAAGGATTGCAAAGATGGCACCCGGAATTGGAGGCTTTGGTGGATTGTTTCCACTTGGTATGGCTTCATTCTTTACATTAATAATAGTATTTATATTGATTGCTTGTTTTAAATCTTTGTGCTTTATATATTTAAAAAGAGAGAGAGAGAGAGAGTAAATTTTCAGTTATGGTATGACTTTATGTGTAATGTTTTTGAGCAGGGGATTCATATCTTGTAGCCGGTACAGATGGTGTGGGAACTAAACTTAAGCTGGCATTTGAGATACCATTGGTATTGATCTGGTATGCTAGAATTTATTTACATCTTCTTCCAATTATCTTGTATGAGTCTTGTCATTACTAACAAACTTTATTTTTTATTTTTATTTTTAGGTTGCAATGAGCGTTAATGACATTATTACCTCTGGAGCAAAACCTTTGTTTTTTCTTGATTACTTTGCTACAAGCCATCTTGATGTTGATCTTGCTGAAAAGGTGTATATATAGAAACACTCCATTGGTCCCAAAATAAGCGTGCTTACTTTCCAATTCTACCATTATGAGATGGAGATATTCATTACTCCCTCTATTTATAATGGTAAAATTGTTTTTTAGTTAGTTAAAAAGTGTAATAGTTACACATTGTGTGCCTTTTTCATTCTAGGCATCTATTTTGGGACGAAACAAGTATTAATAATGGCGACGAGATCTAATTTTGTGATTTTTCAGGTTATTAAAGGAATCGTTGATTGTGCCCTTTTGGGGGGAGAGGTAACTTCATCATGTATTTATTTAACAATCTACCTTCATTCTTGCAGAAGACAGTTTTTTATTTGGGATTTTCACAAAAATTGTAGCTAATTTGCATTGAAAAGGCCAAGTACCATATGGTTGGAAAAGTTAACTACTCATTTACTTTTATACTTGGTCCATGACTTTTATAAATTTTATTTATTTGGGCAATTCACTGATAAATTGGGCAAGTTAAGTTATTTCGTACATCATACAATTCAAAGGAAAACTTATATTCATTTTCTTTAGATACACTTTTTAGTTATGTTGTTTTTGGGTTTCAGACTGCAGAAATGCCAGATTTTTATGCAAACGGTGAATACGATCTAAGTGGTTATGCGGTTGGCATTGTGAAAAAGGAGTCCGTTATAAATGGAAAGAACATTTCGGTCGGAGATGTGCTTATTGGCCTGCCATCTAGCGGAGTTCACTCAAATGGGTTCTCTCTTGTTTGAAGGTTGACCATTTTAAAATATCTTTATTCTAAAATATTTTGTCTATATATCGTTCTAGGGTGGTAGCTCGAAGTGGTCTTTCTTTGAAGGACAAACTCCCTGGTGAATCCTCCATTACATTAGGTGAAGCTTTAATGGCGCCAACTGTAATATACGTTAAACAGGTCATCCATCTATTGTTCTTGTTCTGCCTTCTTTTATTACTAACTATTAGTATTCCTTCTTTTTATCTTCTTTCTCTCATTTTGCAATCTTGTTAATTAATATAGGTACTTGAGATTATCAGCAAGGGGGGCATAAAAGGAATTGCCCACATTACTGGTGGCGGTTTTACAGATAATATCCCTCGAGTTTTCCCTAAAGGCCTTGGCGCTCTTGTTTATCAAGACTCTTGGCCAGTTCCTCCTGTCTTCAAATGGATCCAAAAGGTATGTATGGTTTTGATTTAAGGGCAAAATTGTAATTATATTGAAAAGGGAATACGGTTTTTGAGTGTGTATTTACAATTTGCCCTTAATTACATTAAACCACCTCAAACAAATTAATGCCAGAAATTATCCAACCCTCTTTTTTTTGCCTCTCTAGACAGATAACTTAACCCATACAGGGCTTAATGGAAAAAAAGGTAAACAACCCTTAATGAGCTTAATGGGACTGACAGCTTATTCGGTCAGCTATACATGAGGGTTTGGTAATAGCTTAATGATATAGAAAGTGGCCTATTCAGTAAGCTTTAGGGAGGGAGCTTTATGCAGAAAGTCAAGCTTTTTCCAAACCTGTCCCTCCCAATTAAAAACATGCATTTTCCATCTATGACAAAACCCTCCCAAACAAACAAAACCTTCTGAATCTATTCAAACAGATTAATTCACACAAAATAGCTTTATCCATACAGGACTTAATGGAAAACCAACCAAACAGCCCCTAAGTGCTTGCTTTCCAATTCTAATCTTAATGATGACACTCCTTGTATTATTAAGGGCAAAACTGTAATTACACATTCAAAACCTGTATGTGGACATATATTTAGGGACATAGGGAGTAGTATTTTTTTGTACATATTTTCGGGTAGTTTACAACAAAAAGTTGATTGACGAAACAACGCAGGCTGGAATGATCGAAGATGGTGAAATGAAGCGAACTTTTAATATGGGAGTCGGGATGGTTCTTGTTGCTAGCAAAGAGGCTGCCGATAGGATACTTAATGAAGGTGAAACGGCATACCGTATTGGTGAAGTCATAAGTGGTGATGGTGTAAGTTACCAATAACAACGAATTGCTTCTCATGATCCCTTCTTTCTTTGAGCATGTGATTTACTAACAAAAACTTGCGGTATTAGCGCCGCGTTTTCAAATTTTGGAGATTAAAATAAAATTTTGCACGCATTTGTGTGTGAATTGAAGTGGTTTTATATGGACCGTTGTATTATCGTATATGAATCGGCTATCGAGTTTTGTAATCCCTAATCTTAGTGTGTTATCTTAAAGGTGTTTGGCTCATGGATTTTGAAGCAATTGGAATGGGTAATTCATTTGACCAAATCCCAAATCCCAAATCCTATGTTTGGTTCACATAATGAAAAATGTAGGTATCTTTTGAATTTTATTAAATTCCACAAATTAATGAATCTACTATTCCGTGGCATATGTGAAGGAGAAAAAGATACCTACTTAACCGATGTGCTATGTTAGGGTCATCAAGTACTTGATATGAAAGAAAGCAAATGGGTGCTACTCAAACTTTTTGCAATACCCAGAGTCTGCAACGAATAGATTTTAAACTATTATGATCGTTGAATGTAAATGAATAATTATTTTAAACTATTATGGTCGTTGAATGTAAATGAATAATTATTTTAAACTATTATGGTCGTTGAATGTAAATGAATAATTAGGGTAAGTAAAGTATAACAAGGATAGATTTGTGGCAACAAGTAATATACAAATTAGTGCGAGTATTTTTGGCTTTAGGCATAGTTTATGATTTACATATATATCAAATGGACATACTTTTTTGAATGGTGATTTAAATGAACAAGTGTATCGGCTAACAATTTGAAATTAGATGGCTATATCATCTATCCTATCATCCTTCCCTTCATTTTTCTCGTCACCCATATTGTCTTAAAATCTAAGAAAATGCAAAATCTTGAAAAACACCAAAAAAAGAAAGAAAGTTATCAGTAGATACACTAATGGAATTAGGGATAGAAAAAAAAAAGCTAAAACATCGTTGTCCTTCAAAATTAAAATTACAATGAATCATCAATAAATTATTTACCAATACTGAAAATCAAATATATTTATTATATAATTATAAAGATCTATAAATATATACATACCGTTTTGGGTATGAGAATAAACTGTCGTCCCCGCTTTAGGTGAAACTTTCATCTCTAAATGGAACGAGCAATAACGAACCAAAATTGTTTTGGGGAAAAGAACCAAATGATCCAACATAATTTTTTTAATGTAAAAAGTCAAGTTCTTTTTTTTCTTCCAAACATTCTATTCCCAAATAATGAAATACAACAAATAAATTGCAATCCATATGGACGAAAACTAAGATTTATTTTAAAACGGTAGGTATGAAAAACATAATTTACTTAATAAAAAGAGAAAAACTCTATGTATTTAATCAAACCATACGAAACGGAAGGTTAGTTGTTATATTCCCATATTGTTAAATAAAATAACCAAAAAATAAGCATTCAATTCTTCTTACATATTTATCGATAAAATATTTGTAATTTGTTATCACCTCGATCCTAGTGCATTCCCTTTTTATGTATATATATATGCTCCAATCCAAAATAAAAGTAGCTACCATGGTTTTTGGTGATACTGAGACACCACTAACACCACCTGACATACTTTTCTTCCACGTACTACCAAGGTTGCCGGGTGAATCTGTATACCGTTTTCTATGTGTTTGCAAACAATGGCAGTCATTCTTAACAACACCAATGTTTGCCAAGATGCATCATCACCACCACCACGAACTTCTTATTGCTTTGTCCACCACAACACCATGCAAGTTTAGTACCATCGACTTGGAAGCACCTCAAGATGGTCTAACTGTCGGCCGTCCTTTACCATTTGAATTAAGTCATGAAAACGTGTCTATCGTAGCATCTGTACATGGACTGGTATGTTTACGCATGATTGATACAAGAGGAATATAATTTTATGCAATCCTTTAACAGGTGAATATAAGACCGTGTCTAGACTCTAGACCCAACAACGAAGAATGCTATATGACCAGCACAAGATTATTTGGGTTGTATTACAGTTGCAATGACTACAAGCTTCTACTTGTAACCATGGATTATAATGTTTATATATACTCTCTAAAATCCGACTCATGGAGAAAGGTCGAGACGACACAAGAGGAATGTGGTCTTTTTCACTCCTACCACCAGGATTGGGTTAATTCACCATATGTCTTGTTGAATGAAAAAATGTATTTCATAACTACAAAACAAAAGCGGATATGTTTAATGGAGACTTTTATAATTATTTTAAGGTTTGATTTGAAAAGGGAAAAATGGAGAAAGATAGCAAGTCCTTGTATTGGAAATGATATATGGAAAACTTGTGTTAGTTTCATGGTTGTAAGAGGGTGCATTCACTTGTACATGAGATATTGTCTCGAGAACGATGACGGTCGTTTTGTATCCGAGTTGTGGAGGATAGATGGAGATGGAGATGGAGATGGAGATTGGACAAAGATAGTAAATACATATAATCAGCCCTATTCTTTTCTTCCTTGGTATATCTTGTGTCCACTACACTTGACAAAGAATGGACATTGGATTATGATTGACGAAGTCCTCCGTAACATTCACGAAGCAGATCAAGAGATGCATACTAAAAAGGAGGTGTATCCAAGGACCTTCATTATCACTCCACCATGGAAAAACACCGAGACTTGTAGAAATCAATATGTTTAATTAGTTAAGTCTTAGATCCTAATTAATTACTTCATTTTATATTGTTTTCTTTAATTAATTCTTAGATAACAAATGCAATAAAAGAAATACGAATTGCGTTAAACCTAAATGCATGACTTTATTGATAAAATATGTTTAATTTGTTATCACCTCGATCCTTTTGTATTATATATATATATACACACTCTGTTGAGAGTAGAATTCAAAATTCCAGACTGTAAAAAATCATTGGCACGAAAAAGGTCAGCCCCCAAAAAAATTCAAAATTAGCAATTCTCAGCAAACCGAATTGAAGGACTAAAAACGTAGTAATTACTCAATAAAATAAAAAGAGGAAAAGCATGGTCTTTCATCAGACCGTACGAAACGAGAGGTTAGTTGTTATATTCGTATATTGTTAAACAAAATAGTCTAAAAGTTATGTGGGTTTCGACTATGTTTATTGGCGGCGGCTTTTATTGCCGGAATTTGGACGGTTTTGCCGGAAGGTTCTAGATCACGGTGGGTGACGATTGAGTTGATGGTGATTGGTGTTGGATGTATGTTGTTGGTGCTTTTAGGGTTGAGCGTTTTGTTGGTGAAACAATGGTCGAAAAAACAAGAATGGCGGAGGAGAAAAGAGAATCAGATGATGACGATGAAAGACTCGGTCGATATAAAGTTTTCTTTCGACGATTGGTTTCTTACCCCGTGATATAAAACTTCATGAGCCTTCTGTGTCTGGGGAGACAACAAGGACGCCGAATGGTAGCGTTATTGATAAAATGAATTTTGTTAAGAATAATTATAGTCGTGATCAGCCATCTAGTAATTCGGATATTAATAGCTCTGATCATGGTTATCATGTTTATTAATATGATCACTATTTTTATGGTTTTTATGTATTAGTTTCTTGATATTTTGTATGAGTTGGTATATATGAAACCGAAGTTATTTTTGTAATTATTGTATACTATTGACTATACACCTTTTTGGGGGCTTCTTTTAACAAATAATAAATTTTTTGCATCTTATGCTTTTATATGATTCTTTTTCTTCATTTAAGACTAAGATTTTGAATATCGATTAACATATATTTGTTTTACATGTACTCGAGTCATAATGTTTATTTTTTTATATGTTTGTGAAACAAAAAATACAAGTAAAAGAGTTTCACAATTCATATTGTGAAACAAATACATATATATGTTCACATTATGAAACAAATATATGTTAGGGGCCATTTACCAAATCTTACCCGGATAAGTGTTTATCGGCAAAATTCAACACTATCACTTACTTATCGGGTAAAATTTTAGTCCATGAAAATGGTGTCGTATGCAACAATTTACCCGGTAAGCGCTTACCGTGGTAAGAGTCGTTTCCGTCTCTTACCCGGGTAAAACTTTTGGTCATTGTTAAGAATATGTGCACAACAACGCACATGAAATAACTTTCCCCCAACAACAAGCTTTCTTTGATTATTCAAATTTTCCATCATCTTTGTCGCAACCACGTCATTAGTTGTAGCATTGTCAACCGTCAAAGTAGCAACTTTTGTCTCAATATTCCACTCTTTTAAGCACTTAAAGAGTGAATCATAGATACATAGTCCAGTATAAGGTGGTGGCACATCAACAAAACTCAATATGAATTTGTTAAGCTTGAAATCAGAATCTACAAAGTGACAAGTAACCACCATATAATGAATATTCTGCAATGATGTCCACATATCAGTTGTTATACTCACACGGTTGACAGCGCTTAACATTTTCTTAATTCGTTTCTTCCCAATATCATAACTAGAAACACAATCCTGCCTAGTCGATGCACGTGAAATCTTGTTATATCCGGGGTTAGCTTCCTTCATAAGCACATTAAATAAATCATACTCAACGAAATTAAATGGCAACTCATGAACCATAATCATGTGAGAAATAATCTCTCTCATCCTACTATTGTCAAATTTCCAATTTTGGATCATAGAAGAATCTGATTTCCCAGGCACGACTTTTAGCTTTAACTGACCTGCATGAACGGTGTTGACGGCTCTCAACTTCGGGCAAAAACTAATATGCCTGAGCAAGGGTGTGGTGGTTCCATCTTTAAGTTTCTTTATCTTCTCACCACAATGAATGCACTCACATACTTGATTCCATCAACCAACTTCACCAAGCGAAAATGTTCCCAAACTCCTGAAGTTCTCTTTCTTGTCCTTTTGGCATATGGAGTAGATTCTTCGTTGTTAACTGCATTGGCGTCTTCTATACCGCCTTCTCCATCATTTGATCCGATAACAACCACTTCAGGAGTATCTTCCATTCTTGATGTGTTTGGACTTGATTCAATTTCGGTTGATTCAACTTCTTGAGGATTTGGCAGTCGATCTAAATAAAGATCGTCATGGAAGAAATATGGACCGCTACAAGAGACATCAGACATCTATAAAATAAAAAATAATGTTAGTGAGAAGTTGCCTGATAGCATCAAATATATATATGTGCTAAGAAATTAACAAAGAATAAGAAGAACAAAACTCTCAAAAGAAAATTCTATGCACATTGATATATTTCAAAAATAATGTGTAGTAAATGTGAAAGATGAAAAGATCTTCAATGTTTCCATTAAGCCATTTCACTTATTTTTCCATTGCTTTTGCCTAAATTATTTGAAGCTGATTTTAGCATTTATCCAGAAGTGCAATTTTCCGTCTTAATATTTGGACAAAACTTTCTTTGCAGTATTCAAATATTACCTCTGTCTCAAGCTATTATATCAGGCTTCACAACTCCTATAATGGCCTCAGTTGCAGCACGATTCATTTTGCATTAGAATTTGAAAATAGCAGAAATAGCAGGTACAATAACAATTATATTGACGAATTTTTTTTATCGTGTATAATGTTCAATACGTGCATCAAACGATACCGTATATTTGGTTCTTAAATATATCATAAAGTCATGAATTTGAAAGAAACTAAATGGGTATCTAACAGTCTGTATGTAGCTAAACCACCCGGTATAGATAAGAAACAGCCTGTATGTATCTAACAGTCTGTATGTAGCTGAATTTGTGAAAAAGATTTGGTTTTTAGTTGAAAATTGCAAATGGGTATCTAAAAGATTTGTATACGAATGGTCAAAATCTCCGGTATAGATAAGAAACGGTCCTTATAGTTGAATATTTCATTTGTTTATGCATTTCTCGAAAATTGCAAATTGTTTATGCACGGTGGAATGCAGGGCACAT
The DNA here is from genome assembly GCA_036898165.1 of Silybum marianum. Lineage (NCBI taxonomy): Eukaryota > Viridiplantae > Streptophyta > Magnoliopsida > Asterales > Asteraceae > Silybum > Silybum marianum. The sequence goes on along the minus strand of CM072538.1, from coordinate 35,784,608 downwards.
TTTTCGATACGTTTATGTGAACGGCCATATATCGCCGATTAATCCAGCAACTTTTAGAACAAGAAAAAACTAATTTGAGATAATTCGCATATCAAACCTAGGAGAACAGTCCTTAATTGCTGAAACTTGAAATTGAAGTGGGTGGTGTTGCTGAGAGTGGGGTTCTTTTTCTGTGGTACACTCATTAAGCCCATTTGGTGCCTTAACCTCACTAAGAATATTTATTGATTTAAGATGTTAATAAAACCTCATAAGGATCATTGTACTTTTTTAAGAACACTTTGTTGGGGCTATTTTTGAGAACATCACTATGTGTGCACTTTTGTTGAGTTACAGAAGGTTCTCATCTTTGTTATATGATGCTTCCCATAAATTATGGTAGATTAGCCAGAGATCATTGAAGTCCAAGAAAAGACATTTCGTTGAGGCGATTCGTCGAACAGGTTGTGGGCATCATCCAAGTGACCACATTTGGAATACATATCAATGAGAGCAGATGAGACAAAAAGATCGTGGTGAAACCCAAAGATAAAACTTGAAATTGAAGAAGTAAACATATACCTGTTGTGGGAAACACGAAGGAGACAACCGATGATGAAGTGAACGAGGATGAAGGTGAAGATCCGATCTGTTGCAGACTTGCAGGAACAATGATGAAGTGAACGATGATGAAGTGAACGAGGATGAAGGCCGGGAGGTCGGTTGTCTTCTTGAGAGAGAGTATGGAGGCGGGTAATATTTAGGATTACCATCTAGGGTTTTTTTTACACTTTTACCCTAATGTGATACTGTAATAACAAGTAGGTAAAAACTAAAAAATAATAAAAAATTTAAATTTTAAGTTGAATTTAAAAGATTAAAAAAATTAATTTAAAATTAAATTGAATTCTAAAAAATCAAAACTCAAATAAACTTATATAAACGAACGAACATGAACGTAAACGAACGAACGTAAACGAACGAACACGAACGAACGTAAACGAACATAAATAAACGAACGTTCACGAACGTAAATGAACGAACGAGACCTTTGTTCATGTTCGTTCGTTTAACTAAACGAACAAAAAAATGTGTTCATGTTCGTTCATTTATTAAACGAACGAACATAAACGAACTTCCCACCGAACAGTTCACGAACGGTTCACTGAACGTTCGGTTCGTTTACAGCCCTATGCACAATAACTATACTATGTATTTTAGTTTGTTTTTGAAGTTTCCATTTTCATATTTTCTTTTCCGCAACAAGCAAATTAGAGACATTTATCACGTTTGTATTACTAATCACACGGTATAAATTAAACCTGTAAAAATAAAATATCAAACGATCCGTTTACAATCGTCAAGTTCTCGATTCAAAGGAATTCCGCTCCCGGTTCATTAACCATTGAATGGTTCGTTTCGCCATCAGCAACCATACGCTTTGTAACCGCTCGTCTTTCCCACTACCCGTCCAATACGAACTTCTACTTTCTCTAAATCTCGACACATTTATAATTTCCGACATCGATCTTTTCTCCATCCCTTCAGCCTCCTCGTTTTCCGTAAACCTCGGAAATCGCAAACTTGAAATCGACGTTTCACTGTTATCCGCACTTTTACCGACCTTCGATTCATATAATCTTCGTCTTTCCATATATCCTCCTTAAACTTTGATGCTTGTTCCATATCTATTGCGAATTTCCCACTACTCGAAGGCGAAAAACGGTTGCTTGAAACCTCGTTAGGCATCTTCGAGTTTAACAACATTAAATCGCTCCACCGACTTTTGCAAACAATATCGGATACGACGATCCTGAGTATTTGTATTCGTGTTGATATCTCCCCCATATGCTTGCATATGTTCTAGATTATTAGTGAAGCAAACAAGCCTTAAAAAAGGAGAATCCTAAGATATATGTTGAAAAACATTAGGCAGGTAGGGTTTTATTTAACCATAGGGCTAGCTTCTTTTGATGAAGGAACCGAGCTATAATGTCACTTACCCATAAGCTTCAAGGCTATTGAATATCCCACCAAATACATGGGTTTCTCTAGGATCATTGACCCAAAAAATTGTGAAATGCTTAGGATCATAGTCCTTTTTACAAATACAAACAATCTGATTGGAGGATCAAATTCAAAGTTTGCAGAATATCCACCTCCATTAATTTGTTATACTCACCCCATTAAAATAGTATATATAATATAAGATAAAAAAAATACAATAGGATAATATTAAATAATAAATAATAAATTGTATATTATTAATTTGAAATCAGTTATTAGATAATTTTTAATAAGAAAAGACATAAATGACTTTGATTTAACGGTTGAAGTTTAATAAAACTAATTTGAGGAACTAAAAAGAAAAACAAGTGCAAACCATAGGGATTAAAAAAGTAGTTTTTAAATCACAGGGACTAAAACCGGTATAAACACTAAACCCCAGGGACTGAAATAGTAGTTTACTCTTAAAAAAAACAAAAAAGGTTGTCGAGAGTTTCTCTATCTTTTATCCGGCGCGGCGCTGTCCTATAAGATAGACCATTTTTTACCCTAAAATTTGTATGCGGCTGTCCAGTCCTAATACTAATACTATTCATCAAAATGCCGCCGCACGTTCCTCCTCCTGCAGTGAAAGATAATTTGTTTAATATTATATAGAATCAGTGAACTCTATGGGATCATGAAGACGAAGACGAGCTTGAACGAGGGAGTTCAACCGGAGCTTAGAATAGAAAACAAAAGGCTTAAGAGGATGCTGGAACCCGGTGGTGTTGGTGATGACGGATCTGGCTCTTCCACCGGTGGTGGTGGTGTTGGTGGTACCATACTGGTGGTGGTGTTGCTGTTTCCTCCTATATATATATATATGTATATAAATTCATCACAGCAAAACCCTTCTCTCCATTTTGTGAATATACACAGCAAATAAAAACACAACTAAAATCAAAACAACAAAATTTCATACCATGGATGCAACAGTACTAGCCATTAAGATTAAAAAGAAAGATAGACAACTAAAAACAACAGAGTTTAATGCCAAGGATGCAACACTAGCCATTTCCTCATACCAAAAACATAATACTGAAAACCTGCTAACATTTTTATTTTTGTGAAAAGGAGGAAAATAAAAATGTTAGCAGGTTTTCCTCCTTTTCATAAAAAAAAAATGTTAGCATGTTTTTAATATTATGTTTTTGGTACGAGGATATGGCTAGTGTTGAAACTTTGTTGTTTTTAGTTGTCTATCTTTCTTTCTTTTTATCTTAATGACTAGTACTGTTGCATCCTTGGTATGAAATTTTGTTGTTTTGATTTTAGTTGTCTATATTTCTTTTTTTTGTTGTTGTGTATATTCACAAGATGGAGAGAAGGGTTTGCTGTGATGAATTTATATATATATATATATATGATAATTATTATCACAGAACAACGAACAGTTAGACACCTTTTAATACACCAATAAATGAACGTTACAACCCCTTTTGAGAAAACGATTATTATATGATTTTACACCAGCTGGGTCTGAAAACTCTCAACACCATTTAGCACAAGAACCACCATCTACTCACATGAAACCAGTAATAGCCGAAAACGGCAATCCGCTGCCACAACCCTTTTTACCAAAAGGAATTCATTTTACAGTAACGCAATGGCAGACATTATAAAACCAAAAATGAAAAATTAATGATTAAAAAAGGAAATTCTACACTTACCTGTTTTATACTATAATATGAAGGCTTTATATTATAAACCACGAAATAAATCCATCCATATAATACAATTTCTCTCTCTAAAGAACAAGTAATATTTAAATAAAAGTGTATATATATATATATATATGTGTGTGTAATTACACAAGGATCAATGGTTGGACATCCATCAAACGAAACTTTAGCAACATGTAACAGGAATATAGAACCTCATTGTACAAGAATGGAAATGATTAGGTATTTAGGTTTTTATCAAAATTAATCATAATAACAAAATACAATTTTAATCAAAAAAGATAAAGAGAACTAATGAATATTGACATATATGAAAAAAGAAAGATATACTAACGGTCAACATCATTATCATTAGGCTGTTGGGATTGTCAGATTGGATGTTATTTTTATTTTATTTTTTTGAAATAAGATTGGATGTTATATATATATATATATATATACATACGTGTGTGTAATAAGGTGTATGGTTTTAGATTTTAACACGGAGACAATTTGTTTTTTCCTTTTCGTCCCACCATCTATGTACGCAATCTTTGTGAGAAAACCGATGATCCATAAAAAAAACTGAATAATTTTTTAATCAAATGATAAGTTGATAACAAGTACAAAATGCTTAAGTTGTATCTGGCCTATTAAACAACATTCACGAATCAATGCGTTCATGGAACTTTTGAATTCTTTGGGGCCGCTTACCAAATCATATTACCTTATCGGATCAATATGGTAAGGACCAAACCCAGTAAAAAAGCGAGGCAAGGATCAAGGGTCTTGTCCGGTAAGTGAGGATAATGACTCTTACCACGATTAGTGCATACCTCGTAAATTGTTGCATACGATTCCGTTTTGGTGGACTAAACTCTAAAGTCTTACCCGATACGTAAGTGATAGTGTCGAATTTTACGTGCAAGTGTTTGGTAAACGACCCCTCTTAAGTGGTTCTAATGAGGGATTTTTAGAACACTATACAGGGCCGGCCTGACATTTTAGAGGCCCCGTGCAATGAACTAAATGTGGCCCTGTATTTTCTTTTTCAGTTATATTACTTTTTAAATTTTCTATTTACTAAATTCAAGAATAAACCTTAAAATGTAGAAGAATCAAACTATTATCAACAAAATTCAAATAACACATTTACATCGTTAAATTAGTGCTCACAAATCTTCAATGATTATTCCGTTGATAAGAATAAAACGTTAATTAATAATAAAAATAAAGTACTTAAATAATAAGTAAAAACATAATAAGTAAAAACATAATATATAAGTCATTAGACAATTTGTTTAAAACTTTAATAGTGAACATAGTAAATTGGTACTAGTATGTAATTTTCTTCAAAATAAAACAAACATTATTGGTAATTATATTGTTAATCATTTTTTAACGTTTAAAAAAGTACGTTTTAGATTTTCTAGTTGGAGGCCTCTTGTTTCATATAAAATATAAAATTTGTGGATGACTATTGGTAATTACAAAAACAAACAAATTTTTTTATTATTATTAACGCTATTGAAAGAACTTTTGTTTTTAAATCTAAAGAACGTATAGAGATAATCAACAACGATTAAATTATAAGATTAAAAGTCAAGTGGTTTATTCAGTAAGTATATAAAGGTTTTATGTAAAAAGTCAAGTTTTTTTTTCTTCCAAACATTTTTTTCCCAATTAATTAAATACAACAAATAAATTGCAATACATATGGATGAAAACTAAAATTTATTTTAAAACGGTAGGGATAAAAAACATAATTTACTCAATAAAAAGAGAAAAACTCTATGTATTTAATCAAACCATACGAAACGGGAGGTTAGTTGTTATATTCCCATATTGTTAAACAAAATAACCAAAAAATAAGCATTCATTTCTTCTTCCATATTTATCGATAAAATACTTGTACTTTGTTATCACCTCGATCCTAGTGCATTCCTTTTTTATGTATATATATGCTCCAATCCAAAATAAAAGTAGCTACCATGGTTTTTGGTGATACTGAGACACCACTAAAACCACCTGGCATACTTTTTTTCCACGTACTACCAAGGTTGCCGGGTAAATCTGTATACCGTTTTCTATGTGTTTGCAAATAATGGCAGTCATTCTTAACAACACCAATGTTTGCCAAGATGCATCATCACCACCACCACGAACTTCTTATTGCTTTGTCCACCATAACACCATGCAAGTTTAGTACCATCGACTTGGAAGCACCTCAAGATGGTCTAACTGTCGGCCGTCCTTTACCATCTGAATAAGTCATGAATACGTGTCTATTGTAGCATCTGTACATGGACTGGTATGTTTACGCATGATTAACAAGAGGGATATAATTTTATGGAATCCTTTAACAGGTGAACATAAGACCGTGTCTAGACCCAACAACGAAGAATGCTATAAGACCGGCACAAGATTATTTGGGTTGTATTACAGTTGCAATGACTATAAGCTTCTACTTGTAACCATGGATTATAATGTTTATATATACTCTCTAAAATCCGACTCATGGAGAAAGGTCGAGACGACACAAAAGGATTGTGGTCTTTTTCGCTCCTACGACCCGGATTGGGTTAATATTCCGATGCCACCGTATGTTTTGTTGAATGAAAAAATGTATTTTGTAACTACAAAACAAAACCGGATATTTTTAATGGAAAATTTTATAATTATTATAAGGTTTGATTTGAAAACGGAAAAATGGAGAAAGATAGCAAGTCCTTATATTGGAAATGATTTATGGAAAACTTGTGTTAGTTTCATGGTTGTAAGAAGGTGCATTCACTTGTACGTGAGATATTGTCTCGAGAACGATGACGGTCATTTTGTATCCGAGTTGTGGAGGATGGATGGAGATGGAGATTGGACAAAGATAGTAAATACTTATAATCAGCCCTATTCTTTTCCTCCTTGGTATATCTTGTGCCCACTACACTTGATGAAGAATGGACATTGGATTATGTTTAATGAAATCCTCTGTAACATTTACGAAGCATATCAAGAGATGCATACTAAAAAGGAGGTGTATCCAAGGACCATCATTATCCCTCCAGCAAGGAAATACATGGAGAATTTAGAGATCAATATGTTTGATTAATTAAGTCTTAGATCCTACCTAATTACTTCATTTTATATTGTTTTCTTTAATTAATTCTTAGATAACAAATGCAATAAAAGAAATACTAATTGCATTAAAGCTACCTGCATGACTTTATCGATAAAATATTTTTAATTTGTTATCATCTCGATACTTTGTTATTATTTTTGTATGTATATATACACACACACACACACTCTATGTTGAGAGTAGAATTCAAAATTCAAGACTGCAAAAAATTATTGGCACGAAAAAAGTCAGCCCCCCAAAAAAATCAAAACCATAAATATGAAATTAGCAATTCTCAGCGAACCAAATTGAAGGACTAAAAACGTAGTAATTACTCAATAAAATAAAAAGAGAAAAAGCATGGTCTTTCATCAACCGTACGAAACGGGAGGTTAGTTGTTATATTCGCATATTGTTAAACAAAATAGTCTAAAAATAAACATTCAATTCTTCCTTCATATTTATCGATAAAATATTTATAATTTGTTATATCACCTGGATCTTCCTGCATTCTTTTATTTTATATATATATATATATATATATATATATATATATGTATATATATATATATATATGTACTCCAATCCAAAATAGAAGTAGCTACGATGGATTCCCGTGATATTGAGACACCACCGCCATCACCTGACATACTTTTTTTTCCACATACTACCAAGGGTGGCGGGTAAGTCCATACACCATTTTCTATGTGAAGCAAGTCATAAAAAAGTGTCGATTGTAGCATCTGTACATGGCTTTGTATGTTTACGCATGATTAACAAGTGCAACAAGAAAAATATAATTTTATGGAATCCTTTAACGGGTATTATTTGAGTTGTATTATAGTTGCAATGACTACAAGCTTCTACTTGTAACCATGGAGTATAATGTTTATATATACTCTCAGAAATCCAACTTATGGAGAAAGGTCGAGACGACACAAGATGACTTTGATCTTATAGGCTCCTTCTGGGTATGGGATTATAGTTGGACGAATCCATGTGTTTTGTTGAATGAAAAATTGTATTTCATTACTACAGAATCCAACACGAACTTTGAAAAAGTAAACTTCATAATTGTTATAATGTTGATTTGAAGACAAAAAAAAGCTGAAAAAGATGGCAATTCCTTGTATTGGAGATGATTTATGGAAAACTTGTATAAGTTTCATGGTTATAAGAGGATGCATTCACTTGCAGGTGAGATATCGCCAACAAAATGATGATCCTAAATTGAAATCAGTAGGTGGTCATGTATCCGAGTTGTGGAGGATGGATGGAGACGGAGATGAAGATTGGACAATAGTAGCAACTACTTATAATTGGCCCAATTCTTTTATTCCTTTACCTCTCCAAACAACTTAACTCCCTATCAAAATTGTTTTATTTTCCCTAGCTAATATAACGTTTTTTTATTTAAAATATCCTAAAAAAGACATTAAAAAAAACATCACCATTCAAAGAAAAAGAAAAAAAAACATGTGAGAAGTGACCAGTGGGCTTTCATGTCTTTGGGCTTTTGTTGCCATGGGCCCGGCCCTTGGGCCGAAGGTCAAAAGACATGATAAAATAAAATTTTATGTCTAAAACATCTTAAAATGATGATATTTATTGTAAATGCCAATTAGATTGAAATAGTGCAAAATTTTAAGGTCAAGTCATGATAAAATCTTAAAATGAAAAAGTGCATTAAAATATAAGCAACTTTGATCTTCTTGTGTATGTTAAAAAGAAAACTTGTATTAAAATACAACTTTCAAACTCAGCAAATTAAGACCTATAAGATCTCAATTATCTGAGGATCTGTTAACAATGATATGACACATGAATAATTAAATAAAAACTAAAAAAGATATTGAAAATTGTGACTACCGATCTAAGTCTTAGATCTTATGATTTTAATTTAAAGTTATTTTTAATTAAAAATGACATAATTGTCATTTTAGTAACAAGATTCACTAGATAAAACATAAAAATTCATTTTGGTGATGACGGAGTATCGGATGGAGATGAAGGTTGGAGCAAGTTGTTCAAATTACATGTGTGTCCTTAACTTTTTAAATTAGACATGAGATTGGATGTGTATTTTGCTAATATTACAAAAATGTCATCTTTTTTAATAACCATTAATTAAAACCCTTGAATGTTTGAGATTAGTCCTTAAATCCTTAACTTTTTTTTGTTTGTATTTGATTATCACCCTACATATATATATATATATATATAGAGAGAGAGAGAGAGAGAGAGAGAGAGAGGTAAGTTCATTTGGTTGTGAACGTGAGGACAAATGAAAGCATGACACATGTCTGAATGTATATTATTCAGACTGAATAATCAAAGAAATATTAAGACTGAATAAAACTGAATATAGTGTTTATTCAGTCCGAATAATGCTTAGTCATTGTCAATAAGCATTATTCAGACTGAATAAAGACTATATTCAGTTTTATTCAGTCTGAATATTTCTTTGATTATTCGTCTGAATATGGCACGTGTCGTGCTCTCATTTGTTTTCACGTTCACAACTAAATTTGAGTTCTCATTACTCATGTATGTATATATATATATATTGTAAATGACAATTAGAATCTTAGAGGGAGGATCTTCTACACCCTGCCTAAAAGTTACACCCCGTGCGTCACAATCTCAACCGTTCATTTCATAATCCAAGGGTTAGTCTGATGCGGTGGCATGATGGTAATTAAATAGAAATCTTGGGTCATGATCGGTATACAAAGTCATACATAAGGGCAATGAGGTAAATCAGAAAATATAAAATGTTATGAAATGTTACAGTGAAATGTTATGAAACATTCTTGTTTCACAACTTTTTATCCATTTTTTGCATAACGAGCATGTTCCATTTGATTCGAAATGTTATGAAATATATCATGAAATGGAGAAATGTTATGAAATGTATTATGAAATGGACGATTGAGATTGAAATGTATGAGGTGTAACTTTTAGGTGGAGTGTAGAAGGTCCAACATCTAGAATCTTATGTCCTTTTTACAAATTAAAAAGAATAAGCGAAATGACTTGATGCCAATAATCATATAATCACATATAATTTTTTATACTTAGATAATTTAAAATAATAATGTTTTTATAGTTTCCTATGTGAAAATTTAAGAAACCATTTTGGTTTGTAAAACTTGAAAATGATTTTGAGGGATTTGTAACTCAAATTTCATTCAAATCTTATGTATGATTTGATGAATTACTTGGATTTAAAGTATCGAGATTTCATGAGATTCTCAAACATGAAATTTAAAATTGGGATTTATTGATATTTTATGGAATTTTATGGATTTATTGATATTTTATGGAATTTTATAGGATTTGTGTGTAATAATATTTTAAAATATGTTAAAAACATTTATTTTGTAATAATAATTTAATTAAAAAATTAAAAAAAAAATTATAATTATTTATAAAATGTTTTTCTATATAAAATGGAATTCAATTCTATTCCAAATATTATAAACCAAATACACCAAAATTCAAATCCAGATCTCTTTAATGCTTTCTAGATGAACAATTTATTTTTTTAGATTTTACATATATCTTAATATCTTATCGCATATGTATTTAGGCTATGTTTGGCAAAAATAAGCTAGCTTATTTTTAGTGTACACGTTTGACAAATCATAAGCTAGTTTATTGAAACGCTACTTGGAGTAGTGTTTTAGGAGCTTATTGACATTTTTTCCAATTATAACCCTCATTAAAATTAATTATTAATTATTATCTTTATTTTTCAATATGTTATTTTTGGTTCTTTTACATTCTTATACGCTAGTTTTGCCAAACATGATTTTTTCACCAGCTAGTTTATCAGTTATCAGCTAGCTTATCATTCATCCGTTAGATTATCAGCTATCCGCTAGCTTATCAGTTAGTTTGCCAAATATAACTTTAGCGGAGCATTGCAACTTTTATTGCATGAATGCATTCAGGGAAACCCTTCCTTCCAAAAGACTAACCAACCACGTCAAATAGAAAGAATTTAAAAAAAAAAAAAAGAGGAAGAATCCTACTAACCAACACAACTCATCATTTTGAAAGTTTTAACTTGGAAATTTTAATTATGAAATGGGGGTTTTCATTATATTAATTTAATTAAAAGTTTGAGGGTCTCAATTATTGTGCTACAACTCATGTTCTCTTTGTACATATTTTTAAATTCGAAAATTCCATTGTCAAAAACGTAAATGCTCAAGTTGGAAAATGTGTTTTCTTAATTATACGTACTATTTGTATTTAAAATCAATATAAATATTGCTAAAATAATTATATAAAGATTATTGTACATTTTACTTTTCTTTTATCTAATTAGGAATGCTACTTTAAAGCATCTTACAAAGTTAACACAAGATAAAAAAAAAATTCTAAAACAATCAACATAAGCAAGCAATACACTACCGAAACAACAATCCAAAAGTTGAATGTCCTTAAGATGCTAAACTTGGTATGCTGCTCTAATCTAATGTAACATAGACATGTTTATGTTTATATTTATGTTTATGTTTATATTTATGATATAAGAAACAAATTATTCTAGAAGATATAATGTACCAAGAAATGCAATACATTTTCACTTTTGTATCTTAGTTTAGTAATCCAAAGATCGTTAAGCTAATTGTTTTAGTAATCCAAAAATCTCATCCTCTCAACCCCAGGTTTGAATCTAAGCACTGTCAACCTTAAACTTTTGTAGCTATTCGAGACTCGCCTATGATACTTTATATCATTTATGGTCATTCTAGGATTAATTGGTACACATAAGTTGCTACAGAAACATATAATTACACCAAAAAAAACAAATCGGTAAGTTCTTGAACTTTAAAAATGATACAAGTGATTCACATGTATTCAATTTACAAATATTTCTCAAGACCAATTTTTATTTTTATTTGACTTGGAATGATAATAATCATTAGTTATTAGGTTTAGTGACGAGGATGAATCAAGACCATATGTTTGCCTTTATATATAAATCACATATAGACCATTAGGTTGTCTATTTGTTTAACAAAAGTTTTCCTAACCCACTAGTTTCAAAATAATCCAAACAATAAAAATAATTATAATGGATGTTTTAATTTGGTGGGGTGTTATTCTCTACAGTATCATGGAAAGACAGTTTTTTACAATCATCATGAACTGAACTGAAATATAAAAAGAAGAAAATCAAAATAAACAAAGAGAATGAATTTTAACGGTAGCATGCGCCGTACTTGGACGGAAAAATAAAAATCAGAAAAAAAAAAGAAGAGGGAAGAAGAAAGATTTTTTGATATCACAAGCTCGGTGGTGGCTGGCTAATCATACCACCAGCACCGGCGCCGGAACTCGAACCGGAGCCGCCGGAGAGAAGGTTGGCTAGGGCAGCCATGGCTTTAACTTGCATCTCAAGAGCGGCTATATAATCAGTCGCTTCTTCTAATACAACCGGCAATGGTTGTTTCCGGCAACCAGGAACTAACCGTCCGAGAACATGCGTTTTCCGTTGCACTGCCGGTAAATTCTTTGTTTTCAGCCTTAAAATACTCACTCGCGGCTTCTTCAATCGGCTATTCCCTGTCGCCGTGACAACGGCTCCTCTCTGCCTTCTATTAGTCTTCATGAATTTAAGCTTGAGTTTATTAGTGAGGATCGCCCGGCTCCATCTAGTCCGTCCTTTAGCCGTGACCGCCAGGACTCGATCGGCAGCTTCACGAACACGGCGCGGAGCCGAAGGAGGAGACGAGTCGGAGCTGATCCGGACCTGGCGGAGAGCTTGTAAGAGTTTGGAGCTGTATACTTGTTGTTGAGCTTCGGATTTCCACGGCAATATCTGAGTGTTATTGTTATTCAAGTTTTGATTCATCTGATCTCTATTTTGCCTTTGAATTTTCTTCTTCTTTCTCCTCTTGGATGAATCACGAGCTCTTTCCATATTGTTCGTTACCGGATCCGAAATAAACGTGGGCGATGCCATCACCAAAAAAGGAATTGATTCAAAATTAATTGTTACTACGAACGGATCAATGGCCAGAGGATCTGAAATCAGTAGCTGCATATTCATTCATATATATCAATCATGTCAGAAGCGATCGAGAATAATTAAATAATTCGAATCAACAAGCATACAAAGATTCGCAGCGTTAACAGCAAACTACAAATCAGGTTTAGTAATCCAAATCGAAATATTACCAAAATCGTAAGAAGAATTGAAAGAAATATCATCCGGTTATTGAAACGTAAATGCGAAATCAAAACTGATCATAACGATCAATTTTACAGGAAATCATGAAACGACAATCAAATTAACTATATATACCTTGAACTTGAATTGAAGAAGAAAACTTAATGGTGATCTTGTTTGATGAATTCACAGATGCAATTCGAAAAGAATCCCAACAAATAACTTTGGTTTGGTGCAGAGAGAGAAGATGGAAAGAAAGAAAGAAAGAAAGAAAGAAAGAAAGTGGGGGAGGAATCAGAGGGAAGCACGCCTTGGCCCCCTTCCCTCTCTCTCACACGATCTCTTTTAAAGCTCTTATCATTTTCAGTTTTACCCCTTCTAAGTTTCTCGGTTTCACATTTTAGTTCCTCATGTTTTTGTTTCTTTCTTCACCATGGACCCATGACGCCGTTCTAAGTTTTACTCCTCTTTTATTCTTATTCTCATATCTGTTCCCATAAAAACTAAAATTACAATAGATACATACACTATATATATGACGCAAGATCGTGTGTAAGAAGAAGAGTTAATGTGAGAAGCGTAAAAAAGGATCTAGACCCTTGATCGCCTTGAATTTCAAACTCACACACGAATAGCATATTCGTGTTTCATACGTGGTTGCTCCGATGCATCTCATCTCAGTGCAACTCCCACTACAAGAAATGTCACTTTTAGAGACCAAATGTTTAGATACCACACTGTGTGGTCTCTAAAAGTAAGATATAATTGAGTGGTATTTAAATTGGAAATAAAATGATTAAGAAGTGGGAAAATGACGAAAACACCCTCTATGATTTTAGAAATGAGTTGATGTATGTTCATGTCATTAATTCATTAAGAAAGTGTATAATTTTAGACCACAATTCTTTATTACTAATCCAATTCCAATGTTCATGCCTTCAATTCATTAAAAAAAAAAAAAAAAAAAAAAGTAATATAAATTTTAGACAACATTTCTTTATCAATAATCCAAGGTGAGTAGTAAAAAAGATTCTAGTTGAACTCACTTTAAAAACAAAAGGCATGTTGCATGTTTTGTTTTGTGTCCCATCATTCCCACATGTATTATTACCATCTTTCAAAATATCTAATTTATACTCTCAAAAACTCTTCTTAAAATTATTACCCATGAAATATATTCAATCAATATATAAAAAGTTATAGATTTTAAAACATGTATTTTTATGTAAACGTGCATATTGAATATCTTAAAATATCCATTCAGTTAGAATGGATCAAGAAGTGACCCAAATAATAAAGTATATTGGAATTTGGGTTCATTATAATGTATTTGTGTTTTGTTGCTTTTTTGGTTGTTGATTACATAAATTGAAATATGGGAGTAAAAGTATAGGGAGCGAAGTGGTAACTAACAAAAGTATAAGGGGTGAAAATGTTAATGTTAATGTTAATGTATGTATGAGGTGGGGGCAATAAACGACAAAGAAAATATGGATGAGAAATATAATAAGAGCCCACAAATAATGAACCATGTTTTTGGATGATGTGAGGCATGTGATGGCATCCACTAACATACACATAGCCTAAAATATTAAACTCTCTTTTTTTATTTTTTTAATAACATATTTTTACAAGATGTCCATCGAATTTATTCAAAAAAATTTATTTTATTTTCCATTCAGTTATTTTACCAACTATGTTTTATTTATGATACACAACACAATTTATTTGCCTCATGATATGATTTATTAAGTTTCAAATATATTTTTTTTAATTTACTTTGATAATTTTTAGTAGAGATTTTAAAATAGAATTATAAATCTCTGGAGACTTTAAAAACGGTTAAATGAAAGATGGTCAAAGCAGAGGAGCTCCATAGATAACAAACAAGTTGAGACTTTTTTTTTTCTTAGATGTTCATTTTGTATGGATTTTTAGTTTAATGTTTTGATAAACGTACATAATTTTATGTTTTGTGAGCTTTTGTTAATATATTTATAAAACATTAAAACCTATAAAACCAATCTAATTGAAATAAGTAAGCTCAAGGAAGAAACTCATTATGTCAAGTACGTCATGAAAAAGAGATTATCTTTGTCGTTTATAAAAGCATGTAGATATGAATGGAATGTTCGGAGAGCACATCTTATGCAAACATGGGTGAGAGAGTATGTTGCCATGAGAAACGAATGCAGTTAAGAAAGCATTAGTCGTGAAAAGATTGGAAACAATCATATATTTCCATCCTGTTACACTTGGTTCAAAAGTAAAACAATAGATAAATCATGAGTTTTAATTAGTGTTCATATTCAGCGAAATAAGTCAAAAGAGAAAAAGAGGTTGTTAAAAGTGTTACAAGGAGGAAATAAATCGATTGCAATTTCTAAGTATGATTTCAATGTTAAATCTATGGATTTCATGTTGGTTTATTAGCACCATATGATCCATAAGTGATTAGGATGATAATACGGATATGGTAAGGTTGCTTAATTGTCAAATAATACTTTAGTATGTTGCTATTGAAGAATAAAGGAAAGACAACAATAAATTTAATGTTTATTAGTTATTTAAAATGATGTTTAAATGCATTAATTAAATAGCAGATATACTTGTTTGTATTATTGTAATGCAAGAACTGTAAGGACTATTGGTACTGGAATAGCAAGAAATGTTTAGAATGTATAAATCATTTGCAAAGTCAGCTTAAATAAGTTGTATGTGACTTGGTATGCAATTACTTGGTAGGTCATGTAGCCCAAAGTCACGAAGATGAAGGTAAGCATGCAAGTTGTGGAGTCGTGTCATGTAACATCTCAAAACTAAATCAAATAAACCAGTTTAAAAACAAACATACTTGCTCAACACCCTTCAAAAATAGTGAATATTAAAATAGATTTGCATGTCATATATATAGGGGCGGGTTCAAATGTGAACTTAAATTGGTTGTGAACGTGAGGACAAAGTGTCACGCGACACATGTCCCATTTAGTCTAAATATGTTTAAACTTAATGTTGTGTATTCACTCTGAAGATTGGGTTATTCAATATGAATGTGTGTTATTCATACTGAATAATGTATGAACTTCACATTCGTTATTCATACCGAATTCCCTTCATTATTCAGATTGAATAAACACGTGTAACACTCTCTTTTGTCCTCGTGTTCGCAATCAAATTTGAGTTTATATAAATATAAAGTTAAATTGGTTGTCATCTTTGGGGCCACTTGTAAGTTCAAGATTCGAGGCTTATATGTGACACTCAAACTATATCTATTTAATACTTAAAATCTTTTTCTTTTCATGTGTTGTAATGTTAAGCTTCTAGTCTTATATATATATAAAACAAAATATTTCTTGTAAACTTTATTAGGAGTTCTAAATCATAGTACAAAAACATGAAAATCAATGATATAATATTATTAGCTTTCAGTTAATAGTGTATGTATTGCAATTGTCAAAAAAAGTGATTCTTCTATAAAATCTATTTATTAATAGATAATAGCCCAAAACATAAAACCCATTTATTTGATATTGCTATTTTTTCTCCCAATCTATGATGCGGATGCCACGCGTGTCTGTGTCTGTGCATATGGGTGCGTTGTGCTTAAATAATTACAAGGCTAGCAATGAACATAACATGGAAATTAAACACGACGGAGATCTGTTTGGTTGCTAGAATTTGAATAAAATATATTAAATGAATTGTAATATGCATGTTTAATTCACAGAATGTAGCTTATGAATTAAAATGAAATGTTGATAAATGACCTACATGCCACATTCTTACTTTCCAGACGTAAATCCTCTTTATGATTGCCTATGCTCTCGCTCAGTTCCTCATTTTCTATGCAAACGAGTCCATTGTCAGCATCCTCGCTATCCAACCGTGCACCCCTCTTTAACCTTATCGCTGCCCACATCAGTTTCACCATCCTCATTATTCGCTTCACTTACATCACCTACTTCACAATTTTCCTAATTAAGCCACTTCCTCTTTAATTACCGATTGGAGTGTTGAGTAGGCCATTATTTAATACTAGATAAAACAAAGTTAATGTAAGTGTTTAATAAGGTGTATAGTGAGTATTTTGTGGTTGTGTATGTGTTGCTTACGAGAGACATATAGAGCTACACAATCAAGTGCGTTCTATGCGATATAAAATGAGATGTAAGTTTGGGTATAATTTCAGTATTTTCATCGTATATTTTAAGTTTTAGCAAACAAATTATTAATTTAGAAATAAATAAATGTATTCGTTATGATTATAAAACTTGAGGACACGTAATTTTGGTTTTCTTTTTTTGCTAAATAACACAATACATTTGTAAACTATGAAACCATGCAAATTCAATTAACGCGTGAATAAATTTTTTCTTCTAGATATTTCAAAAAGATATAACAATTGTACCTAAAAGTTGTCTAAAATAATTTTATAACTCTTGGTTTTATTGATTTTTGTGGACAAATATATATGTATATATATATAGGGGCAGGTTTAAATAAGAACTTAAATTTGGTTGTGAACGTGAGGACAAATTAGAGTGCGACACGTGTCTCATTCAAAGAAATATTCAGACCGAACGTAGTATATATTCAGTCTGAATATACAAAGAAATATTCAGTCTGAATAATGCTTATTCAGTCTGAATATTTATTTGTATATTCAGTCTGAATAATCTATATTCAGACACGTGTCGCGCTCTCATTTGTACTCATGTTCACAACCAAATTTGAGTTTGCATTTGAAGTTTCCTATATATATATATATATATATTTGTTAATTATGTAATTAGGAATCAAAAACATGAGGATAAATAATGCACAATTAACAATTGTTTGGGTTGGTTGTTTTTTATGTTTAATCTAATTATATCGCCAATAAAACCATTTAAAAAAACCTACCCCCACTCGTCTTATATAATTTATTTAAATCAGGTTTTTAGACACTAAAACTATATATGAATATTTGTATATGATATTTGATTATTTATTGTCACAATAAATGTTATATGAATTGAGGTAAATGAAATATAAAAAAAATACTACCCAAAATAAGTAAACTAGAGAGAATTTTGTGACAGTTTCTAAAATGTAATCTCTATTATAATCTTGTGTGTTCTGCTTAATCTGCTTAATTTATCATAATTAATTTTATAAGGCCCTTAAGTTTATAGTTAGACAAATTAACTCTTTAATATAGTTATGTGAGGACTTAAACAAGTGATATTTGAGATGCAAACTCAATTCTTATCAGTTAGTAAATTTTATTGTGTTTTCGAATTTTGTAAAAGAAAGGAAAATGATTATTTTGAAATGATTTTTTATGTTCTTAAACAAAAGAGAACTTAAGAAAAGGAAAATGTCCCTTAATTGATTGAATTGAACAATATTGTAATTTAACCAATCTATTCCAAGGTTGTTATTTATTTCTTTTACTTTCTTCCCATATTTTAGAGGAAATATTCGTCTGTTTTACTTTTTTTTTTCTCTCCCAATTATTTTTAGAAGACGTGTTTTTATTTATTTTTCCTCTTTTTCTATGCCATTCTTTCCAAAAAAGGTGTCGAATTATTTATTTATTTCAAATGTTTAATTAAGAGAATTAAACAATGAAATTTGCCATACATTACTAATCTAGAAAGAAAGATGGGATGAGATGCAAACACTACTAGAAGAACCATCCACATAGGAATGGTGAAGGAAGGCCCTAATTGGCAGAAAAAAACCCACAACCCCTTGGGGTTAAACTGCACTTGGAAAAAGAGGACATTTCCGACGGATGCATTCTGTCGGTAATTTCCGACGGATTTCCTTACAAGCCATTTTCCGACGGAATCCACCTTTACCGACGGATTTGTCCGTCGGTAATGGGTGGTCCGCTTGCAGTGAAAACAAATATAGGTAAAACACATTTATTATTTTACTATGCCCATTTTCGAGTTGGTCAATATATATATATATATATGTATATATAATGAGAACTTTGTAAATTTAAAGGAATAAATGAACACCTTGTGGACTACATATGATGTTGGTCCCACATAATATTAAATCATATCTGATTCAATGGTGGGGCCCATTGAATCAGATATGATTTAATATTATGTGGGATCCACATCATATGTAGTCCACAAGGTGTTTTTTTATTCATTTAAATAGAGGGTGTTCTTGTATGATCCCTCCCCTATATATATATATATATATAGAGAGAGAGAGAGAGAGAGAGAGAGAGAGAGATGGAGAAAAGATCAAACAACAAGTCAATTTATGAGATGATGAGAAGTCTACATAGCATATGATTTTATATTAAAAAACACATGTGATTTTAGAACGGCCAAACAAGGGGATGCACATGCTTTCGACGACCTCTGAGGTCTGATGGTTCCTTAATCACGTGTGATTTTTTTTTCCTAAAGATGCATGTAATATAGATGTTCTTTTTTTTCCTCCTAAATTGATTTTGTTCTCGTTTGAAACCATCCAGCCCCTTTCTCTCACTTTCTTTTTCTCTATATATGTTGAAGATGATATATGAATACAAGTATTTTTGTTTTCTATATATATATATATATATATATGTTGAAGATGATATATGCATACAAGTATTTAATGATAATGGAGAAATAATATATTGAGACAAAGGTAGGTGGGGTAAGGTGATGAAAAATAAAGGAGACTTGGATTAGCAGCAACTGCAAGTGAAGTTAGGTTAGGTTACATTTCAAGACCTTCAAACATAAGTTTCCAACCCCACCATTTAATCATTATTATTTCTATTAATTAATCATCACCATTCAATTCTCCTCCTCTAATCCTATCATTTTCATGCCCCTTCTTTTCTTATGTTATGTTGTGCCACTAGTTAAAAAAAATGCTAGAGTTATTGGTTTAATAATATCTAGAGTAAATTACACTTTTGGTCCATGTGGTTGCCACCTACTATCAAGAGTAGTCCCCATTTCAAACTAATTACAATTTTGATCCTTGTGGTTTCCAATTGATTTCAATTATGGTCCCTTTGACTAATCTAGGTAACAAGTCTGTAAAGTCAAGGGGCATATTTGTCTTTTAAACCTTTTCATTTTAAAAAAAATAAAAGAACACATTTATTATATCGTATTAATAAATATAGTATATCCATTTGACTAATAACTATAATTCAGTAACCCTAATCCCATCCCCCACCCCAAGGAGCAACCTATCAATCAACCGCCTTCTTCGCCGGCCGCCAGCCACCGCCCCGTCTTCTCTCTTCTATTTCTCCGTCGGTGATCTCTCCCTTATTTCCTATTTCCCTTCTTCTTGTCTTCTTCCCCGATCACCTTTCTCTGCACCCGCTCTTTTTTTTTTTCAGGCGACTCCCCCACAATCGTCGTCTCCATCAGAACTCCGGCGACAGTCTTCTCCATCAGAATTCCGGCGACAGTCGTTCTCTCCATCAGAACTTCGGCGACAGCCCCCCCTTTCCCTCAGAACTCCCGCGACGGTCGCCCTCTCCATCAGAACTTCGGTCGCCGACTACCTCCGACTACTCTACCGATCTAAACGTCTTCGATGAAGAACTCGTCCTCTACATAGATTGTGAAAAGTGGTTTTAGTCTCATCTTCGATTTGAGTTTGATTATTCAATTAAAGTTTTGGATCTGAGTTTATCTTTGGGATTAGGGATTTGAGTTTAATTTTGGATCTGGGTATGATTTTGGAATTAGGTTTTTGAGTTTGACTTCCGATCTATTTATGATTTTAGAATTAGGGTCTTGATTTTGGATTTGGTTTGATTTGGGTTTGTTTTTGTTTTTATTTTGGCATCAGCTTTTGCTCTGGATAATGGTTTTTTTCCAAAGTTTGATTTGGTTTGATCTTGAATATAACATCAGTTTTGTGTCTGTTTCAAAGTTTTGTTCATATTTTGCTACACCGGAGACTATGACCATATTTTTTGAGAGCTCATTTTGGATTTGGTTTGATCTTGGATATGGCATCATTTTTGGGTTTGGTTTAAACTTGTTCATATTTTATCTATATCTGAGAAGATGACAGTTTTTGATGCGGGCCTGGGCGTGGAGAATCGGGCCTTAATATTCTTGGAGGCTTATGATCGGGCCACCAAACAGGGCCGCACTTAAACGGCCATAACTTTTGCTCCGGGTGTCCGTTTCGGACCGTCGACCAGTCGATTCGAAACTACTTCAGAGGAGCACGCCGTGGTTAGTTTTGATCCCCGAAAAGGCTGTTTAAGTGGACTTTTTTGACGTTTTACTGTTTTTTCCTTATTTTGGGCTTCTTTTGTTGGGCTTTTTCTGTTTGGCTCATTGACTTTTTCAGGCCCGTTTTAATTTAGTCTTCATATTTAAGCATTTCTAAACACTTGATGAATTTAAAGACTTTTGATCTTCTCCAGATTTTTGAGTTCTTGAGAATTCGTTGTCTGAAGCCTAGGGACGGTATTCGTTGAATCAACGATTCCTAGAAGAGATTACTCACGGGCATTCGCTGAATCAACGTGATAATCTTTGTTTTCAATTTTATACGCTGCATCAGTTTTTTTAGAGTTATTCATTTTTGGGTTTGATTTGATCTTGAATACATCGGAGAAGATGACGATGGTGGTGGTGGTTGGCCGGTGGTGGTGGTGGTGGTAGCGGGTGGCCACATACGTGTACTTATACACATACATGTAATTATAATAATAATAATAATAATAATAATATATCTATTTTTGTATTTAAATTTCTAATTAAAAACTACATAAATTATAAAAGGACTAAAATGCCCCTAAGTTAACAAATTATTTTAATAGAAGTTAATACAGAAGGATCATAATTGAAACCAAGTGGCAACCACAAGGACCAAAATTGAAACCAAATGGCAACCATAATAACCATATTTGTAATTAGTTTGAAATAGGGACTACTCTTGATAGTAGATGGTAACCATACGGACCAAAAGTGTAATTTACTCTAATATCTAAGTTATTAATATATTTTAAACTCTAAACTCTAAATTAAATCTTATTTTTTTTTTAACCGCAAGTTAGTAGTTAGAAGTTAGTGATTCAGACCTACAGTGACATCCAAATGGATAGTATGCGGGACCTGGACCTTCACCTTAGGAGATAAACACATTCCTCCACCATTTTCGAAATACCTCACGAGAGCTCGAGCAAGGCGGCGAGGATGATGTAAAAACTCTGATACCGCTAAATTAAACCTTATCAAATATGAAGTTACAAGTAAATATGTGATGTATAAATATTAGATACTTAAATGTTTTTCCTATTTCATTTAATATTCAAATGCTAGAGTACTAACTCCAATAAATATGTTAAAAAAAGGACTTTGGTGGTTAAATTTTTCTTTTTCGCTCCAACTAGTATGTTATAATATATGTTAAACCAGAGAAAAAAAAAAGAGAATGTGAAAATCCTTAAACTTCAAGACATCATTAAAGTTTAAACCCTGATATGTAAAAGAGAAATAATATTTTAATCTTTCCTATCAACAAAAGGTATTAAAATTATGTTTAAAAGAAAAAATAATAATATTTTATTAATGTTTTTAAATATTTTAATAATATAATTAATATTGAAAGCTCTAAATTAAAATAATTGAGTTTGATATAATTTATTTTGAAATTTTTATTTTTTCATATCCTATATTTTATTTTTAAATTATTAATTATTATTGAAACGATTGGAAGGCTGATGTTGATAGAAGCAAGTGGAGTTCATCAAAATTCAATCTTGTTTTTTCAGAAAACCCACGTGACAAAATTCAATTGAGTAAAAGAACTGGTCCAACATTTTCATCCTCTAACTTTGAATAATCTTTTCATGGATATTAATCATATAACAGGAAAAAGAATTTCATTTTTTTAAAAAGAAAATTAAAAAAAACAAAAATATGTGTTGTTTAATTAATATTTTAATCCCTATATTTAATTATTGATATTAAAATTTTAATCGCTATGTTTAATAACACAGCTGAATGGAAATGTTAGTTGAATGATTTGAGACTGAAAAAAGGGGAAACTGAATATTTAGAGGCGGTCATGTACACGACGCTTTGGCATGTTTGGTCGTTTCGGAACGGGGTGCCGTTTGGCGTGGTAAAACCCAAAGAAATTATGCTATTGGACAATATTGTACTACACATACTTATCTTTAGGTGAGTAATCGAAGTCAAAAAATTTGTATTAACTGGATGGGGTGGCTTCAAAAACCCATCTTTGCAATTTCTGTGTTGTAATACATTTTCTAGCTCCATGCATGCTAGTGCTAATAAAATCTTCGTCGTTAAAAAAAAGGTCTCACGCATCTTACATGTTTTAAGGTATTAAATGATTAATCCCCATTGCTAATTAATCATTGTTGACTCTCTTATTTATATAAAACCAAACATAACTATAAAAATAAAAATGATATATAGAAATAGAGAATCTATACTATATTATAAACCATTTGGCCAAAAACTCTTAAAAACATATTATTATGCAATAGGTACAATTGATTAAAGCATAATTATTTAAAAATTAAAATTCAAGAATACAAGTTATACATGCATTGGTACAACTTATTAAAACTCTATGTTTGAATTCGTGTAACTAACTATACAACTAACTATATAGATAAACATCTAATTTTAAATATAAAAAATCTAACATATAATAAGGATAATCATTCAACTATAACAAAATGTTTAATTTGTTATATTTATAAAAAAACTATATTATTAAACCAAAATATATTATTAAAACTTAGATTATAATTAAAAAAGGGAATTAAAGAAAGTATACAAAAATATAATCGTATTATAACATCCGTAGAGACAAAAAAATAAAATAAAACATTAAAATTAAGATGGATCTCGCTGCATTGTACGAGTACCCTTCTAGTAAAATGAAATATGAAGTAAGATTAAAGGTTGGAGTTATGAACTTTCAAATTCGAAATTACATCATATAGTACTATGTTGTTATACTTCTTCTATACATACACACACACGTATATATATATATGTAGAGGGAGGTTCAAACGAAAACGCTAAGTATTTAAAAAAAACAAGAAAACATTTTTTCATGTACAAAATCACATATGATTTTGTACTAACATGAAAAAATGGACAAGGGTGACTTTTGTCGTGGGTTAAATCGTGGGAAAAGTCACGGTTAATCATATATGATTTTGTATGTGAATCATATATGATTTTGTATATGAAAAAAGTTTTCTTGTTTTCTTAAATAGGTAGCGTTTTCGTTTGAAACTGCCCCTATATATGTATATATAACAATAATTAAGACCCCAGTAATCACATGTTAGTATGTCATAAAAACGAATAAAGTTCCTCCCATCCAAACCATTTTTCTCACCTTCATTCATTAAGGAGCAATATAGAACTACGATATTGTTTGATAAAAATAAGCTAACTTGTTTTTTAGGTACATATTTGGATGCACATAAGATAGTTTATAAATTATTTTATTGAAACGCTACTTAAAGTAGCGTTTTGTAAGCTTATTGTCACTTTTTCTATTTATAAATTTTATTAATATCAAATATTATTTATAATATTAATTATGAATAAATATTAATGATATTAATAATAGTAATTAATATTATTAACATAAACAAAAAATTTATTTTAATTAATTATAATTATAAATTATAATATATACATCAATTCTATTTATTACTTATTTATAATGATTATTAATCATATCAATTGCTATATTATATTGTTATTTTCTTTAATTATTATTCAATATATTTAGTAGTTAGTTAAAAAAACAAATATAACAATTATAAAAATACTTATGTAACATCAAAATTAAATTTAAACTTATTTTGTTTCATAAATAATAAATTTTGTTAAAATTTTTAATAAAATATATTTAATATAACTATTAGATATTTTTTAAATTATTAATTAATTAAGATATATAAAATTGATCGACTTAAATATAAAAAATCTAAAATATAATTATGATAATTATTATCTTTATAAAAATTATATTATCACACAAAAATAAATTATTTCGTTATTAAACTTAAATTATAATAAAAATTTGAATCAAAAATTACACAAAAAAATAAAATCTCTTTTTCAAAACCAATAAAATCGTATTATAACGTCGATAGAGACAAAAAAACATAATGAAACATTAAAATCGAGATGGATCTCGCTGCATTGCGTGAATACCCTCCTAGTTATTACAAAATTAAGCAAAAAGTTAAGTATTGATTTCTTGAAAAATTAATAACCGGTTAAAACCAAAAATTTAACAGACGAGCAAATAAAACATACGAACGGAAGCATGTATACAAGAATACAACCACAATAGAAAAAATTACACAACACCCTAGCTAGTTAAACATACCCCACCCCTAGTCTAACGTCGACTCAATAACCCTTCGATTATCTCAACCTTAATTACTAAATCCCTTCCTCCCGTGTAGGGGCTAGTCTGCTACGCTAATTTTGCATCTCGAAAAGATCCTATTAGAAGTCATGTGGTCATAAATACCTAAAGAAGTGTTTATCGTTCTCAGACCATCCCAAGTCCTCCTCACTCTGTCAAACTTAACGTTTTCTACCCTCCTCACTGGACCCCCCCAATCCTACAAACATGGCCAAACTATCATAATCTTCCCCCTCCTAACCCATCTGTGATGCCCGCAACTTATAGCTTGAAATGTTGTCCGTCAAACATGATCCGCACATAGGTCCAACATTAAAATTATATCAAGTAATCAAAGAAAATAAGAAAAGACAAAAAAAACATCTTGAATGCTTCCATGAAAGGGATGTAACGTAAAATAGTTTTCAATTTTTAACCACAAACATTATATTCTTTTGCTTTAACGAATATGAGGATAACACACACACATATATATATATATATAGAGAGAGAGAGAGAAAGAGAGTTTCAAAGGAAAATACTAAAAAAAAAGAAAATTAAAGAACACAGCGAGAGTCTTCCATCCAGACGGTATGCACTAATGCATACAAATGCTTTTTTAATTAATGCATCAATGCTTCTATAATCATAGAACATTGACATATGCACAAATACATGTTACAAATTACCAGT
Source organism: Silybum marianum (assembly GCA_036898165.1). Classification (NCBI taxonomy): domain Eukaryota; kingdom Viridiplantae; phylum Streptophyta; class Magnoliopsida; order Asterales; family Asteraceae; genus Silybum; species Silybum marianum. The sequence goes on along the minus strand of CM072538.1, from coordinate 35,758,525 downwards.
ATCCATTAACGCATACCATTCAGATTGAGGACTCTCATGCATGGTGTTATTCAGTTTTCTTTTGAACTTTAACTCTCTCTCTCTCTCTCTCTCTATATATATATATATATATATATAGGGGAGGGAACATACGCAAACAACCCCTTCATAAATGAATAAATGAACACTTCGTGGATCACATATGATGTGGGTCCTACATAATATTAAATCATTTCTGATTTAATATTAAATCATAAATGATTTAATATTACGGAGGACCCACATCATATATGGTCCATAAAGTGTCTCTTTGTTCCTTTAAAAATACAAAGTTCTCATTTGAACCTTCCTCTTCCTCTATGTATTGTATGTATGTCTGTATGTAAAATAAAGACCCTCACCAACAAATGTAAATGGGTTAGAACTGGTGAATTCCCAGGCCAATTACAACAAAAATTCATTTTTTTAATCTCTTCCGATCGATGAACACAAACATGCATATATATATATTCGCAAATTAAAAAGCATAACAAAAATGTAACTAAATAATGATTCCAAAATTTTAATTACCAAAGAAATAATAATTAACCAATTAAATGGCCAATATCTTCTTGGAACGTACCATCGCCTTGATATCATCGACAATTCCCGCCGATTCGAGATAACTAATTAACTACACAGATCTCCGTCACCGTCTCTGTCCATATCGTTAAACACGTATATCCTCCACCTCCAGTCCATGTCCATCACACACCTGCTAACGTTATTCTAAATCCTCTACCGTCATCATCCTCATCGCCTGCATCTGCGTAAAAAACCTTCAGATCCTCGTGGCTGATCTTTCCATCGCGGTCAACGTAAATGCCGCCGATGGTAGGGAAGTTCCGGTGGCTGATCTTTCCATCGCGGTCAACGTAAATGCCGCCGATGGTAGGGAAGTTCCGGTGGCTGATCTTTCCATCGCGGTCAACGTAAATGCCGCCGATGGTAGGGAAGTTCCGGTGGGACACATAGCCTCCTAAGGTGCAAGCAATGGCGATTTTCCGATTTTAAATTAAGAATTATATAACACATATATTTTTATTCTGTTTTGGTCCATCTAGATTTATAAATGTTTCTTTATACCCTCCAACTTTTCTCTTTGTATTGTTGTTGAAACAAATGGATATTGTAGATGAAAGATCATATAAAAACAAAAGTTAAGATGAGAAACATAAGAAGAAATTTGAACCATTGATCGTTTTTGCTCTTACACCCACTCATGAATTGCGTTTACTACGAGAATCGATCCAATGTATCTCAGTGCACAACATTGGTGTTGATTTTCAGTTAAAATTGGTCCAATGGTGGAGATTCTTCTCACCATTTTAACAAATGTTTTATATAAAAGTATAAAACCATGAAAAATGAGAACAATCTAAATGATGAAACTCACAAACATGTGACCTTTGTCATGTCTAAGGACTTGGGGTTCATCTTTCAAATTGTATTTAGTTATATAACCTTCATTAATTGATTTTTTCGAACAAATGTCACTTTGGTCTTTGGATATTCTAAGATTAGGTGATTGATACTTCATTTGTCCTCAAATAAGTATCTACATTACTATTTTTTTTTAAATAAATGTTTACTTTCTCATTTTGTTCTTAACTATAATAATTAAGGATAAAAGTTATTTTTTGTTATTTAAAAAATATAATAATTACATATATTTAAAATTGTGTACATTTTCTATTGTCGATATTTATTTGATACAGAAGAAGTCATTTAAAATAATAACTACTTACTAACTATTATCAATCATTGGTTTACTAATTAGTAATTTGGTATGACACTATCTATACCTTAGCTTTTGGCTCTATTTTAAAGGCCTGGTTTTTGCTGTTGTTGGAATGACGTGTAAAAGGAGGGGGGAAATGTAAAAAGATGGTAGATAGATAAAGGGTGTAAAGTGTAAATAGAAGGGAGTAGGATGACACGAATATTCTGTTGGGAGGAAAAACCGAAAAAGACTCCCACAAAGCTCCATATACATGTGGTGAGAAGAGGAGGCTCCAGCAAAGCAAAGTGATTATGGTTGTTCCAAGATTCTTTCAACTTTATTTTATTAATAATAATAACTGCTTCTATTTTAAATTATGAATTGTTAACAAGGTTTTTCCTTTTACACCTTACTCTATTTCCAAATGTATCCTACTCTATTTTATTTATCTATTTTAATTGGTAATACACTAACTCCTATGTTTATTTATCAATTTTAATTAAAGGTCATATATATATATAGATTAGAGTTTAATATATAGAGTAGAGTGTAAAAGGTATTAATATTGACTTTTAACATGAAGGGAATACATAAAGTAAGTTAACTTGAGGAATTATCTTATAAATATAAACACACACACACACAAAAAAAACAAAGCAGAAAATGGAAGGAGCTGGTGTGACCGACAACCAACAAAAAAGGAGAGGATATGGACAAGGATAACATCAACAAGTAAGGTCAACAATATAATATTAGGCTGGTTTTGCTTTCAATAATCTTTAAATCATATTATTATAAATATACATCAAACAATTCGAAATAACTACAAATTTCCCTGACCAGAAGAATCCAAATTCCTATCATTTCTTCCATAGAATTCATATATGTCCACACAAAATAAGTTGATTTTACAACTATATTGATTATTTATTATTTTTATAACATCAAAGCCTAGTCACATTCCAATATCATCAATCATTGATGTTTACTTTATAAGATTCTTCTATATTAACAAATCACTAGTTTAAGAAAGAGATAAAACGTTATGGTTCAAGAAGAATACAGTCAAAAGATAGATCAGAGCTCTAAATTTCTGTATGTTATGAAAAAGGTAAAATACATGACTGTGAAACAAATTAAGAAATATATGAGCATTTGGTTAAAACTCACTGTTTTGAATGATGCTCCCTCGAACATTTCCTTCTTTAACCCGCGAACTCCAGTTCAAAAATGTTGCTGAATTATGTGGAAATGAAGCAAAACAGTTGTCTAGTATTTTAACCTCCATAGCAAGAGAGATAGCAACGACAAAAATGCAGGAACTGCACGCCAAAAGATGTATATATAATTGATGAGAAGTTGAAGCATATAACAAGTTTTTGGGTTGGATGAATTTAAGAGTTGGGGTGTTACTTACTTACTTACTACTGTAATTAATCAGCTGATAGGAGATGAAAAGAAAATGACAACAAAATACGCAAAGAAACCTGCAAGGAGGATCACGGCATAAATGAGACTTTGAGAAGACTGTAGTGGTTGGTTATACTCGATATTGCAACATTTCATTCGTTTCCTTTCACTCTCCAGAACATGGTCCACATACCTGCCATGACATATTATTTATTATAAGAGCATGCTCATAATTCACAAACGTATATCATCAAACCAAAAATAACAGATCAAACTTACTGCTGTGTGAAAATGGAGCTTTCAAGAATATCAGTACTGTTCATGTATGCATCTTGTAGACGATGATCGTACAAGAGTGAAGATAAATCTACAAGCTGTTCCTCAAGGCTCTGGTATATATTCATTCAACAACAATAATAAACCACAATATGTTATCCATCCATCCATCCATCCTGTGTTTATCTCTTTTCTCTCGTTTAGTTATATATATATATATATATATATATAATAAGAGGCAAAACTCACATCCAAGTATGTCTCAAGTCGCTCAACTAGTTCATGAGGAAAAGGTTCGGGCAAATTTGTTTCCTTTTTGTAGAATTTCTCCAGCCAAAGCTCCGTGGTTGTCTTGTTCTTCTTACCCTTCACTGGTTCACCCAGAGGGGTTCTCAAATACTCCCCAGCAAAAGCTTCCACAGACTACAACCAATCAAACTAAATAAGCATCTTGCACAAGGACCAACTATGAAGACAATAAATACCTACCTCCGACATTTCTCGAATCCTACGAAGAGCAGAATCCACCCGTGCATATATTGTATTCCTCTGTCGGCAAACAGGAGGATGAGATGAGAAGAGAAATCAAAACACAAATGGTAAGGATATTATTCCTTACAAAAATTAAAGTAAAAAACAATATCTATTTTATATGCACAAGGAAAGAAAGGAAGGAATGTTGATGTTGATGTTGATGTGTATTACCAAGGTAACATCCTGAAGCAGTTGACTAAGCATGGAAACATTAGAGAAGGGTCCAAATGGATGGCAACCTGCTGCAACGAGCCAATTGACAACAGGCCTTTCATGAATATGAGAAACCCTCTCATATGGTGCACTCAATCCACCCACAGCAGAAGCTAATCCAGCCACTATATGACGTTGCACTTGGGATGGAATAATATGCAGTCTTTCTGTTTCGGAGACATAACTGAGCAATAGAAATAAAATTCAGAATTACACCTTTCTGAAATGATATATATATATATATAACACAATAGCACCCTAATCTTTGGGTGGAGATCTGTATGACAATAGCACACGGCTCTAGATGAAATTAAGCAATCAGGAAACTGCAACAATAACAAAGCCTTTTGTCCAAAAGGTAGGACTAGGGAATTCCCATAATGAGGAAAAGGAAAATGTCGTAACGACTAACATGGTAACTTAAATTGCATTTTATATTTACCTTATGGGTATCTTTTCAGTTCGATGCTGAAGTACAATAACAACATCGTTACTTGTCCACAAAAGGCTTTCATCTTCCATCGTAAGTTGTGGATCCACATCAGCTAATGATAAAACAAAGCTGCAAAAGGAGACACTGTTTTACTAATATTTCTATACGGCATAATTGGAGAAGGAATTTAGATGCTCATGTTAATCTTTCTTTTCCGTTAATTACCAATTGCCAGTCCTAACATGAAACATATGAGATGCTAAGAAAACCAAAAATAACAACTAGATGGTTTACTCACACAGGGACCACTCTAGTTCCATAAGTCCGGTGCAGGTCCCCTTGTTTCTTTTGCACTCCTTTATTTTTCTTCCCCCTAGTTTTAGGGTTATGAGCCTGAATAGGTTTGTGCTTCAATATGGAATCAGTCGGACCATCCGTCTCATCCATCCATTGCTGTGGAAGAAAAAACACTGTTGACGTAAAGGTCAAACAGGACAAATAAACACTAAGAGAGAAACCGACAGGTAAGCAAGAAAACAGATAGAGGATGGTGGGTACATATCAATCAGTTTAACTCCGAAAAGTGCGTTAAGAATAAACTAACATAACTAATAAGACAAACCTGGCGGAGAAAAAATTTATCAGAAAGCGATGGGTCAGAGATCTCAAGTAACCCAGCAGCTAGTACATCAGCAGATCGTTCCATTTCCTACAATAATAATTTTAAGATCAAGCAATGTACTAAAAAAATGATGAGACGGGCTTTATCCAACACACCAAAGCCAGTAAGTTAATTGAAAAAAGTAGAAATATAGGCTTTGAAGAAAGAAGTGGCACCTCTTTAAGGATGGAACCATCCAGATACATCTTTGTACGCACATGGAAACGTCCATCCTTCTTTGTTTCCTGCAGGGAATGACCACGCATAGCTTTTGAAACAGCAATAGCCAACTTCTCATGGAGATGTAATAAATGTGAACCCCCGACAATCACTACTTCTTCTCCCTTGTGTATCATGTTCTTTACCTGAAAAAAGCATGAAAGAAAGCATAAAGCAACGTTAAGATCCAGATAAGTAATCAGAAAACTAAGTTATGAGGACCCAGGATTCATATCCAATCAACTTCACTTAAAATCCTAATATTGACATCCATGCTATAATCCGCTTCCTTGACCAATTACCTAAAACAGCAAGAATTGAACTTTGACCATCATAAATTAAGAAATAAAAAGGCCGGGGAATGATGTCAGTATATTATGCTCATTCTTAATTAAAGTTATATGAGAAAGGTGTATTAAGGAGTAAGGACAGTGGTCCACGACAGAAGCCAGTAACTTAAGTTAGGGGCCATTTACCAAATCTTACCCGGGTAAGTGCTTACCGGCAAAATTCAACACTATCACTTACTTATCGGGTAAGATTTTAGTCCACCAAAACGGCACCGTATGCAATAATTTACCCGGTAGGCGCTTACCGTGGTAAGAGTCGCCACAATCACTTACCCGGGTAAGATTCTTGGTCCTTGTTTTCCTTGTCTTTGCTCTTACCGGGTAAGATTTTTGGTACTTATCGTATTCCTCCGGTAAGGTAATATGCCTTGGTAAGCGCTTACCCGGGTAAGCATTTGGTAAACGGCCCCTTAGTTAGGCATTAGCAGTGAGTTATTTTAGTTATTAGTAATCTTGTTTTCTCTCAATCATGGATTTTGAGATCTAATAAAGTGCTTGATTCGCCATAACCATCCTAAGCTTATTCATAGAAAGGAAGGGGCACACCACTGTTTCTAAGTTGTAGGAAAAACACATAACAAATCAAATAACTTCCCAGAGGAAAAACTCACCTCAGACTGAATTGCTTCAACATTGATACTGTAGTTATGGCCCTTGTCCATTATATTATAGCGATTGTGATTTTGTAGGACAATTATTGGTATAAGCAACCTCATTGCTAGATCTACAGTTTCAAACCTGAATTCACCAAATAATTCACAAAATTATTTCACCGATATGTGCAAGTCCACCATGAAATATTTGGAAGGTATATAAAATGGATAGTCTTGTAGAGTGTGCCTATTAAGCATTAAAATCTATAATAAAGTACTGAACAAATACATATAAGATAGCATGAATAGACCTGACATCCGGAGCAACAAGATGCTCAACTGTGATCCTAATCAAAGCAGCAAGCTGACCCACAAAGTTGTCATGTGTGGTAAATTGATGAGCAGCAGTAGAGAACATCACATTCTGCAAGCGGGGTATGGTCCTTGAACTAACACTCCCTTCTTCAGTTTCAAGTTTCCCGTATGTGCATGGGCCTGCTGAGATATCAACTACGATAAACCTGAATATAGATGAAAGCAGACACAAAGGTAAATTCAAATCATTTGAAAAAGTACAAGTAGAGTAATCCTCCTAGTTTGACAAACAGAATGTGACACCCGTATTCAAGGAATATACAAAACAATGAACCAGCAGATATAAAGATAAAATTTAGGTGGTGTCGTTTGAATCAATGGGATCAAAAAATACTTCAAGTAACATAGTCATATTCTTTTTGAAAACCAAAACAAGTGCCTAATAGGATTCTTATTACAAAAGCAGTATATTGAAGTAAGAAACAACAATATAAATATTGTTGTTGTTGGAAAGAGTATATTTTAAGGATTGTAAAATATCTTTGTTGAGTTCAAAGAAAAGTATATGTATTGATAATTACTGAAATGAGTTAACTATGTATTAAAATTTACATTATATTAAGAATAATTAATTCTAGTAGTGAGTAGTGACTAAACATTAGGAAAAAAATTGATGAGGGATCACAACCGTTAATGATAATTATGATCCGTTACTAGTAACTAGCCTAAGAATACAACTTGCACGGCCTATATGCTATGCTTTGCCTAGTCTATGACTTAAACTTAATGTCCAAGTTAGATTGCTAATGTAAAATGAGCATCTCATCTCTCCTTTTCGCTATTCTGAAATGTAAACAACAAAAGAGAGAAAACACATAGTGTTATCAAGTTGGCATGTTTTATATCATTGGTTCACAAGGATTGAAGATTTAAATAATTAAATGTAATATTTGATCCACTTGAGGTATATCCTGTGTCATCTCTATCAAGTTGTTTTATGATTTTGATGATAATTATGTGTGTGCATTATGGAAGTGGTTTAGTATCTCTTCAATAAAAATATGACTTGATACATTAAGATAGCCATAGGATCATAACTGACAATGAATCAATGTTTAGTGAGATGATTCAGTTATATTTTGTGGATTTAGCAACAGAAATACAAGATTGGATCATGTGATGTAAGAGGTTGTAATGTATATCAAAGATTAATTCATTAAATGTACAAACACTTGGTGCATGATGGATTTTAAGAGTTCATAGAAGTACAATATTAACCAATTCATTATAATTTCACAATTTAGGTTGATATTTCACGAAACTTTACAATTTAATTGGATCATAAATATTTGGTATCATGTTTAATTATTGATGCATGTCAGGATCTAGAGTAGTAGACCTATCTAAACTTGTACAACAAGGGGTTGGGAAGGGAAGTCCTTGTATGCAGCTCTTCCACTGGAAAGACATTGTTTTAGTGACTTGAACATAAGAAGAAATTGACTCCTGAAAATCTATGCCAGCTTGTCAAGCCCAAAATTACATCAGAATCGAGTAAAATGTACCTGCCAGAACCAAGCCAAACTTGAGATGCTCCTCCTCCGTTATAACGATATCGATAAACATAACCTCCCTCTTGTTTCTTAATATCTTCTTCAGTGAACCGACCAAGCTTTTCATACATTAAACCATCAAGATCAATATTCTTATTCCTAGGATCCATTCTAACCTGTAAAACATAAACCAAGCATGGCAAAATAGGTCAGATCAGTAGAACAAAGAGTCACAAAAGACATGGACATTAAGAATTCCCCAACTGATTTGTTTCATTCTCCTACAGGCTTAAGTTTCAGCCAAGACATCTCTATTAAGAAGTATTGTGTGTTCATTTCATAACTAAAAGGCATAAAATTTGTTCCAAAAAGAGTACGAGAATAATATGAGACCTAATATAAAGACGAGGGAAGCTACAACTAAGTTCTATAATGTAGGTAGTAGATAACAAACTAACAATAAAATATAAAATAAATAAAAGACATGGATCGTAAACCATACTTTATCAAAATTCACAATAAATATCGCAGTTGGCATGGGTCTGTCAATCTCTTCAGCAGAATATCCTATATTCTCAAAGTAAAACAGGTAGGAGTATAGCTTCTGAAATTCGGGCTCCACATCTGCTGCATTGACCTCAAATGCTGGCACTATTCTTCCAAAATCAGCCTATGGGAAAAACAAGCAAAATATAAATTAATATTGAGCATAACTATAAAGTCCAATAAAATAAACAATCGACTTTACCTCTCTAGCGGTACCAGCAGGAACCATGGCTGCTTTCAGAGCCTTTTCTAATGCTATCACTTCTGGCTGAGCAGCCTCTTAGCAGCAGTAGAAAGAAAAGTGCAATGATGAGGACCACAATAAGACTAAAATCATGAAGACATTAATAATCCAGCTTTCACTTATTCTCCTTGACATATAAGTTAAAAGAAAATGCATCCCAATATGATTTATCAGAGCCACGGCAACAGTCCTATCATACAATGCCTAAACACTAGATAAGAACGGATACCAACATTTAAGACTTCTAAGGTGTTTCTTTGGAAAATATTGACATGAAGTCAAATCCTGAATAATGTCAAAGCATTCAGATTCAGACTGATGGTGGAGACTATCCTACTAAAGCTTCTAGAATCAAGTCTAAATCAAGATTAAGAGAAACTAATTCCAAAGAGCTGCTGTGAAAGTAACCAAAAAAATAATTTCTACACATCTCATACAATCTGAGTGGAATGCGAAAGTACAAAACATTTACAAAGTAAACAACTGGGAACTCTGGATTAGAATCTCTAAACGCAATTATGCAGAAATAGCTTACTGGAATTGCATTAAACACCATGTGATGCTCGATATCAAGGGGCTCGCCTGTCTCCAAACACGAGGGCCTGTGAGAAGGAAAGCCAACTTGAAGAAACTCTTGCAATTTTTGGGAATCTAGTCTGTATCTATATCCCCCATCTCCACTGAAACCGATGAGGATAACATTTACTTCAAGTGGGACTTGGAAGGGAACCTGCATGAAATTACATCATAGTATTAGAGGCATTGAAATCAAAATCTGTATAAGAAACTGAAACTGATGGAGGTTGCAGTTACTGTTAACTTTACGCCCATGAAGACAACGCAACCATAGTTACAGTAGAAAGCACAAAAAAATAGCTGAAGGGTAAAGGGTATCCGAAACGGACAGTCTCAAGTATTTAGGCTCCACGATCAAGACTAAAGTGGGGAGTTGTCAGCCCCGGGTGCGGTGTGACAAGAAGGTTCCTCTAAAACTGAAAGGAAAATTCTACAGGGTAGCTATTAGACCAACTATGTTGTATGGGTGGGAGTGTTGGGCGACAAGGAAGATCCATGAGAGGAAGTTAAAACATGCAGAAGTGAAGATTCTTATGTGGACCTATGGTCGGACGATGTTACTCAAGATACCGAACAAGGTCTTACGGGGGAGTTGGGAGTTGTGCCTATTACAGAACGAGGTCTTATGGGGGAGGGAAGATTGCAATGGTTTGGACACTTTCACAGAAGACTGGTGGCAGCACCGGTGAAGAGAGTAGAAATCTTACGGTCTAGGTGGGTAAGAAGAGGGGTTGGCCGAGGAGGACATGGGATGAGTAGCTAAGGATGGACATGACGACCTTAGACATATCCGAGGACATGATGTCTGATAAGAGTTATTTGACACACAGGACTAGGGTAGTAGACTAGGTGTGGCAAGAAGGAGTTAGAGAGGCTGAGGGTCGGACAGGGGAGGGTTAGCAAGTTGGCAGATAGGTTACTGGAGTCTTATGATAGATAAAAGGATGAGTGTTTCCCTTACATTCTCTAGTGTTTCAGTGTGCCAACTCCTTGTTACTTTCTTCTGTTGCTTACTATTTATTAGTCTTAGTTCTTCTTATCTTTTCGCTCACACATTTTCACAAGCCAAAGGTCTGGGTAGAGGACATATTTGCATACATCCAACCCCCAGAGGCCCAGACCCTACCTTTCGAGTTGATATACTAGGTTCCATTGATTTGATTGTAAAATGTGAAACATTAAGAATAAGAAAACAATCCATTTCAGTATCTTTGATGTTGAAGCCTGACACACATTCTATTCTCAGTGAAACTTGCATCTGAGGAGAGGTTCTTAGAATGGAGCTTCGGACCTCACCCTAGGAGTGAGGCTCCATTGGCCTTATAGGACTACGAGCTATTTTTCCAAGTTATTTGGTTTCTAGTCTCATGTACTTGAGTCATTTTCACAGATGTAAAAAGAAAGATAAGATCAATGCATGTATGGGGAAAAACATTGTATTTTTATGACATTTTCTGTATCTCCTTTCTAGTTTCTCCCTCGGTTTTCGCTAAATAAAGTGGGCAACAAGAACCTTTTTGGTGTAAAACAGAAAAGAGAATTGTTGCAAAGGTATAGACCCTAAGATTTTCTGATGCCCAAGTCATCAATGCGATTATCTTTCTCAAGGAATTCAGTTAATCTATGGCCGCTGCCAAAATTACAATTAAAGTTATCATCATCAATTTTAGTGGAAAAACCTTCTTATAACATGCAAACTTTCTCTCTTCACACCCACTCTCACTCTCTTCTCCAGAAGATCAAAATGTCATGACGTAGATTTACTCCATTAAATTATATTCTCGTTATATACTTGGATCACGGATCCACGCTGACCATCAAATTCTGTTAACAGGCCACCGAGTACCAACCATAGGCTAAATAAGGACCTCGGAAACGTCTCAATATGCATATAACAAAGAGACTACATCAATAAACTTCACTTTAACCAATTGATCCATAGAAAATCTGCTAAAAATCAAACAAACACATGAAATTCAGATGGATAAACTGAAATATAGATAATCATACATAATCAATCTATTAACCGTGTACTTAATAATCATGATCAGTAATCAGAACCAAAATCAAGCGATTCACTCTAATTGCATGAGAAAGTAGTAAGGCATTGTTTACCTCGGCCCGTGAATGGAGCATACGATGAACATCAGATCGGATACTGTCTCTGACGTCTTGAAAAGCACTGTGGTGCCATTGAGGATGTCCTGGATCTCTTCTGTAAGCTTTAGGCGTAGCTGATTCTGAGTATTTCAGTATGAGGACTAGAAAAACACATAAAAATGTGCTTCGAATCGACGACATTTGTGAGCACCAATTCAACCCTAATTATCTTTCAGATTCATGCAACAAATTTTGTTTTGCTTCGGAAGGATTTTTTTTTTTTTTTTTTCTCTTCCGTCCCGTCGCTGTGATGGTTTTCCGGTTAAAAGCAGAGTGAGAGTCTGTCTGTTTGTTTGTTTGTTGTTGGATGAATGCCTCCAAAAAATTTGCAACAAATTAACCAGCCAGGGTTGCTCGGTAAAATGGGAAGAAAATGTAAATTTTCAAAAAATATTTGTTTTTATTTTATTTTATAAACAATTCACATTTCAAAAATTATTATTAAATTATAATTCAAAAAAAATTGATATAAAGAATATACTATGAACTATTTTATCCAGAGTCAGGTTCATCCAACTGTAATTAAATTAGATAATAAGAAAACGTTCGAATTACATAAGATTTTACACTAATATGATTTACTAAATGTTGGCCTCAACTTGAGGTTGTAGGTCATGTTGTTTGCACACCCTTTGCATTACTTTTTATTGACATTGGAAGCACATTACATTATGGCAAGGTAATGTTTCGCTACAGTTAATATTGACCATTTCCATATTCTCTTTTCGTTTGAACCTCTCTTATTTTATGTACCCATTAAATTACGTTTGTTAAATGCGAGACAAACGTCTCTTATTTTATGTACCCATTAAATTACGTTTGTTAAATGCGAGTTTGGTAACAAAAATCAAGAAAATTGAAAGAGTACCAAACAACACATCTCAAATTAAAAAACTAAAATCTTTTACAATTCTTTTTCTTTGAGGATACCAAATGCATGCTTATTCAACTTATTTGATCCGTCGATAATAAAAACATGAACATAGAATGAGGTTCATTTATAAACTACATATTTTGTATAATATTCATGATGAATATAATATAATTCACCATGAAGATCTATCACGATATGAATATTATTCACAAAATAGATGACTCCTAGAACATAATTAACTTAATAAATAAGAATTTGTTCAAAATTCAACACTTATTTGGGTTACATGCAAAGCGAAAAGGGTAAAAGTTATTAGAAATGAATGGGAAAATTAATAGATTTATGAATGGTTATAATAGTAGTAGCAGCAGTAGTAGTAGTAATAGTAAGATGATAACATCATGGTAATGATATTACAAAGAACTTATGATTCAACATCCAATTCCCCAATGTTTGTTTTTCTTTTCTTTTTCTTTTTTTTTTTTGTTTTTCTTTTTATCCAACTCGTAGCCTCGTTGATAAAATCAAACTCTATATCGACAGACAGATGAGATGAGGAGAAAGTCTTAGTGTTCCAATGCACTTCGAACAGAGACGTTAGGACCATTAGCCGAGCCTCTGGTTATCTGATCATAGTTTAGAAACAATACAATTACAGTTATATCATCGTGAAAATGTCGTCGCACCCGCTTGTCGATCTTTTTCAGATCAGAATATCGCATTTCTCTTTTCTTTGCAGCTTCATGTAGAGCAGCCTTCACTAGCCTCTTCGCTATCCCCTGAAACTCAAAACCATCCATATATACACACAATCAGCATATATATATATATATACAACTTGTGCTTCACTGTGTTGTACCACATGCAGAACTAGATGTACCAAAGAAATCACATAATACAGTTTTTATCATGCTTTCATAAGTTGTACTTCAAACAGAACTAGTTGCTAACCAAAATTGAACTCTAATACATATATAACAAACATGATATTAAACATATAAAAGTTGTGCTTCAAGTGTTTGTACCATGTTCAGAACTAGTTGTACAAAGCATAGACACACATACCTGAGCCATGTGCATTGCAGGTGACTTCTGTTTTGCAGGTTGTACCTCATGCGAAACCAGTTGTAAACACAGATATATATATATATATATACATATGTGCATATTTACTTACAGATAGATATCACAAGTTGTGCTTTGTGGGTTGTACCTTAGTTTGTATAAAAAACAACTAAGGATGAAACACATAACATTAGCGTTTACAAAAGAAAAAAAAGATATTTATGTATAATTATTAATGGGTGTGTGTTTCTTTGGTTGTACTTCATGCAGATCTAGTTGTACAAAAAAAATGAACATAGTCCAAGTCCAAAAATGCATATAACATTAGCATTTACAGCATTACGGGCAGATCATATATAATACACATAAAAAAAACTATGCTTTACAGGTTTGTACCTCATGCACGACTAGTTGTACCACTCAAAAGAAACCAACCAAGCCCAGATGGACATAAAAAAAATACTAACCAGTTATACCCATGAGCATGAGCATTAGCAAGTAAATATGATATTTGTGTTTGTATCATGCTTCGTGGGTTGTACCCCATGCATAACTAGTTGTATAAAATGTAACTAACAGAGTATATACCTCTTTTCCCCCTTTGTCCTCCACTGCTTCTCTTACTTGTACTTTGAAAGTCAAACACATATTTCCCAGAATAATAAAATACAATTGTATTCTATTAACACCAATTCTTTTTCTGTTTATACTACTTCTTGCACTTAATAATGTAGCTGCTACCGGTTTTCTCCAAAAACTTAAAAGCTACTAGTGCCATATATCGACAGTGAAAATAAGTTGGCCAAAAAGTCAAAGCAAGCACAAACACCGTATTCATAAGCCTACCAAAACCGAAGGAAACCATATGTAGAGCATTTGGTAAGATCGCTTCAAGTGTTTTTTAAGTTGCAGAAACAAACTCTTTGCAATATGCAACTGAAAAGCAGTGTATAAAGACTTATCTAGAGACCTAGAACGCTATTACTCATAACTCTTATACGAACTAACGCATATATATACATATTATATACATGGCATAGGATCGTGTGAGAAAAAGAGTTAAGGTGATAAGCCTAAGAAGAGATCTGAAGCCTTGATCACTTCTAATCTCATACCCACCCATGAATTATGCCTTAGAAGGGAGTTGATCCGGTGCATCTCAGTACATCTCATTCTAATGTGCATCCAAGGGTGGAGATCCCTTCTTACGCTTCTCACCTTAACTCTCTTTCTCACCGGAACCCAACCCTTATATACATATATATGTGTATAGAAAGATAGTAATCAAGGAATCTTGCACGATAAATAAAGGTCAAGAAAGAGATCTCTTAAAACACACAACTTGTAGGTTTACTACTACAGGCATCCTTGATCAATATATATCGTATAAGATGCCTTAAATACTATTTACCCACATAGATTATGTTATTTAACAAAGCTTTCCTCATTGTTGGTGTGCACAAATAGACAAATGACACATTTGCCCTTGCTTGTTTTTTACACTTTGCCCTTCATGCCTTTAGACATGGGCATGACTGCATGAGTTCCATCGTGGTGGAGAGGGGGGGTGGGAATATATGCAGGTCAAGTAGGCTTTATTAGTAGTGTATGTATGTATATGCGTGTATCAGTGTATATATATTGATATATATATATATAGAAAGAGAGAGTAATGACTAGGAATGTTATAATTACACCAACCATAATTCAAAATTAGCATGCTACACACACACACATATATGTGAATTACTTATCTAGTAAAAAGAGACCACATACAGCGTGTGATCAATAAGACAAACATATATGTAACGGTTTTCAGTCGAACACATTTGAAACTAGTGATAATAAGAAAATAAAACTAGAAATAAGAAAGACAAGGAAGGATATCTTACGGCACGTGGATTAGTGTGAACGATCTCCACAGCTTCTTCGTTACTCAAATGTTCCCATAAACCGTCAGAAGCAAATATAAGAAAAGAATCGCTTGGCTGGATAGCATGAGTCAGGATTGATGGAGTAGCCGATAAGATAGGCATAACCACATCATCCGGAAGCCGGAATTTTGGTGCTATTTGGTCAGTATTGAACTGTTTATGTTTCATATAAACATCCCCAATGGATCTCGAAACCTGCACCACATATAACAAATTATTCAAGTATACTATTAATAAGGTTCCAAATAATAGAACCCATTTAGATCAAAATCTGAAATTGAAACACATCATCAACGGTTACAAACATATATACTGAAAAACAATCATTCTTCACCTAAAATGAGCTACTTTTTTCATAATTTCACAGGGGGGTTATTGATTGAAACCTCAAAAGAAACAAGTAAAACGTAGAAAAGGTGCATCCATAGTCTGTAGCCAACTATATGGGCAACAATGGCCTCACAGTCAAAGTTTAACCATCTCTACGCTTCATTTTGCGGGTCCTTTTTTCATTTCTTTTCACAACAGATAGGACCCATGTTCACATATTTATTTATTTTCACATAATATAAATGGGAACCACAAAATGAAAATGTTAAATGGTCCTACATGTTGGACAAGGTTAATGTGCATCCAATACGAGGATACCATATAAAATTCAGATACAAAAGCTTAATATTCTGGTCCCAGGGGAAGGGGTCGCAATTATATACATTAGTTTACATCTGTATGCATATATATATATATAAACACAAACATGGTCCATAAGTTCTAAGGACCAAGAATACATACTTGAATACATTTAGAAAATTATAAAAAAACATTAGGAATAACCTGAATAATGCCTTTGACCCTCCAAACTCCATGCTTCAAGGCAACGATTTGTTCATCATGTGGGTGTAAACTTTTTAGCTCGTGTCTAACCTCCTCAAGATTGGCATTATGTTCTGATGACAATTGTATGGCCGCCATACCACCGGTATTACCAACTTTCTTACCAAGCACAACACGGGAATCTCCAAGATTTGCAATAAAAAGAGTCTGTTGATATATTACTCCAACCAAGCAACATGATCCAACGGTTGCTACACTTGGCAGTTCATCAAATAACTCGGCTACTATAGAAGTGAATCCATTTTCCGTTTCAAGAAAAGCGTTTCTTATAGTCTCTGGAGTTACCACACCATAATCTTCGGCAGATGTTGCTGCATAAACACCAAACCTAAGAACAATGACATAAGAATCTTTTTCTTTCTTTTTTTCACTAGATTTTCATTTCTCACCCCTAACCCTTTTAAATAATATTTCCACTTGAACTAACACGGTTCGTCACACTTCAGTCATCACAACAACACCGCTTAACAATTTGTAGAATCTAATAAAGAAAATCTAATGTGATTTAATAAATGTTTCCAACTTCAGTAAGTGTAAAATCTAATAAAGAAAAACACCTATTAAACCGATACTCCTTTCCAACTTGACATATGATTTAATAGATGTATTCCTATTGGTAAATATCTAAGAAAAAATATACCCTTCAAAAAATTTACTATATAAAGGAATCTTGCAAGACTAAATCTATTATATCAATCTTTTGTAATGATTACTAATGAGAAAATAAGTCTATTTGGATTCAAAACCTTACCAAAAAAGAGAATCTTAAATTTACATGTCTTAGATTCGGTTTTGTTATCACTAAACAAACACCATGATATCAATCAACCAAATCACTCCTTCAATCCAATTTGAGACCTTTATATATTTTGAGATAGAAAATGCACTCACTTTTGGGTTCAATCAATCAAACTCAAGCTCAAGCTCGTCCTACAAAATAGGTAAGTAATTCTACGAATTTAGCTCATTAAATAACATCTTTGAACGTCGATTATATAATCTAAATCTAAATCTAAACCAATTTGATAAATAGTATTCCTATTTAGACACAAACTCATCCTAACTCCAAAGTCATTAAACCTAAAGATTCCTTTGAAATTTTTTAGATACTAAAATGTCCATTATAATCCATCTATAAATAAACAAATAATGATAACGATATTAATTAGATCGAAAAGCAACAAACCTTGAAAATTCCTGAATATATTATCACAAACATATCGAGCCACATCAGGACCTCCATGACCATCATAGACCCCAACAAATGTTCCGAAAGAACCAGACTCGATCTGGCTCTGGTCTTCGAGCACCTGGTTGGCTTGAACAACGGCCATGGAGTACTCACCGCTGCCATATTTCCCGATATCCCGATACCATAAAAGGCCATCTTTTTCAAAGTCATCGCCATCGCCATTATAATTACCATTAACACCAACAGCAGCACCAGTTTCGCTACTGTCACCCTTAATGAATGGCTTCCAACACACAGAAAGCAGATTCATCAACCCTTCTAACATCCCACATTTCTTGCACAAAATCCCCCAAAATCAAAACCCAAAATAATGCATTTCTACCATAATCAAACAAAGTATCAAAATAGGTTTCTCCAAGAAAATCTTGAATTTTTCTATAAATAAATAAATAAAAATCAATCTTTTACCCCAAATCTTGAGAAGTAACCTATTATCAAAAACACCCAAATAGAAAGCATAAACAAAACAAAACAAAAAAAAAATTATAAAAAAATCAGGAAAATCAACAACACCCAAATCAAAAGACGGGTTTTATTTCAAATCTACGAAGAAGAGATTCTTGATTCTTGTTCAAATCTGAAGACGAATCAAAAGATGGATGGATGGATGGATGGATGATTTGCTTTCCCTATTGGGGAAAAACTTGATGGAATTGAAATTGAAATCGAAATGGATGGTGGAACCCTAAGGGGAGGAGGGGGGTGTTGGGTGGTGGAGGAACAAGAATGTGTTGAATTGATTCAATTCCGTTGGGGAGAAGTTGGCGTAGGGAAGCTTTTTGTTGGGTGTTACTTTCAATGTTTCTCCTTCTTTCTGATTTCCTGTTTACGCGTTTTTTTACACACGACCATTAATTCTCTTCCTCGCACGTGGAAGGAATCACGGGGACTTCGTTGTTATATTCTTACAACTCAAGGGCTTCTATTTGTAACTTTATCAAAACTTGGGGACTTTTTCACCAAAATTCAACTTCTAAAATATTTCTTTCTTATATTTATATTTATATTTATATTTATATTTATATTTAGAAGAAAGAAAGAAAAATAAAAGATATTTGTTGTTAAGTTCCTGAAATTCGAATCATTTAACTTGAGTTTTATTTATTCAAAGTGTTAAGTGATATATTCTGTTTTATACCTAAATTTATAAAATTACTTTTAATTGATTAATTTTTTTAACGACGGTTTTCTCTTTGTATTTTGATAAAAATGTTGCTTCATGTACAACCATTGGTTTTCAATTAAGTGATAACTCATATATACACACATACATGTATAGAGGAAAGTTCAAATGTGAACTCATTTTTTGTTGGGAACGTGAAGACGAATCTCAGCCACTTATCCGGTCAATAAAGGCGAACTTTCGACGCCTTCCTCCTTTAATAATCTCCACCCTCCCATGAATCGCGTCAATCCTCCGTGATCGCGTCCACCATAACCGAAGATGTGTGGCTGAGATTCGTCCTCACGTTCACAACCAAAATTGAGTTCACATTTGAACCTAACCCTATACATATATATAGGAGAGGTTTATTTTACAATTTAGAAACCATGTAATTTTTATAAATTGATTTTAATTGTACATGTAAACAATCAAAAGTAGGAATTAAATTGGTTTCTAAATTTACCTTTAACCGTATTTTATAAAATCAGTGACAGGGTTAGGTTGGTAAGGTTTGTAATTGAAACTCTCTCTCTCTCTCTCTATGCATATGGGCATGCTATGAACATGTGTGCACTAGATGAATTACTTGTAAGTACATATGTATACATACGGATAAATGACTATTAACATGGATCTCACTTATTTTTTTGTAGTTTTCCTTTGAATGTGACTATATATATAGCCATAAGATCGTGTGAGAATAAAAGTTAAGGTTTTGTAAAAAGAGATCTGAGTCATTAATCACTTTTTATCTCATACCCACCCATGAATCGCGTCTTATAAGAAAGTTGATCTGGTGCATCTCGGTGCACCTCATCTCCGTGCATCTCATCCTAATGTGCATCCAAAAGTGTAAATCCCTTCTTACGCTTCTCACTATAACTCTCCTTCTCACCGGAACCCAACCCTATATATATATATATATATATAGAGAGAGAGAGAGAGCGCTTAGGTTCAGATGAAAAATAGAGTTAAGGTGAGAAGCGTAAAAAGAGATCTCCACCCTCGGATGCACATTAGGATGAGGTGCATCGAGTTGCGCCGAATCAACTCTCTTCTATAAGTACAATTCATAGATGGGTATAAGATTAAAACTGATTAATGATTCAGATTATTTTTTACACTTCTCACTTTAACTATCCTTCTCACACGATCCTATGCATATATAGGCATGGGATCATGTGAGAAGTGAAGTTACCGTGAGAACCGTAAGAAATGATTACTAAGACCTTTGATCACTTTTAATCTCAAACCCACCCGTGAATCGCGCTTTGACACATGGATTGATCGGTGCATCTCGGTGTATATTATTTTCGTGCATCCAAGGGTGGAGGTCTATTCTTACCCTTCTCACTATACCTTCACTTCTCACCAAAACCTAACCATATATATATATATATATAGGGGAGGGATCATACAAGAACACCCCATCTTTAAGGGTGTGTTTGGTACATGAGACAGGACAGGACGAGACGGGACATAACTGTCTGTTCCATGTTTAGCGTGACATGGGACAGGGACAGGATGAGACAACGTGGGACAGAGTGGGACA
This sequence comes from Silybum marianum, assembly GCA_036898165.1. Lineage (NCBI taxonomy): Eukaryota > Viridiplantae > Streptophyta > Magnoliopsida > Asterales > Asteraceae > Silybum > Silybum marianum. The sequence goes on along the minus strand of CM072538.1, from coordinate 35,737,965 downwards.
AAAAAAAGGTTTTTCATGTTCCACCAAAATAGGTGGAACAACATGGGACAAAAATGGGACAAAAAATCAAATATCATTATTTTACCCTCATTTGATATATAAACTTAATATGATACTTGTTTTAATAGTCAACACCACTAGCCACGACCGCCGGTACCGCCAATGACCACCGATAGCCATAGTCGGCCACCAACCACCATCATCCATTGCAACTACCACCACCGTCGTTGGCCACCTCCACCTTCTTCTCTAGAACAACAACCTCCTCCACTACCTCTACAACCGCAGTCGCCCACCAACCACCACCATTCATCGCTGCCACTACCACCGTGGCCACCTCACCTCCACCATAACCACTACCACTCCACCGTTACCGTTATCTACTATCTTTACCTCCTTCACAACCACCGTCGTCCATCTCCACCACCACCGTGGGCCACCTCACCTCCACCATAACCACCACCACAGCCTTCTTAAGTCATTTATAATCAATATCGGCCATCAATCACCACGGTCCATCGCCGCCACCAATACTACCATCAGAATGAAGCATAATTTATTATTTGTTTGAATTGGGTTTTTCAATCTATCATCAATTATAGCAAAATTCTCATTCAATTTTTTTAGTGATATGTATGTATGTATTTATGTGTGTGTGTATATATATACAAGTTGAGTAAAAATGCTTATAAATTAAATTATTTAATTTTTTGTTTTTTTGTGTAATTATAACTGTTATACAATATATAAAATCGTGAAATAACTTATGTGACAGCTTGTCTAGTTCTATCATGTCTAGTCATGTCCTAGGTGTACCAAACACATACTTGTTCTGTCTAGTCCAGTCATGTCATGTCCCACCCTCTTGTCCTGTCATGTCCAGTTATGTCCCGTCCCGTCCTGTCCTGTCCAATCATGTCTGCGTACCAAAGCTACCTAAAGGAACACTTTGTGGACCATATATGATATGGGTCTCACACATTAAAAAAATCATATTTGATTCAATGGTTAAAAAATCATATCTGATTCAATGGGGCCCACCATTGAATCAGATATGATTTTTAATGTGTGGGACCCACATCATATGTGATCTACAAGGTGTTCCTTTGTTTCTTTAAATTTATAAAGTTCTCATTTGAACCTCCCTCTCTCTCTCTCTCTATATATATATATATTGGTTCAAATACAAACTCGTTGAAGGATACAAACTATATAAATTGGTTCAAATCAATATAGAAATAGTTTTTTTCATTGTTTTTTTTTTCATCAAATGTTATGATTTAAGATATTATTGCACATATGTTTGTTTCACCTTGTGAAAAAAAATACATATGAAACTTTTACATTATGAAACAAATATATGTGAAACTTTTTTAATAAAAAATATATGAGAAACTTTCAACTTATAAAAACAAATACATGTGGAACTTTTACAAGGTGAAACAAACATATGTGTAACAATATTTTAAATCATAGCATTTGATGAAAAAAAATCATGAAAAAAATTATTTTTATATTAATTTGAAGCAGTTTGTATAGTTTGTATCCTTTAACTGGTTTGTATTTGAACTTCCCTATATATATATATATATATATTTGGTTGTGTTTCGTTGAGAAAAGAAGTTATACTAAGAAATGGTAAGAATGGATCTCCACACTTGGATCGATCCGAAAACAAAATGAGACACACCATGATGCAACAGATCAGTTCTCTTCTAAAACACAATTCATGGGTGAACATGAGATTAAAAGTCAAGGGCAAAGGTCCATTCTTACGTTTCTCACGTTAACTCTCTTTTTTCACACGATCCTTCATATATATAATACAAATTATTTGCAAACCCTCTAATCGTTTTTTTATTAACCTGGATATCCAACTCGGTATACGAGCCGACTACTCCCAGAGCGACCACCCGCTTCGTAGGTAGACCAGAGTCACTGCATTTGAACCTCTATGGCCACAAGGGATTTTTACTCCTCCCTGGATTCGAACTTGGGACCTCCAGATACTTTTGACCTTTGAGCCCAAGTTCAAACCATTGAAGCACCACCCTTATGATTTTGTACATGAATTTTTTTTTCCTTAAATTTAACTACTCAAATAATTGGTTGAGGATTTTCCTCGTATTTTCTTAAATTGTTACCGTCCTCACATGAATCTCTTTATATATATACACACACAAGGTTCTAAATGACGTGAAGCGTGACGTGGCGGCGAGGTCAAGCCTCAAGCCTTACGAGTTACGGCGAGGCCATGACGTTTTTCAATGCGTGACTTAAGGCGACAAATAATCATATATGTTATATATACAGATGTCTATGTGAGTCAGTGTATTGAATAATAAAGTTTAAACAAATTAAAATTCATATAAAACTACAAACTAAAGAAGAAACATGTATTCATAATTTGATATCAAATACACAAGGTTTAGAAAAATGATATCAACAGATCATAACAAAAAGAATGTTTTATTAATGCTTTCATGATCCATATATCTCTAATCTAATATTCTAATATCGTATGCCAAAAACATATTAGAGTGAATTAGATTAGATGTACCTTTTAAAGAAATTATCCTAACATGTAATTTTCATCGTTTATCTTTGTCTTTGAATTTGAATTCAAAATCTTCCTCGTTTTCAACTTATGATTAATGAATTGTTGCTTTCAATGAATAATTAGAATAGTTAATATTTGATTTAATAAGTCATAATTTATATTTAAGAAAGAAAAAAATCACCCACGCCTTATAACCCGTCATAACGCGTCATATAACATGTCATAACCCGTCATAACACGCCATACTGCAAGCCACGCCTCAGAGTCGCGTCACGGGGTTTAACGTGGCGGTGAGGCCACACCTCAACATTATGACGCGCCATAACGCGTTTTTTAAAACCCTGTGTGTGTATATATATATATATAGTTTGATAAAAATGTTTGGTCATTTTATCAAATATTTGAAATAAGATTAGATAACATTATTAATATTTTATAATGATTAACAAATATCGGATGGAAACCTTGTTACAAATTGGATATTACGTTTGCCATGACATCTTAAAAAGATACAAGACGCACTTGACTGATAAATTCATATTTTTATCATATTAAAAAAAAATTAATGTTTAACTTATATGCAACGAGCGTATTTGATTAATAGTCATATGCTTAACTTTTTCTATTTTAAAGATTAAACCAAAACCCTTGTTACAAAAAGAAGAAAAAAAACATGCGTCAAAGACTCAAAGTCCTAAATGACATTAATTAATTAATTTATTGAAAAATAGAAAGTCCAATTCATTATAATGTTAAAGTAGCTTTGAAAACAAAGATAAAATACAAAAATACTTCCCATCAATTTAATTTTGTAATGGCTAGAAGTGAATTATTACAATATTTTATGGATTTGCCGTTTGCGTAGGAAGGTGGGTGGGTATTTTATCGTATTAATAAATTTAAATGTCTATGTTATATTTGAATATATCTATTAGTTGGTTAATAAATTAGCTTTATAATATATAAACATACATATTAATAAGCTATAAATGTTATATAATATAGTAAAGAAAATATGTAAATATATTTGCATGTGAATGTAACAAATTTGGAAATATATACATATACATGTATCAAATTAAAAACAATAAAATATCAATTTGTTTTAAGACTTGTTAATTTCAAATTAATTATATATAAAAATAATTTAGATGTTTTTAAAAATGAGAGAAATATGTGAGTTTACAAAATTTGGTCCGTTGAACATAGTACGAGTAATATGAGTTTTCAAACCTTTCAAACTTCTAATTTTATTGTCTACAAAAAAATATAATAGAATATTTTAAAAATTGAAAGATTGTGTGTGTATTACTGAGTTATATATAATGTTTGAATACTTATATTCTTGCAAAAATTAAAGTATTTAAAAGATAAATATTGAACGTTTTATAATATAGTATCAATAGCAATAAAAAATGTGTAATTTAAAGTTTTTTAAACATGAAATGTTCTTAAATGATGCTATTAACTTCTATATATAACACCTCAAAAAATTATATGTTGCAATATTAAGGAAACCGTGGGTACCATTTGTAGGCTACATCTATTTATAAACCGTGGCTACCATTATATATATATATATATATATATATATATTGAAAGTTCAAATTTGGTTGTCAACATGTAGACAAATAAGAATGCACACATGTTATATTCAGACTGAATAATGAAGGAAAAATATTCAGTCTGAATGTATTATTATTCAGACTGAATAACAATATTTTTTTTAACTGTACGTATATGGGTCATCTTACGTGCATTTTGACAACCTTATAGGACTCAAACCAATGACCTTCGAAGAGATCCTTAAAGACTTATTGTCAGTTGGGCTTCAACAATTTTACTTGGCAATAGCTAGAATTAAAATTTAGGTCTTCTATGTTTTTTTGAACAAGTTTATAATTGAAAAGTATTCTATCAAAAGTTTTTTTTTTGGTATCTTCTACATATCGTATTGGGATCTTGGTATTATTGTTTCATATTGAAAATTATGTCTTGTATGTAGTACTAGTTATTTTATCTTATTTAGGACGTATATAATATAATATTTCACTGAAACATGTCGATTATTACTTAAATCGATGATCGATTGAGTACTAGAACTAAAATAATAGGAAAAATCCAGAAATAATTGGACCCAAAAACAGTTATATGTTTGAAACTCTTTCCATACAAGGTTGAATGATGTTGTGATAATTTGTACATGTAGGGTCAAATATTACCGATGATGAGGTTTTAGCTGGCAAATCTTGATTTCTTATTGAGAATGAGGACATTTTAATATTGATTAGACTTGGATAGATGTCGTATGTTGCCATCTCATTAATTGTCTTTTGTCCATTCCTTACAACAAAAACAAAATTAAACAGTTTTTTTGTTATTCTTTTCACTAACATAAAAACTTTGAATCCATAAACCTTTGATTCTTGGGCTATACCAGATACCGTTGAACCAATGACCCTTTGGACGTTATTTGATTATGATAACAAGATGGAATTGGAAATGGAGGACTGAAGTAAGATAAACAATATGTATTTCTGGTTAATCAGTTACCAACTTATTGTAACACGTTCATTCTACATATGGGAATTGTTTGTTGCTTTGGAAAAAGGAACCAATTTGCTACAACTTAGAAGCAGGTTTTTTTGAGCTTCTACTTGCTATGAATTCTTGCATTTTCTTGAACTGCTCCTTTGTCATTCCATTGTAATACTCATGTGCCCTCTCCTGTAGAAAAACACACCAGCTTACCATAAGTGACAACCCTTTGATCACGGTATACATATATATATATAGAGAGAGAGAGAGAGAGAGAGAGGTAAGTTCAAATGCGAACTCAAATTTGGTTGGGAACGTGAGGACAAATGAGAGCGCGACAAGTGTCATATTCAGACCGAATAATCAAAGAAATATTCAGTATGAATAATAATGCTTATTTGAATAAGTATTATTCAGACGGAATATATATTCAGAATTCAATCTGGATATTTCTTTGATTATTCGGTCTGAATATCACACGTGTCGCGCTTTCACAACCAAATTTGAGGGGGGGTTATTAACTTGTTCATCTGGACAGTATGCACACATAAGTAATTTGTAAGCAATTTGTCCAATATGCACATGTGCATAAAAACCAAGAAACAACTTCAATTACTTGTATGTACATGTGCATACCATCCAGATGAATGAAGATCATCTAGGTAACAACAAAATTTGACTTCTTTAGTCTCATGATTTTATCTGAAATGTGCTACTAGCGCTTAGGAAATAAATGGTTTGTGTTGGAGTCAGCATACCTTCTCTAGTAAAAGAGCATGATGAAGATCTAGCTTGCAACCATCATTTATAACTGCTTTGTACCTCAACACCAAATCTCGATTATTTTTCATGATGGCCTCTGCAACTTCACGGGCTTTCTTTAACAATTCAGTACCTTCAACCACATGGTTCACCAATCCGCACTTCTCTGCTTTCTCTGCAGTTAACGGGCCGGCTGATAGAGACACTTCTCGAGCTTTGTTGGGTCCTATTATGCGCGAAAGCTTTTGAGAGAGACCCCATGAAGGAAATATCCCAAACCTGCAATCAGATTTAAATTATATTGTCCTCCTTCCATCAATTATAATTGCACAATTAATATTCCACAGAACAACATTAAAAGTATACCATCAAATATTTAGTTTGGTGGTATTTGATGTTTATCCCTTGAGTGGTGATAGAGTTCATCAGTCAAATCCCCTTCCTCCTTGCCTTCTCCGATTTTTTTTATCAAGTATCATAAACACGCTGGATGTTAAAGCATCTCCAACAGCTTCTCTATGATAGAGAACTAAAAGTAAAAATCTCTAAAATAATTGCAATCAACTTCAACAGATTTTCTCTATTTTAGAGATTTTATCATTAATTATATTATTGAAATATTCTATAATTTTACACTTTCGAGAAAAATATAAATAAAATGATATTTATTTAATTCTAATTGGTGGAACGAATAAAAAACTCATTTCTCTCTCCTCTATTTGGAGATTTAGAGAAATCTCTATATTTTGAAATTTTCCCATGAATCTTTATTTTAGAGAATGGGATAGAGAAGCTGTTAGAGAAGTTTAGAGAACAAAAATGTGATTTTCTCTATTTTGGAGATGCTCTAAGTGTCAACCAAATTGCAATTTAAACCATCAAGTTCTCTCCAAAAGAAAAAGAAACAGCAATCTCAAGATGAAACTTGATATGAATTCTTTAGGGTTTTTCAGGAATTTCAGTACCCACACCAGAACTTCATACTGAATACCGAAAGAAAAAAGTTGGTCTTACACTGAACATAGATTTTGATCAATTTCGAGTAAATGTCAATTCAAATTATTGATTACAAGTTAGTGTAATATTTAACATCTTTACGATCTAACGGTTGAGAAAAAGAATTTAGACATTATATATACTTTCTGAAACTAAAACTACTAAAACAAACCATTGCAGATTTGCAGTTGCAGAAAGTAATCATCAAGAAACTAAAACTACTATCCTCATTACTCAGCTTGACCTCAGTTCAAACTACAAAAACACAACACCACTTCACATCAAATCTCAAACTTAGTGGAGCCAGCTCGACTGAATACAACTCGAAATTAACCCTCAAACTCGGTCTAGCTCTACTTGATTTGACTTAAATCTCGAAAATACTTGAATGAATTAAGCTCCACTCGAGTCAACTCGAGCTAGATTTCATAAATGTTTGCACACTATGGATTAAACTTAGAGCAAGATCACAGCAACTATTAGGTTTTTAAAGCAAATTGGGTAAAATAAACTCGTAAATAACACAAATTAAAGCTATACTTATAGAAAATCAAGCAAGGAAAAACAAACCTGGCATGTGTATCGATGAATTTCGCATCTTTAGAAGCAACTAATATATCACAAGCAAGTGAGATCTCGAACCCCGCCGTAATAGCAAACCCTGAAATCGCCCCTATGATCGGTTTACGGCACCGCTCCATCTGAGCAACCGGATCGGACTCTACATCCTTCACGTCTCCTTTGAAAACATCCTCCGCCGAAGTCAGGTCCACACCCGAACAAAAAGACCGACCCGATCCGGACAGTATGATGACGCCGACGGATTCATCGGCGTCAAGGGACTTGAATGCACGCGCCAGATCAGTCATCATTGGCTTCGTCAACGAATTCAAGGACTTTGGGCGATTGATCGTCACGTAAGCTATCCCGTCGTCATCTTTCTTGACGACGATCAAATTTTCCGGCGACGACTTGTCCATTTTTTTAATTTATCTCCGCTATTTGGGGGGAAAGTGTTTTCCGTGGACGAATGGCTAACGACTTATATACGGTGATTATTCAAATTGAGCCCCTTAACTTTGAGTGAATATCTGTAAAGATCCTCAACGTTTCAAAATGACATAAAGGTCTTCTTTGTGAATCAACGACTTTATATAGACATAGGGACCATTAACAAACACTTATTGAGTACCTTCACATATTTTATGATGTAACTTTTCATGTCATCAAAATGGATTGTTGGTAAATATCTTTTATTTAGTAAAGCTTAACGGATATATATATATATATATATGTGTGTGTGTGTTTTTTATCTCACTTATCAGATAAGATTTTCGGTCCTTTCAAGCTTCTTACGGGTAAGATTTATGGTCTTTGTCATGCTCACCTGGTAAGATACGTTACACTCGATAAGTATTCAGTAAACAACCCCATAATCTAATCAAATAACCTTTAATTTAAGTCATTGATGTGGCATCCTTCAACTTTAATATTTCAGATAACAAAGTTGTATTTAATAATTAAAAAAATGAAAGAAACTATAAAAATATATAAATATCTAACAATATAATCGAATTAAAGAAAGCAAAATCAATCAATTTTTATATCGTTCAATATAATTTTGAATAATCTATTTTAAATTACATAATATAAAATAAAGTAATTTATGTCATAGATACAAAATTTTTAACAAAAATAATCAGATTGATTTGGTTCATACATGAAATAAATAATTAATTGCTTTGTATTTTTCAAATCAATTTAATGACGTTTGAAGCGTTTACGAATGTAAGTGGGCCATTTATGTTAATAGAGTGAATCTTAAAGGGGCCCAAAATAAAAGTGTTTCAATAATGTAGATGAGATAACGTCAGCTTGACGGGGAAGATAAGTTTGTATCCTTTTTTTCTTGGATGGCGTTCCCGTGAGGAAGTGATAAACATTTTTTTTTTAAATTTATCCAACTAAAATTATTTTATACAAAAATTTTATAAACCGTAGATAAAAGGCCATAACATTTTTATAGGATCGGATGGAAAAAATAACAAAAAACTGAATAGGGAAAAAATATACAAATAGCACTTTGAAATTTGAATCCTTTTAGGGGTTTCAGTATTTAATTTTTTTTTAATTATATTAATTAATTTTTAATAAAATACATTAAAAATAAGAATTATTTTTACAAACTACATTGTTATAAAAGTTTTATTGATACCTTTGAAATTTATCTGATATTGTATATTTATAAAACTAATTATATTTTTAATATTAAAATGAATAAATTTTAATATTAAAATGTTTGGAAATTATGATGATATATTATTTATCAACCATGATTATAAAGTTTGACAATCATAATTTCAAAACCATATATACAAAATGCGTAATTTCTGAAAGACCACACCAACGAAACACTTACTCTAAATTTAATATTAGTTAATAATTCTTTAGGCATGTCTATATTTAAATCTATATATTTATTATTAAAACAAATGTTACGTTGTATTTTATTAAATATTAATTAATGAAGAAATTAGGAAGTATGAAGAGATGATGACTACACATGGGGATCAATGATTTGGACCACTAGAATCAAATTGTTACTTATGGGGAAATTTTTTAATTAATTACATATTTGGTGGGAAAGGTGCAATAACAAAATCACCAAATTCTATTCATTTATTTTGTTGTTACATAAATTCCGTTAGGGGTGAGTGTGACGGGTTGAGGGTCATCCATGGATATTCGATCGGGTTTCGGGGGAAGGAAACAATACCCCGGATCGGGGTAGTTTATGTATCGGGTTTCTCGGGTGGGCGGGTTTCAGGTGATCGGTGGGGCGGGGCGGGTATCCGAACTCAGCAAAATCCCTTGTTTTCCGCTCCAACTATTGTTTTGAGTTTTTTGGAAAAATTCCAGCTACTGTTTTTCTAGAAAAATTCGAGATATACAATCAATATTTGTTAATTGTTAGACAAAGCCATACAAAGTTAGAACTCAAAAACCTCAAGAATCAAGATTCAAGAAAAAAACTTTTAGGTTAAAACTTAAAATTAGTCAAGACTCAAGATTAGAAAAAATATCAAGAAAACTAGAAAAAGTTTTAAAGTTTTAAGGTTAAAAGTTTAAAGACTTAGAGTTTAGAAGTTTACAGTGGTGAGTGGTCGACTGGAGACTTGGAGAGGGTCGTGGAAAGGACAATGTCACATTGGTCGCCGCCGGCGCTGGTCCCTCGTTGTGGTCGGTTTTCAAACCACCGTTGGTCGTGGTAATGGAGTCGTGGTCGTCGAACAGTGAGGACGTGAGGTCAGTGAGTTTGAAAGTTGAAAAAAAACGTGTTCACAAGTTATTTAGGAGGGGGAAAAATAAAATTGATTTCCTCTTACGTCTTACCTGTATATATAAAATTGACATCTTTCTTTTTTCTTTCTCTTTTATCCATACGTATGAAATTTTATTTATTTTTATTCCATTTCCTTTATTCTCTTAACCCGCACCAATACAAATAAACTTTTTTTTTTCTTTTCCTTCTCTCTTATTCCTTTTCTTCTTAAATTTAAAAACACATAAAAGACATTAAACCAACTAAAATCCATTATAATCTTTATTTATAAATACCAATTACCCCATGATTAATTACTTAACACGTGACTTATATAACTTATCAAAGGACAGATTTACCCACTCATTGGGAGGTTATAAATGGGGTTATAGCAAGAGAGTGGCCTATGAATGGGAAGGCTAATGCTTAAAAATAGGAAAAACTAAAGGATAGTAAGAAAAATTAAAATGTTGTAAAACTTTGCTATGTGTCGATCAAAATCTCTAACACATTTAAATAAATTGATTTATTTTCTTTTAAGACTTTAACATATAGCTCAGTTAGCAAAGAGAGCGGGACAACTTTCCTTAAATACACGACAAATCATGTATTTGATCCCATACTTTTTCACTAGTCTCGGTCAATGAGTGATTAAAAAAAAGTCCTCTCATATAGCCATATTGGCTTCTTTAAAGGCGGGTTCCAACGGAGGGAGTGAAATCTTACCATTAAAGAAATCTAGTGTGGGATCAGTTGGGGTTGTCGATGATCAACTTTTTATCAAAAAAAATTCTCATAGTAAGTTGAATTAAACCATGTCTATGTAAAATATAGATCATGTTAGAGTCTTACATCGCTTAGACTTGGACCATTTCTCATCTATATATGTTGGAACTTCCCTGTTCTCCTCAATGGCTCTTTTGGAGATTCATCTAGGGGTTCCACATATACTAATATGTTATCAGAGCCAAGGTCTACCACTCTAGGGACTCAACACTCTCTCTGGCTAACCCTCTCTCGACACTCTGGACAATTCATGTCCGTCTAGCCTATGTTGGAGGGGGCGTGTTAGAGTCCCACATCAGCTAGACTTGGACCATTTCTCCTCTATATATGTTGGAACTTCCCTTTCTCCTCAAATGCTCTTTTGGAGATTCATCTAAAAGTTCCACATATCCTAATAGATCAAAACTTAACTCATCAACAAACTTACCCAAATCCAAGTATGCAATCTTTTTTCTTTCTTTCTTGAAGACATATATCTTTGAGTATGTATTGCATATTTTTCATGATTCAACTAATTTACATATTTTTGCCACATATATAAAATAGCGTATTTATTTTTTACTCGTTTAAAGTTATCCATAAATCCTTTCCATTGACCACGGTGGTTGAAATTTTTGGAAAGAAGTCTTTTTAACCACACATAAAACATTGAAATTTTAAAAATGGAAAGAATAAACCAATTTCAAATGTTAACCACACAAGAATTGTTGGAGGAGAAGAAAAAAAGCTTTCTTTTTAACGCCTTTAAAATGAATCTCATCTTCAAAACCCGTAAGAAGAAGTATTTGTTTCCTTTTATCCTACAATTTTGTAAAGGAAAAACACATATATGTTTCACAATGTCTCGATTACCATCGATCATGTTTAAGGCGATCAATGTTGCATATTTGTTCACGCTTATCACCTCTACGTATTTCTTGGATGGCGTTGTCGGCAAAGGTGTTTTGACGCTAAAGCCAACAAGGGTTGATGCTACTTTATTGACTTCAAAAATCGATTCAAATCGAACCATTATAGTTGACGCTCATGGACCAGAAGAGCTTAGAACTATACAAGGTGCCATTGATTCTATTCCTGCTGGAAATCCAAGTTGGGTCATTATACACGTTAAAAAAGGAGTTTACAGGTGATTATTAATTAATTTATACCTTTAAATGAATTTATTATATATTAAAATATATTGGTTTTTTATAAATATAGGGAAAAAGTGAGAATTCCTAGAGAAAAAACTCATATTTTCTTGAGAGGAAGTGGGAGGACTAAAACAACAATTGTTTGGGAACAAAGCTCTGAAAGCAACTATGAATCTTCCACTTTCAAGGTTGAAGCCCCTCATGTTGTTGTCTATGGCATTAGCTTCAAGGTCCATTTTCCTTAATTTTACCTACAATACAACCTTTTTATGTACAAAAAATGGAAGATGTTATGTATAAGCTTCTAATACATAAGATGTTTGATTTGGGTACAGAATGAGGCACCTACAGGGATTGCTAATACCTCACATAACCAGTCAGTAGCGGCATATGTGGGTGCAGATAAGATTGCATTCTACAGTTGTGGATTCTATAGCAATCACAACACTATTCTTGATAGCAAAGGTAGACACTATTATGATGGATGCTACATCCAAGGCTCCATTGATATCATTTTCGGTCGTGCCCGATCCATCTATCATGTAAGTTTACTCTATGTTGGAAGAAACAACTATTTGGTTCCCCACCTCCTCTTGGGATATATGTTTTGATTAGATTGATTATGGTATGATGAAGGGTATTTTGTCCTCATGGTTTATAAATTGTGACTTTATCTCTATAGTTTACAATTCATTGCTATTCTAATTCCTCTACCTTTAAGTATAAGGAACCAAAACAATAAAAAAATTGTAAACCAAGGGGAAGGGGACCGAGACAATAATAGGTTATAAATCATAAGGACAAAAATGTAATCAACTATAAGCTATTGGGATGAAAAGCGCATATTTAAACCACAAGTACAAAAATTAAAATTGTAACAAACCAGAGAGACAAAAAAAATGTAATTTAATCTATAACAAAATTTGTTGTGTGTTTTTCTTACACAGGATTGTGAAATTTTTGTGATTATGGATAACCGGATGGATATTCAAGGATCGGTGACGGCTCATACCCGAACAAGTAAAAATGAAAACACAGGATTTGTGTTTATTAGAGGGAAAATTTACGGCATCGCACGTGCTTTCTTAGGTAGACCGAAAGGAGACCATTCTCGAGTCGTTTTTGCAAACACTTATATGTCCAAGAGTGTAAGGCCTGAAGGATGGAGCAAATGGAACCACAATGGCGGTTTAGAGTAATTATCCAATCCAACTTTCGGTTCATCTTTTATTTTCTTCCATTTTACACCATTAATTCAACTGATCCTACTTTTATGGTTCTGTATTTGTTTTTCAGAAATCTATACCATGCTGAATACGAATGCCACGGGCCGGGGGCTGCTACCCACAATCGTGCTCCTTGGGTGAAGAAACTCAACAGTGAAGAAGCTGCACCTTTCTTATCTACAGATTTCCTTGATGGCAAGAAATGGTTGATAACGGGCTAATTTTTCACATAAAACTTGTAATATAAGAAAAACAAGAGTATATGGATTTTCTTTATGTAATTATTTTGTAAATAATGGTTTTACATACAATTTATATATATATATAAACCAACACTTTTTGAGCTCTCTCAAATTCATGTTTAAAACCTCCATAACATTGTAGAAAACATATGGGCCATGGTTATATTTCATTTTATTAGATATGCGATCAAACATTAAAAACATCAAAATCTAACCTTTCGAAATTAGCTTTAAAAATAAACATAATCGACCTGAAAGTTAGAAACAAACATATATCTACGGTAATGACTTTGGGTGTATTCCGGTTTTTATTTTGGTCATCTTTTCAACTCTTCAACTGATTTTGGGATCGAAACTCTATAAAAATTATTTTTCACAAAATTATCAGTTAGTCGATTGTGGGTCTAGGTGGCCATTTACTAAACATTTACCCGATAAGTGTTTATCTGGTTAATTTACCTTATCAGACAAACATGCCAAAGATCTATAATCTTACCCGATAAGAGCAATTATAAGAACAAAGAGCCTTACCCGGTAAGTGAGAGTGACAACTATTATCCGATAAGTGTTTACCGGACAAAAATATTACATACAATGTCGTTTTAATAGCTTAAAATTTTAACCGTAAATAAAGTAAAAATATTAATCTTAAAGATAAACATTTACTGGATAAGAGTCGGATAAATGAGCCATAAGTCAAAAACGGGTGAATTTGTTAAAAGAGACTGAATCTAGAGACGGACCATATAATGTAGGGGTGTTCGCGGTGCGTTTTGGGGCAAAATCGCAAACCGCATATGCGGTTTGAGCATTTTTCCAAACCGCAAACAGCACCGCATGAACCTCAAACCGCATCGCAAAATGCGGTGCGGTTTATGCGGTTTGTATCTATCGCACTTTATGTGTACAATCCGATATTTATAAGTTTAAAAATACATTATAATATGAACGATAAAGTGACCGTAGTTCAATATATCCGATTCCCAAATACATATTGCATAATTAAAAATATTATAAGAAGTAAAATAAATAAATTCTGTACTAAATTGGAAGTGTGAGTTGTGACGTGTCCAATTAATTTATTAATATTGTTAATTGTCATATTAGATGAAATTAAAAGGGTAAAACACAAAGTCCAAAAATACTACATAAATAATAAATTATTCTATATATATGTAGAGAAAAGTTCAAATGTGAACTCATTTTTGGTTGTGAACGTGAGGACGAATCTCAGCCACTTATCCGGTCAATAAAGGCGGGCACAGCGCAGTTTCCCTCCTTTAATAATCTCCACCCTCCCATGAATCGCGTCAATCCTCCGTGATCGCGTCCACCATAACCGAAGATGTGTGACTGAGATTCGTCCTCACGTTCATAACCAAAAATGAGTTCACATTTGAACCTACCCCTATATATGTATGTGTTATATATAAATTTTAAGATATATAAAGCATACGGTGCGGTGCGGTTTGAACCACAGTTTGATAGCCCAAAACTGCAAACCGCAAACCGCACCGTGAAAGTTATAAACCGCACTTCGCGGTGCAGTGCGGTGTGGTGCGGTGTGGACGGTTTGTGCGGTTTGGATGAACGCGCCAAATATAACGTAGTTTCCGGCTGAAGATATTGGGCCAGGGTTTTGGGTTTGGGCCCATTAATAAAATGGATTTCTAGAGGTTCAAATCCGAAAGAAACCGGAAAGTAGAAAATTTAGGGCAAACAATTTGGCGATTTACAGAGCTTTGTGTTTGAAGGAGTAAAGGCAATAATGGAGGGTGGAGACGAAGGGATAGAGAGAGTAGAAGACTCCAAGGACTTGCAGCAACAGAGCAAAGCACTCGACAAGCTCACTGACCATGTCGAAGATCGTCAGCTCGATTCGACTCGTGTTCAAGAGGTTTTGTGTTGTTTATTGTGTTGTTTTCATAATGGATTGATTGTTTCAATTGGCTTATTAGATCGTGTTGCTTGAAATTTTGTATTGGATAGGCTATGGCTTCGATAGCTGCATCAAAAGAAGCTGATTTGAATGCTATGAGATTGAGGTTTGCGAATTCGTGTCTCAGAAACTATTTATGCTTTTACTTCTCAATGGTATGTTTGATGGTATCATGTGGATCCTTTTTTTAATCCATGTGAATGTTTTAGTCTCTTTGTGTGTTGACGTGTATGGTTTCATCTATTTTTTTAAGTGTTCCAATGGGGTAAAACATCTTTAACATTGTTGTTTTACATTTATAAGCACGAAAAATTCCCTTTTGTAGGAGAAAGGGGATCAAAGACTTTGATTATTAAGTGTGTTCTAAGGTATAATGACAACAACCAAATATAAGGGTGAAAAGGAGTAGCCTTCAATAATGCTTTTTTTTGGAATGACCTAATTACTTGAATTTAAAACTGCTTAACCAACAAAAATAAAAAGAGAGTCTATATAGTAACAATAGTGGGCAATGGCATACTTGTCTCTCGTATACGTGTGTGATTGGTATCATTGCCTAACAAAGAGCATTATGGGGGTCTACGTGTGACTCCACATGAGCAATGTATTCATGTAGAATGTTGCTTCTGGATCCCATGTATTTTAAGATATTTGGAATCCCGATAAGATGTCCTAATTACATAGTTATGAGGGTTACTAACCATCGAACCATGTGCCCATGTATTTAACCACTTTAATGATGAAAAATAAAGTAATACTTTGGCTATGTTTGGCAAACTAGCTGATAAGCTAGCTTATGACTGATAAGCTAGCGTATGACTTATAAGGTAGCTGATGACTTATAAGCTAGCTGGTAGCTGATAAGCTAGCTGATGAATAAGTTATGTTTGGCAAAAACTAGCTTATGAGCATGTGAAATGACCAAAAAGAGCATGTTAAAAGTAAATAAATAATATTAGTTAGGGGTATAATTGAAAAAAGTGTCAAAAAGCTCCTCATAAGCTACTCCAAGTAGCTTATCGATAAGCTAGCTTATAAGCTGACTTATAAGCTAGCTTATGTGCATCCAAACGATTACTCAGAAAATAAGCTAGCTTATAAGTCAGCTTATAAGCTAGCTTATTTTTGCCAAACAATGCCTTTATCTACCCCATGACCATTTGCAACAATTACTTTTGGTGCACTTCATTAGAGGCTACTTGGTCCACTTATAAAGGATTTCTTCCCTGGTACACGACGTTTTAAATATCACTAACAACAATGTGATGAACTGAGAAGCTCCTGGAGTTGAGCCAAAAATGATTGTTTTAGTTTCCATGTAACAAAGGGATTACTTGTAATGAATGATAACTATAACTCCAACCATGGAACGAAAGCCTATTTTGAAAGAAGTAAGGTGTTGTTCCTTTGACCCTTTTTTGGCATTTGTGTATATATGGCTGGCTATTCATGTAAGTTGTATTATGTTTGACTTGTATTGATGCTAGTTTATGATTGTTTTTTTTCAAGGGAGAAAGAGCTGGCTGCTGTTAAGATCAATGCTGCTGAAGTTGACATAATTGCAAACGAACTAGAGGTCTGTCTCTTTGCAACATTGTTTTTGACTGATTAACTTTTTCAACTGTTGCATTGATCTTCTTCATTGTTATTAACAGTTGGATAAGAAGGTGGCTGAAAGAACGCTACGGGAACACAAAGGAGATGCAGTCGCTGCAATTAGGCACCTGCTTCATGTGGGTAACCTATAAATTCCATGATTTTGAAAATTGCTCTTTCTCAAAGATGGGTGTGATAAATTTGATAGCTGAATTCCATGTTATTTCCAAAATGTGGTTCAATTTGTCAAAGAAACTAGTTTCTGGTCTGTTGTGCCAATGGAATCTAATTATTCCAGTTTCCATCCCGTATTTTTACTTTGGATTTATAATTTCAGAAGAAGTATTTTTCAAACAAAATCACGACAAACATGAACATAAATAGACAAAATCCTTTACATATTACCAAACAACACAAGATATTAGATATGGATGTATACCTATCTAAGAAGTTGTTTTGGTGGCAAACTTGTTCTGCAAGACTTGTAGGTCATCAAGTGTTTCTTGGAATGTTGGTCTTGACTCTGTTTCACTGAACATTAAAAAAAAGGATGTTAGCCAACAATACCATCTAATACTATACATGTTCTTATATATATATATATATATATATGCAAAGTAATATAAATGGCTATCTATTCCAAATGCTTACAGAACTAGGAATAAGTTTGATCATCAAGATTGAACCTCATTAAAAGTGAATTGCTATACCTTACCCAATTTGTTCTCTGATTATCAAGTCATCCCACAAGATCTTGACATCCAAGTTATCAACTTTAGTAATGGAATCAGAGCTACTTGCACCACAAGAAGAAAACCATGACCCTGAAGCATCATTAGTATTAATATTACCACCACTTGAACTTTGATTCTCTACTTCCATTGAAGCACCATAATAACTCATTTGTGGACCACCCTCTTGTTCTTCATCATAATGTAACCAAGGCCAACTAAACTGACTTGTTCTTCTTCTTCTATCACAAGTATCTTCTTCACTTCCATTTCCATTCCCTTTCCATGGCCATAAAATTCCCTTTCTACCCATCCATGCCTCTGCTTTTGAAGATAAAACTTTATGGATCGAGGATCTGTTTTTTCTCCCCCCACTAGAATCATCATATTCATCGCCTATGGAAGAAGAAAATACTCCAGATTGAGATTGCTGTTTATAATCAAAAGGGGCAATGTTGGAATAATGATCGATCTTGTTCTCTCTTGTCTTTATCTTTGACTTGACCTTGGAAGCCTGTTTTCAACAATCATTAGACACTCTCTAACAACATAATACTATGCAACAAGATTATTCCCAAATAGGTTATCTTAATTTAGTACAAGTCATCAGCATTTCGAACCATTGTAGCAGCCAACCAACATAGTTGTGAAAAATACTAAAAGAACATTAACGGAAAACAGAAAATATTAACCAAATCTGAAATCTTTGAGGCAATTGCAGTTTGAAGAGGTTGATGATCTTGTTTCTTGGAAGCAATCCTCTGAGGTGCAGCTGGCCTCAATTCTTGATATGGGTATGGAGCAATCGATACACATATAATCCCAATGATTGTTCCATTTTCATCATGAAAGGGTTTATTGGAACCAAAAACAAGAAATCTTTCCCCTTTCTTATTCCTAACAGGAAACTCCCCACTCCAGCTCTCCCCTTTGATCGTTTTTTGTAGGATCTCCACAGCTATCGACGCATCTTTAGGTTCTATTACAAGCTCAGTAATAGCTTTTCCAAGAGTTTCAGAATCAGTATAACCGTACAAGTTTTCCCAAGCTCGGTTTCTGCCCAATTCCAATTAACAAACACACTCAAAAAGATGTTAAAGGAAACAAAGAAGTCATTGGATAAGAATAATTGACTAGCCTGTAGATTATGCGAGCCTTGACATTCAATATATGGATTGGCTCATCAATTGACTGCAATATATTCAAATACTGAGCTTCGGTTAGCTTCACAGCTGAATACGGAGGTACCAAATTAGACGTTTGCCGGTCACCAGAGATCATGAGGTTCGACATCTTTTTTTTGAGACGAGCATGACCGTCTTCTAGGTCCTGAATCCTCTTCAGCAGCTCCTCAACCAGTGGTCTTCCTTTCTTCTGGGTGTTGATCTCCATTTTCAAACGACCAACTGTGAATCAAGATTCAAGAGATTTTTTATTTATTTAAACCCCGAAGTTATGGAATTATAGGATTCCCAAATCAATAAACCCATTGAATGCATCAATTCTACAGAAAATGACAGACTTTCAGATTATTTGATTAAACAATTTGTCTGTCAAGTTGTACACAGTTTATCTGATTAATGAATTTGTCTTTTTGGGCCATAAAATTTCAATTTAGAAGGAAACCTACAAAATCCAAGCATGATGCATCCTGAAAAGGATATTTGTTCTTTCAAAATTAAATATAATCACAACTTTATCTTTGTATCAAGAAAATACCCAAGAAAAACTATTTGACAATACTACAATCAATCAAACAAATATTTCAAGATAATTACAAACAGTTGGGAGTATATATATGCTGATATATCTATCTACTTACATTATATATATATATGTAAATAAAAAAACCAATCTTAACTAACAAGTCTTGAAAGGAGCAAGACATTTTGAATCATTTATTCTGCTGTACAACTAAGGGGATGTTTGGTTGGTTTTCCATTAAATCCTGTATGGATAAATGTGTCTGTATAGATTTAGATACTTTACTGTTTGTTTGTTGTGCTGAATAAATAGTCTGAATGTCATAAATGACTATCCTATCCCTCATTGTATATTAAACACGGATTAACATAATTGTTTTCAAGAAAATATATTTTAAAAACTATCTGATTTTTAAAATATCTATATTTGATTTTCATTTTGAAATATCAATCGTTAGAATTTATTATTTTACCCTTCACATTTATTTTTGTTTTTTTCAATTTATCTCTTTGAAACCAGAGCCAATGCATATTGGAAACAACCGGTGTCAATTTAAGAGATCATCTTTGTTTTTTTCAATTTAACTCTTTGAACCCAAAGGCATGTGGGAACAACAAATATCAATTTGAGATATCATCTGGTAACATCAAAATTGCATATGTGGAGCTTAGGATATTGATGGTACATATATACGACAGATATGAACAAAAATTTAAAGGGAAAAACGAGAGGAGAGGAGCAAGCTTAAGATTTTCATTGGAGAAAGAGCATCCATCACCATCGATCGTTGTGCTTTCTGTATTCGTTCTCAACAAGATTAGCAATACCAGTGTTTTATGTATCTTTTATTTTCTTTGCTTCAATAACATCGGATTTTGGTATTGTTGTAATTGATGGTCAAGAGGCGGTGATGATGAAATTCTTGTTGTCTGGTGAAGTATGAAATTATGTATAAATAATTTTAAATGAATATCGTGTAAATGCTCATATGTAATTTCGATTGTTTATCGAATCTTGTAGAAACATAAAGCATCTTTTAAAATGGTGTTTCTTCCATTTTGTTCTGAGAAGAAATGCAGGGATTATAAAACAGAGTTGGAGGAATATTTGGGAGTTTCCTTTTACGGATCTGAGGAAGAAAGGTTTTTGAGATGGGAGCAGGGATGAGCGAAGGAAGGAGCCCGACCTTACTTTAGAAAACCCTTTTTTATCTGGGAAGGAGAGAAAGGGGGAAGGGTATTTTAGGAATGAGAGTGGCTGAGTGGATAAAGGGAGGGTGATAGAGCTGCGCGAATAAGCTCTAAATTTTTTCAATAAGCCACTTCCAAACAGTACAATATGGCTGACCGAATAAGCCTAAGAGCTCATTAAGCCGCTTCCAAACTGTGTCTAACATTCTTGAATTATTTACTGGTTCAAGAATGTTGAATGTTTCATGTAAAAGTCTTGCCATAAGTGTACAAACCAACAACCAACTGAATTAATCCCTTTGAACCAACATTAAAGATTGTGTATGAGAATTAAAGCATGCATATCTTTACGATCCTTTTTGACGCCTCCGAGGGTCCCCCTGCAAACTTTTTCTGCAAATCCTTGAGCTTCATTAGTATTTCCTGGAATGTTGGCCGGGATTCAGCTTCACTGATCAAACAATAAAAATTAAATCCTGAATTTTAGTATTTTTACATATGTGGAACCCCATTTATTAGATTATTGAGAAGAAGAAATCAATTTCTAAACCTGGAGCAACAGCTTTCGATAAGTGAAGCCCATTGTGGATCGACTCCCTCTGGAATCTCTAGCCGTTGATTCATGAACCCTACAGCTCCAATAACCTGCAAGTATCGTAGCTGTTGCATATAAGCTCAATCACGAAATATTGCCTCACTCTCTTCCTCCATTGACTTTCAAGGTCAAACAATCAAAACTTCAGCTTCAAGCTAAAGTTTGACACTGTTTCAAACAGTAAAAGTGCGTGTGTGTGTATATATGTATACAGATAGATAGATAGAGAGAGAGAGAGAGAGACAGGGGTTCAGGGAAAAACCTACAAAAAAAGAAAAGAAAAACTGAGCATTACCCAAATAGCCATTCATCTAGACGTTATGCACATGTACATACAAGTAAATGAAGTAATTGAAGATGTTTCCTGGTTTCTATGTTATGCACATGTGCATATCAGAAAAATTTACTTACTTATTACTTGTGTTCACATGTGCATACCTATATAGAAGAACGGTTACTAGGGTGTTCCTCATTTTTTCATTTATTTGCGTTCTTGCCCTGAATCTGACCATATATATATATATATATAGAGGAAAGTTCAAATGCGAACTCAAATTTGGTTGTGAACATGAGAACAAATGAGAGCGTGACACTTGTCAAAATAAACAAGACTGAATATACAAATGAATATTCAGTCTGAATATACAAAATTCAGACTGAATATATATTATAATATTTCTTTGAATGAGACACGTGTCGCACTCTCATTTGTCCTCACGTTCACAACCAAATTTGAGTTCTCATTTGAACCCACACCTATATATATGTATATGGTCAATTATGAAAGAAACATATGTGTAATAAATATCTTAAATCATAGCATTTGATGAAAAAAATCATTGAATTTTTTTATTTTTATATTGATTTGAACCGGTTTGTATAGTTTGTATTTTGTACCCTTCATCCAATTTGTAAATGAACCAAAGTCTATATATATATATATACATGTAAGGAGATGGAAGGAAATTAAAGCATACCTGCATTGAGTTGAGATTAGATCTTTTGAGTAGTGATTTCCCACAATACCACACCATAGCTATATACATCAGACCTACACATCTCCAGAGAACCATTTCATTCATTTTAAAACCCACATTTAAATATCGTTTTACATGAACTTTGGGTTCACCAAATATCAACCCAACCTATATCTAATAGTCTATGTTATCAAAATATGAAAAGAACAAGATACAGGCTTACTTTTCATTCCGAAGAATCCATTGAGGCTAACAAAACAACCAAAAAGCAAACGTAAATATTGCTTGGAAATTTGAGACAAATACTTAAAACTAATTGCAAAGGAAATTAATGTACCGTTCCATTATTCCCTGTCTTTGTTGTCAAGTAAGTTTCATGCTTGATGTCGGATAGACCAAAGTCACCAACCTATTCAATTGTATCTTCTCTTGAAAGAGAAAAGCGACCCAAGTTCACAAAATTTATACAAAATAAACACACCTTCACGCTCCAGTTCTTGTCAACAACAAGGTATCAAGGTGAATGATAGGTGGGTGGCAATGAAATGAAAAGAGAGCACCATTTAGCTCATCAAAATTATGCACAATTTATCTCCTTTTTCAGGATTTGGTGATACTGATTTTGTCCACAAGATTCCACGGTTTTAAGGGTATTTAAACAGTTCCACACCACAATGATCGATGGATGTAGATAGAGGGGTCAGACAACCAACCGTGGAAGGAAGGAACACGGTAACAATGCATAGATGATGAGATGAAGTTACGACACCCATAAAGAGCAGAATATTCGGATGACGAAGCCTTTTCATGAGGCATATATACCTTCAATGAAACAACATATAATTATATAACATTTGACTTTCCAAATTCAAAATTCAAAATAAAGAATAAAGTGAAACAAAATCAGAAAGAACGGATAACATTAACACAAAAAAACTACCTCCTTTGTCAAGGAAATACCTTGACTGCAACGTCCTACATAACATCAAGATACATTAATATTTCTTACTTTTTTTTTTGTCATTTTGAACGATTAGCATTTTGAATTGTATATGAGACTTTGTTTAACAAGATATATTAAAAATGGGGAAGATGAAAAACATACTGATCCGTCCCACAATGCATGATATAAAATAAGATATTAAAGACTGCTGGAATACACACAAGTAAAATAAGATATTAAAGACTGCAAAAACAAGATAATAGTCGCTTGTTTAAGTTTTGAAAAATGAATATCCCAAAATGGAAACTATAGCAGAGCATTTATGGGGATGAAATCAAATGCGAGTTGCTATATTACCTTGCCCAATTTGTTCTCTGATTATCAAGTCATCCCACAAGATCTCGACATCCAAGTTATCAACTTTAGTAATGGATTGAGATTGCTGTTTATAATCAAAAGGGGAAATATCGAAAGAATGATTGTCTCATGATCGAACTTATTTTCTCTCGTCTTTATTTTTGACTTGATCTGTTTTGGTGTTTTCAACAATCAATAGACACCCTTTAATTAACAACATAATACTCGGAAATAAATGCAACATTTGAGTAAAGATATAGTAATCAAATATAGCATGGTGGTGACGAATACTTGTACAACTAAACTAACCAAATTGGATATCTTTGAAATGATTGCCGTTTGTAGAGGTTGTTGATGATCAATCCCGAATTCAGGCACATTAATGCTAATTCTTGAAATAGTCACATATAGCCCCCATTAATTGTTCCACTTTCATTTTCATCTCGAGATGGCGACACAGTAGTGATAACAGTAAATCTTTCCCATCTTTTATTCCTCACTGGAAACTCTCCAGACCAGGTCTCACCCTGCCTTTGTATGATAAGAGTATAGCTAATTGCTGGTTATGCTCAGTGAGCTTGGACATCTCTTGTTTGAGATGGATATGGCCTTCTTCAACAACTCCCTACGTACCTCCTGCTGTTTCTATCTTATAAATATTCGCCATTTTCACACACACACACACACACTTACCTAAATCATACACTACTCCGCCATTTTCACACACACACTTACCTAAATCATACACTACTCCACCATTTTCAACACACAAAAACACACTCATTAATTAATAGGCCATTCAAATCAACAAGTAACAGGAAAGCTTAATTTTTTTCTTTTTGCAGAATTGAAGATGATATGAAAATTAAGGCTGATTTGGTGTAATTCAATCCTTCTTGTAATGAAATCTGTATGTGTATGTTGTGGGATGCAATGCAATCGCAGAATCAAATAGAGATGTTGCATGCCATGAAAGTTCTAGAGACAAGATAAACCTCCAAACTTTATCTGTTCTTAAGTTTAAATAAGTTACAAACATAGCCCCTATACTATTTATCAACTTACACTTTTGGTTCTTTAATAACCAGTTTTTACCATTAGTCCCTCCATCCATCAATACTAAATGCAAACCATAAACAATACTTTAATTACTCTGGTTAATCTAGAATAGAGTCTTGAATCTATAGAATTTGTAGAAGTGAGGATTAGTTTTTTATTTATTTATCATAATGAAACAGGAATATTTCGTAAAGTGAGATTTTTAAGGATTTTAGGCTCCTTTTTTGCTCTTATAGATTTTATAATTTTTTTTCTAAAATGAAGAAAATATATAAGAGATGATAAACAAGTTGGCTTATGCTGATAAATAAATTTCTAATGTTTTAGCACGTATATAAAGTGGGTCAGTGATAGACAAATGAGATCATCTCCCTTCTATTTTTGCATTTTAGAGATATGTTCATTTTTTTAGAATAATCTCTCAAACTAAATAATCCCCTTCCTTAAATAAAATTTGTAAACAATTTAAAATTTTCACATCCTTTATAGATTTATTGACTGTTATTTTTTATGTTATTAAAGGGGGAAAATGTATAAAAGTGTAAATGGTTATTTAATTTGTTAAACGATTGTTTATTGTGATTTTGTTTTAAGTAATTGTAAAAATAAATAGAGCAAAACTGAAAATAGAAGTTATGACAGAAATCATGGGTGCAAAAAGTATATGTTAAGCAATCAAAGGTATGTATTGATAAATAGAGTAGTACAAGGACTATTTTTGTAAATCACATAAAATTCCACATTTCAACTTTCTTCATGTTTTTTACAAATTAAAGTGAAAATCCACTTAGATAAAACAAAAAAAGATCTACGGGTTGGATAGACACTGGGCATTAACTATTTTATATATTAATTAAATATTTTTTTTTTCATAAATATTTTTTTTAAGGTTATCTATTAGATTATTGACGGAATATAATTAAAATTTTTAATTAAAGAGATTCTGAATTTAAAGAATTTTTACACACTCTACTATTTTCTTTATTTTAAAAAATTTGTTTAAGAAAAAAAATCACTCATAATCTATACTTTCTTTATTTTTAAAAACTCTATTCAAGATGTTAACTATTATCAAATTATATATATTTTTTGAAAATGATTATCAAATTATATTTAAGTACTTAAATTTACCAAAGCTAATACGAAAGAAATAAATCTAAAATTTACTTTTTTTAAAATCGTAAATTAAAAAGTTAGGAATTGTATGTCAAGAGATAATTGAATGAAATAGAAATAAATCAAGGTTAAGTCTCGGTAAGAATAAAAAATATGATAAGAAAATCAATAATTGAAAGTCAATACTAATAATGCATCGAGATTTTCCTAATCAATTTACATTAGAGAAGCGAAATTCATAACATGAAGATAAGATAAAATTAAAAATGATCAATAAGTTAAATTTTATCCCTTTTTAGCTTAACTCATATTCTTATACCATCTGTTTTTATCAATAAATTAAAAAAAAGAAGAAGATAAAAAGTGTGGTTTGTTGAATTAAATTAATTAATAGGGACTTTTTGAGCATTCAATTTCCAAGACAATAAATCACAAAAACTCAAAAAGAAATACATCATCTGATACGTTAATGACTGACACACCAAATCAAAGAGTATGCATGCCATGGATGCATAAATATCTATCTATAATTCCTTAATTTCAAAGAAAGAAAAAAAGATATTTCTAATAAATCCAAAGTTTTCTTATTTTCAACAAATTTATTTTAATATTCGTAACCCAATCTATTCTTACTCATCATCATATAAGTTTTTATTATTTTTTATATGTGATCTAACTTGGTCCACACAGCGTAATAAAGTTGCTGAATAAAAAATTAATTATTAGTTAATAAATTAGTTCGTTGGACAAAAGTTCCAGTCTTGAAACCGTTAAAAATGATAGAGAAGGTCACCTATTTGATGCAACGAATAAAATGAAAACATAAATTACTACGTTGATTCTATGAATGCATTAGAAAATCTCTTCTAGGAATCGTTGATTCAACGAATACCGATTATAGACTTCAAATATCGAATTCACAAGAACTCAAAATTTGGGAAGAAAATCAAAAGTCTCTAAATTCCAGTAATGACCATCCAGATTACAAAAAAGAAAAGATTAAATATGAAGTCCAAAATAAAACGGGCTTGAAAAGGTAATGGGCCAGACACAAAAGCCAATAAAAAAGCCCAAAATGAGAAAAAAACACGAAATTGTTCAAAAAGTACGTTTAAACAACGTTTTTGGGGTTCAAAACTCCGTTAGGTCCCTATGAGATCCAACCACGTTGTGCTACTCGCTCCAGGCTTCGAATCAACTCGTCACGGCCCGAAACGGACACCCGAAACGAAAGTTACTGTCGTTTAAGTGCGACCTTGTTTGGTAGCCCGATCACAGGCCTCCAAAAACATCAAGACCCGGTCCTCCACATCCAAGCCCACATCACTATTAGAGTCTTTAAGTCGTTAGATTTTTTTGACCGTTTTCTAAGAATGCAATGGGATACTTACTTTAGTCGGTCAAGAACTTTTACCGTGATTTCTTTTTATTAACAGCAGGTCACCGATTCAAGTTTGTTAAACATGAGAAACCTTTACAATAACTCATTATGATACATGATTACTTGAAACTGTATGTGTGATTATATACTCGTAATAGTAATACAAAAACAACACATTTCATAATATATTTGATACAATAAACTTCTAAGCATGCAAATTAACGACATGGTGGATTTTGATAGCTTAACATGCCTAAAAACTGAACCGATCACCATTTCTTTGATGTTATCATCGTTAAAGAATTCGAGTTTAGTAATAGTGGCAACTAGTATTCCTCTTAGGCCCCAAAAAGTTTCTGTTGTTTGGCCTCACTCATAATCATGGCCATAAAGCAATCAACCTGATTCAAAATATTTCAAGAAATTTATAATGAAGTTAAGATCTAAAATAATATTGTGAAACACTGTAATGAGTGACAAGGGTGGTGCCTCAATGGTTTGAGCTTGGGCTCCAAAGGTCAACAGTACCAGGAGGTCCCAGGTTCAAATCCAGGGAGGGGTAAAAAAAACCTCCTTGTGGCCACGGAGGTTCAAATGCGGTGACTCCGGACTACCCGCGAAGCGGGTAGTCGTCCTGGGATTAGTCGACTCGCAAAGCGGGTTGGATATCCAGGTTAATCAAAAAAAAAAAAATAATGCTTTTAGATTTTTCCGAGTCACTTTGTAACCACCATTGTCAGGATGATGGTTTAAAAGTTGTGTTCAACTTCAAAATTATAGCTAACAAATTTGATCATTCTCATGTCAAAATATATTGAATCATTTTTATGTGATTTTTATAAAAAATTAATAAATCAGATCAACTATAAAAAATAAGGCAAAAGTTTATATACTTCTTTTTACTCTTCAATTTAGCATTTATATCGATTCTCATTCGTTTTCAATGATTTTCTCATTCTTTGTTTGTTAGCCTTTTTTTTTCAAAAGCTAACCCAATGGTTTCTAAAAACTGTGATGGTGCACCAAAAGACATTTTTTGGAATTTTTTTGGTTTCCATGTTTATAATTTTTATAATCTTTATACATCAAAGTAATCATTGTTGTGTTCGATATATATTAAGATATTAAAGTTGCTTTTATTTATATAAAGTTAAATCGTTCAATATCATAAGTAGGGTTAGGTTCCTATAAAAATAATAAGAGTTATGATGAAATGAGTAGAATACTTCTAAGTAGGGCTAGGTTTCCATGCCACCTTATTGTACATGTAGGTTGTCCACATGTAATATATTGTTGATGTGGCATTTCTTATTATAGCATTGTGATTTACATATTATTTAATAAATATATTAGACTAATTAAACTAAACTAAATTATTCATAAACATAAGAATATTAAGAAAATTTATAGGTGGCAATTTACTTCCCTAATATTAAAAAATGTTTAAAAATATATTTTTTTAACTAAGAAAATAAGAATTATTATGTTTTTTTACAAATAAAATATTTATATGGAAAAGAATATATCTATTTGTCTTAAAAAATTGAATTGACATATCATTCAATAAATATATTAAATTTTTAAATATTTCTAAAATATTTATTAAAATGTAACAATATTAAGAAGATTTCTAAAACGCAATTTATATCGTTAAATTTAAAAAAAGTACAAGAATAAGTATTTTTTGAACTAGAAAAATTAAATCACAAGTTTTACGTTTTTTATAAATAAAATATTTATTTTGAAGAAAAATATCACATTTGTTAAAAAAATGTAACTCTAAAATATTTAATTTGCATACAATTTAGTAAGAGTAATTTTTTTAAAAAGTGATGACGTGAAGAAATTACTAAAAAAATTGAGATAATTAAGAATAATATAAAAAAGTGGGAATTTTTTTAAAAAAAATTACAAGAGATTTTTTTTACTAATGCCATGTAATCATGATGACATATTATCCATGACATCTTATTTAAACCATGTAAGAAAAAAAAAGTGAGGGTTAACTTGTTTAAAAGGTAACAAGTTACCCATTGCTATAATGGGTAAATTTTTCAAAGTACAATGCCTTAATAAAAAATTGCTTGAAAGTACATTGCTGTAATAAGTAAAACTGAAAGTACAATGCTATAATAAAGAAATTTATGAAAGTAGGTTGTTATTTCTTGCATTTGACCCTAAATTTATTAATTATAATAATAAAAAGTCAATAAAGATAGTTGAAAAGTAATTGAAAGTAAATTAAAATTCTGTTATCATTTTCTACGATAACCTTTTTCCTCGCACACGATCTTAAATATCTATTTCTCTATTATTTAGGGTGCCGACTTGTTGGTCCAAAAATAAGATATATTCCATTGAAAATAGTTTGGTGACGTAAGAATGAGAAGAATTCACGAAAAAAAATGGAGGATGGGAAATTGTACCCACAAATCTTTTTCCATTTACGAATAAAACCAACATCCACTTGGATTACTATTTAAAGCATATTCATTTCTTTTTATTAAACAGCCTATTATTTGATAGTTTAACCAAAATATCTAGGTTATAATATATTTTTGGAAGGTTAATGACACTCTTATATGTTATTAATGAACCCCTACAAAGTGAATCCTTTTCATATACATTTATACCAAAACCAACTTTTTACATTTCCAAAACTATAAAAGCACAAAAAGTTCCATGCATAAGGACATCAATAAGCTAAGGTTATGGTTGGAGTACCTATGCTTTAATAGGTTCTTATAAGAACCTCTCCACAATGGTAGTTCTTATAAGCTAATTCACTTTTTACTTATAAGAACCTTGCATTGAAGATGCCCTTATAGGAACCTCCTTTTTGTTGGTCCTATTGATTTTTTTTAACGTCAATAAGTTATATTGTAATAATTAAATAAGTCAAAAAAATAAGTGAAATGACATTTCTCACAAAAATCATGGTAAGAACCAAAGAAGCAAAAAGTTCTTGAAAAAAAAGTCTCAAAATCTACAACAAAAACCGGAAAGTCAATCGAAATGAAACAAAACTAAAAAGAATTCCTCAAAAACAATAAAAAAACTTAAAAGTTGATCAAAACGATGGAAACGACCTAAAGACACAAAGAACGACTTTGCAGACTTTCAATCCATCTTAAAGGTACAATTATTTAACAAAAGTTATGGGTTCACCATAGGGTTTTGAGTTCCGGTGAGAAGGAAAGTTACGGTGAAAAGCGTAAGAAGGGATTTCCACCTTTGGATGCACGTTAGGATGAGATGCACCAAGATGAGGTCAGGTGTACCGAGATGCACCATATCAACTCCCTTTTAAGATACAATTTATGGATGGATATGAAACTAAAAGTGATCATTAGTTCCAATCTCTTCTTATGCTTCTTCCTTTAACTATCATTCTCACATTATCCTAAGCTTTCACCATTTGTTAGATTATTAAGTACTTTTTACAAAACCTGTAAGACCATTTTAACACCGTCACCCAAGGTCTATTTTTTTTAACAGGGGATAAAATCTTGAACCGATGCAAAGTGTTATTTAAACCGAATTAATGATTAAAAAAAAATCAAATGTTGGAGCAAAGTCAACGTCCACTTTTTAGGTAACAATTGAGTGAAAAATTATAATACTCCGAAAAGGGAAGAAACGTGAAATAGTATAAATTCAATGACCAAAAGGTTTTTTTTGGAGATCATGGCTCAATTTTGTCTGTAAACCTTTCGAGTGACACAAACTCTTCATTTCGCTCTGATTCTGCCATTGACGATACATCTACACATATTTCATTACAGAAAGTGGATTAATTTGGGAATTATTGTTTGTGTGTTTTGTTGTCCATTGTATGTGTATAACTACTTTGAGTTTTCTGTAGTTTCTTGATTTGGGATTTCTCCAAAAGAGGGAAAAGGGTTGAAGAACAGGCAATTGATTGATTACAAATCAAAGTATGCATTTCTGTTTGTGAAAACGGATTTTGTAATGTGAGTTTTTTTTTTGCTACAAGCCAACATTTGACTTCTCTATTAATTTATTTGATTTGAGGTTTCTCCAAAAGGGAAGAAAGGTAACGTGTGTTTTTGTGTATCTCTTGTGTGTGTGCCTGTAACTCAAACTTGGTCAAGCAGTGTGTGTTTAATGGTGTTTCTGTTTCTTGTTGTTTCAATGTACACTGTGATTGATCAAACAATCACAATTTGTCTTTCTGTCAGAAATCTTGGGTTTTTGTTAGTTTATTGATTTGGGTTTCCTTCAAAATTGAATCTTGAGATTTAAAGATCAAGATTGATTTGGGTTTCCTTAAAAATTGAATCTTGAGATATAAAGATCAAGATTGATTTAGGTTTCCTTCAAAATTGAATCTTGAGGTTTAAAGATCAAGATTGATTTGGGTTTCCTTCAAAATTGAATCTTGAGGTTTAAAGATCAAAATTGAATCTTGAGATATAAAGATCAAGATTTATTTTGGTTTCCTTCAAAATTGAATCTTGAGAATTAAAGAATCAATTTCTTGATCCACAAATCACAGTGTGTAGTTTTGTTTGGAAGTGTATGAAAATGGAGAAAAGCAAAAAATCCCCATCAGCTGAGGAGCTATTAAGAAAGATCCTAGAGCTCGAAAAACGTCATGCTCACCTCAAACAAGAAATGTCGAAACTCATGTTCTCCGGTGACCGGCCAAAATCTGACCACCAAAGGTGTAATTCATCATCTTTGTGGCCGGTTATTAGAGGAAGTCGTGATGGAGTTTCTGAGCCTTTAGCAATGAAGCTAACGGAAACTCAGTATTGGAACGTAGTGCAGTCAATGGGTCAGGCTATACATGTATTCGATCTCAATTGTCGAATATTCTTTTGGTGAGCCAAACACTATATTAGTTACTTTTCTTGTTCATGTAGTTTATAGTCTCACTATTGGATTCTTTATGTTGTTTTGGATATCAAGTGAGATTGAAGAAGATGAAATGCATAACAAATTTCAATATATTTTGGTTAATGGGAAAACTGCAGGAGCCGAACAGCAGAGATTCTTTACGGTTTTACAGCTGATGAAGCTTATGGGAAGACTCCAATGGAGCTTATAGTGGAACCTAAAGATAGTATATTAGGCGGTTATCTTTTAAAACGAACGTTAAATGGAGAAAGTTGGTCTGGACAGTTTCCTATAAGGAATAAAAGAGGAGAAAGATTTGTGATTATCGCTACCAATACGCCATTTCGTGATGAAAATAGAAGGTTAATTGGGGGTATATGTGTATCAAGTGATGCACGTCCATATCAAGTAACGGAGCCAGGGCTGAGCATTATCTCCAGGACTATTGCTTCCGGTAGAGAGCCTTCAATTGCCTCAAAGATATCGAATTTGGTAAGTATTTCCTATATCTAGCCTTGTTAATCGTGTTTATTAGAAATTTAAAACAATACATGCAAATGGTTTTAGGAACAAAGAAAAAGTTGTGCATAGATTTCTCGAATTTTAGTTTGTAGTTTGTAACTTTAGCGTTGGTTCAATGAGTATAGTAGGAATTGAAGACAACCTGTTAAGAATTTAGATCCCTTTTATGTACAAATGGATTCAGAAAACCAACAAAAATGGTTGTTGATTTACTTAATGAATCTTGATATGTTGGAAAACCATAAAACAGGCTTCAAAGGTGAAATTGAAAATGAAGAAAGGAGAGAAATACACAGATCATGAAGATGGAAGTTATGTTGGCGCCTCCGATTATAAAGATAATTTACTTGAAAGTGAGGTAAGCACCCCAAGGGGACATATTGGTCCATCTCCATTTGGAGTATTTTGTTCTACAGGCACAGAGGAGCATCTTAGTGGAAAACTTACGATAGATTCTGGTGATGATGAAAGTGAAAACAAACTTGGGATACGCAAGATTTTGTCTTCAAAAGCAGAGGCATTGATGGGTAAAAAGGGAATTGTGTGGCCATGGAAAGAAAAAGAAGTAGAATCTTTTGACGCTAGAATTGGTCCGTTTGGTTGGCATCGGTTAGATGTGGATGAAGAACACGAGCCTGGTCCACAAATGAGTTGTAGTGCAAAATTAGAGTGTCAAATGTGGGAAAATAGCAACTTGGGGCATCATAATAAGATTGAGGCTTCAGGATTGTGGCTTTCTTCGATACATTTTAGTAGCGCGAGTAGCTCAAGTAGTGGAAGGAGCATCAAAAGTAATTCCGTTATAAAAGTGGAAAGGGAGACGGATTATGAAATCTTGTGGGAGGACTTGATAACTAAACAACAGATTGGCCAAGGTAATTAACACAAACTTGATGATTTGAATTGAATGTTATTTATTTATGCAATCTTTTTTAGATAGTTATTTACGTTTCATTTGTATATATATATATATATATATATATACTTTACAGGTTCATGTGGGACTGTATATCATGGGCTTTGGTATGGATCAGTATGTTCTCCATCTCCAACTCCATGGTTAATTATATATATCTCTTGTGATTTTGAGTTTGTTTTAGTTGTAACAATCTTCATCTCTTTTTCATGGATGTGGAATTATATATGTATGCAGGATGTTGCAGTGAAGTTATTTGTGCATCAAGAATATGCAGATGATGTGATACTATCGTTTAAAAAGGAGGTAGCTTTTTCACTTTCAACCATAACCATATGCAAGTGAATATTTGGCAGTCTGTTAAAAAAATGGATATTGTTTGTTTTGTGAAAATGAATTGAAGGTATCTTTGATGAAAAGGCTTAGACACCCGAATATATTGTTGTTCATGGGGGCCGTAACTTCACCTCCGCATCTATGCATTGTCACAGAGTTCCTTCCCCGGTACGTTGGTTCTTCAATCCTAACAAAATCAATATATCGTCAAATATCTAATTTAAATAAGCATGGACTTGTTGTGTAATATAATGTAGTGGAAGTTTGTTTCGGATACTTCAGAGAAATACAACACGATTAGATTGGAGACATCGTCTTCATATGGCCATGGATATCGTAAGTACCAATTATTATATCCTTAATATATTTTTATATGTAGTGATGCATGTTTTAATTAATAATTTGGATTCTTGCATATATATATATATATAGGCAAGAGGCATGAATTATCTTCATCAATGCAACCCGCCCATTGTTCACCGTGATTTGAAGTCTTCAAATCTTCTTGTTGATAAGAATTGGACCGTCAAGGTATATATGCTTAATTTCAGACTAGTTTTCAAATCTTCTATCCAAGTTTTTTTGTTTATTTTATATTTAAGTAATTAATATGATATGATAATAATGTTTTAGGTTGGTGACTTTGGTCTCTCCCGTGTGAGGCATGAAACATTCCTCAAGACAAAGACCGGGAAAGGAACGGTAATTCTTTCCTTCCTAATTAGGCAAATATAAATTGAATAATCCTCCTGAAGAAACTTGTTACTGTTTTTAAATTCCAAAATAAGTTTGACTTCAAAACAAAAAATGTTGCCTTATCCCCATCTTTTTCTTTTGCAGCCTCAATGGATGGCTCCAGAAATTCTTCGTAACGAGCAAGCAAATGAAAAGTAATATCGTATTCTAATTAAAACTCGATTGTTTTTTTTTTTTGTTGTTGTTGTTGTAATAAATGTTTGAATCGAATATTTGTTGGCAATTAATGGTTTAGGTCGGATGTATACAGCTATGGCGTGGTATTGTGGGAAATTACCACCAAGAAGATCCCTTGGGATGATCTTAATCCAATGCAGGTTTCTTAATTAGTTTCAACTACTTATATCAAATTGGTCATTCTTTTTGGAACCACCCAAGGACACCATTATATTTATATATATATATATATATAGGTAGGTAGGGTTGAGTTCCGATGAGAAGGAGAGTTAAGGTGAGAAGCGTAAGAAGAGATATCCACCCTTGGATGCACATTAGGATGAGATGCATCGAGTTGGTATGAAGTGCGATTCATGGGTGGGTTTGAGATTAAAGGTGATCAAGGGTCCAGATCCATCTTACGCTTCTCACATTAACTCTCCTTCTCACACGATCCTTTGTCTGTATATATGTATATATATGTGGCGGGTTAGGTTCAAATGTGAACTCAATTTTGGCTGTGAACGTGAGGACGAATCTCAGCCACACATCTTCGGTTATGGTGGACGCGATCACGGAGGATTGACGCGATTCATGGGAGGGTGGAGATTATTAAAGGAGGGGAACCAGGTCAAAGCCGTCTTTATTGACCGGATAAGTGGCTGAGATTCGTCCTCACGTTCACAACCAAAAATGAGTTCACATTTGAACTTTCCTCTATATGTGGCACTTGAACACAAGGGAAGCAAAAGGGTAAAATGTATGGAAACTGCCATTTTAGATATGATGATATGTTGCAGGTAATTGCAGCCGTAGGGTTCATGAATCAACAACTAGAGATTCCAAAAGATGTGGATCCATGGTGGGCTTCTCTTATTCAAAGTTGTTGGTGCAGGTTAGCAACCTCTTCTCCATATCTGATGAAAATGTATATATGACTATTTATCGGTATAAAGTCAGGTTTTGGGGAAAACCACAAAAACTGAAAAGTGGAGAAACACCCCGGTAACCATTTATCCAGATGGTATGCACATGCATATAAATAATTTGTAAGCAATTTGTCGCGTGTACACATGTGCATAAAAACCAAAAAACAACTTTATTCACTTGTATGCAGATGTGTATATCGTCCAAATGAATAGTTACCAGTGTGTTCTTCAATTTTTTTGGGTTTTCTCCTGAACCTCTTTCTATCGGTATACGGGTTAAAAATGTTTTGAAGATAATAAATGCACAAATTAATCTGTTTTTTTTTAATGATTATCAGTGAACCAGAATCCCGACCAACGTTCCAAGAAATATTATATAAGCTTAAAGATTTGCAGAAGAAGTTTGCAGCTGAACGAAGAAAATAAGAGGTAGCATTAATTTCTCATCGTTTTTCCCTCTGAAGAATCTCATTTTGCCGGAGGAATAGTGCTGTGTGTTTTGGTCATGTACATCAAAGGTAAGAGTTACAACATTCTTCTGTTCTGTTTAAGAACCAAACTAAGAAATTTTGAAACAAGAACTCAAGTAACAGATGTAGTTTTAAAAAAAAGAAATTAAAGATACCTGTATTCTGTTTTGTTGGATTTGCAGAAATTAAGGTATGTGACTAAAGATACAAAGACGACTGTCTGGAGCTGATTGTTTTTATCGTATGTTGGTGAGTGTAATTTAAGGATATGACTTCATTTTCATCGATTGCTTTTTGACGTACAAAGGCCAGGCTAACGAAAACCACAGCAAATGCAGACCAACCATGGTGGAGCTAGGGAGGAGTTTAAGAAGGAACTCATGAAAGAATCAGGAAAACAAAACATAAACTCATTCATCATATTTTTTGCGACAAAAAGAGAAAACAATTATATGTTTAATTGAAAGATATATTTTTAGTGTTTGTTTAGATGTATTAAATGGCCGTTAATGTTATTGAATATAAAAAAAAATCTGTTTTTTTTTTGTTTTATATAATATAATTGGTTCATTCACCCACAAATCCAAAATTTTCATTCCGAGTTAAACTATCATTCTTTCTCATTCTCATTCCTTGTCACTTTTCATTCCAGATTACACTGGGAAAATGAAAATTCATTCTCATTCCATTGCTAAATAAAACAATGTTTAGGATGTACATGGTACACTGGACATGACAGAACAAAATTTGGATCACTGTTCCATATTTGGCATGACTTTTTTGTAAAACAAACAGGAACATAATAAAACAGACATGTTCCACCCACACCTCATGGAACAAACTTATACTTAACCAATACAACCTCAAAGTAAAACCTAATTAAGTCTATTTCTTTACATTTTATTCATTTTTTTAAATTTTATTTATTGCGTTTTATGCTCTTTAAACTTTCATTTTACTGTTCTCGAAATATTACTTTCATACGATTTCTATATTCCGGTGTTAATTTAACCATCTTGACAAAAACTTTTAAATATATATTTTGTTATAAAAATTATTTTTATTATAATTTAATAAATTACATAAATTAATTAAAATATATAAAAGATATAAATAACTCATTTTCTCTAGGGAGAGGCTAATGATACCCCTACAAAATGAATTCTTTTTCATACACATCAATCTCCAAATCTTTTCTTTTTTATATTGTCAAGACTATAAAAATACAAGAAATTTCGTACACATCCCTACTAATAAAGTGCCGTTAGCACTCCGCTTTATAACTATTTTGCCTTGTCCATATTTCTGTGTTTGTTGTATCTTCTATTTTGTCTTTTGCAGCCATTTTAGTTGAATGCGTGATGAGAACGCGTATGCATGCAAGTGGGGATGGTATCAAAGTTATTGGGAATAGAATGATGGAACAGAATCTTAGACAGACGTATCCATATTCCATACAAGTCAAAGTTTTACATGAGATTATATACATTCTTTCATTTGCCACCTCCATGTTTATAATAAAATACATTCAAGTCCTTTAACTTTTCTACTTTGTGAAATGCTTCAAATTTTCTCATGTTTGTATGAAATATGCATGATGGAATACAATTTGTATGTGTTCCAAAACAATAGGGGAAAAAATGTAAATTGATAGATCACACTATCATCTCAAAAGGTTTTTTTTATTAACCTGGATATTCAATCCACTTTATCTTTATGGTATTTTTAAAACCAATAGTTTTATGGTTTTAGAATAAAGAAGAACAAATATTGACTGTTCCAAATGCTGATTTGCTTTAGCTTTTTTTAGATGTTTGGATTTCTTTTGCTTGCTCTTGCTTAGTTTCGGAGTCGCAACCGCTATGGTTTCCGTTTGTTCGCCCTTTCTTGTTTTAATTTATTGGCTCTAAAAAATTGAAATGCCGTCAATGTCCACTTTTAGGTAAAAATTAAAAAAGTGGGCTAAATTCACTAGTGTATATTATTAGTCCAATTATTAAATACACACCCATCTACTAATTTTCTTCTCACATGACAATTTTTCATATTTTTAATACATAATTTGACCTAATTTTAATATAAATGAACGTGAATAGAAAATTGGGTACTGTGAAAATTATAATACTCCAAAAGAGAAAATAAACATGAAATATATAAATTCAAGGAGTAATCAATAATCATGAGGGGATTGTCTGTAGACCTTTCAAGGCTCACAAACTCATCATTTCTCTTTGATTCTGCCATTTCTCTTTGTGTTTGTGTGTTTTTTTAAAGAGAGAAATAAGATAGAGGGAGGTTAATTTAATTCAAACAAAGCTCCATTTTCGTAGATGAACAGATGGTGTGTGTTATGTGTGTGTGCCACTACGTTAAACTTTGAGTTTTCTGCAGTTTCTTGATTTGGGATTTCTCCAAAAACAGGGGAAAAATTAGTTGAAAGCAAGTAACTTGTTGATCTACAAATTGGAGTAAGTATTTTTTTGTGCGTGAAAATGGATTGTAACGTGAGTTTCACTTTTCTGTTAATTTCTTGATTTGGGATATTTCCAAAAGGGAAGAAAAGGGTTAAAGAATGGACAATTGATAGTAATGTGTGTCTGCAAGTTGAGTGTTTAATAGTGTTTGTTTTTTATCTTTTCTGTTTGTATCTACACGTGTTCCCATCTTATAAAAAATGTGACATATATGGTTTGAACTTTGAACAATGATGCATTTGACTGATGAAACAATCACAGTGTGTATCTTTCTTTCTGTGAGAATTCTTGATTAGGGTTTCCTTCAAAAATTGTAACTTGACATTTAAAGAAGCAATTTCTTGATCCAAAAATCAGTATGTGAAAATGGAGAAAAGAGCATCTGCTGAGGAGTTATTAAGAAAGATCCTGGAGTTGGAAGAACGTCATGCCCATCTCAAACAAGAAATGTCAAAACGCATGTTCTCCGGTGACCACCATGATCATGGTTCTTCTTCTTCTTCTTTGTGGCCGGTTATCAAAGGAACTCATGATGTTGAGCCTTTAGCAATGAAACTAAACGAAACTCAGTATTGGAACATAGTGCAGTCAATGGGTCAAGCTATGCATATATTCGACCTTAATGGTCGGATATTCTTTTGGTCAGCCAATCACCATGTATCGATTGCTTATATATATATATATATATATATATATATATATATATATATATTCTCATTAGTGATTGGTAAATGGGAATGATGCAGGAACCGAGCTTCGGAAAATCTATATGGTTTTACATCTGATGAAGCTTATGGGAAAACTCCTACGGAGCTTCTAGTGGAACCTAAAGATGCCGTATTATCCGATTATCTTCTAATGCGAATAATAAGTGGAGAGAGTTGGTCTGGAGAGTTTCCTATAAGGAAAAAGAGTGGACAAGTATTTGTGGTTATCGCTACTAATACGCCATATCGTGATGAAAATAGAAGAATTATTGGGGGTCTATGTGTATCCAGTGATGCACATCCATATCAAGTAAGCTACAGGAATATTGCTTCTCAACAATCTCTACTGCCTTCAATTGCCTCAAAGATATCAAATTTTGTAAGTATATCATATGTTTAGCATCTGTTTATTAGAAATTTAAGATAATACTATACATATCTGGTTTCAAGAACAAACAAAAGGTTATGCATAGTTTCTGTAAATGAATTGCCTAAAAGATATCATATTTAGTTGGCATTTTGTAAATTTAGCATTTGTAAAAGGAATAAATATAAAAGAAATTTAAGACAACCCAGGTAAGAATTAAATGAACCAACAAACAGTTATTTGTAGATTTATGGAATAAATCTCATTAAAGATTTCATA
Organism: Silybum marianum; assembly: GCA_036898165.1. Lineage (NCBI taxonomy): Eukaryota > Viridiplantae > Streptophyta > Magnoliopsida > Asterales > Asteraceae > Silybum > Silybum marianum. Next base: position 35,698,037 of record CM072538.1, on the reverse strand, counting down.
TTTGGTTTGTAGTCTGTACATTTAACCTTGGGTCAACAAGTAAAATAGAAATCAAAGACAACCCATGTAAGAATTTAGATCCCTTTATATAGACAAATGGATTAAAAAACCAACAAAAAGGGTGTCGGTTTATTGAATGAATTTTGTAAAACAGGCTTCAAAGGTGAAGATGAAAATGAAGAAAGGAGACGACTATAAAGATGATGATTGTAAAGTTGAAAGTAGCCTTACACCAAGGGGACATATAGCTCCATCTCCATTTTCAGTATTTCATTCTACAGGCACAGAAGAAGAGCATCTTAAAATAGATTCTGGTGATGATGAAAGTGAAAACAAACTTGGGATACGCAAGATTTTGTCTTCAAAAGCAGAGGCATGGATGGGACAAAGGGGAATTGTGTGGCCATGGAAAAAAAGAGAAGTAGAGTTTTTGGATGCTGGAATTGGTCGTTTTGGTTGGCATCGGTTAGATATCAATCAAGAACACGAGCCTGCTGGTCTACAAATAAGTTGTGCTTCTGCAAAATTAGACTTTCAACCATGGGAAAATACCCACTTGGTGAGTAATACGATGGAGGCTTCAGGGTTGTGGTTTTCTTCGTTACATGTTAGTAGCACCAGTAGCTCAAGTAGCGGCAAAAGTAATGCCATTATCAAAATGGAAAGGGAGACGGATTATGAAATCTTGTGGAAGGACTTGATAACTAAACAACAGATTGGCCAAGGTAATTAATTAACACAAATTAATTTATATTATAATCTGACAACTATTTTTACAAAAAATTATGTTTCACTTCACTACACTTTTATATTTTTACAGGTTCGTGTGGGACTGTATATCATGCGATGTGGTATGGATCGGTATATATCTTCTCCATCTTCCACTCCTTGATATCTCTTGCGAAAACCGTGGTTCAAATATTTTGAATTCCTTTTTATGGGACTCAAATGCTTAATTAAAGAGTTATGCCATTATTATTGTAACAATCAATTTTCATATCATCTAAGAAATAGATGGTAAGAAAAAAATAATATAAAATGTGGAATTATATATGTATGCAGGATGTTGCAGTGAAGTTATTTGTGCATCAAGAATATTCAGATGATGTGATACTATCATTTAAACAAGAGGTAACTTTTTCACTTCAACCATGTATGATTTTAGAGTGGATCTAATTAAATGGATTTTTTAAAATTTATTTATCAAACATGAAGGTATCTTTGATGAAAAGGCTTCGACACCCGAATATATTATTGTTCATGGGGGCTGTAACTTCACCTCCACATCTATGCATTGTCACAGAGTTCCTTCCCCGGTATGTTGGTTCTTCAATCCTAACTCCACCCTCAAAATCAATAATTTAAATAAACGAGTGAGTTGTTTTATGTAGTGGAAGTTTGTTTCGGATACTTCAGAGGAATACAACCCGATTAGATTGGAAACGTCGTCTGCATATGGCCATGGATATCGTATGCTAATTATCCTTAAATTAATTTCCATCCCCCCAAATTTTTGTTTATATCTCTTGTTAATAAATGTGATTCTCCCATATATATGCATATATAGGCAAGAGGCATGAATTATCTTCATCAATGCAACCCGCCCATTGTTCACCGTGATTTGAAGTCTTCAAATCTTCTTGTTGATAAGAATTGGACCGTCAAGGTATGCTTAATTTCATACTAGTTTTCAAATCTTCTATCCTAAGTTTTTTATTTCACTAATTAGTATGATATGATATGATGTTTTAGGTTGGTGACTTTGGTCTCTCCCGTGTGAAGCATGAAACGTACCTCAAAACAAAGACTGGGAAAGGAACGGTACTCCAATTACTACCACAATCTTCTTTCACAAATAAAATATTATCATTGTAGTCTCCATACTAATTGGCTTCAAAAGACAAAATTTAAAGCCCATTTTCTTCTTTTTCCTTAAATTTGTAGCCTCAATGGATGGCTCCGGAAATTCTTCGCAATGAGCAAGCAAATGAAAAGTAATCTCATATCCAAAAAGCCGATATTTTGTCACAAATTAATGTTTGAATCGAATATTTGTTGGCAATTAATGTTTAGGTCGGATGTATACAGCTATGGCGTGGTATTGTGGGAAATTACCACTGAGAAGATCCCTTGGGATAATCTTAATCCGATGCAGGTTTCTTAATTATTCTCAGCTACTTATATATCAAATTCAATTTTTAATTTTGGAACAATCCAAGGATGGACACCATATTATATATACATGCAAACTGCAATTTTAGATATATAATGTTGCAGGTTATTGGAGCTGTTGGGTTCATGAATCGACAACTAGAGATTCCAAAAGATGTTGATCCATTGTGGGCTTCTCTTATGCAAAGTTGTTGGTACAGGTTAGCCGGATAGTTTCTCTTAACAAAATGGGTGTGTGTGTGTGTGTGTGTATATATATATATTGTAACATCCCATATATATACTAAACCGGGTTAAAAGTACATAGAGCAACCAAGGTAATTTGCTTAACAAACTATTCATGGTTATAGACCACCAAAAGTTAAGTTACATAATATGTACAACCAAAAAGTAACTATGCAAAAGGGGGGTCGTATATCAAGTTAGCCTCCAAAATCCACTCGGTCTCTCAACCCGGATACACCCCTAGTCGTCTTTAGAACTCGCCACGAATAACAAAACGTGGCCGAGCAATAACTCAGTGAACAGATCAACAATATGAATAATAAGCAATGTTCAATACGAATAATAATCAACGATGGATAAATGATGAAATGATAGAAATCAATTGAAATCTGAAAGATATAACAAGTGGGTTCACATAATCACCCAATTCCGTGTTTCGTGTTATCAAGTTCACATAATCACCCGAATACACTAACACGTTGTGCCCAAAGGATGTACGGTCCTATGGGCATAGGTGAGAACTAGCAAGCAGTGGGCACAACACCTACTAGCCCTCGACTACTATTAAAGTAGTCATAATCATGTTCGGTTCCTAGGATATCCATCCGCCCCCATGGCCGGATCAAGGCCGCCGCACTCACCACACATATACGAGGACGCCACTGATTATAGCCACCATGGAAACATCACATGGCCGGTGCCCCCGACCAAGTGTCTGGGTAATAACAACAACAAATGCGATGTAACGAAATCACAAGAATTGATCAATAATCATTTATAGCAACAATCCATTCGCGCCTCAGCGTTCGGAGTAAAACTCAAGAACCGGGCCAATGGTCCCTATTAGGAGCAATCAACCTTGGAACACTCCTAAGTCATGCTCAACTAATGGAACACCAAATGGAGTTCAACAAAAGAATGACATAATGAAATCTCAAGAAACAACATCATTGAGGTCATTTCGTACCTCAAGATTAACATGGATAAATCAACTTCGAGTGGAATGACCCTTAACAATAGGTCACTCCCGTATCAAGGTAAAATAGAGATCCGTACCTTATATAGTCGTGAATCAAGGCAAGATGCTTTTATGCCAATCGTTCCAATTTTTTGCTAGTCGGATATCCTATCACAATTAATGTATACTTAGAATTGTACCAAGTACCTACGTTTGTATAACCATCCTAATCCTATGTGTACCTTTCCTTTAAGCTTACTTAACCCTTAATTTCATACCAATAAGCTTATGTTACCATCCTAGTGTCAATAAAGAAATGAAATGGGTAAAACAAAAATTAACTTGCAAAAGGAGATATTTCATCCTCTGCACAATTCAGCTTCTGTCCATCAATTTTGTGGACAAATATCTTATACTTAAAAGCTGAATTAAATGATGCTTAACAAATAAAAGTTGTAAATATATGTGTTAGGAGTTCATACCAACAAGATTCATGTCATTTGAAGGTATGACCAATTAATTATGAAATTTTTGCCAACAGTGTGCAAATCCCGAGTACACTGTGACCAGCTACTGTAATTCACTGTTTTGACCCACTTAAACTCCGAATTAGCTCTCGGACTCTTCATGACAGTTGTAGTAGACGTTCTAAGCTTTCCAAAGACATATTATACATCTTCATTGGATCAATGGTTGATTTTATACAAATTTTTAAAACTAACAGCACCTACTGTTTGCTACCAACAACACCATTTTAGTTATTTGAAGGTACCATCACTACCAAATCACTACCACTTGAATTGGTAACCATTCTAAACCAACTATTGACCAATTTAGAACATTTAGATTTGATTGAGAAATCCCTAACACAATATAAATCAAAACCCAATTGAATCTTAGGTTACCAACATCTAACTCAAAGATTTGCAAAATTCTTACCTTAAGGATGAATACAACCTCTTCAAAGTGTTGAATTCTTCAATCTCTTCCCAACTTCAGCCCCTAATCAACAATTACACACATACTAAGTATGTGTTTACATCAAATAACATAGATTTTAAGGATTATAAGTTTACCCAATGGTTTACCTTCAAGATTTGGCTTCAAAAACTTCAAAATCTCATCTTTTCATCAAGATTTGAGGGTTAATTTGAGTGATGAAGTTTTTGTCCTAGGGTTTTGATCGTGAAAAAGAAAAGGAGAAGGAGAAGAAAATCTGAAAATGATTTTGTTAATTTCAATTTTGTTTTTATATTTTTCAATTTTTCACTTTTAGTCCCTCAAGTTTCCAGAATTGCAACATTACCATAATTGGTGAATTCTTTTACATTTAGGTTTAATTATAGTTTCAATTGTCCATGTTTAATCCCTCACATGGTTATGTTTGACAAAGTTAGTTTGGATTCAAGTCTTTATGCTTTATGTACAAGCATTCAAAGCAATGACTAACTCCAAACGCTAACTTTTCACTTAAAGTTCATTATAATAGTCCGGGTATTATATATATAGGGTTGGGTTTTGGTGAGAAGAGAAGTTATTGTGAGAAGGGTTAAGAAGGGATCTCCAGCCTTGGATGCACATTAGGATGAGATGCACCGAGCTGCACATGATCAATCCCCGTATCAAGCACTATTAATGGATGGATTTGGTATTGAAAGCGATCAAAGGTCCATATTCCTTCTCACATCAACTCTTCTTTCTCACACGATCCTTCGCCTATATATATGACTTTTTATTGATTGGTTAAATGTTTTGAAAATAATAAATGGAGAAGTTTCTTTTTTTAACGGTCCTCAGTGAAGCAGAATCACGACCAACGTTCCAAGATATACTATATAAGCTTAAAGATTTGCAGAAGAAGTTTGCAGCTGAACGAAGGAAATAAGAGCATTTTTGCAAAACAAATGCTTGTGGGGTTTCTTCTGTCATCGGGTAATTTGAAGGGGGTTTTCACTGTAGTATTTGATTTTGGCGGATGGTTTGCGCCAAGGTCTCGCTGTATTATGTCAAGTATCAATATATCATATGTTCTCCACTTTACAGACCTATCACAAAGCCCTCGGTACATGAAATCAATTATATATGTGTGTGTGCATGTACATGTGTGTTGTGTGTGTTTTTGATAATGTTTTGGAAAGACATTCACATTATATTTTTTTACAATTGTTGTCTTACTTTATCGTTTACATATAGTTTTTTAGTGTTTTATGTTATAAGATTAGTTAATAATATCATATCCCCTAGTGAGTGATTAGTAAATGTGTGACAAAGACCAAAATGATAATGGAAGTGAAAAAATTGCATGATGTGGATTGATCCAATATTGATTTGGATTCTAAACCGGATAGTAAGTTGAAGGCATAATTAAAGTTATTTAATTGAAAATAATAAATCTAAACGTTTATTTATGTTTTAGAATAGAATAACTAGTTGCGATTAGCAAATAATGATTTTAGAGATTTTTAACAACTTTTTTTTTTACTACCAGCCTTTTCAAAATAGAAAAAATAAAAAAGAAGAAGAAATTCTCTAAATTAAAATAACTCATAAAAATTGATTACCATGTAACATATATTGTATTAAATTTTCTTTGAATCAAAGGTACAAAAGAGAGATTGAGGGGTTTGTTGTAGATTTTTCAAGGTAGACAAAACTCATTATTTACACAGATTTCATCACAGAAAGTGGATTAATTTGCGATTTATAGAGAGGGGTTAATTCAAACAAAACCCCATTTTCGTAGATGGACAGGTAGTGTGTGTTATGTGTGAGTTTTCTGTAGTTTCTTGATTTGGGATTTCTCCAAAAACAGGGGAAAAAGTTGAAAGCAAGTAATTTGTTGATCTACAAATGGGAGTATGTATTTTTGTGTGTGAAAATGGAGAGTTTCACTTTTCTGTTAATTTCTTGATTTGGAGGTTTCTCCAAAAGGGAAGAAAAGGGTTAAAGAATGGACAATTTATAGTAATTTGTGTATTTGCAAGTTGAGTGTTTAATAGTGTTTGTTTTTTGTTTTCTGTTTCTATGTACACGTGCTTCCATCTTATAAAAATGGAAACTTTGTGACATAAATGGTTTGAAAGATAATGCATTTGACTAATCAAACAATCACAGTGTAGAATTCTTGGGCTTTTGTTAGTTTATTGATTTGAGTTTCCTCCAAAAAAATTGTAACTTGACATTTAAAGAAGCAATTTCTTGATCCAAAAATCAGTGTGTGAAAATGGAGAAAAGCAAAAAACCAACATCAGCTGAAGAGTTGTTAAGAAAGATCCTTGAGTTGGAACAAAATCATGCAAACCTCAAACAAAAAATGTCAAAACTCATGCTTTCCAGTAACCGGCCAAAACCCGACTACCAAACAACATCTACGCACCGTGATAGAGCCAGTGCAGGTGTGGGTTCTTCATCTTTATGGCCGGTTAACCGAGGAACTCATGATGGAGCTTCTGAGCGTCTAGCAATGAAGCTAAATGAAACTCAGTATAGGAACATAGCGCAATCTATGGGTCAGGCTATGCATATATTCGACCTCAATGGTCGGATATTCTTTTGGTGAGGTGAATCTATAAATTATTACTTTTTTTTTTAATTGGTGATCATGCAGTTAATGATTGGCAAAAATTGGAATCATGTAGGAACAAGGCTTCAGAAAATCTTTATGGTTTTACAGCTGAAGAAGCTTGTGGGAAAACTCCTACAGAGCTTCTAGTGGAAAATCCTAAAGACGCTGTATTAGCTGATTATATCTTAATGCGAACCGTAAAAGGAGAGAGTTGGTCTGGAGAGTTTCCTATAAGGAAAAAAAGCGGAAAATTTGTTATGATTATCGCTACCAATACGCCATATCGTGATGAAAATGCAAGATTAATTGGGGGTCTATGTGTATCGACTGCTGTACGTCAATATCAAGTAACGAACCCAGGGCTGATCTCCGGGAATATTGCTTCTCAACAATCTCTAAAGCCTTCAATTGCCTCAAAGATATCGAATTTTGTAAGTATATCATATATCTAGCATATGTTTAATTAATTGAAATTAATTTAAGACAAATAGACAATACATATCACTTTAATCTCAGCTGGTTTCAAGAACCAACAAAAGGTTATGCATAGATTTTGTTAATGAATTTGCCTAAAAGATATCAAATTTAGTTGGCATTTTGTGAATTTAGCATTTGTTAAAGAATTATAACAGAAATTTAAGACAACCCAGGTAAGAATTTGGTCACTTTATATAACTCCAAATGAAGCAACAAAGAGTTATTTGTAGATTTATGGAATAGATCTCCTAAAAAGATTCCATATTTGGTTCAACAAGTAAATATAATAGAAATCAAAGACAACCCATGTAAGAATTTAGATCCCTTTATGTAAAAATGGAATCAAAAACCAACAAAAAGGGTGTCGATTTATTGAATGAATTTTGTAACCAGGCTTCAAAAGTGAAGTTAAAAATGAAGAAAGAAGATGACTACAAAGATGATGATACAGAAGATGCATTTGAAAATAGCCTTACTCCAAGGGGACATATTTCTCCATCTCCATTTGCGGTATTTCATTCTACAGGCATAGACGAGGAGTATCATACGATAGATTCTGGTGACAAGAATGGAAACAAACCCGGGATACGCAAGATTTTGTCATCAAAAGCGGAGGCATGGATAGGAAAAAGGGGAATTGTGTGGCCATGGGAAGAAAGAGAAGTAGAGTTTTTGGATGCTAGAATTGGTCGCTTTGGTTGGCATCGGGTAGATATCAATCAAGAACACGAGCCTGGTTTACAAAAAAGTTCTTGTGCAAAATTAGACTATCAACCGTGGGAAAATACCCACTTGGTAAATAATAAAATGGAGGGCTCGGGGTTGTGGTTTTCTTCGTTACATGTTAGTAGCGACAAAAGTAATGCCATTATCAAAATGGAAAGGGAGATGGATTATGAAATCTTGTGGGAGGACTTAATAACAAAAGAACAAATTGGGCAAGGTATCACAAACTAATTATATTAATTTGACGGCGATTTTTAACAAAAAAAATTATGTTTCACTACACTACATTTGTGTATCTTTACAGGTTCGTGTGGGACTGTATATCATGCATTGTGGTATGGATCGGTATCTTCTCCATCTTTCACTCCTTAATATCTATTGCGAAGACTGTGGTTCAAATATTTTGAATTTCTTTTTATGGGGCTTAAAATCTTAAAAAGTTGTATATGCCATAATTATTGTAACAATCAATTTTCTTATCATCTAAGAAACAGATGGTAAGAAAAAACATAAAATGTTGGAATTATGTATGCAGGATGTTGCAGTCAAGTTATTTGTGCATCAAGAATATTCAGATGATGTGATGCTATCATTTAAACAAGAGGTAACTTTTTTCACTTCAGCCATATATGATTTTAGAGTGGGTCTCTAAATAGATTTCTTTTTAAAATTTTATTAAACATGAATTAGGTATCTTTGATGAAAAGGCTTCGACACCCGAATATTTTGCTGTTCATGGGTGCTGTAACTTCACCTCCGCATCTATGCATTGTTACAGAGTTACTTCCCCGGTTGGTTCTTCAATCCTAGGCCTACCTCCACCCCCAAAATCTGTATGTATAATGTCAATCATCGAGTTGTGTTATGTCGTAGTGGAAGTTTGTTTCGGGTACTTCAGAGAAATACAACACGATTAGATTGGAAACATCGTCTTCATATGGCCATAGATATTGTAAGTACCAATTATCCTTAATTGTTTTCATCAGTAGTGATGCATGTTTTAATTAATAATTTGGATTCTCACATATATATAGGCAAGAGGCATGAATTATCTTCATCAATGCAACCCACCCATTGTTCACCGTGATTTGAAGTCTTCAAATCTTCTTGTTGATAAGAATTGGACCGTCAAGGTATGCTTAATTTCATACTAGTTTTCAAATCTTCTATCTATGTTTTTTTTCCAGTAATTAATATGATATGATATGATATGATATGATGTTTTAGGTTGGCGACTTTGGTTTGTCTCGTGTGAAGCATGAAACGTACCTCAAAACAAAGACAGGGAAAGGAACGGTACTTACTACTAGTGCAACATATGCAACTTATTTCACAAATAAAATACTATCATCGTAATCGCCATACTAATTGGCTTCAAAAGACAATTTATAGCTCATTTTCTGCCTTTTCCTTTTAATTTGTAGCCTCAATGGATGGCTCCAGAAATTCTTCGTAATGAGCAAGCAAATGAAAAGTAAACTTGTCTCTAAAAAGTCGATTTCTTTTGTTCTTTTGGTCACAAATTAATGTTTGAATCCAATATTTGTTGGCAATTAATATTTAGGTCGGACGTATACAACTATGGCGTGGTATTATGGGAAATTACCACCGCAAAGATCCCTTGGGATAATCTTAATCCGATGCAGGTTTCTTAATTATTCTCAGCTACTTATATATCAAATTCAATCTTTAATTTTGAAACAACCCCACACACACACACATTTATATATATATATATATATATGTGACACTTGAACACAAGGGAGCCAAAATGGTAAAATATATGCAAACTGCAATTTTACATATGATGATATATATCTTGTAGGTTGTTGGAGCTGTTGGGTTCATGAATCAACAACTAGAGATTCCAAAAGATGTGGATCCAATGTGGGCTTCTCTTATCCAAAGTTGTTGGTGCAGGTTAGCTGACTAGTCTCTCTTATGAAAACGTGTATATATATATATACCTATTTATCGGTCGGTTAAATGTTTTAAAACAAATTATGGAGAAGTTACTTCTTTTTAATGGTCACCAGTGAAGCAGAATCTCGACCAACATTCCAAGAAATACTATATAAACTTAAAGATTTGCAGAAGAAGTTTGCAGCTGAACGAAGGAAGTAAAAGATAGCATTTGCAAAACAAATGCTTATGTGGTTTCCTGTCATCAACAAAAAGAAAATTATTTATGTTACCCGATGATGTGATGTTTTAGTCATAAATGAGTAATTTTTTATGTGTATGATTTTGAAGGCGTTTATGATGTTTGCTTACATTTAAATTTGAAATGACACCAAGGATATATACGATGCTTGCTTACATTTAATTTATCTACTTATAAATGAAAAGAATAAGTTTGCAAGTCATTTAAAATATTAGAACTATTCTGACATAACTATGTTATGCACGGAACAATATCTTTAGTTTTAGAATAGAATACTGAGTTAATGTTTTGGTTTGCAGCAAACTAAACCAAACTAATAATTTATTTTTCCAAGGAATCTGAATCGGAAACCAAATCATACATAAATGATTTCATTCTAGTCTATACATATACCAATTTTTATTCCTCGATTTTGTTTGTGTAAATCAAGTTTTACTCATCATAAACCTTCAAAAAAGTAATATTTTACTAAAATAAAAAGGAGGTTAGATTTTAAAAAGTATAGGTATTATTAAAAGAAGTTGTCTTAACTTAGTTAGAGTAGCTCCAATAATTTTTAGAACAAAAAATATTTTTAGCAATTTTTTGTTTTAACTTTTCAAAAATAAAAAAGTAAAATTCTTCAAATTAAATAAACTCTTAAAAATTGATTAACATGCGTTTATTATATTTTCATAAATAATTTTTTGAATTAAATGAATAAGGTAAATAAATAATATTATATGGTTGTATGTGCTTTGTTTTTGTTTCTATAATTTTAAAATGTGATTGTTTATTTATGGGAAAATAAAAGAATCTGAAATGGCGCGTGATGATAACTCCCTACTTGCATGCGAGTGGGGTACGACTTGTAGTGAATAAAAAGGGGAATGATTGATGGAAGCTTCGGGATCATAAATGAACAAAATCGGCTATAGATATTCTTTCATTTAGCACCTCCAATTTACAATAAATATATATAAGTCCTTTATCTTTTAACTTTCTACACTTTTGGGCTTCATTCATTACAATATTTCTAACGTTCAAAGAAAATCTATTCCATTTTAAACCAATGTTATGCTTTAATAGATTTTAATAAAAAACTTTAAAAATAAATATTAGAGAGAGAAATAAAACTTTATTAGATAAATAATTTTTTTTCATACTATAATTAATATTGAATGTTAGAAATAAATGTAAATTTTTTTAGAGTAAACTACTATTTTCGTCCCTGTGGTTTGCTACCTATAACGATTTTCGTACCTGATCTTTAAAAACTGCTTTTTTCGTCCCTATGGTTTTCCCTTTGTATCTTTTTTCGTCCTTCATCCCAATTCTATTAGAAATCTGATGTTAACTCCATTTATATCAGGGGCAATTTTGTCTTTTTAATTTTCTTTTATTTTTACCTTTAAAAAATATAGACTAAATTACTGTTCAATCCTACACCAACCCCACTTGAGTCGTGACCCCACCCATCCACCTTCTTAATTTTCCTATATTCATCCTTGATGGACCTGCAAGGATCTTTTTCACCTCACACCTGCCAACCTGCAACATCTTTAAAATCTTTTTTCCCTTTCCTAGATCAAACCCAAACTAAAATCAAACCAAACCTATCAATGTAGGAAGTCAAAGATCCAAACACAAAACGTCTTGATGGTGCACCTGAGTGAAAAAATGCAATCATATTGAAAATTAGTGTTTTTATGCTCAAGCCGTATAACCCGTATTACATGGAAGTATGAAGAAATGAAGCATGAATAGTCCTATTGAACCTGTAATATATATGAAATGATGGCTCAACAAGAAGCGAAGAAGAAATTTTCATCCAACAAAAAAACTACCAATTTTCAATGCTACTCATCTAGGTGAGGTTAGTAATCCCATAATTCATCTTGAAGGCTTTCCTTTTTTCAATGTGATTGCATTTTTTCACTTCCAAGTCTCATTTGCGTCGTCTTTGAACTTCACCGGAGCTGTCCTCCCCTCTTCTTCTCCGATGCAGCATCAAGAGGTTTTGGGCTGATGTCTTTGCCTTACTCCATTATTGGGTTTGGTTTGGCTTTTATATGGAAAATGGGAAAAAGAAAGAGGAAATTTTCAAAAAAGATTACTGGAAAAAATGGAAAAAAAAATGTTGCAGGTTGATGGGTGTCTAGGGTAGAAGAAGATGTTGATGGGTGTGGTGTAGTTGTTGTAGGTCACGTGGGAGAAGAGATGGAATTTAGGAAGAGGGGTGGGGGTGGGGAGTGGGGTCAGGTGTGACTTGTGAGTGGGTAGTTTTGTTTTTATTTTATCCTTATAAATGCTTTAATTTAATAAAAGAAAAAGGAAAATAAAAATAAAATGTAAAATGACTAAATTGTCCTGAATTTAACTAACATATTTAACAGAATTAGTTTAAGGGACGAAAAACGAAACTGAATAGAAACCACAAGGACGATAAAAGCAATTTTTAAAGACCAGGGACGAAAATAGTTATAAACATCAAACCACAGGGACGAAAATCGTAGTTTACTCTTTTTTTTTAAGATTTTAACTTTTGATTTTTTATTTTGAAAAAATCTTTAGAAATGTTTTGAAAAATCCTTAGTTTAACTTTTAATTATTCTTAGCTTGTTTTCTACAAATTGGTTATGAGAAATTTCGATATCAATTATTATAAAATAAACTAAGTGGCATAATTTTTAAAATGTTGCACGCTATTAACATTGGAATTTGTTTTAAAAAGACTTAATAAAAGAAGCATCTCTTTAATTCTATAAAAAAAACACTAAATCTTGATCTGATATAAAAGACTATACGAACCGAATTAATTGACTGCATAAAAATTAATAAATATTGAAACTTTGTGAATGTCCACTTTTAGGTAACAACAGAAAATTAATTGAGTGTCAAAGATTATAATTAAATTCAATGACGAAATCATGAGAGAGAAATTGAGGGGTTTGTCTGTAAGGCACACAAACTCATTGCAGACACGTCTACAGAGATTTCATCACACAAAATGGATTAAATTTGGATTTATTGTGTTTTTCTAAGAGAGAATTAAGATATAAAGGGGTTAATTCTTCCAAAAGTCTTTTTGTATATAAAAGGGTTGAACATGGTTGGTCATATATGTCGGTTTACATCTTTATCATGATCATCTGCAACAACAAACAAAATCCCATATTTGTAGATGAACAGGTACTGTGTGTTTAATGGTGTGTGTGTTTCTTTCTGTTTCCATTTTTATAAAAATGAAAATTTTGTGACACAAATGGGTGTTGATAAATGATGTATTTGACTGATCAAGCAATCACAGTGTGTAAAAAAATCGGGTTTTTGTTAGTTTATTAATCTGGGTTTTCTCCAAGATTGTAACTTGATATTTTAAAGAAGCAATTTCTTGATCCACAAATCATAGTTTCTTGGATTTTCATTAGTTTCTTGATTTGGTTTCTTGGATTTTTATTAGTTTATTGATTTGGGCTTCTTTCAAAATTGTATCTTGAGATATAAAGAACCAATTTCTTGGAAGTGTGTGAAAATGGAGAAAAGCAAAAAACCAGCATCAGCTGAGGAGCTGTTTAGAAAGATCCTGGAGCTTGAAAAACGCCATGCCCACCTCAAACAAGAAATGTCAAAACTCATGCTTTCCGGTAACCGGCCAAAACCCGACTACCAAACAGCATCCAGCCACCGTGATAGAGCCGGTGCAGGTGCAGGCGTGGGTTCTTCATCTTTGTGGCCGGTTATTAGAGGAACTCATGATGGAGTTCCTGAGCCGTTAGCTATGAAGCTAACGGAAACTCAGTATTGGAACATAGTGCAGTCAATGGGTCAAGCTATACACATATTCGATCTCACTGGTCGAATATTCTTTTGGTGAGCCGATTATCGATTACTTATTTCAAGGTAAAATGCCTAAAAGAATTTAATTAAAACAAAACTTGATGCATGCAGGAGCCAAACTGCAGAAAATCTTTATGGTTTTACACCTGAAGAAGCTTATGGAAAAACTCCTACAGAGCTTCTAGTGGAAGATCCTAAGGATGCTGTATTAGCTGATTATCTCTTAATGCGAACTGTAAAAGGAGAAAGTTGGTCGGGAGAGTTTCCTATAAGGAAAAAGGGCGGAAAAATTGTTATGGTTATCGCGACCAATACGCCATACCGTGACGAAAATAGAAGATTAATTGGGGGTATATGTGTAACGACTGCTGTTCGTCAATATCACGTAATGAAGCCCTGGAGTCCCACGGATATTGTTTCCGCTAAAGTTGGACTCGATTCGCAACAACCTTCAATTTCATCAAAGATATCGAATTTGGTACGTGTTTCCTACATTTACCAAATGCTTAATAGAAATTTAAGACAATACATATCACTTGAAGTTCAACCGGCACTACCACAAAATTGATTTTTACAGGATATATAGAAGCTTACTAAAAAGGTACTTTATAGGACTTGAATTTAAAGGATTAAGCCAAAAACTCGTCCTATCTAAAAGTGTTACAATAAGTTTATAAAATTATTTTAGACGTTTTATCAAGTTTTTTAGGACGCCTTATTAACTAATTTTATATGACACCATTCGAAAAAGGAGTCTTATGATCACGTCTTTAAAAAAAAAGGGTTTATAGGACGCCTTATTAACTAATTTTATATGACACCATTCGAAAAAGGAGTCTTATGATCACGTCTTTAAAAAAAAAAGGGTTTATAGGACGCCTTATTAACTAATTTTATATGACACCATTCGAAAAAGGAGTCTTATGATCACGTCTTTAAAAAAAAAGGGTTTATAGGACTTTTCAAACGTGTCCTGTAAAATAACTAATAGGACAATTTATTTTAAAACATCCTAAAAAGAAACTTGTTAAAACGCCTAAAAGCGTCTTATAAACCTATTGTAACAATGTTAGATATGATGTGTTATAATTTGATCCTATAAACCTAAGTTCTGTTAAATATTCTATTAGGACGTTTAGACAATCTAAGCATCCTATAAAGCCAGTTTTATTGTAGTGTGGTTTCAAGAACCAACAAAAGTAATTATGAATAGATGAATTGCCTCAAAAGATGTCAAATTTAGTTGGCATTATTTTGTAAGCGAGTGAAATAGAAATTTAAGACAACCCGGCTACGAAATTAAAATAGAAATTTAAGACAACCCGGCTACGAAATCGGTCAATTTAGTACCAAATGGACTAACAGACAGTTCTTTGTAGATTGAAGGCATAAAGTTCCGTATAGATATCATATTTGGTGTGTAGTTTGTAAGAATTTAGATCCCTTTATGTAGACAAATGGATTAAGAAACCAACAAAAAGGGTGCCGATTTAGTGAATGAACGAACTTTGTAAAACAGGCTTCAAAGGTGAAGTTGAAAATGAAGAAAGCAGATGAGTACAAAGATGATGATGATATAGTTGAAAGTAGCCTTACCCCAAGGGGACATATTGCTCCATCTCCATTTTCGGTATTTCATTCTACAGGCACAGAAGAGGAGCATCTTACTGAAAAACTTGCAATAGATTCTGTTGATGAAAGTGAAAATAAACTCGGGATACGCAAGATTTTGTCTTCAAAAGCGGAGGCATGGATGGGTAAAAGGAAAATTATATGGCCATGGAAAGAAAGAGAAGAGGAATCTTTTGATGCTAGAATCGGTCGTTTTGGTTGGCATCGATTAGATCTTAATCAAGAAAACGAACAAATGACTTCTTTTACTTCTGCAAAAGTAGAGTGTCAAATGTGGGAAAACAACAACTTGGGGCATAATAATAAGATGGAGGCTTCAGGGTTATGGCTTTCTTCAATACATGTTAGCAGTAGTAGTAGTAGTAGCAGCAGCAGTAGTAGCATCAAAAGTAATGCCATTATCAAAGTGGAAAGGGAGACAGATTATGAAATCTTATGGGAGGACTTGATAACTAAACAACAGATTGGGCAAGGTAATTAACACAAATTTGATGATTTGAATTGAATTTTATTTATTTATGCAATCTTTTTTTAGATAGATATTCTACGTTTCATTTATATATATCCGTTACATACAGGTTCGTGTGGGACTGTATATCATGGGCTTTGGTATGGATCAGTATGTTCTCCATCTTCCACTCCATGGTTAATTTATATCTTTTGTGATTATGATCTGTTTTAGTTGTAAGAATCTTCATCTATTCTTCATGGATGTGGTATGCAGGATGTTGCAGTGAAGTTATTTGTGCATCAAGAATATGCATATGATGTGATACTATCATTTAAAAAGGAGGTAACCTTTTAACTTCAACCATATATCTGAGATTTTAGAGTGGGTCTAAATGGTATTTATTTGTTTGTTTTTATTTATTAAACATGAAGGTATCTTTGATGAAAAGGCTTAGACACCCGAATATATTGTTGTTCATGGGGGCCGTAACTTCACCTCCGCATCTATGCATTGTCACAGAGTTCCTTCCCCGGTACGTTGGTTCTTCAATCCTAACAAAATCAATATATCGTCAAATATCTAATTTAAATAAGCATGGACTTGTTGTGTAATATAATGTAGTGGAAGTTTGTTTCGGATACTTCAGAGAAATACAACACGATTAGATTGGAGACGTCGTCTTCATATGGCCATGGATATCGTAAGTACCAATTATTATATCCTTAATATATTTTTATATGTAGTGATGCATGTTTTAATTAATAATTTGGATTCTTGCATATATATATATATATAGGCAAGAGGCATGAATTATCTTCATCAATGCAACCCGCCCATTGTTCACCGTGATTTGAAGTCTTCAAATCTTCTTGTTGATAAGAATTGGACCGTCAAGGTATATATGCTTAATTTCAGACTAGTTTTCAAATCTTCTATCCAAGTTTTTTTGTTTATTTTATATTTAAGTAATTAATATGATATGATAATAATGTTTTAGGTTGGTGACTTTGGTCTCTCCCGTGTGAGGCATGAAACATTCCTCAAGACAAAGACCGGGAAAGGAACGGTACTTATTTTCTGATTAATTGATCTTCAATTCTAGCAAATAAATTAATTGAAGAAACTTGTTACTGTTTTTAAATTCCAAAATAAGTTTGATTCAAAACAAAAGAATGTTTCCTTATTCTGATCTTTTCCTTTTGTAGCCTCAATGGATGGCTCCAGAAATTCTTCGTAATGAGCAAGCAAATGAAAAGTAATCTTGTATCCTAATTAAAACCCGATTGTTTTCTTTTGTTGTTGTTGTTGTAATAGATGTTTGAATCTAATATTTGTTGGCAATTAATGTTTAGGTCGGATGTATACAGCTATGGCGTGGTATTGTGGGAAATTACCACTGAGAAGATCCCTTGGGATGATCTTAATTCGATGCAGGTTTCTTAGTTATTTTCAACTACTTATTATATCAAATTGGTCAATCTTTTTGGAACCATCCAAGGACATCATAATATACACGATATATCAAAAATGTTTTAAGAGTTTAACTCAAATACTTTATAATATAGTGTAGATATATGAGTGTGTAACGTGCAATTTTAGATATGATTGATATGTTACAGGTAATTGGAGCTGTTGGGTTCATGAATCGACAACTAGAGATTCCAAAAGATGTAGATCCATTGTGGGCTTCTCTTATCCAAAGTTGTTGGTATAGGTTAGTCACCTAGTCTCTCTTATGAATATATATATCTATCTATCTATCTATCTATCTATATATATATATATACATATATAGGGTGGTAATCATTCAAGAACTCGGTATTTATGAGAATTGGAGATCCAACCATATGTATAGGTTTAGTGAGTAATCATAGTGTGAATTACCATGTCTAGGTTTAATGTTTAAAACATAAAACACTCATGCATTGGATCAATGACCGTTAACCGTATGAATTACCATGTTTGAATTAAAAATATACATCGGTCTAGGTTCAGTAAGTAATCATAGTGGGTTCAACATGTGTGGTTGTAAATGGATCTCACAGTTCTCATAAAATACAGAGTTCTCCTTTGAATGACCCCTATATATATATGACTATGTATCAATCGGTTAATGTTTTGAAATAATAAATGGAGAAATTAATTAACATTGGAAAAGTTTCTGTTTCTTATGGTCAGCGAACCAGAATCCCGACCAACATTCCAAGAGATACTATATAAGCTTAAAGATTTGCAGAAGAAGTTTGCAGCTGAACGAAGGAAATAAGACACTTTTGTGGTTTCTTCTTTCATCATTTTTTTTTCTCTCGAGAATCTGATTTTGATGATGTACATCAAAGGTAAGGGCTAATATCAATCCGTTCTGTTTAGAACGAAAACCAAATACCAACGATCGACTGTGGAAGAGTTCATGTACTCACGAGAAAAAACGATAACCAAAAGATTTTAAGTGTAATCAGACCAAATGATTCGAACAACTTCTTTTTGTCGAATGTACGTAAATAGCAAATACATGTAACAATATAAGAAATTATTGAATGTGTTATAATCACAAATACATATACTCTCTAATAACATCAACATCGTTCTTATGTACCATTATCACACAAATCAAATCGCCATCCGACTAAAAAGCCGTTAATAAGTGTCTTTTATTAAATTAGTACCTGAAACTGACATCGGGCGGATGTTCTACGTTGTAGAGGGTAGAGGAAGTTGAAGCATGATATGGAAATAGCATCGTTCGGATTCTCTAATATATTGAACATCACCGTTCATAAGCTTTAAGATTTTCCGACACATGCTTAATCCTAAACCTTCTTCGCTCCTCCATTCACTGCTATGGAACATATCGGCAACCAGCTCCGATGGCAGACCGTTACCCGGGCACACCATCCTTCACAAAAATACGATATTAAATTACATAATCATACGTATAAAAAAGAAAGAAAACCCTAAAAAATGAAAAACTGAGCAACACCATGTAACCATTCATCTGGAAGTATGCACGTGTGAATACAAGTAATTGAAGTTGTTTATTGCTTTTTATGCACATGTGCATACAAGACAAATTGCTTATAAATTACTTGTATGCACATGTGCATACCATCCAGATGAACGATGATTATCAGGGTGTTCCTCAAATTTTCATTTTTTTTGCGGTTTGACCCATGTAGATGATACCTAAAGTCAATATGGACATTGGTTGTTCCATAGAAAGTCGGCTTTAAAGTTGGTCGAACTTGTATTTCCACCCAACCGTTGGGTGAGGGCGAATGGCGAACCATATTCAACAAGAAATTCGTCAAAACTTGTTGAAGCCTGAGTTGATCTCCAAAAACGCTCAAAGTTTTAACTTCTTCTGGAATATCTCGAATCAATTGTACACCTCGATCCCTTAAAATTAACATTACTTGGCTAACGACACCATCGATCACATTTCCAACCACAAACTCCTCTTTTTCGATCTCCAAATTACTACAAAAAACAAAATCCACAACTTAATAAGCAAAATAAATAGAACGAAAGAAACAAGAAACGAGAAACGATTAACTCACCCTTCTTGGATGTTCTCCATATCAACATCTTTTATAATCTTTAACATCTGTTTCTGGCAACTAGCACTCGTTTCCAACAACTGTTTTTGATCTTCGGTTAAATCCGTTGTTTCCAAAAGAGAATTAGCAAACCTTATACCACTTAACGGATTCTTGATCTCGTGACAAATGTACGCCAACTCTTTCATCCTCGTAAAACATTTGTTTTCTTGTTGTCTTTGTATTTTCAAAGCTTGTTGCAATTCCGGGCTCGCAATCTGAAGAAAACAAAACGCTCCAGTAACCTCCCCGCCCAAATTAACCCTTTTATTTGCCGTTAACAAAGCTTGCATGTATTTCCCACGTCGATCAAAGAACGAAAACGGATATTTATCCGTATCCACCCCTCCAATTGCATTATGTAAAATGATCATGAATTTTGTTAAAGAATCCGGACCTTTTAAACGACAACAACTTCCGAAAATCTCACCAACCAACATTTTCCCGATTACGTCTTCTTTCCCCCAACCCGTGAGTTTTTCCATCGCGGTGTTCCACTCGGAGCAACACGTGTTCTCATCCGATGCGAAAATAGGTGGAATTAAAGCATTTGGACTATGAACGATGGCTCGATAATCACCTTGAATTTGAACGAATTTGTCCATTACAACCTTTTGTCTTGTGACATCTTGACCAACGAAACAGACTCCAACGATACTATCCATATAGTCTTTGCTGGAACAAGCATTCACCACTACAAAAATGGCTTTTTCTTCTTCCGCCATATTGAACGTTCTTAGTTTGATCTCCACGTTCTTGTCTTCTTCGCCTAAAAAAATCATATATTTATAGTATGATTTGGTGCAAAAAAACACGTTATATAAACTTATTGTAACACTTTTACATATGACACTATTGTTTTTGGTTTTATAAAGCAGTCTATTAAGACATTTAGGTAGCGTTTGTTTTTTTAAGAGGTGTTGAAGTCTGGATTCTGATTTCACTTCTGATTTATAAGAGGTGGTGCTGAAGTCTTAAATCTGAATCAGTTAGACCGTTTGTTTTTATGTCTGAAATCTGAATCAATCATAGTTTTATAAATCCCTAACAATGCAGGTGTACGCGAATAAGAGGAATTAAGGGGTGAGGTTACCACTTCTTTTCATATGATTTTCAAACTTAAGAGGGTCTGAAAAAATGAAGAAAAAAACGGTCTGAATTTAAAAACGTCTGAACGAATAAGTGATAAGTGGTCATTAAGAGGTAAAATTGAAAAACCAAACAGGGCCTTAGTGAGTGTGTGTTAACAGCTTAATGAGCTTAATGAGACTCACAGCTTATTCGATAAGCTATACATGACTGTTTGGTAGTGACTTATTCAGTAAGATTCTAGGGGGGGAGCTTTATGCAGAAAGCCAAGTTTTTTTCCATACCTGCATCTCCCAATTAAAAAAACAACCTCATTCCATCTACGAAAAAAGTCAAAAACCCTCACAATCTATACAGACAGATTAATCCACACAAACATCTTTATCCATACAGGACTTGATGGAAAGCCAACCAAACAGACATATTTGGAGTCCTATAAAGTCAATTTTGTTGTAGTGTATAGAAAAAGTAAAGCAAGTACCTTGTAGAGCATGATTCAGAAGGTTGACAACGGTTTCTTCGGATTCTTTAAAAATGAGATCTTGAACCAAAGACTTCCCCATGGCTTCCTGAACTGATAAACCCGTTAACTCTGCGATCTTTGCATTCCATCCGTTAATTCTTCCCTCAACATCTACAGCAAATATAGGAGCAGTTGCTGTTTCGATTAATCTAACCATTTCTCTTGCAACCGAGCTAAGTTCATCCATACCTTGCAACCCCATTTCGTCATTTTGAACCTTAATTACAGCCTTTGAAATACTTTCATCAGAATCTTTAAACGAATCTCGTAAAATAAGTTGTAAAGAGTGGATTGCATCCATTTCCGCATTCTCCCATGGCAAACTTCTACTTTTCACAACTTCTAAAAACGCATTAAATGAAGAACGTGGATGCATTCTTTGCCCATCGTCTTTATCTCCTGGATGATGCTTAGCTCCACCCCATTTGATCTCTTTGGCTGTATGGGATCGAAACCAAAACAAGAAATCTTTAGAAGTTATATAAGCAACTGCCATCCCACAAACAGCATCTCCAAGTGATACAGCTCCAGGGTAACCAGCATCAGCTAAACTATCGGTGCTTAATCCAGTTGAATCTGTATGACAAGCCAACAGCCATTCGACAATATCTTTGATTTGTGATTCAGCCGGAGTGATCCCAATCGGATAGTAATTTCCTTGATAATAAAGAGCAGCACCATCACATTTCACAAGATCCATAATACTCGGACTTTGTGTCACGATACCAGTCGGTGAATCACGAAGAAGCATATCACATAACAAAGTTTGTGTTCTTAAAATCCGTTTTTCCGACATCTGAGCAGCCAATTGTAGCTCTAAGTTTAATTGCAGCCCAAAAGCTTGCATTAGAAACTCACAAGCGTAACGTAAAGGGAAAGGAATACATCGAGCAGATGTATGATGACAAACGACTAATCCCCATAAACCCATCGTACCTCTTCCACCCACACCGTCTTCATTACCATTGATAATGACCGCCATGGCTAACGAAGCTATCGAACCCATGTTAGCCATGTACTGAGAATGGCAACCGTGAGGTGCTCGAAGGGTCGAACCCACCAAACACAAAGGCTGCATCAAACCATCATCTTGGATTACGTGAACCGGTGTAGCGTGGCAATCGACAATCATCCTAACACGATTCTGTCTGAATAAGAATCTTGAAGCCTGTGGGATATCAGTAGCCGGATAATGTAACCCGATATAAGGATCCAAATCGGCCCGTTTGCTTTCAGCCACAACTTCACCATGTTCATCTTCGTGAAACTTATAAACCATCACCCGATCGTAACCCGTAAGTTCTCTCACATTTTGCACCACGGTATCACATAAAAGCTTAATATCGCCACCTGGCAACGATTGTAAGTTGGAAATGGCTCGAACCGAAAGCTTCTGAGACTGGACAGCCCCAGCTATCGATAAAGCCGGGTCCTCGGTCCTAGCCGGTTCCAAATCAATAACTATACCGACATCAATCCGATGCAAAATCGCGTAAAAGGGTTTCCCGGAATTCTTGGAATGAACCCAGACCGGGTTAAGCAGCGTAATTTCGCGAGCTCGAAAAGCCCTTTCGAGCAAAACGGCACTGGAAGGGGTGAAAAGGGTCTTGACATCGGTTCCAATTGTCAAGATTTCGGGTTTTTCGAGACTGGGAACGGATTGTGGTGCTAAACCTAATCTTTCTCTAGCATTATCACTAAAAGCGATGACTTTAAAGGTGGAATTATCGATAGCAATCATACAACCAAAGGGCTGAATATGACCGCCTCTTTGAATTTTGGACAAATAAGCAGTCATTTGTTGTTCAGCGATGGATTCAGTAGTGGTTTTGATTGATTGTGAGTAATCAAAAGACTTACCAGATTCACCAGATTGTTCATAAACAGCATGTAATCTTGCATCAACTGCGTATTGAGCAATGGCTTTGCTCATTGAATCGACTCTATTGTTGTTATTTGCAGCAGCACTTGTAGAAGGTGTTGTTGATGATGGAGGAGGGTCTTGGGGATGAACCCTAGAGCTTGCTCTGCTGCCTGAAGCCATGGAAATTGCAGAATTGGGGATAAAGATAGATGGAAAACCCTAATTGGGAATGAATCAAAAGATGAAGAAGGATTGATGAGTTAATTTGAAGTGAGTAGCCTTTGGTTGGTTTGAAGGTCAGATTTTTATAGTTATTCGCTCGTGGATTCTCTCACATCTCACCTCATCTCATCTCTTTCCAACACACATTTTCTCACAAAAACTTATTAAATTATAATAATATTAAATTATTTGATTGATTATTAAAACAAAATATTTAAAACGTCTTTTTAAGAGATTTTTTTTTTGAAAAGCAGTTAATACACATTTATATATTCTTTTCCGCTTCTAGTTAAGGGTGTCACCCGATTAATCGTCGACATTTATGGACCAGTCATATGGACTTAACCCATTGATCCGGTCCAATAGACCAACTCAAGAGCTAGGATACCTCAGAATTGTTAGTCACATGATTCGAATCCTCGTCAATCAGGGATACCATCTACTGACGACTTAGGATGTTACATCCCACCCACTAGGCTAGACAACCTTTATAGATACTTTTTTTTCTAAAATAAATGTTTATAATAAAAATTATATATATTAAGAAATATATAATTATTATATTTTTTTAATTAATAAAATTATTGTTTTACCCCGTTAATTATAGAGAAATAAATTTTCAATATCAAATAATTAATGGTAAAATAAAAAAAATTAAATATTTATTTTAAGAAATTAACACTTGTTTTAGGAAAAATTAAAATAATAATTATAGATATTTATTTTGAACAGATAAAATAAATAAATATACAAGTTTCTTAGAAAAAAATCATTTGTTAATAAAAAAGGCAAAAGACATAGATTTATTTTTCATTCCTTAATAATCTTTTATATAAAAAATATTATACTCTTGGTCTCAAAATAAATATGTATGATAAAAAATGCATTTACTTTAAAAAAGTATATAATTATCATACTTTTTAATTAGATAAAGAATAATTACTATCGTAGTAAGGAAGAAAGAATTTCTTGCATTTTAATACTACATAATTAAGGATAAGATGAAAAAGAAAATAATTACTTTTAAAAATTATTTGAAGACATTAAGAAAAATACAAATATAAATATGTTTTTGACAATTGTGAGAAATGAGTTGAGATGGTGACTCTTTCCTAACGAACAACAAGTGGAGTGGAGACATCCGAATCCAATTACAACATCTTATTTGTTACCTTTACTTTATGTTTCAAATGAAATGCCCCATTACAACCACTAAAGTAGTTAACGCTTTTATCAAATGTTTATAGTAAGAACTAATTAATGATCTTACCTAATATAGGTAAGAAGCATAATAATAATGAACGATAATTTTGTTAAATCAATATTAGGAGGTCTAATTCATGTTAACTTGTATATTAAGCAATAAAAGTTGTACTATTATTATTATTATTATTATTATTTACATATTATAAGACTTGACCCCTCCTACTAATCCAAGAGCTTCAATAACCGCCATTAACAGATGGTGTGGATATGATTCTATCTCACCAATTCCACTCTCTGAATCTGAATCTGAATCTGATTCCAAAACCCTTCCAACAATCTGCACCCAATTTTTTATAAAGTCTTATTTTCATAACAACCATCGTTAACTAATTAAGAAAAACCTCTAACCTTGCGGGCGTAACCACCGTAAGCAATTCCGCTGATCAAAGCATTTGAATTTGACATCGCTGAACTTTCTATATACGCCAAAAGCTACAGATTAGCACCAGCGCCAACATATATATATATATATATAGAATAGTAAGATTTATACCAGAAATCGTTGCAGTTTGGAACAGGTTTTGTTTTCTTAAACCATCCACTGTGTGAGCGTTGGTACCACCCGCGAGTTGAAGAAAACCTACATTATTTATATTCAAGATGAATCAAAACATCACAAAAGAAATCTTCTTTATAATTATAGCCATCTATCCAGATAAAAACAAAAACAAGCCTCTTAAGGAATTGCAAATGGCAAAAGAGAGATTCACATTCACATTCACTAACCGGGAGGTCTGTTGTTAGCAGAAGCCAAACGAAGTGCAAAAGCAATGGATTCTCGAGTGGCACCTCGCCCAATGTCTCCACTCATTGGCCGACCATCTAACTACAAATTTCATCATAAAATGTGTAGTCACATAGTCAAGAATATAAATAAAAAATATATTGGTATTGTACACACCTGCCATAAATTCAAGCAATGGAGATCCCGTTCTAAAATAGAGTACATTTTGTTCATCATGGAGACAGTTGAATCTCCAATATAAGGCAAACTAACCTGCATTTATTCGTAACTAGTTCTGTTATCTTCCAAAATAGTTCCTAATTTACATCTATTTAATTCCCCAGTTCGAGAAAAGAGATACATTTTGACTTTTTAAGGTTGAGCCAATAAATTATACTTACTGCCACAAGCCTTAGATGATTAACAGATTC
The DNA here is from genome assembly GCA_036898165.1 of Silybum marianum. Classification (NCBI taxonomy): domain Eukaryota; kingdom Viridiplantae; phylum Streptophyta; class Magnoliopsida; order Asterales; family Asteraceae; genus Silybum; species Silybum marianum. Next base: position 35,672,133 of record CM072538.1, on the reverse strand, counting down.
TCCCAAACCATCCCAAAGCTCTCTGAATGAATCAGTCTGCCTGCAAATGTTTTTAACAACTTTTTGAGCCAAAAATAACTTAAACCTTTATATAACAAATGAAAGTAGATTCATATAAAAAGGCTACCTTCCATTGGTATGTATCTCAAGAGCATCAACATCATCTCGCTCAAGAAGTTTAGATGTTGTGGCAGCATCTCTTACATATGAATTTGCTTCTGTATCAGTCAAAGCATTTATCTTAATCTTCAGAAGATCCCACAAATATGTGTGTATATATATACACACATGTGTGTGCGCTAAAATTCCTGAGAAAGTTAAACGAAATGAAAAGAAAGGTACAAACTTATTTTATCGTATGGACAAACTGGAAAACATCGTCCACAGCCGTAGCAACGCTCAGTTATTACTCCTGGCTTCATATCGAATTTGGCATGAAAAACGTAAAAACTTAATCACAATAAAAATATAATCCATCTTTTCCCATGGAAATAGCTTTAACGTAGAGAATAAATAAGAAGAATATTCAACTTGAAGAAGGAAAGAAAAGTGAGGACCTTATATGCATCCTGAAAAGATATTGCGTTAGCAGGACATATCTTTTCACATGGTCTTGAGCAATCGTTTGGACATTCATCTGGATCGAATTCTGTAAAGCTAGCCAAGAGTTAGGGGGGTTTGATTTTGGCTTATGAGCTTAATTCATTAAGTTAGATGTGTTTGAGTATGACTTGATGCTAGCTAAACCCATGGCTTATTACATTAAGCCAACTAATGTTGCCTTTACCCATTCTTCCAATATTTTTCCAAAAATACCCTCTCTTTCTCCCGTTTTTGGTTCTTTCGTTTATGTCCAGCCTTTGCCCTATCATTCTTTTCTACATCTCTTTGGACAAATATTTTATTGTTGTTTCATTATTGTCTTATCTGGCTTAATTACATATATGGCTTAATGGGGAAAAAGTCGAGCAATCCTGAATATTTCCATCAACAACCATTTAAATCCTACATGAAATAGTTGTATTTTTAACATTCTATCAGAAGAATTGAAAACACGTGTAACTTAGATGATAACAAACTTGTAACAATTAAGGGGTTAAATTTTACCAGCTTTACGAAAATGAAGATCCTCATCATCGTTGACACTTATCATAACCCAAGGCCTTCTAATAGGCAAGATACTTCTTGCAGCATCAATCCCTTCATTCACCGCATTCACCACAGCCAAATCCGCAGCACAGTCAATACAATCAACTACAAAATAATAAATACACAAACACATATGCTCTTGGATTCTAACCAAATTAAACACCGATTCAAATCAATTTTCAATCTGAAAATTGCTAAATTGACCACAAAATCCAAAGTCATTCTTGTAATATGATTAGGTATAATCATTTTAATGGAAACATGAATATAGTTTCTACCTCCAGCTAGAGTGTAAACAAGAGATAGATTCCTAACATCCACCACATCCTGTAATCAATATGCAACAACTAATTAAAAATGAAACAAAGTGCAATGGGTTTGAATTTGCAATACAAAAAACAGGGTTCAATTGTCAAATCCTTACTATAATCCACAGTGCAATTCAAATCTTTCAAACAAATATCTAGAATTCAATCGAAAGTGAGTGACGAATAAATGGAAACTTAGGTTCAATTCAATCAACAAAAATTACCTCAAAGCTAGCACCACAAATAAGCTTGACCCAATTGCCTTTTTGGAGGGACTTTTGTGGCAAAGTTGTGATCGAAGGAACTTTACTTCTTATAATTAAATCCCTAACTTTCTCAAGGGATTTGTTAACAGTAGCATTCAGTTTACCTGAGATTCATATTTATAAAAAAAAAACCTCTATTCTGTCATATCCATAAAGAGAGAAAGATATATATATATATATATATATATATATATACACACACGTAGAGAGAGAGAGAGAGAGAGAGAGGGGTTACAGTGGAGGTGGGTGTTGAGAGCAGCGGCATGGCAAGAGAAGTGTAGAGCCATTGAAGAAAAAAGGAACAGTAGATATCGTTTCAACTGCACTATCTTCTGCAATTTTGAAAGAAATTTACATTTCCATCCCCTGAGATATACAAACGAAACAAAATGACCCTTCATAAAAAATAAAAAGACTGTTTAGTCCCTAACAAAGAAATATTGTCTTCGGGAAATCGTTAAAGAGTGTTGGGAGTTGCTACATATTAGCTTATATGTTAGTTACAATTTGATTCGTTTTCAAGGTAATTATTTTAACATTATGTTACCATAAAGATATAACGATCTGTTATTTTTAATTTTTGATATGTTATGAAATTCTTGTAGGTATACACTATTTGATTCGTTAAATTAGTTTCGATATCCAAACTAAACCATACGTTGATCACATTTATTTTATAGGTGTAACGCATAAGTACAACTTTAACAAATCAAATTTACAAATATTACACAATAGATTTCCAAACTAAACCAACCATAAGTTGATCACATTTTTTGTTTTTCTTAGTTTTATGCATTAAAATATTTACTTCTAAAAGCGCTACATTCTTGAAAATAAAACCATTTTTCATAGAAATGCATTATTATATGTTTGTAATTTAATAATTATTTTACTTGATATTTGTTCATAAATTAGATTTAAATTGAAATTGTCAAGAGTTTTCTCCTAATATATAATTATATTTTAGACGTCAAGATAATAATAAAAATTGTTTCCCTTGAAAAAAGTTATAATATTTTTTTATACCATTTTTAAATAATATGTTAAACATCTAATGGTCAACAACAAGAAAATTCATTCTATTTTAATCCAAAAGTTTGCATACTCTCGTAATCTCGTTTGCTATAGGACTAATTAAAAGATTACTACTTATTATTATAAATACCTAAAATATTCTTAAATAAAAAAGAGGTGAAAAAAATTCACCAACCAAAAATCAATGTTGGTGATATCTAGTAATAACTTTTTTAATACGAAGATTGCTAAATTTGTACAGAAATTATATTTATATATAATCCTTGGTGACATGTGACATTGATGAGCATAGGACAAGATTTACACAAAAATTGCATTCATTTTGTGTTGGCTACCTTTTCCTAGCTAACAATATTAATTAATTGTCGTTAACTACATTCCCTATGCAAATCGATGTTTGAAAATGACAAATCAATGGCATATATATGCATGCATCTTACCATCTCTTTTTAGAACACAACAATAAGGATATATTATGGAATTCACTTTATACACTTGAACCATATACTTTAACAATTTAACTCATTCAATAAAACTCTTTATCTACTGGTTAAAACCAAACTGCAATAAAACTCTCTATCTATCGGTTAAAATCGACAGAATCATCCTATTTTGATTAGTATCATAAATTAAGTAGTTAGAGATATTAATGTAAATGAACATATAAGTCGACTAACTTGTCAACTTCATTTCCACCTTTATATACATCTTTTACAAACAATATTGTAATTAAAACTAAAAAACAAGTCGAGAGACTATGACCCATATGGTCTAAAGATTTTACATTTCATAGCATTGATAGAATTCAACTTGATAAAAGTGTCAAAATACTCGAATTTAAAACAATATACAAAGTATAATGCATAAAATACAAATTATTATAACACCGATTTCACTAAACAGAAAATTTTAAAACAAAATGTAGATACATAATTACATATATAGGCAATAATTTCGTTTTCAATTGTTTCATGCAAGTTCCCCGAGGCACACCAAATTCTCACAAAGTCTCCAAAGTTTGTTGTTCTCTTGTGACTCATGCCATGTAGATGCAGATGTTTTGATATTGACATGCCTACATCTGAAACACATCTGGATGGATCCTTCCCATCCTCCAAGGATATATATCCATTAATTAATTTTCTTGGTCATGTAGAGCAAAGTGAAAAGACAAATATACCCTTCTGTAGACCATTTCTTCCATTTTGCTGACATCTTCTTGATTGCCCCTTCCTTCAAATTTTTAGACAGAGAACATGATGATGTATGTGTGGATTGTGAAGGAGATTAAATGAGACATAACCCTGCAAAGTGTGAGAAGAAGAGACACAAAAAATCTGCAAAAAAGCATCATTTTTGTGGCTTCTCATGTGTACTGAACAACAGGCTAGACTTTTTTTGACTCTGTTTTTATAAATAAATAAAAAAATAATTCTCAAAATCTGATGAATGACCCATCAATCTGACCACAACAGCAACCCATCTCCCAGGTCACATAAAGATAGAAACTTTAAATTCAAAAGCTTTTTTTCCTAAAAGAAATCTATACATAAATTGACTAAAGCTCTAGGTTTTAAACATCAAACCCATCATAAAAATGAAATCTTTTTTGTTTTTTCTTTTGGTTGCAGAATTTGACATGAATTCTCCACATTCTTGCTTGGGATCCATTAAAGATTGAATTTTTTTTTGTGGGGTTTGTTGTTTCTTGTAGCTTTTTTTTTTAACATAATTGGCCTTTATCTTGAATCTTGAATCACATCCATAAATCAAGAACAATAGCAGAGAGAGACCCATTTAGTAAACATGTTTTTAGCAAAATCTAGCATGTTTTAAAGAGATTGGATACATGAAAGAATTAGAGTAAGAAAAACTGATCATTTGACCGGTTGTCAAGGTTTGACCACCATTGACCAAACAATCATCATAAGATAGTCTCTTGAAGAATCTTGGGTTGACTATTCTTGCTGAGGCAAACCAACCACAATGAAGATGAATATTTGAAGGTGCACAGCCTGATGATGATACACAGGTGTTGACTATTTGGACTATGTATTGTGGTATTCCAGTTGTTGACCCTTTGCTTTGTGAAATACTCAAATCTCTGCCTGTACAAGAAGACCCTGTTTGTGTTTTGCAAGATTCAAGACTCATTAATTAGTTGTACCATGTGCATGTTTAATTGTACCTTGACTAACTATTAACTAGAAGAAAAAAGAAAAAAAAAAGACATAACCCACTTGGGAAAGGAATGTTTATAAGTTGTACCTTTTTTAAATTACAACTACCATCATGTGTGTAGAAGAAACAAAATGAAAAAAAGAAGAAGACAGAATTCATTTGAGGTATGGGTTTATACTGTGCATGTTCAGTTGTACTATGTGCATATATCTTGTCAATTATATCTACAATGTGAGTAAAATAAAGAAAATGAGAAAGAAAGAAACAGAGCCTAATTGTGGTCTAAGTTTCCAAATATGTAATGGCAGCAAAAGGTTGCATAAGATGCACATAATGTAAGTTGTACCATGTGCATGCTTAGTTGTACTTTCTCAAATTTCAACTGATATATATATATATATATATAAAAGAAAGAAAAATAAAAAAAGGACAGAGAACCCATTTTAGGTTTTGTTTGGCATATGAGTAAGTATTGCATTAAAGTGTTGTGTATAAAGTGCACATTATGCAATTCGTTGTACTATATGGATGCTTACTTGTACCTTGTGAAGCTTTTAATTTAATTACTTTGTAAAAAGAAATGTGGAGAAATTAAATACAAACATTAGTTATATATATTTAGTTGTAGGATGTGAAAACCCATTAAAGAAAATGGATAAAAAAGATAGAAAACCAACGGTTTGGAAAAGGAATTGAAGGTTAGGCTACCATATGTGCATGATCTTGAATTGTATTCTGAATTACTATAAATTTACCTTGAAAAAGAAGCTTTCTATGAGTATGGATTAATGCCACTTCTTGATCTGCTTCTGATTTCACGGCTGAATTTGTTGTATAATTTGTGTTGTAATCTCTCCCACTGATCAAACCATACACATACTTGTTTGAACCTGTAGTTATATGAACATTATGAAGTTTAAATATATATATGTATATATAATATACGATAACAAATGGTGTATACTCATATGAATTACAGAATATATATATACGATTGAAAATATTATTATAAGGAATATTTAATGTTTTAGAGTATGATGAGTTTTGGAGAGAAAAAAAACAGAAAGAATGTTGAGAGGGAGGTTAGTTAATTACCTGAAAGAAAGTGAAAATGAGATATAAGAATGAGGAAGGCCATGATGCAGAAGAAGAAGACGACATGAACAAGAGTCATGATGGTGGTGGTGATGATGATGATGAGTTTATCTCACACTCTATTGCTTGAGCATCTCAATACATATAATATATATATATATATGCAATACTACTGTACTAGTGTTGTTGGCTTAGTAATACCATACAAAAGAAAGAGGAGAGAATATGTATGTCTATTTATATGGAGAGGATGAAGGATGTATTGGATACGACTGGACCCCATGGCTTGCTCTATACATATATATATATATAGAGAGAGAGAGAGAGGAGAGAGAGAGAGAGAGAAGAGAGAGAGAGAGAGAGAGAGAGAGATACGTATTACTATTATAGATAGGAAAAGAAAATGATTCGTGGGTTTAATGGAAAACTCAAAAAAGAAAAAAAAAACTATATGTCATAACCAGTTAACCACAGAGTTATCGGGTTTCAGTCAAAATAAAAGTTACGATGAGAAAGGTAAGAAGGGATCTTCATCCATAAATCAATCTTAATTGAAAATTAACATTAATGAAATGTTCATCGGGTGGGTGCGAAATTAAGAGTTCAAGGTCCTGATTTCTTTTTATATTTCTCACATTAACTTTTATTCTCACACAATCATTCCTCAAGACAACTTTTCTCATAAGTTATTAATGAACACTTGGACATGAATGTATTGTAAAACAAGATGGAGTTAAAGAAGTAGAAAAGTCAAATTTCACTTCTACAAAACAATTTTAATGAACATTCACGTATGCATGCATTATAAAATTATCAAAAGAAAATTCTTTGTAATAGTTTTGTAGAAGGAAAATGCTATTATTTCATCGGTAGTTGATAAATCTCCATTGATTGATTATTTATAGGTCAAAGGGAGAATGAATCAAGGTGATTCTAACACGTTTAATTTAAGCAAGAATACAATGACATGAAAGATGGAGTATAATTTAAAGATCAAAGAACATTAATGTAAAGAAATATTTTTCAGTCACTTAAATATTATATGTATTTGCATGTTTGATAACATAAGAATATACGTGAATTAGGTATGACAAATAAAAATTTAAATTGTATACGTTGAATAACATGTGTATTTATGTTTTAACTTCTATAAACTTATTTACTTAGATCTTGTTTGATGACTTCTTTTTCTTCGTTTTCATGCATTTTCTTTAAACTAAGTTGATTACATAAACAATTTAAGAAAACATTCATCTTTTCGAAAAATCAAGATCTATCTTGTAAATTTTTTCTTAAGTTGTAGTATTAAATGAGACCATTTATGATACATATAAAGAAAGTAAAGAAAAAAAACAAATGTTTCTAGTTCGATACCTAAAATATACTACTAAATTTCAGTATAGATATTTCTATCTTAATAAAATTCATGTGGGTAATCTACTTATTTTATTAAAAAAGAAAATAATAAAAACGTTGTTAAATTATGCACATATATATATATATATACATGATCGTAAAACACTCGGTCGGATATTAAAATGGTGATATATACTTAAAGCCTGTAATACAGGTAAACATAGAAAAAACTATATATTTTACAAATTGAATAAAATTAAAAATATATTTATTTAGAGTCTAAAGCATAGTTTGAAACTTCGCAAAAGGAAGCTTTAGGGCATGGTGCTCAAGGTTTGACATTTAATAGCTTCTTCACTAAGACATCAATTTCAAAACCAACAATTTTTTTCTTATTATCAACAACCAGCAAACTAAATTAAATTACCTAAAATATGTTACATATTTTATCCTTGTTAACATATGTTTTATAAAACAATTGGTTAAATATTTAATTCTCTTATATGTGGTTGATCAAACATTATTTATCCATATAATAATTACTTATTATTAATTAGAAAAAATTACATTAAAATGTCATTTAAGAAAATGTTAATTTCTTCCCCACATCTTATACCTAATTTACTAGATATACAATTTTTCAACCTATGTAAGACTATTTACAAGACCACCTAATTATCATTATTAAATTATTCAATATATCTAATAAAATATTATTTTTTCTTTCGAAAACATTATTTTAAAAGACATCAAATTTATTAAAAAGCTAAAGAGTCAAAAAGAACAAGACAAGGCCACTACAATATGCAGAGGCCAAACAAAACAAGGAACAAACGAAGCGAATACAAGACAAAAATAAAATAAAAAGACCAAACGCGAAACTATAGGAGAGGAGAACAAACAATGGTTACGAGATGGAATGTATAAGTTGCGGTCCCGCGATCCACTGCTCCCAATTCAAAGACTCCTTAAGCGAACGTCTCGAGATCCAATCAAACACTCGAACTCTAATATCCGCAAACAATACCTTTTGAGAGCAACTTACCGCGAAAACCCGCGATATTGTGGTGACGCCAAAGAAGATAGAGAGTAGCGCCCATACATAGGCTGAGCCAAGGGCAACGAACGAGCACCTGGATGATTTACAATTTCGCACACCATATTACCCAAGATGTTGTCAATATGCCACCATGATCGAAATAACTCCCAAATTTCAGATGCAAACTTGCATCCCACAAGACAATGATCTAGCGTTTCCTCTGATTCGTCACAAATTGGATATAAAACCGAATGTAAATCCATGCCGCGCGTGGTCACTCAAAGTCATGCAAACCGGCAGCCGATTTAGAAGCGTCCGCCATATAAAGATGTTGATTTTTATCGGGAGAAGGGAATTCCGGCGACATTCCGGATGGGAGCCACCGTCACTAAGAGTTTTTTCTTCTATGGGCACCTTTAATTTGTAGACATTTAAAATAATATTTCTCACTTGTAAGTAATTATTTTTAGGGAATTATCCGTAATTGGAGATATTTTCTTTTTCTCTCCTACTTTCTCTATTTTGAAAATTTTATTATAGCAAAAAACACAGAATCTTTATTTTCTCTATTTTAAGGACACTGTTGGAGATATTTTAAAGAAGGTCAAGAAAGTTGATGACCCGATAATAAGGGAGGTTTTTATAAACATGTTATCATTTAAATGTATCTAAAATGCGTTACTATATTTTATTCTATATAAATTACAATTTTTTTTATAGGGATATAATTAATTGCAATATCTATTCAATATTTTTCTCGACTAAACAAATGCAATGCTTTTAAAATTTAATAATAATTGGGTGTTCATAACTTTAACTTTAGCATACAAGTTTTTATTTTACTTTATTGAATTTCATTTGAAATATATGAATCTTTTTAAAATCAAGGAAGGAAAGAACTTACGATTAAAAAAAAGACACAAATTGTATATCATCAAAATAATTTAAAAATAGTTTAATTAAATACGAAATGAAGATCGGCATAGTCGCTCATAGAGGCATATATCTATCCGAATAGAGGATAGTCTAGATCTTGATTCATTATTTTCATTTTTTTTCTGAGTTAAAACCAAAATCTTTATACCGTTTTAGTGGTTATTAATTAATGGCTTCAAAATATTTCTGGATCAAAGGTTATTAATGGCTTCATAAAAGAGATTACATTATCAAAACATGTGTAGTCTAGTGGTAAAGTAACATTCTTGAGGGCCAGTAGATGGTATTCCTGACTATCCGGATGAAAAAATGAAAATTTTGATTATAAATGAAAATAAAAAAGAATTTAGTATAATAAAGTTTCATAATAATAATAATAATATAGAAGCTTGATAAATGAAACAAAAGTAATAATAAAAAATAATAAAAATACAGATAAATTAAAATAGTAATATAATCATTGAATAATGATCAGAATAATTAGGTAGAGATGGATTTAACCTATAAATGAGAGTGTAAATATCCCCATCCATTAAAAAATGTCAAGAATGCAAGCATTTGTCATTACATTCATTGGACAATGACAAGTCAAGACTCAAGAGGTATATAGCATGTAAGCCAAGGTCCATAAACTAGCCTATTAAATATCTTCTTTATTATAACCTTTTTGTTGTAACCCAAAGTATTTTTTTTGAATTTATTAAAAAGTTAATTTAGTAAGCCAAGCTCCATAAACTAACGTATAGATTTAATTGTGTCTTTTATATATATATTTAAAATTATTTTACATTTTTGTTGGTTGCTATTATTTATACCATCGATCCACGACTAGCATACATCTAGTTCTTACCGACATTCATCCATATACACCTAATTAAAATATATGACAGGGTAATAAAATTCATCTTTCAACTAATAACCAACTTATTAGTCAATAGTTAACTTATCAATTAGTTGTTAAACCCAACCGATAATTATTTAATGATTAAATTAACTCAGATTTTCATTTCCAAAAAAATATAACTAAGATTGAAAACCTATAAAACTTAAAAAAATGCTTGCCTAACATAAAATGTTTGGTTTGAAATAAGAGAAAAAAAAATAAAAATTTAATCGAGTATCGGCATAGAACTGCGGATATGAGGTTTCTATTCTTATATAAGATATTTGTTTTCGCAGATTAGTTGTAGCAAATCAAATCAGCTGTCGCATATCCGCTTTTATTGGTCCTTTTGAGAAAACAATGGATCATTTATGTTAAATAACTTGAATAAAAATAATGTACATAATTAAAACTTTATCCTTTCACAAAATAGGGATTTCATGTTGGTAAGATTTTTAATCGCAAATATTTATTTTTTTACGAATTAAAAGTTTTATTCGTTACCACATAGCAAAGGACTTTTACTAACCTCTTAACATCTCTTATCCATAGAAGTCTTTTATTATGGTAAGACTACCTGCATCAGCGATCTCATTTTTGAGATTGTCAATAAGACAAAAAAAATATATATTAAAAAAATCAAAAATCAATTGTAACGAACGATCTCATCATTCGTGAATATGAGATTGTTTATATAATATTAATATATATGTGACAAGTGTCACAATTCGATTGGCCATTTAGATTTTATTAGGATAAGATTTATCTAATTAAAAATAAGACTTTTATAAAATAAATAAAATTAAAAAAAATATATCAAAATTCATGGTTTTCAATTCCCTACAAATAGAGACCAATGTTGATGCATTTTCATCACATCAATTTTTCTCTCTATTTCAATCCTCTTGTTATCTTGCTACTTCCTTTCAAATATTTTCTTATGGATTCAAACTTTCCAATTTTTTTTCCAAATTATGAACATCCTGATAGTTTTCAGTATGATCCAAACACCCAACATCAAAACTCTGAGGTTTTCATGTATAATAATCCAGTTTCTATCCCTGAAAATACCCAAACCCTACCAAAAAATTCAAAGGCCACTAATTGTTCATTCATCTTATCTATTTACATATTTATAATTAAAAATAATAATTATGTGTATAAAAAATAAAAAATATAATTTTATAAAATAATATAATAGGTGAGATTGGATTGTAAAAGATTGTGGTTGGAGTGTGAAAATTTTGAGATTGGATTGGAGTTGAATATTATGAGGTAGATGAGAGAGAAAGTAATATTTTAATTTGAGATTGGATTGGTTGAGATTGTGAATGTGGATAATCTAAGGGATGAGGATTTTACTAAAATAAGAATATCTCTGATTGTTGACTTTGCTTCTAGAGTAACGGATAGAAGCATGCTTACCACGACCAGTACTTATACAATTTTTTTTTTGGTAAACAACCTCAAATTAAGTCAGTCATTCTTTTTAAGGTTGAGTTTCGGTAATAATAAAAATTATGCTAAAAAGAGTAAGAAATGATCTCCACTCTTGAATCAATCCTAACTGGAAAAAAAACCACTAGATCAATTCCTTCTAAACTGCAATTTGTTGGTTTTTTTGTAATTAAAAATATCAATGATCCAAATCTCTTCTTACACTTTTTACTTTAACTCTTATTTTCATACTATTCTTATTTTTTTAAATTAGATCAAATAATGAGTTTTATAAAATGTGGTTACATATCTCAGTATTTGCAAAAATATAATAAAAAGGTGAAATTTGTAATTGTAGGTTTAATGAGGTGTGCATGAATGGTTCCATCCATGCACGTGTGATACAGAAGACTATAGTTAGTAATAGTAATTGAGGTTTGTACAACTTGACTTGCAGAATTTACAATACTTGTAAGCCTGGACCCTAACCACCACTGACCCCTGCACTTTGACAAATGTAGCCCTGCCCTAATTGGTTGTCAATACGTATAAATAGGTCCCTCTTTTAGCCCATCCTAAGTACAATACTTTTCTATATTTACACATCCTAAAAGGAGGAATTCTATCATTTCATTAAACATATTAATATTTATCAATTTTGTTGATTTACACCATCCAATTTATTATATGTTACCTTATGTAAAAGAAAATTAAATATATGATATAATGGGTGGTCTTGGTCTTGGCTATGCATGTGGTAGTGACGGATCCAGAAAGTCATGTGATCAGGAACATATTTAGGGATCGTTTACCAAACATTTATTCGAGTAATGACTTACCAAATCACATTACCTAACCGGATGAATATGACAAGAACCAAAAATCTTAACCGGTAAGAACGAAGATAAGGATCGAGAGTCCTACCCTACCCGGTAAGCGAGGGGGGTGATTTTTTGACTTATTTAACTTATTTTTGCAAGTATAATTTTTTTGGGTATGAAATGTGCAAACTAAACTTTGAGGGGTTGTTATGCGATATTAAAAAGATACAAGGGATATCAACCAAAAAATTGAAAATGTCTTTCAAAATCAACCAAAAAGCCAAAAAAAGATAAATTCTTTCGATATCAACCAAATATCTGGGATTCACAACTGATACCCATGTTGCATTTCATCATTTGTTAGTCTGTCCCTAAGGTGATGTACAACATTGGACGCACAACATACAAGTCATGATGGGTTTGACTTTACTATATTAAGAAATGAAAAAGGAATTCGTAATTTTCTACTTTTAGAAAAGCATTGGTTTTATTTCAATAGAAAGCGAGACCATCCGTGGTTTAGGCCATTTGGCATTTTTAAAACAATTTATACACAAAACCCGTTAACCGTGCTCCAATTCCCTAGAATCGATCTCGTTCTCTCCCTTTTAACTACTGTTGTTTGTGTTAAAAATGTTGTTTGTGCTTTCATTGTCACTTTAATTCAGTGTTTTTTAAGTAGAGTGTTTAATTTTCTTTACAATGGAATTCAACAACACGTTTTTTCTCGTTTTGTTTTGTTTTGCTCTGTTATTCCCTTCCATCCCAATTTCCCTTTCGGAACCCTCCCAACCCCAGAAAACTTACAAGTATCTTACTTCGACTCCCCCTATACTAATACCACGACTAGAAACATGGGCTCGAGCAATGCAATTGTCTTTTCGTTCGATTTCTGAACCACCATCACATTCACAATCAGAATTCCAATCCCAATCATCAGGAATGGTATCAATACCATATCGAGGAACATCAGAATCGCTTCTACCAACACCCCTCCAGCCGCTCCCATCGTCAAATTCCCCATCTATTAACCTCCTTGATACCAATATCACAGTTAACACCATATGCCAGAAAACCGAATTTCCTAGCCAATGCATTTCCACTGTCTCCCCCTTTCTAAAGGAAATTTCCGACATCTCGACTATCTTGGATAGGACGATGAAATCGATCCAATGGTTGATCAAATTAGGTTCCATCCACGCTCAGAGACTCTCCAACACGCCAGGAAGTCCAAAAGATGAAACAAAGATCCTTAAATTCTGTAAAGACAACTACGGTAATGCGTTCAGTGATTTCCAAGAAGCGATGAAGTCGTTCGCGTGTAAGGATATGGAACGTATGAACTCGATGCTTAAGGCAGTGTTGTCGGAAATAGAAGATTGTCGAGACGAATATTCGTGGAAAATATTTCCATTGGCTACTTATGATGACAAGATTACAAAAATGACAAGCAATTGTCTTGCCATTGTTGATATGGTACATCAACATCGTTGATTTCATGAACTCTTCATCTCAATGTTTTATATGTACGTTTTCCAAAATAAATCCTTCTCAATATAAATTGGTCCCATGGGAATTGTTCTAAAAGAATTGTTGGGAGGAATGAGAAATAGAGTTGGGAATGTAAAATTTATGTTCAAAGTCATATAACGACTATAAAATATTGATCTGAATAAAAGTTAAACGTTGTAGATAACTAAGTGTATATTAATATTTGTTATATCTTAGAATTGGTACACATAATTCCTAAACAAGTAACACCTCTTAGAATCACCAAATTGAACAATAAACTTGCAAATAATTGAACTGCTTATATGTATATGTTGTGTCAGACATCTCTCTGGGCCAAGGCCCATTTTGATGCTTAATATGTTTTAAGCCGAACTAGATAATTAGACAATTTTACGAGTTTGGTATTAGTTTAGGATTTGGGTTATGTGGTCAATAATATTGTCAATGATGCACATAAGAAACGTTTGAAGTTTGAATGGAAAGCATGAAACTTGATGTAAATAATTAATGGTAGAATTGAGAATTATTCATTTGTTTTTTAAAATTGAACCATTATTTTAAGACAAACTAAAATAGAAATATGGACATTTGTTTAGAACAAAGATATTAAGTATTTGAGTATACATATTCTTTAGAAAAAAATTAGAAGATAATGTGATATTGGAGAATTTAATTTCAATGAGAGAAATATATTTTTTAATTATATTCCTACACCAAAACAAGCTTCTGCAGTTAAATGTTTAGATATTAAATGACACTTTATCAAATGTTGTAATATTTCAATAATCTAAACAAATTTTAAATCTTCAAAATGAAAAAGCTATTCATTTTAATGTGATCTAGGATTGATCGTCACAAATGATTGAATTTTAGATATTTTTTTTGAATAAATGCATTTTTTTTGTTTTTCTTGTCAATTAAAATCTGAATAAATGATATTAAACAAAAACAATGAGATGTAGACTGATTTTATTGTTTTAAATTAATATTAATCATTCAAAGTGTTAACAATTTTTCTAATTATTTTAGCAATTGAAACCCCCAAAACTCCAAAAGCGCAATACTCTGTAAATTCTCAAGAGATTAAAAGCAAGGAGTTCTTTCTTTTTATAACAATTGATTACTTACTATATACACATTATCACCAGTACCAAAACAAAAACAAAAACAAAAACAAAAAAATAAAAATAAAAAGATTACACCAAACATTTAACGAAAATTCAGCCGTATATATTCCAATGCCTGAAAGATATATTCACACTTCAAGATTCACCCATGAACATTGCACCATGACCACTAGCTTTCATGAACTTCTTCAACAGAAGTACCGCAATAGCCAGCGTGAGCCCAACAGCTGCCCACGTGAACAGCCGGTCATCAGCCGCTTTCTGAACCATCACCGGTTTCTGAACCACCATCGGTTCATGCTCATGAACCATAGCCGGTATGGAAGAAGGTGGTGCGGTCAGTGTTACAGAAGGAACAACAGGTGCAACCTGCAGCTGCTCTGATACCTTTGAACTTTCAGCCTCTGTGTTCTCCTTTGAAGAACCTTCATGTTGTTCTTCGGGTTCAGTTATCTCCGTGTTAGCTTTCCGAGGACTCGCCGGAGCTTCACCGGATTGTTCTATGTCGGCAGGTGGTGGTTCTGAAGATTCGAGGGAGTTGGGTGGAGGGACTGGGGGTGCCTTACTCATCATATACTCATGAATCTGCAAATAAGATTTTCAAGAAAATAAAAAAAAACCATTTTTTTCACCATAAAAGTCTAGGAAAGATTAACATAAAAAGCTTGAATTATTATATATATATAACCAACCTCATCAATGAGCTTTTGACGATCTGGAGACCCAAATTTTGGGGCAGCTTCACGGGATTTAACTGCGAGAATACGTCTCTCTTCCTTTTTGTAGTCTAACGAGCCCAAAGCACCCTTCGGGTCCGTTGGCATAAATGCAATTAGTGCTGTTAAAGCAGTCCTAACTGCAAGTCAATAGATCAGTTCCACTGCATATAATATATAACTTTTCAAGTCACTTAAAAGATCTAAAATTGACATATATTTAGGCCTTTGATGGAAAAAAGAAGGGTCAAATTCAGATACTTACCACTCCATGATGGTTGCCAATGTTCAGGATGATGATTCGATATGCTCAAGCATATCTTTGTTTGAGTTTCAAAGCGCCCATTTGGCTGAATAAAAAACAATGGGTTTATACAATTAGTTTATATAACTATATAAGTAAATATGATAGATTTGGAAGGCAAATACTGATTTAGAGTTAGAAAAGAAGGATTACCGTTAACAACATAAAAGATGGTGGTTTAAATGGGTACTCTGAAGGCAATTGAATTCGGCCATGATAAATTCCTCCTTCAAATTCAGTCTCACTTGGTCCCCTAATTGCAAATTGCCATTCAAAGATATTCTCCTGTATAAATAAATATATAACACACCATTGAATTGAAGTTCAGCATCAATTATCAATTATGATGTTTATTTGACATTTGAATGTCTATTTGTTATGCTTGTTATGAACTTGGTGAATCCTTTCCCAAAAACCCTAATAATTCAAATCAAATTCAAATTTGAAGAGGTAATCTATTTGGTATTCAAATGTCAAATTTTGTTGCTAACTTCTCTAACCAAGTGAAAAAGAAGCTCGATAGAACACATTTGAAGGCCAGAACAATGACTCTTAGTTGATATAAAAGCAAATCCACCATTGAATCATCTAAAAACATGATAATTTCAAATAACTCAACCCTAGATTTTAATCCAAAATATACAACCAGGACAATTTCATGAAATTCAAAAAATCCGCTTACATCTTTTGAAAGTTTTTACTCTTCAAACAATCACAATTCATGTAATGTTCAATCAAACCAAAAACACCGTTGAATTAATCGAAGAAAATACTTTCAGCTGTAATTCAACAAAATCCGATCAAATTGATACAAACCCTAACTATACCTAATCGCGAAAAATAGAGAATCCTGTTACAATAAATCCACACAAAATGAAAAACCGAGATGAAATTTTATAAAAAAATTAAATTAGATTACCTCAAGAGGAAGGCTCATGAAATCGTCAGTTGGGTTTGATTGCATCTCTTTTAGCTCCTGTAAAATCCTTTTCACCGATGGATTCTTCATATTATATTTATCCGCCATTGTTGTTTTCCTCTTTTTGCAAACAGCAATCAAATAAATCAACGAAAGGTTCGAGATTGAGAGGAGAATTGGAAGGAGGAAAGTGGGAACAAGAAGAAAAAAAAACCCCAAATAATAGAAATGGAGCAGGCATTGACTCACCGTCGCTTGGATTACGTGGCAGCTGATGGTTGGTGTTGGATTATTTTACCCAAACCACTAAATCTATTATTTATTTATTTATTTATTTATTTTGGTAAATAATAACATGATTGATGCAAAATTTTCTCTTGACGCATGATTTGGAATTTGGGGATTTTCAGATCCTTCCAAAAATGACAATATTGTTCATGTAACCAAGCAACCAAGCAAACACTTAAATAATATTTATATCTTTGTTTCTTATAATTAAATGATGTTATCGTTAAATTTTTTTTTATAGATACATATATGAATGTATTAAACACGATCTGCTATAACTCATACGGCAATGCATTTAGAGGTGTACCTAATGTTTTTTTGCCAATGATAAACCACATAACGGTTAAAGTTATAGAATTTTTTTTACAGTATCAGAATTATTTAGGTACGTATTTCCTTAATGCCTATATTTGATTTCATAACATAAGAGCATCTCTAAAAGTTCCTTTAAAATAGAGAAAATATGAGAGAAAATGTTTTTTTCTTCATATTTGGAGATCACCTTAAAAATGATTACCAAGTAAAAATAATAATACTTTATTTATATTTCACTCTTCCACCAATAATATAAAAGTTAGTTTAAAAGTTTTTAAATATTTTGAATATTTTAATAATATAACTAATATTGGATTCTCCAAAATGCTCCTATTGAAGATGAATACAATTTTATTTAGAGATTTTAACTTTTATATCTTTATTTTAGAGTTTTTTTAAAAATACTGTTACTCTATCCTTCTGGTTTATAATATAGTATTAGATTTACGATTTCATTCGAATAATGTATTATAAATACAACAATTCATCTAGAAAACAACTAAACTTTAACTTAGATAAGTATTTAAAAATTAATTCTAACATGGTAACCATCATTTTTTTACATAACTCTGAAATTGATTTAGTCGGAAGAAAAAACAACTTTCATTAATATTTTCACTTTAGTTCCGCTGCCGTTCAAAAAAAATAAAAATATTTTCACTTTCAGATAACGAAATCCGTAGTCCAACCAACTGTCAACTTGTGTTGAGTGATTTCAGTGGTCATTAGGGTTCAGACCGGAAGCCGGTATCGTTCATCGGAGTTTGAACCGGAGTTACAGAGATCCCTTTGGATTCGGTATGTGTATGTTGTTCTCAAGTATCAAATTCAAGGTCAAACATAACAGATTCAAAGATTAGTTATGGATATTATCATTATAAAAAATATGCAACTTGGCTTATTATATTTCACAAGGCTTAATTAACATCTTATTACAATATGTAACAGCTTTCTAGATCTGGCTTCATTACAAAGTCAACGATATTGATTCCAACTCCATCTGTATATAGTTCTAGTTCATCAATGTCAATTTACAACAAGCTTCAACTACATCTATCTTTATATATATATATATATATATATATGTATGCTTTCATAATCATCTAGTCCCCTTCTAACTAAGATTCAGCCCAATTTCCAGATTTAACTTGATAATGTCAGGCTTAAGAGAGTCAGAACATCTTAAATTGCAACTGCAAGAGATACAATTAGCTACAAACAATTTCGAAACATGCATCGGAAAGGGTGGATACGGTTGGGTTTACAAAGGACGGCTCTCAATCGCTGGAAAACCGACTACAGTCGCTGTCAAGAGGTTAAACGAGCAATTCGGGCAAGGTTTAAAAGAGTTTTTAACAGAGATTCAGTTGCTAACCGGTCAAAACCATCCAAATTTGATCTCTCTTCTCGGTTATTGCGATGAGGGAAAGGAGAAGATCATCGTTTATGAATATGCAGAGCATGGAAGTCTTGATAGATATCTAATGGTCAGTAGTAACACTGATAATAATTATACTCCTCTTACATGGCTTGAAAGACTCAGAATATGTATTGATGCTGCCCGCGGATTAGATCACCTCCATAATCATGTTGGAAAACATCAAACCATAATCCATCGAGATATTAAAAGCGCAAATATTTTGTTAGATGAGAATTGGGTTGCGAAAATTTCTGATCTTGGATTGTCTAAGTTAAGTTTTGCAGGTTTAAATCGAAGCGCTGTTATTTCTCGTGCTTGTGGTACACCAGGGTATTGTGAACCAGAATATATTATTACTGGTATTGTGAAGAAAGAATCTGATGTATATTCTTTTGGGATGGTATTATTTGAAGTTCTGTGTGGGATGCTGTGCTCATTCAGACATAATGATCATGGCTTCTTCTTATCAGCTCCGTTGGCTAAAGATTACTACGAAAAGAAGAAACTGGTTGAGATAATCGATCCAAGTTTAAGGGAACAAATGAGTTGGGAATCGATGAACACATTTTCAGCAATTGCTTATAGGTGTGTGCATGATGATCGAAAACATCGGCCTCCCATGAATCTTGTTGTCAATGAGCTTGTTGAATCATTGAGAATACAAGTGAGTTCTTTACATGTTTACTTAATCTAATTAAAGTAATCAATTACTAGATGAAAAACAAATTATCTAATCAGTTTTTGAATATTTTCTTAGGAAGAATATGAGTCTGATTCAGATGAATATTGGGGCAGAAAACTACCACAAGATTCTGAAGACTTAATCAAGAGCTTAATCCCTGGTGCAAGCTATACTAGCAAAAAGGAACTCTTCTCTCTTCTCCACGAGGGAATTCTCTTTGACGACAAGAAGAGGGTAAGTCGTTCTCTTACCCTTCTTTAGATTTCGTTAAATAATACTTCATTTGTACTAAAAAGAATGCTATATATATATATATATATCTTGATTCTTCAATCTTTGCAACAGTTTTTTAATATAAACAAAGACGGGAAGAAATGTGAAATGATATCAGCAATAACATTTATAGACCCTGATACGAAACCTAATGGATGGGTACCCGATTTTCGAATGAGGTATCTCCTCTATCTTTGATTATATGAGTCTAATTATGTTTCAATTTCATATATATAGATATTAAAACATGAAAAAAATTCTAATTTTTGGCAGATTTTTTAAGTTAGCATACTTTCCTTACAAGGAACGGCTTGATATCCGATGCCAGATAAGAACTAGCATGTTATCATACAATACAATGTATGCAGCTACCATGGTGTTCAAATATGAAACAGAGGTAGATTTTAACTCCGAAAAATATGTGGAAATAAAATGGAAAGTCTACGAATCGAGTGTATCCTCTACCCATTTGGCGAAACAGACAAAGGATGTGTGGTTAAGGATGAAAATGTGGTATTTTATTAATTATAAGAAGCATGCTCATTTTGAGATGGTGCTCGATAAAATTTCCGATGTGAACAGCAATGAAAAATCTGGTATCTTGATTCAAGGGATTGAATTCGATCCCGTAGAGATGGTAAGTTGAAGGCAAAATATGGCTGATTAAAACCCATCTATTCTTGGCTTATTCTCACACAGATGTATAATTTGTAGTTGAATATATTGGTAATGTTTTTTATTATGTAGGGGTTTAAAACATTGGATAATGATATAGATTGGGAGAAAAACTTTCCAAGTGATTATGAAGATCTAATTCAGAGATCAGACAAACAGTTGGAGTATACCACCAGAAAGGAGCTCTACTTTCTTTTTTGTGCAGGGATCCTTATTGATAATGGAAAATTGGTAATCCGATTTACTATTTGATAATCTTTTTCATTGTATATCGCTGTTTTTAAGGAGTTATATATGTTAGCAGCTTAATGAGCTTAATGGGACTCACAGCTGATTTGATAAGCTATACATGACTGTTTGGTAGTGGCTTAATGCTATAGAAAGTGGCTTATTCATTAAGCTTCTAGGGGGAGCTTTATGCAAATAGCCAAGTTCTTTCCAGACCTGCCCCTCCCAATAAAAAAACACATCCCTTCCATCTATGAAAAAACACTCTCAAACAAAAATCTTATCCATACAGGACTTATGGAAAACCAACCAAACAGCCCTTAACTTTGTATCTTAGAATGGTTTGTAATATACTCCTTTGAATTTCTATGGTGAACAGTGGTTTTCTCTATGCAAATTGACCAGAAAGAGATGTCATATGCTACCAGCAAGAGAGATCATCGCAAAGAACTATGATTATAAGAATCTGGATTGGATATCTCTACCCGAATCAAGGTTATGAGCATTTTTTCTGTATTGATCACCGGATTTCTGTTTTCGTTCCAAACTTTCAATGAGATCTAACTTCTACATCAACAGATTCGGAGAGGTAGCACGGATTCAAGATGCAGATTCAGTTTTATTCACATGTGAAGTTAGATCAGCCATGTTTTCACCTTGTAGTTTCTACTCGTCTTATCTCGTGTTCAAATTTATAAACGACCACGACCTTGAGAGCGGAGATGGTCATGTGTTGGAAGCCGATCATCGGCTTGATAGAAAACATGAATGTATACCAATAATCGAGCCCAAAGAAGATGACTTGCAAAATCTAAATGGATTTCAGATGGCAAATTTGAAGCAGAGAGAAGTGATGGAAAGGAAGGTGGATGATTGGATGGAGGTTAATTTGTGCAAGTCTTTATATGGATTAGAAGGCCATAATTTGATAGAAATGGGATTACGTTCCACTAAAATGCTTCTTTGTGGTATTATTGTTCAAGGCATCGAGTTTCGGCCCACGCAAATAGATATGTAGATACTTCTACGCTCGAGGTACTAGTGATTAGTAAATCTTTCGTTGTAACCTCTACTTATTTTGAGAATGTATATAATTTCGGGTTTGTGGACTTATGCCATTACAAATTTACAATATTGTCCATTGTATGCTTATTGTACAACATGTAATTTTACTTTTGCAATCATAAAAAAGCCGTTGGTAAGAGTATATATAATGTTACCAGCGGCTTTCATTGGGGTTAGTGCCGGAATTAACTTGGAGATAGTGATGGATCGGAGAAGGATTAGGAAAGCGTTTTGGAAAAGCTTAAACAATCAAGTCTTTCAGAAAAATCTATCCAATCAACTGCTAAAAACATAGTCATAAATCGTTGATTTCAAAAATATATTAGTCGTATTATCTAAATTTTTATAAGATAAGTTAATTTTCAGTAAAATGATAACACCTAGCTATAATTAATTAAAAATTTATTTTCCAAACTTATTGTTGAAATGTCTATATTATCTGAAAATTATCATCAAATTATTATGATTAGTATTCATCTTAAAAATTAATGAATTTTACTTGAAAATGATTCATGTTATTAATGTAACAAGAAAAGAAAAGAAATGTTAAGATATCCCTTCGAAAAACAGCTAATAATTTATTTTGGTTCATATATATCTCATATCTTTTAAAAAAACTAGTTACTTTTTAGAAAGATACAATAATTATTAAAGTTCATTCCACAATTCTTTGAAAAAGATACCTTTATATCGCGTGGTTGTGGTTTACACGTTGATAGATCAAGTAAGGGCAAAAGTATAATGCCATTATCAAAGTGGAAAAGGATAATGACATCTTGGAAGGAAATCTTGAATATATATATGTAGCAAATCTTGGAAACGGCAAAAATAATTAATTTAACTAGCCACCTTCAAAACCTTAGGCTAATTTCCCCCTGAAAGTTCATTGGCTCCTTATTTAACTTGATAACACATCAACACACATATATCTATATATATATATATATCTGTATGTAATGTCAGGCTTGAGAGAGTCGGAACATCTTAAATTGCAACTGCAGGAGATACAGTTAGCTACCAACAATTTCGAAACATGCATCGGAAAGGGTGGATACGGTTGGGTTTACAAAGGACAGCTCTCAATCGCTGGAAAACCGACTACAGTCGCTGTCAAGAGGTTAAACGAGCAATTCGGGCAAGGCTTAAAAGAGTTTTTGACGGAGATTCAGCTGCTAACCGGTCAAAACCATCCAAACTTGATCTCTCTTCTCGGTTATTGCGATGAGGGAAAGGAGAAGATCATCGTTTATGAGTATGCAGAGCGTGGAAGTCTCGATAGGTATCTAACAATCACCAATAATTATACTCCTCTTACATGGCGGGAAAGACTCAGAATATGTATTGATGCTGCACGGGGATTAGATCACCTCCATAATCATGTTGGAAAACATCAAACTGTAATCCATCGAGATATAAAAAGTGCAAATATTTTGTTAGATGAGAATTGGGTTGCTAAAATATCCGATCTTGGATTGTCCAAGTTAAGTTTATCAGGTTTAAATAGAAGCCTTATTATTTCCCATCCTTGTGGCACTCCAGGGTATTGTGAACCAGAATACATTATTACTGGTATCGTGAAGAAAGAATCTGACGTATATTCTTTTGGGATGGTACTATTTGAAGTTCTGTGTGGCAGATTGTGCTCCTTTAGACATGATCAGGGTACTGGCTTTGAGTTATCAGCTCGATCGGCCAAAGACTACTATGAAAAGAAGAAGTTGATTGAGATAATAGATCCTGGTGTAAGGGAAGAAATGAGCTTGGAATCCATGAACAAGTTTTCAGCAATTGCTTATGCGTGCTTGCAGGATGATCGAGGAGGTCGGCCTTCCATGGATCTTGTGGTGAAAGAGCTAACAGAATCATTGAATATACAGGTATATATATAAGTTAAATACAATACATGTTTTTTCTTGATTTACAAGATTATATATGTTATATATATATATATATGTATGTATCTATAGGTTGAGTATGAATTGGAGAAGGAAAAGAAGTTGAAGCAGCATGATATTGATGTGGGATTAGAGTACTGGAAGACAAAGCTACCTCCAGAATGCAATGAAATAATCAAGATGCTGAATATTCCTAACACAAAGGAACTCTTCTCTTTTCTTAGAAACGGAATTCTTTTTGACGATAGCAACAAGGTTTAATTAGCAGTTAAAATTTTGGCATCACACTTTTATATTCTTGAATATTAATGTTCAAGTGAAGTTTGTAATTTTGAATGTGCAGTTTTTTTGGATAGACAATGATGAGAAAATATGTATATGGATATCAGCAAGAAGGTTTTTAGAGATCGATGAGGCAAAAAATGATACATGGGAGCTCCAAGATCATTCGTGGTATTCTCAATATTAATATCTACTTTACCGGCACCATCAACTAATCTTATTCCTAAACCTAATTTCTAAAGTGTCACGTCATCTTTAGAAATTATTACCAAGTATATAATGAGAAGAGTCCAAAAGTAGTTTAATTTGGACAAAGTCCGATCCATTATTTATTATTTTAACTTATAAAGTACATTCATATATTTGCAGGTTTCCGATGGTCGCAAAGTATTCTTATCGGAAATGCTATGACATTAGATGTCAAATAAAAGTTAGCATGTTATCACTTGGTACCATGTATGCCGCTAGCTTGGTATTCAAACAACGTCTTAATCCCAAACGCTCAAGGTTAACCACAATTCAATGGAAAACACAAGACTTGAATGTATATTCTACACATATGGCAGAAGTAACACCAGAATTAGGAAAATACTGGTATAAGATTAAAATGTGGCATTTCATTCCTCATGTGTCGGATTCCCATTTTGACATTGTCTTAGAACAACTTTCTTATTTTGAGGATCCTTCGAATGAACATATTTTCATTCAAGGAATTGAGTTTTTGCCGCTAGAGATGGTAAGTTTCACCTTTTTGAACAAATAATTCCTATCTTTCGTTTGCTTAATTAATAGTTATATTTACAGTTCTTAAATGCGTGTTGATGTGATTTTTCTTTCTGCAAATCATAATCGTCATGTATTTTTCTTTTTAATTAAAAGATGCAACAAGAAGAGATTGAAGGATTTAAAACATCAGAAGAGAAGGATATAGATGAAGATACATATTGGGAGAAGAAGTTGCCACATGACTACCAACATTATGTTTACATGTCTAATGACTATCTGCATTACACCACCAAAAAGGAGCTTTACTTCCTTCTTTGTGCTGGTTTCCTTGCTTATAGTGGCAAATTGGTAATTCCATCATCATCATCATCATCTTTCTTAATGTTTAGCATTATCTGTTTTTGATACCATACATGCAATTCTAACATTATGAAATTATTAATTTGGTGAGCAGTGGTTTTCACTTTGTAAATCTACTAGTGGGATATGTTCTATGCTACCAGCTTCAGAGATACTATTAAGTCGAAACTATGATTATCAAAGTTTACATACATTCTCTCTATCTGAATCTAGGTAATCCTCTAATTAACATATTTTTGTATTTTCCATTTTTCACTCGAAAAATTCTAACCAGTACTCTAAATCAATTTAATTATGCAGGTTCAATGAGGTAAAAACACTAACAGGCACAGATGAGTATCGTTTCACATGTAAACTTCGGTCACCCATGTTTTCACCTCATCATGTCTATGCATGCTACCTTGTGTTCAAATTTGCAGACAACAACATTCAGCTCAATGATACTCGTAAAACCACTGTGTATTACTCGTTGGATGGGGATCTTCAAACTATAACTTTTTTAAATTTCAATTTTCTTCCACCAATGAATATACCAACAATCAAGCAAAAGAATGATTATGGATTGCAATATGACTCAAGAATTGAGATGCCAGATTTTCGCAAGTATCATGCTAAAGATGGTTGGATGCAACAAAGGGAGGACGGTTGGATGGAAGTCATCTTATGCAAACCGTTACACCGGTTAGAAGATCATAAGTTACTACATGTAACATTCAAATATAAATATTTACATGGATTAATTGTGGAAGGCATCGAATTTAGGCCAATGCAAGAATACGATCAATGCTTGCAAGATTAACTAATTAGCGTTTGAACCTTCTTCGATCTATAAAGACATTAAATTAGAAACCAGGGAATATTTATAATGATACTTGAATCTATGTTGGTATTTTGTTTGCCTTTATTTTTTTTCCTAAACGAGAACATAATTAAGACATTGACCTAAAAACCACCGCTTTATCCAAGATAAGACATGGTTGTGCTTCGCAAGCCTTGGCATTGTCGGGTGAGCCACGTCTCCGGCCAATAAGCACCACATGGTCCTGAACAATATGTTCTGGAGGATCACATAATCATGTGACATTCAAGAATGGTTACCATGGTTTCTTGTATGACCATCGTTGGTTCAATCACCAGGGCCGAGACGGAAGGGTACCAATGTGAGATTCCGAACAGGGCATCCGAACTTTTTTGGGGCCCAGTTTCAAATATTTTAACATGTATGTACCTAATTATATATATTTTGATTTTTAGCCCACGTTCTAACTCAATCCATTCAAGGTTCTCTCATACCCATATAGTATAATCCCATTTGACAATAAAAATTAATATTTACCAGCAGATATTTCCACTGGAACATTAATCTTTATTAGGATACGTGAAACCCCTAGATGAATCTCCAAAAGAGCCCTTGAGGAGAAAGGGGAGATTCCAACATATATAGAAGAGAAATGGTCCAAGGCTAGCCGATGTGGGACTCTAACAATCTTGATTATCAAATCTGGTAACTACGTCAAGATTTTTATAAGAAATTCAATAATGATCGCTAATATGGGTGGATAATTTAACTTGACTTAATTTCAATATGTGAACGTTTTACAAAAAGCATTTATATATAATTACAAAACTAATATTTAACTTATATGATCAGGACTACTACTATACAATTTTGAATTGATATTCCATATAATTTAATTGTACAAAGGTAGCTGTATATAACCAATACTTGATGATTTAAGCTTGTCTTTTGTTTTGTTAATTTTCGTTTCTAATCATTGATTAGCTTTTTCTTGTACATAATTTGTAATTATTTCTCAAGTCCCTAATTAATTACCTCACATTTTCACTTTTTCACCAGTTGCATCTGTGCTCGATTGTGGATGTCCTCTAATTAACCATAAGTTGCCAATTGAATTCTAAAAACAAATATCACACTTTTTTTAAAAGGTAGCAATATATTAAGAAAAACCAACAAAATTACAACAAAAATGGAGCCCACCGCGAGATGTGCGTAGTGACCCCGGACCCAAACCAAAGAAAAAAGACAAAAAAGAAGAAGCAGGTAAACCAAGAATGCTACAAGGAAACAACAAACAACCCAACCAAAACGAACCCAATGAAAATAAAAGAGTTGTTATAAATAAGATGCAACTAGGCACCCAATGAGAACACTTGTTTTGGCTTATTATATACACATGTGCTTTGAAGGATTTTGCTTAAATATTGCCTGTCAAATTCTGTAAATAAAGTCAATTATATAATATAGGACAGGAACTTCAAGTTGGCCTACAAATTTAATAAGAGGTTGGCTAAATTTTGATTGCCAATGTTTGTATGTAATTAATTCATCACAAGAGATTGAACTATATATTCTTCTCCTATATATATATATATATATACATTCATAATTAAGCAGCTACACCACTTCTAAGCTTCGGGCTATTTTCCACCTAAAACTTGTTAAAACCTTATGATGGTTAATTGGTTATGTACAATCTTGACACTTGCTATTCAAAGATGTATTTATTGGTGTTTGTAGTTATTTTGTGTCTTTTTTTATATTGAGGGGATGGTTGGTAGATTTCATTAAAGTGTAAGGTTATGAAAAGGGACATCACTTTTCAAGATGCTGATTTAATAAAGATTAGCGAAGTAAGGCAAAAGATTATTAGAGGGCTGAATCTGTAAATATTGTTGATATAAATAAAAAGCATGTGATCATTGACAGCCATACATATCACATCATCTTATTTCTTCATTTTTCCTCTCTTTTATAATTTTACTTTTTCTCTAGATTAGATCAGTCCTAGATTTTATATTGTAATGTTCTTTCTATATATAGAAAGTCTTTTTCTGTAAATGAAAAGAGTAATGAATTTCTAAAAAACTCCCCTGTTATCAACATATATATATATATATAATATGTCAGGATTGAGAGAGTCCCAACATCTTAAAATACAACTGCAGGAGATACAATTAGCCACCAACAATTTCGAAACATGCATTGGAAAAGGTGGATATGGTTGGGTTTACAAAGGACAACTCTCTATCGCTGGAAAACCAACTACAGTTGCTGTCAAGAGGTTAAACGAGCAATTCGGGCAAGGCTTAAAGGAGTTCTTAACCGAGATTCAGCTACTAACCGGTCAAAACCATCCAAACTTGATCTCTCTTCTCGGTTTTTGTGAGGAGGGAAAGGAGAAGATCATCGTTTATGAGTATGCAGCACGTGGAAGTCTCGATAGGTATCTAACGATCACCAATAATTATACCCCTCTTACATGGCGTGAAAGACTCAGAATATGTATTGATGCTGCACGGGGATTAGATCACCTCCATAATCATGTTGGAAAACATCAAACCATAATCCATCGAGATATAAAAAGTTCAAATATTTTGTTACATGAGAATTGGGTTGCAAAAATATCTGATCTTGGATTGTCCAAGTTAAGTTTAGCAGGTTTAAATAGAAGCACTGTTATTTCTCATGCTTGTGGCACACTAGGGTATTGTGAACCAGAATATTTTATATTTTTATTACTGGTATTGTAAAGAAAGAATCTGATGTATATTCTTTCGGCATGGTACCTTTAGACATGATCAGGGTACTGCAGGCTTTGAGTTATCAGCCCGGTCAGCCAAAGACTACTATGAAAACAACAAATTGGTTGAGATAATTGATCCTCGTGTAAAGGAAGAAATGAGTTTGGAATCGATGAACAAGTTTTCAGCAGTTGCGTATGGGTGCGTCCATGATGATAGACGAAGTCGGCCTGCCATGGATCTTGTGGTGAAAGAGCTAATACAATCATTGGAAATACAGGTACATATGTTAAATACAATACAATACATGTTTTTTTGTAATTCCAAGATTATATATTGAATGTTATATATATATATACACACACACACACACGAAGTTTCAGCGGAAAACCTTAAATAAATGAAAAACTAGAAAACACCTTATCAACTGTTAGATGAGATGATTTGATGGATGTGATTAAACGGATAGGTTGAACATGAGTTAGAGAAGGAAAAGAAGTTGAAGCAGCATCATGTGGGATTAGAATCGGATGATATGCACAAGTCTTATGATAATGGACTGATCATTGCAGATAATGTAGAAGGTAATCTTTTTATATAAAATTGTAACATGTATGTTCTATCACAAAATTAACTTTTTAATCACATCAACTTGATACTACCACTCTTTTCTGTAGCTGTCCCTGCTCTTCAAGTGGACGAATTGAAGGAAATTACGGATAACTTTGGTACAAAGTCATTAATCGGTGAGGGATCATATATATGGAAGAGTGTACCATGGTGTTTTAAGAAGTGGGCAGGATGCAGCTATAAAAAAGTTAGTCTCCAACAAGCAACCAGACCAAGAATTTTTGGCTCAGGTTAGACTTATGGTTTCAAATATCTTTATTTAATGAAGTTGGTATATATATATATATATATTCTAATTTGGGTTTGTGATGGCAGGTTTCTATGGTATCACGGCTTAAACATGATAATGTTGTGAAGCTACTTGGATATTGTGTGGACGATGGTTTGAGAGTACTTGCCTATGAGTACTCTGCACATGGATCTCTTCACGACGTTCTTCATGGCAAGTGTTTTACCTCCTTAATTAAAGTATTTTTGGCACTTCATTATGATCTTACTATGGGGATTTGAGAGGTGTTTTTGGTTTGTGGATGCAGGATTTAAACTATCATGGTCCCAAAGAGTTAAAATTGCCGTTGGGGCTGCGAAAGGGATGGAATACTTGCATGAAAAGGCACAACCTCATATTATCCATCGTAATATAAAGTCCAGCAATGTTCTGCTTTTCGATGATTGTGTTGCTAAGATTGCAGATTTTGATTTATCAAACCAAGCCCCAGAAGTTTCAGCACATCTTCGTTCCACTCGTGCTGTTGGTTATCGTGCACCTGAGTGAGTAAGCTTCTCTTTGAATCTTAAAATTTGAATTATATCTCTTTTTGAGGATGTTTCATATGTATTGCTTCTTGATAGCTTTGACTTTTATGGCAGATATGCCATGACCGGACAACTGAATTCAAAGAGCGATGTTTATAGCTTTGGAGTTGTTCTCTTGGAACTCTGCCTATTGACCATACTTTGCCACGTGGTCAACAAAGTCTAGTCACTTGGGTATGTTGCGTAATTGTAATTGTGTCATTTAATCCTTGTAATTATAGTTTGTATATAATCTAAAGATTTAGAAATGTGAAATGATGGCATGGCAGGCAACACCAAAACTTAGTGAAGATAAGGTGAAACAGTGTGTTGACACTGAATTGAATGGAGAATACCCTCCCAAGGCAGTTGCCAAGGTGTGTCATTATATATGATTTTTTGTCTGTCAATATATATTTATATATAGGGTTGGGTAGCATGTTTCCGTGAGACTTTTTACACTTGAAACTTCACAGCAAAAACACTATGAAGGTTACCTTCAATGTTTTTGCTGTGAAATTTCAAGTGTAAAAAAATGGTCTCACGAAAACATGCTGGTCTCACGTGATCCCAAGTCTCTCTCTTTCTATATATATATATATATATATAGAAAGAGGTTAATGCGAGGACGATAACAATTTACGAGAATGCGAGAACAATCCTCAGCCAATTGTTTTGTACATGAATCATATGTGATTTTGTACATGAAAAATTTCATGTACAAAATGATTAGTTGAGGATTGTCCTCGCATTCTCGTAAATTGTTACCGTCCTCGCATGAACCCGCCTCTATATATATATATATATAATCACGTATAAATTGTTATTTTAGCAAGCTATAGATACGATTGAAACTTGTTGATTTGCTATATACAGATGGCGGGAGTGGCAGCCTTGTGTCTGCAATATGAAGCTGACTTCAGGCCTATCATGAGAATTGTGGTTAAAGCACTGCAGCCATTGTTGGATACTTGACTTGGACCCTCGACCTTGTGAGATTAACAGCAGATGCATATCCTTTTGTATAAGAAACGTTCAATTTCTCTCTTATCAAATGTGAAAGATTTCTAGTTGTAATGCAATTATCCTTATACGATGATGGATGTTTTTCATGCCATATTTCTGTGTATGAATGCTAGTCGGCACATTGCTCTACATACTCGTGAAGAAATGTATAGAGTTGCCTTTACTTCATATAGGTATCATTCTTGTATGAACTTACACCTCTCTCTCTCTGTCTCTCTATATATATATATATATATATATACTAGAAGACGTACCCGCTGCAAAGCAACGGAATTTAAATATTTCATCAACATTAAATTTAGAACTTTCAGACTTTTTCAAGATATCAACTTGTCTATCGTTTGAACTTATAAAGCCACATTCATTATTTTTACAAAACTCAAGAACAATCGTAATATAAAAAGAACAAAGTAATACATCTAAAACCCATTTGATTTGACGACTTTTTTAAAAAATTGGAAATTTTGTTTGTGTTTGGTATAGGTTTTGAAATAAAATAAAATTTTATTATTAATTGATTTTTAGGAAACAAGTATTTTAAACATTTGTAACTCTTAAAAATCTAAACAATTATCACTTTTTATAATATATTAATATAGATATAGATAGATAAATGTGTAAAGGCATTTCATATCATATGAAATGGAAAGTGTGTGTGTGTATAAAGGCATTTCATATCATATGAAATGAAAAGTGTGTGTGTGTGTATAAAGGCATTTCATATCCATACGAAATGGAAAGTGTGTGTATGTATAAAGGCATTTCATATGCATACGAAATGGTGTGTGTGTGTGTGTGAGATTCCATACGAAATGGAGTGTGTGTGTATAAAGCCATTTTGTATGGATACGAAATGGTGTGTGTGTGTGAGATTCCATACGAAATGGAAAGTATGTGTGTGTGTATAAAGCCATTTCGTATGGATACGAAATGGTGTGTGTGTGTGTGTGTGTGTGTGTGAGATTCCATACGAAATGGAAAAGTTAATTCGTATGATATTAAATGTTTTATTCAAAATTTTGGTTATTTTGGTAAGTTGGGAGAGATTTTGGATAATTTGGGTATATAATTTTCTAAAATGGTTAAAACAATAATTTTCCCAATTTAAAAACTAATTATAGTATAGATAATGATGTAAAATAAAAGATAAAAAAATTAAATAAATAACTATGTACATTTTTAAAAAATAACTCTAATATAGATAAATGTGTAAAATGAAAAGGTAAAGAAATTAAATAAATAACTATAGAGCATAAAATGTACATTTTTTTAAAATAACCCGATATGTGTTCATGTATATAATAATATCATTAAATCGAAAAATATTCAATATTGTGCTTATTTTGAAGATATTGACAACACGATTATATGGTATAATTTGTAAAAATAGAAACTTATTTTTTAATTGTCTTTTGATTCATATAAATTATTTAGGTTAATATAGTAAAGGTATAAAATGAAAAATGAAAAAGTAAGGGATATAAAAGAAATTAAATAACTAATTATAAGGATGTAAAGTGTAACTTAAATTTTAAAAATAATTTAATTTATAAAACTATATAGATAGTGGAGGTTGGTGGAAGAATTTGATGCTTTTAAGGGTTGTATCTCATGCATAAATGTTTGTACCTCCAACCGTTTAGCATGCTTATATATATAGTATAGATATATTATATATATATGACAAGAATACCCAGGTTGAGTCAGTAATTAAAGACTTTCAATACAACAAAACTTTATACAAAATTTGACTTTCAATACAACAAAACTTTATACAAATTTCAACATAATGACTTTCAATACAACAAAACTTTACAAGATTTCAATTAATATTTATTTGTAACTATCGTATTGAAAACCGAAGGCATTTCGTCAAACCCCGGCATATTTTTCTGTTCAAGATCACTGCATGCTTCTGGGTTACAAGTTTTAGGATCAAAAACCTTCCCATCGGCCAAAACTAGACCCTGTTTCATCCGTCCCAGCCTTCGTGAATGTAGAACTTGCTTTGAGGTGACGGGAACCCGAATAGACTGATACTCTTTTAAACCAGCAGATAAATTTTCAACTCCAGATTTCATGAGACATTGACCTAGAACCGCTGCATCCAATATAGACATGTTTGTGCTTCGCAAACCGTGGGGTGTTGTTGGGTGAGCCGCGTCTCCAACAAGCACCACACGGTCCCAAACGATGTGTTCTAAAGGATCACAATCGTATATCACATTCAAGAATGGTTCTTTGGTTTCTTTTATCACTCTCACTAGTTCAGGCACCCATACCTTCTCTGCTTCTTCTTGCATTTTGTTGATCATATTGTCACTTACTTTTATTG
Source organism: Silybum marianum (assembly GCA_036898165.1). Lineage (NCBI taxonomy): Eukaryota > Viridiplantae > Streptophyta > Magnoliopsida > Asterales > Asteraceae > Silybum > Silybum marianum. The sequence goes on along the minus strand of CM072538.1, from coordinate 35,638,511 downwards.
TTACTGAATTCCCCTAAACAATTTCAACAAATTGCAAACAAATTAGCCCAAAGTGTCACATATGAACACATGACACCAAATTGGAAAGAGGGATTTGAAGCAACAACCTTACGTTGTGGCTCGGGTTGATTGATGTACCAAATCCAATTGATCCTTTTGTTCAAAAGCTCGTAAAAAACACTGTGAGTTCCTGAACCCAAATCGAAGTATAGACACTTCCCCAAATCAGCATAAACCTTTTGCAGATCAACAAAAATTTCGGATTTTTCGTTATGAGAAAGATCCAACACCCCTCTCCAAGCACAGTAACCCGAATACCTACATCCATTAATTAAAAATCAGAACTTGAAGAAACAAACATGTTAAAGGTTCTTGATATTGATTTTGGAATTTACAAACCTTAATTTAAGATCAGGAAGGAATGTATGGCGAATCGAAGACAAACAACCATCTGCTGCAACTAACAAATCACCAACAATCTCAACAACATTGCTGGTTTGAAGAACTTCACTTTGAACCACAACAGATTTATTGTTACTAGATACATGAAAGGATAAGAACATATGACCCCAAAGGAATATATCTGGAGGTAGTGCTTTGTATAAGAGACCATGGAGATCAGACCAGTATGCAGCCCTGAAATTGAAGCTCTCGTCTCTTGTCAACACTCGACTGATCTTATTTTCTGAATCAGTAGCTTGATTCTGTGATGAAACAGAAACTAATAAGATATTTCCACATAATTGTAAAGTTGCAAATCAAAACCCTAGATCTGGATGAATTACGAAGAAAAGTCTACGAAAAAATTGAAGATGATGATCACCTCTAAACGACTTTTTGCAAATTATATGATATTTGCATCAGAGTAATCTACGTGAAGTAGTAACAAATTTGGGGAGAAACATATAATACGTACCTGATCGATTGTAAGGGGTAAGGTGTGATTGTTGAGAAGATTTTCCGATTGTTGTTGTGGAAGCCATGAATTGATGATTCTTCGAGATAAAGGATCAAGACCTAGGCCGGCGCCGGTTGGACTTCCGGTAGGTGAAGCGGTGGTTTTCTCCAGCACCACCACTTGCCACCCCGCCGATAGCAGCGCGTGGGCGGAGCAAAGTCCTGCTATGCTTCCTCCAACCACCACCGCCTTTCCGTTGCTCTCTCTCATCCCACCTCTGCAGATAGGACGTCATCGTTTGGCCACAAGAAATAATTTAATATCATTTTCATTTTAACCCCTCTAATTATCAATTGGTTTCAAACTTTCCATTAAACTTCCCCAAGTACCAAAATAAGAAGCAGAGAACAATTTCGAAACATGCATCGGAAAGGGTGGACATGGTTCGGTGTACAAAGGACGGCTCTCAATTGCTGGAAAACCGACTACAGTTGCTGTCAATAGGTTAAAGGAGCAGTTCGGGCAAGGGTTAAATGAGTTTCTGACGGAGATTCAGCTGCTAACCGGTCAAAACCATCCAAACTTGATCTCTCTTCTTGGTTATTGCGACCAAGGAAATGAGAAGATTATCGTTTACGAGTACGCAAAGCATGGAAGTCTTGATAGGCATCTAATGATCAGTAGCAACACCGATTATACTCCTCTTACATGGCGAGCAAGACGTAGAATATGTATTGATGTTGCACGAGGATTAGATCACCTCCATAATCATGTTGGAAAACATCAAATCATAATCCATCGAGACATAAAAAGTTCAAATATTTTGTTAGATGAGAACTGGGTTGCTAAAATATCTGATCTTGGATTGTCCGGGTTAAGTTTAGCAGGTTTAAATAGAAGCGTTGTTGTTTCCCGTCCTTGCGGCACACTAGGGTATTGTGAACCAAGATACATTATTACTGGTATCGTAAAGAAAGAATCTAATGTATATTCTTTCGGCATCGTAAAGAAAGATGATGCATTAAAGCTTTTGCTAGTCTCTTTAATCTTTATGCTAATTAATTTGTTGTTTCTAAGAAGAATGCTTCTAATTATGTGCTTTATGAAAAAATAAAGATATTCTATTTTTTGTTTTTGTGTTTGTGTTTGTATGCAACCCACACAGACTTTCTTTATTGTTAACCAAATTTTCTTTTTCTGAGAAAGAAAAGATTTTAATATTATAATGTTAGACAATTTTCTAAAAGTTTTGGCATCACTATTTTATATTTTTGAATATTGCTCAAGTGAAATTTTAGCAGTAAAAGTGTAATTTTGTATGTGCAGTTTTTTTGGATAATTAATATGATGGGAAAGTATGTATGTGGATATCAGCAAGAAGATTTTTAGAGATCAATGCAAGGAAAAAATGATACATGGGAGCTCCAAAATGATTCGAGGTATCCTCAATATTAATAATAAGTTTCTTTTTTGGTACCATCCCATTAATGTTATTTTTAAACTTAATTTTTAGAATGTCACGTTATTTTTGGAAATTATGTAAAAATGATTCCTAGTATAATGAGTTCTTCTCAAAATTTTAAGTCATATCATCATAAAAGCAAACTATATTTTTTAATCAGATTAGAACAAAACTACAATTAGATATCATTACTTAATTTAATACTGAATTGTCTATTAATTAACATAAATTAATAATCAAATAATTATTATTAAATAAAATATTCTATTTTAACATATGTTTTTAGGTTTTAAAATCAATAATCATTTTTAATTAGGATACCATTGCCCTAGGCCTGGGTAAATCGCCCACATTTTGTTGCTACGTTTCTTAAAAAAGACAAGGTAAAGATAATTCTGAACACTTTTAACCTTCAAGGTATTACTTATCATGCAACCAAAATATTAGCAAAAAATTCCACGATAAATATTTGCCTTATATATATATATGATGATTTTCCTAATCTTATAAGAAATTCCTGATTTTTTACAAGATAGTATAAAAAGTAGTTTTCGACAAGTATATAGGTAGGGTATTATTATCTTTTAACGTTAACGTACCTTCATATATTTGCAGGTTTTTGTTGATGGCAAAATATTCTTATCGAAAATGCTATGACATTAAATGTCAAATCAAAGGTAGCATGTTATCACTTGATACCATGTATGCAACTAGTTTGGTGTTCAAATGTCTTAATCCTAAACGCTTAAGGTTAACCACGATTAGATGGAAAACAAAAGAGTTGAAGGTACATTCTCCACATACTGCAGAACTAAAACCAGAATTAGGCAAAGACTTGTATAACATTAAAATGTGGCATTTCATTACTCATGTGTCGGATGCTCATTTTGACATCATGATAGAAGAACTTTCATATTTTGAAGATCCTTCCAATGACTGTATTTTCATTCAAGGAATTGAATTCTTGCCTCCAGATACGGTAAGTTTCTCTTTTTTCAAACAAATAATTCCATCTTTCATTTGCTTAATCAAGAGTTGCATTTACAATTCCAGATAAAAAAAACTTCCATGTCAAGCAAAACAAATAAACCAAGCCCAGTTTCATCAGACACAACCTTTTGTGAATGTAGAACTTGCTTTGAGGTGACGGGTATCTGAATAGATTGATATTCTTCTAAAAGGAAAATAAATTTCAACTCCAGATTTCACTAGACATTGACCTAGAACCGCTCTATTCAAGATAAGACACGTTTGTGGTTCACAAACCGTGGGGGCGTTGTTGAGTGAGCCATGTCTCCAATAAGCACCACATTGTCCTAAACAATATATATGTTTGAAAATATCGCAATCATATCAAATTCAAGAATGGTTCTCTGGTTTCTTTTATGACGACTCACCAGTTCAAACATTCATATCTTCTCCGGTGCTTGCATTTTGTTAATCATGTTGTCATTTACTTTGATCGAATTGCCCTAAACAATTTCAACCAATTGAAAACAAATTACCCGAAAGGCTTATATGAAATGAGAGTTTTTTGCTTTTAAATCTACAAACGAAAAGAGGGATTTAAAGTAACAACCTCATTATTATGTCTCGGGTAGATTGATCTACCAGATCCAATTGATCCTTTTGTTCGAAAGCTCATAAAGAATGTGTTGATTGTATGAAGAAAAAAAAACAATGGTAGATTTAAAATACTAAAATATTTGATATTTTATTTGAAGTACTTGCAAGTGATGGGGTGGTAGTAATAGGACAAAAACAAAAATGAAGGTGAAAATCTTAAAATGGATTTTTTTAGTCTATTAGAGGAATTATTTTGATTTAGGGACCCAATCCAAAAAGACGTAAACCACATGGACCAAACGTGCAATTCATTCTATAGTTTAATGGTTTGTGTAGAAACCGACTAATCCATATGAAAATTGAAGTCTTTCTTGAAAGTTGAAATGCAATTGAGCCCATTTTTGTTCCACACTACAGTCGAGAGGAGTAAACATCTTCTTGTTGATACAATCGGAGATATACTAAACAGGAAGGAAAATGGCAACAGATGGAGGCGTTTCAATCTCATTGGAGGGAGTTAGAGACACAAATTTAACGCAATTGAAAAAACTCAACTGTGTTCTATATCCTGTACGCTACAATGCCAGATATTATACAGATGCACTTGCCTCCGGCGAATTCACCAAGTTAGGTCTGCTTTCTCTTCTTCGATTTCTCACATCTCCAATATATATATATATATATATATGTATTATATTTCATGGGTCAATTTTGTGTTCATTAATTTTATGTGGAATTGGTCTTTTTTTTGTTCTTTTCTAGGTTAGAATGACATATGGGTTTTGTGCTGATGTTATAGAAATCTTTCTTAAAATGCAATAAATCTAACACCAATAGCATTCTATTTCTATTGTTTGTCATGAAGTTTAATCTGCCATGGTGCTTTCTAGCCTATGTAATTAGGTTTCAGATGACCCTTTTTATCAGGTAAAATGGGGCACAAAATAAGAAAAATTAAACCTTTGTTACATGGCTGCAATAAATAAAAACTAACATTTTGATGTATTTTGCCATTTTATCTCAAATTAAACATGATTTACACATTTCCAGCATTCTACAACGACAATTGTGTTGGTTCGGTCGCATGTCGGCTCGAGAAGAAGGAAGGCGGTGCTGTTTCTGTGTACATAATGACGTTGGGCGTATTGGCACCTTATCGTGGTCTAGGCATCGGTGAGTATCCTAGTTTTCGTCTAACTTTCATGTGACTAAAATTGATCAAATTTCTAGTTTTGGCCATAAAAGTCAAAATACGCAAAGTTCTTTTTGTGACGCAAGTTTGAAAATACGATGATCCTTGAAAACTGGTGCAGGTAGGAAGCTGTTGAATCATGTTTTTGATCTTTGTTCGAAGCAAAACGTCGGTGAGATTTACTTACATGTGCAAACAAACAACGAAGATGCCATCGACTTTTACAAGAAATTTGGGTTTGAAATCACGGATACCATCAGAAACTATTATAAGAACATCTCTCCACCGGATTGTTATATCGTTACAAAGTACATTGCACCATCTCAAACTTAGAAATAAACTCTCGGAAAATGGGGTTCTTTTGCAAGATCTGGATTTTATGGAAACAACTGCTCTACTTTTTGAATTAGAAATCAGATTTGTATACATCTCATACCAGATTAATAGTTTAACGACCAGTGTTCTCGCAACATAAAAAATTATTGAATTTGATGACTTTTGGGTGAATTTTTCACTTTGAGTATGGAAGTTTATTGTTGATAAACGCACTTATACTTGAAACCTAATGGTTTAAATACGTGATGTTATTAAATAATCTTTATTATTTGTTGGTTATTATGTTATGAAACAAATAAACAAATGACTATTAAATAATCTTTATTATTTGTTGGTTATTATGTTATGAAACAAATAAACAAATGACCATACGAAGTTACATGTTCTCACGTTCTCAACAAAAAAAATTATCCTCACGTAATCCGACCTCCATGATTGGTATTCAATAAAAGACGAGGGATCACCTGAGAATAAGAGTTATGGTTAAAGAGGCGAGAACACTTCTTATTCTTTGAATTTAATGTAACTTAATTTTTGTCAAATACTTTAAGCACCTTCAAGTTCAACTATATCTAGACTTGACAAAAACTAACACGACACGCTAACCTGACACGAATTAAACGGGTTTGGGTAATACATTTCAACCCGTCTAAGTAAAAGGGTTGACACGACACGAAAATTAAACGGGTAAAGTTAGGGTCAAAAAATTCAACTCGAAAATGACCCGAATAGCTGTTTATATTAGGCCTCTTAGACCCTTAGGCAAATAGCATCAATAACCCACATTTTATAGTTTTTTTAACAAAGTAAATACTAAATAATAATAAAAAAGTGATTGTACATTCCATGTAGATCTGAATATCTGATAAAAACTGGTATGACATGTTAACCATTCACAAACTCGACATGAATTAAACAGGTTTGGATAATACATTTCAACCCGTTTAAGTAAATGTTGACACGACACGTAAACGGGTAGAGTTAGGGTCAATCACTCTCAACCCGTTTAACTTTGAACCCGACACGACACGACACGTTTGCCAGGTCTAGCTATATTCATCTATCTTTATTTTTAAACTTATTTTAACTTTTAGGTCACTTTCACAAGCATGAATTTATACACTTTTGGTCGTGATGGTAAAAAATGGTAAATATAGGTAGTTGAATATAGACAAATGTATATGACGATTTCGTTTACACCTTCTCATCATAACTCTTAGGACTGGTTTGTTTGCAGGTTAATGAGTTTAATAAGACTCACAACAAATTCAGACAATTATAATGATTGTTTGGTAGTGGTTTAATGATATACAAAATGATCTAAGATTTTTTTTTTAAATTGACACTTCTAATTAAAAAAAAACTACTTTATCATTCCAAACAAAAAAACTTCTCAATTTATACAGACAACTTTACCCTTAGGGGGCGTTTGGTTCGCAGAATGGAATTGGATGAAATGGAGTCTGTCTAAGGAATTTGACTTTGAAGGAATTGGAATTGGAATGTTGTCAGGTTTGACCAACTGTTTGGTTGACAGAATTGGAATCTGTCTGTTTGGTTCACAGAATGTAGCTTTGGAATTGGAATGAAATTCCAGTAAATGACTAAAATACCCTTTTTATTAAGTTTAATTTTTTAAACTAAAATTAGTTTAATAAAATAATTATTAATTACTTCAATTTTTTTAACATTAAAAATAATTTGAGCCTTTTTACAGCTAAATACTGCATAAAACAGCCAAAAACTACAGAAACTGCTAAAACAGCAAAAATCATATTTTTTTACAGCAAAAATAGCTAAAAACTGCAGAAAAAAGCAAAAAACTACAGCAAGAGAACATCTGTTAGGGCAAGACATATTTTAGTTGTTGCAGGAGACGATGGAGAACCTAACTGCTAGGGGTGAGGAAAAACCGAACCGAAACTGAAAAAAAACGAGAAACCGAAAAGCCGAAAACTAAAAAACCCCCTGAAATACAGAACCGAAATCGAAAACCTGAAAACTGAAAAAAAAAACCTCGAAAAAACTGAACCGAAATCCAAAAACCGGAAACTGAAAAAACCCCCGAAAAAGCCGAACCTGAAAATCCAAGTGAATGGGTGTCGGCTTCAATTTTAAGAGATTAGGGTTTAGTTATTTTTTTAGGATGAGGGTATTTTAGGTATTAGGAATATATCAAATTCAACTCCATAGAAATCCCATGGATAACCCAAGGAATCTCAAATGCCCCTTTTTTGGAATTCTTTAGAATTTAACAAATTTCAATTCTTGAAAATAGTAAACCAAACAAAGGAATTGGAATCTGGTCAATGGAATCAGATTCCAATTCCACCACATTCCATTCCATTCCGGCGAACCAAACGCCCCCCTTATAGTAAAATCAGGGGGTGAGAGTGTAAATATAGGGTTTGACAGGAGCGTGGATAACGCGCTAGATCACGGCGCACCGTCGGCAGGTCAATGTTGAAGAAGCGCTCCTCCCCTTCCCTGCAGTTCCTCCCCACCGCCACCGCAGCCGCCATGTCACTCCGCCCTTCATCCTCCGTAATCATCATATCTATCCCCTTCAAAAACCTCACACACACACACACACACTCAGTCGTTCCTAACAACACTTAATTTAAAATTTCCACTTGCCACTAATTGAGTTTTTTATTGTTCTACATGACAGTACAGAGGCGGCCGGAATCAATGGCGCGGCAGAGGATTCTCAAATCGTCCCTACGCTCCCGTTACTGACAACGTCGTCAATGGTAATGACGAACCTAATCGTGAATTCCGGCCGGATTATAACCCTCGGCCGCCGCGTTACCATTTTCGACCTAATTCCGACCAACCTTTCAATCAGAATCAATCCTTTCAGCCACGTGGACAACCACCTCCACCGTATTTAAATCCTAACCAACAATTCGCGCCACCACCTCTGTACAATCAAAATCAACAGTTTTGGCGTCATGGACAACCGCAGCCGCATTTTAATCCAAACCAACAGTTCCGGCCACCTCCATTATACAATCAAGGGAAACAGCAGCCGAGTTTTGATCAGAACCAACAGTTTCGGCCGCAAGGACAGCCACCACAGTCTTTTGGACAGTTTCGGCCACAACAGCGGCCTCGGCAGCGGCCGTCTAAACCATTGGACTATCGTAATTGGGAATTTGCGAAACCAGGACCTCCTCCTAATTGTGGTAATTACATTAGTTGCAGCATGTTTTTTTTCCGATGATTGATAGGGTATCCTGTTAGTAGCATTTTCTAATAGTAAAAGATGTTATCTTTTCCACTTGGTTTTTGTGATCATTTTTTACCTGCTTAAAATTTGATATGAACTTAAAGAAATGAAATAGTTTAAGAAAAGAAGCAATAAATCATGGTAATTGGTATAATCAAGGTTCTAAAGAATTGTTTAGCAATGGCGTTTTCAACTTAAGGTGCTTCTCAAATTTTTTGGCTTTCTTGTTTAGATATCAAGTTGAACTTTGTTTTAGTTTGGCATTGACATATTGTCCACATTATGGTGCAGAGCGGTTTACAGTCCTTTCGTACAATATACTTGCTGATTACTTGGCTATTAATCATCGAGGCAAACTTTACTTTCACATACCTCGCCATGTTTTGGATTGGGAGTTTCGGAAGAAAAATATTATGTTTGAGCTGGGATTATGGTCAGCTGATATACTTTGCTTTCAGGTTGTACCTCTGTTTCATGCTTTGTTGTCCCACTTCAATTCAACTTTCATAATTGCATAATATTTTCAATGTATATTAAAATTCACAAAATTTGTTCTTTACCCAAAAAAAGGTCACCAAATTATAAGTAACCTGTTTTACAGTAATTTTCTTGTTTATGCAGGAGGTTGATAAATTTCAGGATTTAGAAGAAGACTTAAAAATTCGGGGATATAGTGGTATTTGGAAGGTAAATTCTGTGGGTGCTGTCATGAATGTAGCTTTTGTTTTAACAAACTTAAATAAAGTGAAATAATAATACTATGAATGTTTAAATTTTACATAGTTTGATGCTAACGGTATTGGATGATAAGTTACTTTGAATATAAATGCTGTCACAGTCTCTTTCATCCGGAAACTTCCACTCACCCCTCTGAGCGATTGTCTTCATCTTAAGAACAATGTAGCTGGTTATTCACAGTTTAAGAACATATATGTTTTTTTTGGTTTCCTATTTGTCAGATGAGAACTGGTGAGCCAGTTGATGGTTGTGCAATATTTTGGCGTTCATCAAGGTATTCCTTTATTTTCTTCATATGCTTTTAAATTTGAAATGTATGTTTATAGGCTTTTATACACACTTGCTCATATTAATTGCAATTGATTTTAAAATTTTCATAATAGATTCAAGCTTCTGCATGAAGAATCCATTGAGTTCAATAAGTTTGGAATGCGGGATAATGTTGCACAGATATGTGTTTTAGAGGTGCGTTGGTCTTCAAATGATTTATTAGAAACTTGCACTTGCAAAGCAAGATACATGTTATTTACTTATTTCATATTTCACTAAATGTTACTCTTACATTAAACAGTCACTGAATGAGAAATGTTCAGCTGGATCGCCTCCACCAGCATGGTAAGTGTAGCATATTCTTCTATTTTTGTCCTTCTTTCACGATTCACTGAACCTTCAGAAGAGGATGCTGCTTTTTTGACGATTCACAAAGCATTTGCAATGGCTTTTGCGGTTATTCCTATGATCACAAGAGGATGCTATTTTGACAACTTTTGTGTACATTAAGATTTTTATTTTTGCAATGGAGAATGAAAAACTGTTACTGTGCCTGCAGCTCTGAAGGTCATAATAAAGTTGTCATATGTAATATTCACGTGCTTTACAATCCTAGAAGGGGAGAGATCAAGCTTGGGCAGGTATTAACCATTCTGTTAGCTATTTAAAATATTTTTTATATTTTGTTCCCTTATATTATATCTAATTAATTTGATCGAGACCCATGTGCTTTTTGTGGTTCCTATTGCCTACTTAACAGGTTAGGGTGCTTCTAGATAGAGCATATGCTACATCAAAGCTTTGGGATGATGCTCCTGTTGTTCTTTGTGGAGATTTTAACTCTACCCCAAAGGTATTTTAACTCTTTTCTCTTTTCGATCCTTCCATTGTACATATCTGTACTTTTAAACTAAACTTTCTTCATTCTTAAATTTGATTGTATTTAATATTTATCATCCCAATAACTCTTTCCTTCTTTTGCTTCAGAGTTCATTGTACAACTTCATATCGGAGCAAAAGGTTAAATGAAATACTGGTTTTCTTTCCATACCTATTACTAGAAGTTTCAGTTTGTTATTGTTTGATAAATTTACTTCTTTGTTGCAGTTAGATGTGTCTGAACTGCCTAGAGATCAGATATCCGGGCAAGTTTCTGCCGAAATCCGTCCCAAAAGGCCGTTTACGAATACTATCAGGCATGTTATGTATCATCATATCGTGAATTCTATTTGGATGTCGTTCTAATTAAAAATTAAGAACTGATTATTAAATAGCTTGTATATTTTTATAGAGCTCAGTCGACTGATAATGCAACTCCATCTCCCAGAAGAGTGGAAGAAGCTGGCATAAAAGGGGACAGTACGTCTTCTATGAGTAATCAGCCCGACTGTATTCCCGACATGCCAGACTTATCTACTAGCTCACTTACTGATACAAAAGACGAAAAACCCGCTCCCCAATTCGAGACAAAGGAAGAAAGTGAGGGCAATGCTGGAAACTGCACGTCAGAAAGTTTGGAGAATGTTTCGGCTGATGCAATTGGCGATGGCATCTCTTTAAGTGAAGAAGATAACGAGGTCAATATTTTGGTGGAAGAGACTACCCTGACGACATCCCCAAATGAACCTGTAGAAGATGTGTCTGTAGGCGAGGATTCTGTTTCATTTTTGTCTGAATTGCATGGCACAGATGGATCTGACTTTGTGGATGGTAACGAGATCTCTGAGGCTGAGCTCTCTATAGGAACTCCTGAGGTTTTGGATGGTTCTTTGAGCAGTGGTAATGAAGGTTTTGTGCCAATGCCTGTTTATGACCCATCAGGTTGGACTCCGATGGAAATAGAGGTTGCGACGGGCAGCTCAGAATGCACAACCCTGGAACACCATCTAACATTAAGAAGCACATATTCGGAAGTTGAGGTGGATATATCATATATCCTGACATTATTACCTTTTATTTGTTTCCTGAAATGTATAAAAATATATATCATTGGATTTTTGTCTTAATGTTTGCAGGACTATTCAGGAACAAGAGATTCAAATGGGGAGCCCCAAGTGACTAGCTACCATAGAGGTTTCCAGGGGACAGTTGATTACATCTGGTGAATCACCATCTCTTTCTTTGTTGCTATTTTAAACCATGGGAGACAACTTACATGCTCAGTGAGCAATATCCCAAATGTGGGATTGGAACCAGACCTCGAGTTATTGCAAGAGGATCCATCCAAGTCCCACTGAGTCTCTTTAGTTATTCATCTTTTTGGAAAAAAAGAAAAGGAAATTCAATAAAATAAAGATATGATAAGCTAGGTAGCGAAGTTGAAAAATTGATAAGACATATAAGCACAAAAGTACTTCTAAAACAATGACCCATGGTTGGAATCGAAGAGGAGAAACATTATAAAATATCCAGCTTCCAAAACACAAGAGAACAACATTGTGGCTCAGGTTATGGACAAGAATGTGTGTATATATATACATATATAGAGAGAGGAAGGTTATGGGGAAAACCCCCAAAAAACGAAAAACTGAGGAACACCCTGGTAACCGCTCATCCGGACAGTATGCAACATGAGGCATACAAGTAAGTGAAGTTGTTTCTTGGTTTTTATGCACATGTGGATACTATGCACATGTGCATACTGTCCAAATGAACGGTTACCAGGGTGTTCCTCACTTTTTCATTTTTTTGAGGTTTTCACGACCCCATATATATACGTAGGGGTGATTTACGTGAGACCAATCTGTTTTCGTGAAACCATATTTTTACACCTGAAAGTTCACAGCAAAACGTTGTGAAGGTACAAAAATCCGGAGCTTCACAATGCTGTGAAGGTTACCTTCACATCAGAAACACTGCGAATGTAAGTGTTTTGCTGTGATAGAAGGGTCTCCAAACTGAAATGCAACTTTGGTAGAATTCTAAGCAGTTGGTGTTACTAGTTTGCTATACACCGGATGAAATTAGGTCAGAAGTAGGATGAATTTCAGAAGAAAACTAACTCTATGGCATTCGAGAGGCCATGGTCTCTCCAAGAGCTCTCGCTCAGTTACAAATGAGTAAGAAAACAGAATGAATCACCTAACAAACAATTCCCACACTATAAAGGCTCCCGCCTATTATTTAATGACTAATACCGAAAATACCCCCAACTTATTCAAAGACAGAAATTAAGAGACTCTCTACTGTTTATTCTTTCTCCTATACGTAAACCGTATAGAAGGTTTAGCATAGTTATGATGAATGTTTTATTTTTGTTTTTGCAATGCAGGCGATCGAAGGGTCTCCAAACTGTGAAGGTTCTTGCTCCTATACCAAAACACGCAATGCAGTGGACTCCTGGGTTTCCTACAAAGGTATTGGAATGGAATTTTATATTTCTTATGTTATCTTCGGGGATATATATATATATATGTGTGTGTGTGTGTGTTTTAAAATAATTTGGATTTTGTTTGCAGAGATGGGGAAGTGATCATGTTGCACTGGTTACGGAATTGGCTTTCAATAAAGAGGAAAAATCACAAGCTGAGTAGCATTGTAGCAGACAAACAAATCTTTTATATGTTTACATCATTCTTCACCTAGAACAGAAATGTGTGTATATATATATATATATATTTATATATACATTCCTGTTGTGATTTTTTGAGCAAAAGGAATGAAGGATTTATTTCTTTTTTATTTTGGGTGATTTTTTATTTATTTTATGTTTTACACAATCCATGGTATACTAACTTGCACGTACTTCATTAGTTGTATATTCTTTTGGTTTGTGTAACATTGACTTGTACGACTGAAGTTGCAATTTCATTTATTTGGATGAAGAATTTCTTACGTTTGTAATTAAATAATATTCACTTCTTCCATATCAAAATGTAACACATTAAGAACACCTCCAATCGATTCTTCATAAATGGAAAAGTAGGAGTTTGAGCAAGTTTTGTTCCAATAGATTTTCTAAAACCTTTCTCGAGATTCTTTCAAATTGGAGAAAGTTGGAGATGTTGTAGGATAAGTGTGTCATCATCAAAAGGAAGTGACGATATAGATAGACATAAACGCTTAGAGTTAAATATGGTGTAAGTTTTCTTCTTTATCTCTATGTAATTGTCCCTATTTAAAGGGTTTATGATTAATGAGAATTACCACTGCCAAAGAATTTTTCAATATGAAGCATTCATCAGCGAGAGATGTTATTGAACGATGTTTTGGTATGTTAAAGGCAGGGTGGGGAATTTTAAGAGACAACTCATATTATCCTATTGATTTGAAAGTTAGGATCATCATGACATGTTGTCTTCTCCACAATTTTATAATGCAAGAAATGCCAGTAGATCCATTTGACAATGAAGGTGAAGTGGATTAGGGAAACCGAAGACTTTGGAGTTGAAGACGGGGATAATATAAATGTTATTGGTACTTCAAATGAGTGGACTGCATTTAGGGATGATTTAGCGCAGTCTACGTTTGCTTCTTGGAACACTACCAATAGATAATATGTATGATTCAAATGTTTGTTTAACTCGTACTTCTAATGTTTGTTTATAATAGAAATTATGGAGTTTGGACGTTGATAATTAAATGTTGTACTTCAAATGATTCATTTATATTTATAGGTATATATGACGAGTCAAATTAGAGATTATCGAGCTTGGACGAATATTAAAGAAGAAAAACTTGTTGAAGCTTTAGTTACCATGGTGAATACTGAAGCATTCAAAGCCGATAATAGCTTTAAACCGGGTCATATAAAGCGTCTCAAACAAGCGTTAAAGGAATCATTGCCCGACTCCAGTGGCGGAGGGCTATGGGGGGCCATGGCCCCTCCACTTCTTCACCTTCTTAACATATGGAATGAAAAATAACAAAGATATAATTCTTATAGAAAATGCTTGGCCCCTCCAATCCTAGCACCTTGCCGCTTTAATTCTTATTTTCCTATGCATACTCCACTCTCCACCTTGCTACCTATAAGTTAATATAATAAACTAATTTAAGAAAACAATACAGTATTTAACTTCTGGCCACTTTTAGAGGCGGGTTCTACAGTTGAAGTTATTAATACAATAAACTAAAATAACAAAATAATGTAGTAATGTTATAAATTAATTAACAAAGTATAATTTTTTTTTTGTTATTTAATCTAATTTTGTTTTGTTGTCATTTTATATTGGGCATATTGATGAAAGACTTTGTCCCACCAAACTTGGTGAGTCTAAATATTTTGATTAGATATATTATTTAGAAAGTTGTTAATGTAATTAGGGCTAAATATTTAAGTGGGTCTAAATATTTTGAGGGCTTATTAGATTTTGTTTAATGATATTGTTTGTTAATTGTTATTTTTAGTTGATAATTTATACCTAGATCAAGATTATCATGACCCATTTCAACCAACATTTCCATATATCGTTAGACTGAATACGTCAAGACCTTAAATGCAACATAAAATGAATGGTGAGTATTTAAATGGCTCGTTGGTTTTGTTTACCGAAAAACAAATTGCTTATCTTTTTAGTTTAAAGAAAATTGTGCAAGATTTCAAAGCCCCGAAAGAATCAGAGGTTCCACTTTATTCTTAAATATCTATTACATCCATTACAATAAAATTGAGTTTATAGGATGCTATACAATTTTAAGCTTCCTAATAGACATTGTAATAAGTTTATAAGACGCTTTTGAACATCTTAACAATTTTTTTGGACACTTTTTTTAATACAAAATGTGTATAACATTAGTTATTTTATAACACATTTTTTATAAATGGTCATATAAACCTTTTTTTATAAGACACTTGGTTTTTATAAAACACTTTTTTCCGATTAGTATCTTATAAAATACAATGTTTTTTTTATATAAAAAGTTCTAAAAGACTTGTTACAACATCCAAAAACGTCTTTAAACTTATTACAATGCATTTAGATAAGACGCTTTATTTTTTAGTCCTATAAATTAAGTCTCTAGTAGGCTTATAATTTTTTGGCGTCTTATAATTTATAAACTCAATCTTGCTGTAGTGATCAAAACAAATTAGACTTGTTTATGTTATTTATTTGTATAAGTTCGGCCCCCGTGATTAGAAGGCTTGTGTTCCGCCCCTGCCCGACTCCCATATTTTAGGGAAACCTCACATTGAGTCAAAGTTAAGAACAATGAAGAGAGATTGGATCATTGTGCATGACATGATAAGTGGTTCATCCACTAGCGGCTTCGGATACGATAGTGTTAAAAATGTGTGGTTGTCGAAGACCAAGTTTGGGAGACGTATATTCAGGTACATTCTAAAAAACGTTGTTATTTAAATTTGTGTTATATATAATTATAGTTATGTGTATTTATGTTATTTTATTATGTAATAGGCACATAGAGGGGCAAGAAAATGGAGGAACAAAATGTATCCTTTTTATGAGGATCTTTGTATTGCATTTGGAAAAGATCGGGCTCAAGGAAACAAAGCAAGAGATTTTGTTGAGGTGGAAGAGGAGGTTAATATAGAATATCAAACAAACATATATGACGAGTTTGATGATGCGATAGAAACTAGCAATATTCAAGGTGACAATGCAAATAGGTGATCTGAAGAAACTTCAAGTGGTCGCAGTAAGAAGAGAAAATGCCGAGTAGATCCCGTAGCTAAAGGATTTAACAATACGGTTACAAAAATTGGAAAAAGTCTAGAGAACATGGCAGACAAATTTAACAAGGGTATCGAACGAGAAGAAGAACTTGATAAGAAACGTTTGATGATCACTTCTGAGATCTCAAAAATGCAGTCATTGACCAAACCGGAGAAGTTTAAAGTAATTTCAATGATAAGAGACGATCCTGAAAGGGTGAACATGTTTTGGGACTTGCAAGAAGCAGATAGGGAAGAGTACGTGCAGTGGATTTTGGAAGATTGAAAATATCTGGTGGTTAAATATGTGATTTTTGAAGAACAATTTGATGGTTAAATATATGGTTTTTGAAGAACAATCTGATGGTTAAATATGTGATTTTTGAAGAACAATTTGGTGGTTAAATATGTATTTTGTAGGATTGCCAATGGCGTGTAGCTCAGTTGATTAAGGGGCGAGGAGATGTTTGCTCCAATAGGCCGTTGGTCTTGGGTTCGATCCCAGGCCCCCTCGCAATCGCCTTGCCACTGAGTGAGTCATGTATGCCTCTCAAATTGGGAATTGACAGCCTGTGTGAGCCGGTTTGCATGTCCGGGAAATACACGTTTTTTGCTCCAATGTATTTTGTAGGATTGTTGGTTAAATATGTATTCTGGATGAACACGTTTGATTGTTAACAACGAATTAGATGATTAAAAATGTAGTTCTTAAAA
This sequence comes from Silybum marianum, assembly GCA_036898165.1. Taxonomy (NCBI): domain Eukaryota; kingdom Viridiplantae; phylum Streptophyta; class Magnoliopsida; order Asterales; family Asteraceae; genus Silybum; species Silybum marianum. The sequence continues at coordinate 35,621,487 of CM072538.1, read as the reverse complement.
CAATGATGTAGATTATTAAATATCAAATATGTATTTTGGAATTATGAATAAGATTATTAAATATATGTAGTTTTAGAAAAATGAAACAGATTTGGTGATTAAATATACATTTTTGGAGAAATTGATAAGAAAAAAAATAATGTATTAATAAAAATAAATTCTTTATAACACAAACAAATAGTTACAATAAAAAAATCTCAATCCCAATCCAAATCCTTCAAACCAAACATGAACCGTAAGGAATGGATTTGAAATCCATTCCAAATCCTACAAACCAAACACAACGAAGGATTTCAAATCCAATCCAATCCAATCCAATTCCCTTCGTGAAATCCAATTCCCTTCGTGAAATCCAATTCCCTTGAAAACAATCCCACGAACCAAACATACCCTAAATGCATAAAATAACAATATACTTTTCAAAAATTTCATATTATATTTATACTTTTATTTCTTCTCATTATAATAATGTACTTATATTTTCTATTACTACATTGCATTTTTTTAAAAAACTATTCATTATAACGATAGGTAATCGGTTACCTTTTAAACCAATTATCGCATTATTTTATTTGCATAGTTGGCATAAAGTAAAATGACAAACTTCAAGACGCCACCTTCACCACACTCTTCTTCCCTTTCACCATCTACATCTCTATCTCCATCTTTTCTTCCTCTTTTTTCACATCTAATCAGTTTTTTAAGATATCTATGTTAGAAACAAGGGAAAAGGGTAATTGATTGTATGGCCAGATTGTTTGAAAATCGTGTTAAGTCACTTTCTGAATTGATATTTCGATCCTATAACTATGTCTGGGTTCACGAAGTCCAATCGCGGATAAGACTCCAGAACACTCACGATTTTAGGCACAAAAACGAGAACAATTTTCTGTAGAGTATAAGAGGATTGTTCAAAAAGTCTCTAAAACGCAAGTGTAAATTGGTGTTTATACCCACACAAGTAAATAATTGAAATGACAATCATGACACAATTTTAGGAGTAGTGGACAGTTACATCTATTATAGTAACTGCTCAATAACTGCACTCTTAATGCAAATTAACTGCTCTGGACGTGAAGACCCAGAGCTCTGGTTACAAGAGACCAGAGAAGAGAAATCAGAGACGACCGACCAGAGCTCTGGTCCACTATGCAAAGCTCTGGTCCATTTATCCAGATGCTCTTAAGTCTCGTAGAAACATAACTAGAGCCTCTGGTCAGGCCATGCTACAGAGCTCTGGTCCGACCATACAGAGCTCTTGTCCTTGAATTTTGATCAAGTTTTCCCAGCGGGACCATCGCCAAGGGCTCTACCCCTTGGACCTGGGAAGAGGGCACGACCCCCTTGACCCTGCCATTTCGTCGTTTCCGGGTTCATACTCGCCTTATAACAATATGCACTCTTCACCTCCTAACTCGTATTAAAACACATTATAAAACCCTTTTTAGAACTTATATTATTTTCAATTACACTTAAATGGATCGGTGGCACTAAAATCACCAACAATCTTTCTTCATAATTTGTTTAAGATTTATCTATGTTTTTTTTATCATATTTAAATTTAAATCGATAAATTTTTACTTTTTTCAAGTTAGATCGATGTTTTTATGTTTAAAATTAGATCGATCCGAGTTCTTTTCTATATGTTGGAGATTTCTTTGACTTCAATTTCGTTAGGTTTTAATTTGGAGTTTTGATAGCCTATACTTTTTGTTGTCAATTTCCTGTCAGTTGATTGTTGTTAATGATCGTGGTGGTTTCTTAGGTGGCTGCCCAACTGCATTTTCTTTGTAGGTTTTTGCTACCTCAAGTTTAACTTTGACTTTTTTAAATGGAGATATTAGATAAACGAAAAGGTAAACTTTTTTGTAAATCATAGTGATAAAAATCAGAACGTAATAAGAACAAAGATGAAAAAGCAAATTTCATTTTGAAAAAGGTCGGAAAATATATTTGATAAAAAAGTATCATTATAAAGTTGTAATAAAAAATGATGCTTTAATAATAAAATAACTTTAAAAATACAATTATATAATATGAAATATCACATTATCAATTTACATGTGAATAGTGATACGACAAAAACCTCCAAACCTATGGCATGTCATCGCATTTTCTTTCGGTAGATTACTGATTGCTGTTAGGGGTGGCAAAAAGTGACCCAACCCGTCAACCCAACCCGAACCCAACCCATTAGTAGCAGGTTGGGTTAAGATTTTTAACCCGTTTAACATAAATGGGTCAACTCGTCTAACCTATTTATTAAATGGGTTGGGTTGGGTTGAAATTTCTGACCTATTTTCAACCTGTTTTCAACCCATTTACAACCTGTTTTCAAGCCATTTTCAACCTGTTTGTAACCCATTTCCAACCCGTTTGTAACCCATTAATGACCTATTTTTAACCCATTTATTAAAATAAATTTTAAATTTTAATAATAAAAAAAGTAACCTAAATACAAACCCTAAATTAAATTTAGTATTTGGATTTTAGAAGCCTGGTCAAAAAAGAAAAACCCTAAATCGCTTTCTGCCTTTCTCCTTCACTCTCGAGTTTCGTCGTCGCTCTTCTCTCCTCCTAGCTCACTCCGCCGGCGACTTTGCTGCTGATTCACTCCGCCGGCGACTCTGCTACTACTTCACTCTCGCCGTCACTCTTTTCTTCTCCTAGTTCACTCCGGCCGACGACTTTGCGCGCTCTTCACTCCACCGGCGTTTCTGGTCATCTCTCATTCTCTCTCGTCCGTCGTTACTATCGTAAGTTTTCTACTCTCTCGTTCGTTTTCTACTATCTTTATTTACTCTCTCTCGTCCAACAGAAGGTTCATCTCTCTCTCTCTCTCTCAGGCAACCGGTGGTGACTGACGTAGTTTTGTATTATGGATTGTATAATTAAATGGGTCAACCCAGGTTGAACCCATTTCTGCCTTTCTCCTTCACTCTCGAGTTTCGTCGTCGCTCTTCTCTCCTCCTAGCTCACTCCGCCGGCGACTTTGCTGCTGATTCACTCCGCCGGCGACTCTGCTACTACTTCACTCTCGCCGTCACTCTTCTCTTCTCCTAGTTCACTCCGCTGACGACTTTGCTGCTACTTCACTCCACCGGCGTTTCTGGTCATCTCTCATTCTCTCTCGTCCGTCGTTACTATCGTAAGTTTTCTACTCTCTCGTTCGTTTTCTACTATCTTTATTTACTCTCTCTCGTCCAACAGAAGGTTCATCTCTCTCTCTCTCTCTCAGGCAACCGGTGGTGACTGACGTAGTTTTGTATTATGGATTGTATAATTAAATGGGTCAACCCAGGTTGAACCCATTTATTTAACAGGTTGGGTTGAAAATTTGTAAATAGGTCGAACCCAGGTTCAACCCATTTAAGTTGCAGGTTGGGTTGAGTTGAAAATCTCAACCCATTTATTTAATTGGGTTGGGTTGGGTTGAGATTTTCGACCTATTTAATAAATGGGTTAAACCCGAACCCAACCTAGGTCGACCCATTGCCACCCCTAATTGCTGTAATCGGTAATTTTCAAAGTATGTTGTTTTAGTAAGAAATAATTTAAAACTACATTATCGTAATAACAAAAAATAAAAGCAAGAATTTTTTTTAAAAACAGTTTGTTATTTCATGCATATTATCCCTAATTTTTATAACAATAGTAATTTCTTTTGATCTTTTGATCCAAGGTCTATGATCATTTCTCTATGATGTAGAGTGAATTCAAGAGTTAATGAGGGGTTTCACATATCATTTGAAAAGAAAAAAATGAGTTCGAAAGAAACACGTAAATCTGCCAAATCGCGGGCGCATCTTGACAAGTCCCGAACGGATTGCATTTATTTAATTATTTAATTATTTTATTTAATTATTTTATTTCTTAATCAATTTAGGGTAATTATTTAGTTTTAATTATTATTTATTTGTTTTCTAATTAGATTAGTATTATTTATTGTTTTTTTTATTAATTAGATAGCTTTGTATTTTAACTCTAAATAGTTAGATACAGGGCAGATCCATTTGATGCTTGTAGGGGTCCTAGTTCCCCCAACAAAACCCACATTTTTTAAATGGCAAGAAAATGAAGAAATTTAGTAATTTTTTCATTAGGGTCCCCCAACAAGAAGAAGGCAGGGGTCCCTAATTTGATATTGTAATCCTACTTTTTAATCGGTTTATTTCCAGCATATGGATAGGGGTATAAATGAGCAGGGCCGTTCCTCATATTTTAGAGGCCTTGTACAAAAATCTAAATGTGACCCTACATTTTGTTTCAAGTTATAGTATTTATCAAATTTTTATTACTACCATCGAATAAAAATTCTTTGAGTGTAGAATATATATGAAAATATAAAATAATCCTAAACAAAATACAAATACAAATCAATTTGACATTTATATCATTATATTGATGCTCATAAAGCTCCATATGGTGATAAGAGTGAAAGGTTAATTAGTAACAAGATTAAAATTACATATAATAAGTAACATGTACAACATATAACACAATTATTTTGGAAACAACATTTCATTAAAAGAAAGAAGCTAGCCAGAGGCTAGCAACAACAAACGATTACATCGTCCCTAGAAAGGAAGCAGGAGCCAAACTCCACTCAACAAAGTTTTTCCGACTCTCTTTTACACCTGTTAATCATCCATCTAAAAGACTTATTAACGATAACATCATACAGATCGCTCAGTTTAGGCGTTGACGGGAATAGTTTAATATTCCAATAATAAATTGATACTGATACGTACTTTTTTACCGGAAAAAACAAATAACTAGGCATTACTGTTTTGTGAATGTAGATTTTCTAACACTTGTAAACGAAACCATCTATTAAATGTTCATAACTAAAATTTGGTACTAACTCATCTTCAACTGCGAAATCAATCTTAAAGCATTTAATTTCTCTTGTGAGTTAGTTGATCACAAATAACTTTTCAAAAGTTTGAAACATATTAAGAAATATATAGAATAATTAAAAATAAGAATTACAAAAAATTTAAGCTATCTTGAAAGTTCATGAAAATTGTATAATGTATGAATTATTTTAGTATATAATAATCTTTTTTAATCTAAAATTAAGTGATGTTAAAAGGAAATTTACAATTAAGTTATCTTAAAACTTCTTTTAAATTAAGGGGTCGTTTATCAAATCTTACCTGGGTAAGAGCTTATCGGCAAAATTCAACACTATCACTTACTTACCGGGTAAGATTTTAGTCAATCAAAACAACATCGTATGTAACAATTTGCCCGGTAAGCGCTTACCGTGGTAAGAGTTGTCGTCAGAATTACCGGGTAAGACTGTTGGTCCTTGCTTTTTTTGTCTTCGTTCTTATTGGATAAGATTTTTGGTACTTATCATATTTCTCGGGTAAGGTAATATGACTTGGTAAGCACTTATCTAGATAAACGTTTGGTAAACGGCCCCCTAAATTATCTTAAAATAAAAGTACATAAATCACGAAATTTTTAAGAATTAAAAAATAATAAAAAATAATAAAAAATGCAAGAGGTGATTTTGAATTTTTGATTTGTGACATTCAAACTTAAATTTAAAAACAAGGGAATCGAACTTGGGCAATGAGACAAACAAGAGGGAGCGCTACCCAGCCAAGCTAGAAGTAATTTGTTTCAAATTTTGGATTTTCATTACTATATTTACTTATATTATTATAAAGAAAATTAAAAAATCGGAGGCCCTGGACTTTCGGAGGCCCTGTACGGTGGAACCACATCGCACACTCCAAGGAACGGTCCTGTAAATGAGTCAAAACATATCTATCTCGAGTTCGATCTTATTAATTATTCTTTGCTAATAATATTTCTTCTCTTTTGAGATTGTTACGAGTTTTCTCGATATTTCGTTAGTCCTTATATTTGTAAGTTCTATAATTCTTTAGGTTTGACGCTTGTCAAATCTTTCCATGTTTCCTACTGCGTCACTCTACTTCTCATACATTTAGCACTTTTCATTTGAACCTCTTCATGTTTAAACGAGAAGTTAAAATTTTGCAAAAAAGCAAGAAGTTTCAATATCATATATGATTACACGTATAATACACAAACTTAATCATATATGATTAAACACATGTTGTACTGACAACACATAAACACTTAATCATATATGATTAAACACACCAAAAAAAGGCGTAATCATAACCAGAAGAGTGATGTCTGATTGGTTTGAGCTTGGGCTCCAAATGTCAAAAGTGTCTGGAGGTCTCAGGCAAGTAGGAATAAAAATCCCCTTGTGGCCATAGAGGTTCAAATACGGTGAGTCTGGGATACTCACAAAGTAGGTGGTAGCTCTGGGATTATTCGGCTAGCATAGCGGATTGGATATCCAGGTTAATAAAAAAAGTGTAATCATATATGTAATATCCCACATTGGTTGGGGAGGAGAACAAAAGTTTTCTTATAAGGGACTTGGATACCTTTTCTATCAGACGCGTTCTAAGCCGTGAGTCTAAGTGTGTGGACAAAGCGAACGTATCTGATACGGTTGGCCTGAATGTTATAGATGGTATCTGAGTCGGGAACCGAACTGGTGTGCTAGCGGGGACGCTAGGCTCCCAAGGGGGGGGGGGATTGTAATATCCCATATTGGTTGGGGAGGAGAACAAAAGTCACCTTATAAGGGACTTGTATACTTTCTCTATCAGACGCGTTCTGAGATGTTACAATATATAATACTGAAACCTTTTACTAAAATATTTAAGAGAGAGATGAAAGTTCAAATACGAACTCAAATTTGGTTGTGAACGTGAGGACAAATGAGAGCACGACACGTGTCAAATACGAACTCAAATTTGGTTGTGAACGTGAGAACAAATGAGAGCGCGACACGTGTCATATTCAGACTGAATAATGAAAGAAAATATTCAGATTGAATGTTGTTTTGAGTTCTCATTTGAACCCGCCCCTATATATATTGAAAGTTTTTTTTTAAAAATAAATTGATTAGAAATAAATAAAATTATAAACTAGTTAATTAATATAATTTTTTTTTGAACGACAAGTTAGTAGTTAGTGATTCAGACCCACATTTATATCCATATGGGCAGTATGCGGGACCCGAACCTTCACCTTAGGGGATAAACCCCCACTCCTCCACCATTTTTAGGAAAACCACCACCCTAAGGTTCGAATCCGAGACCTTGAGGATGATATAAAAACCCCGGTACCGCTAGGTGAGAGGCCCTTTGATTAATTAATACAAATTAAGATCACAAATCAAATGCAAACCATGTAAATATTGGCCTTTGATTGTGTGTATTTTGAATTTAATCTACCTATTTGATAATCTCTATAAACAATTACGATTGGTGTCTAAGGTGTGTGACATGTAAATGGTTTCAATAGATTAATTATCATAAATTGTTAAAAGAAAAACATAGGTATAAATATCAAAAAGTTAGAAGAATATATTATTGAACCACCCCATCTATAAAAACCCATCATTGGCCATCAAGCAAAGCATTAGCACAACATGAAACCTACTTCCAACAAAATGGGTAGCTTCCCTGTTGAAACAAGCGACTTCTTGAATCCTCTTGACCATGAGGAGTTTAGAAGACAAGCCCATTTGGTAGTTGATTTCTTAGCAGATTACTACTCGAATATCGAGAAATATCCAGTTTGTAGCCAAGTTAAACCTGGTTTTCTCACAGAAACTATGCCTGATTCACCACCATTCCAACCTCAACCTATTGAAGCTATATTGCAAGAAGTACAAAAGCATATACTTCCAGGAATAACCCATTGGCAAAGTCCTGGTTTCTTTGCTTACTTCCAATCTAATGGAAGCACTGCAAACTTTCTTGGTGAAATGCTACTTACAGGCTTTAACACAGTAGGGTTTAGCTGGTTGGCATCTCCTGCTGCCACCGAGCTTGAAATGGTTGTCATGGAGTGGCTTTTGAAGCTTCTTCAACTTCCTAAATCATTCTCCTTTTCTAGTGATGGTGGTGGTGTGATCCATGGCAGTACATGTGAGAGCTTCATATGCACATTGGTTGCTGCTAGAGAAAAAAAGTTGAATGAGATCGAGACCTTAGAGAAGCTTGTTGTCTACTGTTCTGATCAGACTCATTTTTCTCTCCAAAAAGCAAGCCAAATTGTTGGGATCAGTCCGAACAATGTTCGGGCTATCCGGACTACAAAGTCGATGAATTTCCAGATGTGCCCAGATGCATTGTTGATGGCGATCGAAGAAGATGTCAGAGCAGGGTTGGTGCCATTATATGTATGTCTCACTGTTGGAACAACACCAACAACAGCAGTCGACCCATTGGGTATATTGTGCGAGGTTGCAAAGCGATTCAATATGTGGTCTCATGTAGATGCTGCTTATGCTGGAAGTGCATGCATATGCCCAGAGTTTCGACACTTTCTTGATGGAGTTGAGGTTGCAACTTCCTTCAGTTTCAACCCTCACAAATGGTTCTTGACCTCTTTAGATTGTTGTTGTCTTTGGGTTAAAGATCGTAGTGACCTTACAACAGCTTTGGCTACTGATCCTGAAATCTTGAAGAATAAAGCAAGCGATTCTAAGCAAGTGGTGGATTACAAAGACTGGCAGATTGCTCTTAGTAGACGGTTTCGGTCGATAAGTTATGGATGGTGATGAAAAGCTATGGAGTTCCAGGGTTAAGAGAGTTCATAAGAAGACATGTGAAAATGGCAAAGCAGTTTGAAACACTTGTATCTGGAGACAAGAGATTTGAGATTGTGGTTCCTAGGAACTTTGCTACTGTGTGTTTTAGAATTGCACCGTCGAGTGGAATAAGCAACGAAGAAGACGTAAATCTTTTGAACCGGAAGCTGTTGGACTCGTTGAACAGGACGGGGACTGTGTACATGACACACGCGGTGGTCGAAAATATATACTTGATTCGGGCTGCAATCCGTGCAACACTTACAGAAGAGAAGCATATTATTATGTTGTGGGATATGGTGCAAGAACATGCAAATAAGTTGCTAGCTGTTAGAAATAAGCTAGACTTGGTAATAGTGGCAATTTAGTTTATTATTATTATTATTATTATTATTATTATTATTATTATTATTATTATTATTATTATTATTATTATTATTATTATTATTATTATTATTATGTGTTTGTAAGTTATTATAACTCTTGGGTAAAAGTTTTCTTTTTGATCCAACACTAGCTAGCTAGGAGCATCCATGGTGATGAACCTTAGTGACTTTATCATATCAGTGTTTTCTTTTCTGCATATGTAATAAATTTTTCAATGGATCGGTTGATGGTTTAAGGAGGGCTATGCATGTAATGGGGTTTAAGGAGATAACAAAAGAGATATATGCGGTGAGAAGTGAAGTTATAGTAAAAAGGGTAAAAATAGATCTCCATCTTTGGATGCACATTAGGATGAGATGCACCGTGATAAGATACACGAGATCAATTAATCTCTGTATCAAGCGTGATTCATGAGCGGATTTGAGATTAAATTAAGATGAACAATGGTCCAGATCCCTTTTTACACTACTCACCTTAAGTACTCTCCTTCTGATCATGCTCTTATATCGTAATAAGCTAATGAATTACTTGTTAAATATAATGATACGAGTTGCACTATTATGAGGATGAAACTAAACCAAGTATGCTGCTCATAACTTTATACAATATTCTTGTTGTATGGAAGCATTTTGTGCAAGCTTTAATTTTCTTCTCATTACAACCTTTCGTTTGATGATGCGCCCCAAGATTGGCTTCCTCTAAGAATCCATCTTTCATCTTGCCTAAAACCTAATGGTAGTATTATATTTGTACCCTGCTTTCATGATTTTCTTGAAAGATACAAGAAACTACATTTTGGATTAATATGTGATTTTTCGTATATATGTGAGCTGATGTTTAAGAATCACGTTACTAGTTAACAAACATTCTTGCTCTTATCTGCATTTGCTTGCCTAAACTGGCATTTTGTACATGTGTACCATGTTGGATCGAAAGTAAAAATCAACAAAGATAATCAACCAAAGTTTTTATTTTATTTCTGAGAAATCACACTTTGAAATTGTTACATAGGATTCCTATTTATAAACTATGAAAATGTGCCTTTGAACCATTGTGGCTGTTCGAACGGTGGTGTTGATTTGTGAACCATCGCACCCCTTCGTGAATAGTCATACCCTTTCACTAAAATAACTACCTATATAATACATATATATATATATATATATATATTCCATTTACATACTAATCGAGATTAATCCAACATTCACCCCCTTAATCTCGATAATGCTGAAAAGATTGTTTGCACCAAGCAGTTTTCTTCCATGTAGCTTGAGTCTTCATTTCTTCGTATAAGTAGCATTGTCTTTGTTATCATCTTTTTAGGTTCTCGCAACATTCTTTTGCGTAATTTTTTTTCAGTTCTTGTGTAGTAGTATCACACAACTCCACTATGTCTTTATTCCTTTGTAGTCTTCTCACATGACTCCACTTGGTCTTCGTTTTTTGTAAAGTCTTCTCACATGACTCCACTTGGTCTTCGTTTTTGTAAAGTCTTCTCACATGACTCCACTCACTGTTCGTTCTTGTATTGTCGTCTCACATGACTCCACTCACTGCTCGTTCTTGTGTCGTCGTCTCACATGACTCCACTTGTTGTTGTCTCACACAAATCCCTTTTATTTATGATCCAATCACAAGATCTATTTACACATATCACATGTTGTTAACCGTATCATACTGTTATTTGTGCCTTGATCGTATCACGCGATCAAAGTTCTGCTTTGCACTGTTTTCCTTCATTCTTAGTAATAGTCGCCATAAGCAATGTTGGCTCCAAGTCTTCTTCAATAAGATTGGAATGTTCTATGGCTTGATTCTTGTGTTTGTTTGGACATTCATAGGCATAGTGACCAAGTTTGTGACATCGGTAGCACGTGATTTGAGATTTGTCTTGTGTATCTTCTTCACAAGATGCTTGTTCTTCCCTTTCATATTGATAATTGTTCCTGTTTTGACCTCGGCCTCGTGATTGGTTAAATCTACCACGACCACGTCCTCTGTAACATTGGCCACGATTTTCGTGCCGTGTGAACATCAATCCTTCTTGAGTGTCCACAACTATTTCTCTTTTGTACTTGAGTCTTTCTTCAAAAGTCTTCAGTCTCCCGATTGCTTCGTCTAGAGACATGGTGTCTAGGTCCGAATATTGTTCAATGGACGCAACAATTTGAAGAAACCGGTCGGGTACTGCATTCAGTAACTTCCGAACGAGAGTGGAATCTTCATATGTTTGTCCTAAGCTTGCTGCTTTGTTTATAATACTAGTTATCTTCGTAGTGAATGAATCAATGGATTCTTTTTCTTTCATGTGCAACATCTCAAATTCCGTCTTGAGTGTTTGTAGTCTTGCCTTTTGGACACTGGTTACTCCAATGTGTCCGACTTTCAGTGCATCTCAAACCGCCTTTGCAGTTTTGTATTTTGAAATGAGAAGTAATTGGTCCTCCGGTAGTGATTGATAGAGATAAGCAATAGCCGTTTTATCTCTTTTATCATCAGCCTTTGTTGTTGATTGCGGTTCAATTGCTTCCCAGAGACTATTGGCTTCTAGTATAATTTGCATCCGGATTGCCCATGTTGTATAATTTGTTGAATTCAATATTGGGCATTGAAAATGGGTCGTAGGACTCATTTCCTTGTAAATTTTGGAACTACCTCCCTGTTCCTTATTTTCTTTCCCCGTCATTTAACAAACTTTTATAGCAAAAATTTAAGATTATTTATAAAAATCACTTTTATAATTTTCCTAAAAATAATATATATAAATCCCCCTTTTATATTTTTTTTCCTTAAGAAATTAAAAACGTTTTTTGATTATTTCTTTAATAATAAAATCTCTTTATTAATTTAAAATGTCTTTTTCCTTTTTTTATCTTTTGTTTAAAAACATATACAAGGATTTTCCTTTTTATAATAAAACAGGGTTTTATTAAAAGTTGAAAGAAAGGAGATGCGTACGGCTTCTTTTGCGTCGCTTCACAAACAGGTGCCGGTTCCTTTTTTTTATTCGAAGATGCTTCTTGATCTTGTCGAAATTGCAATCTTCTCCTTGATTTCTTCCGATTGGTGGCTTCTTTATCCGGGTTCCGATCCGATTTTGGTCCGATTTTGGTTGAACAATTGATCACCTGTCGATGGCGTGATGCTTTCTGCGTTCGTGCCTGTGATCGATGGTCGTTTGCGACCAATTGGATTTCTCCGGTTGTTTTCTCCGGTATCGATTTCTCCGGATGTCCTTCTCCAGTATCTCGATTGGGTTTCGCCGGTTCCGGTTAAGGTACACTCCCTTTTCCGGTTTTGCTTTGTGGTTTTCCGGTCACTCTGGATAACCCCGCTGATTCAATCAACACCCTTTCTGCGGTGTTCTTCTGTTGAATCTCTGGTGCCGGATTTTGTGATGATTTCCTCGGTAGATGATGACAGCCTTGGTTTGATTATAACCTTCGGTTTTATTGAATCAGGCTCTATTAGAATCAAATGCAGTTTATGACATTTCAATCTGACAATAGCAACATAATAACATCACCCCAATTTTGATAAAAAAAAAAAACAAAGAGAGAAGGGGTCAAGTCAAATAGTCTTCTTCACAATCATGGCTAGGAATGTGGTACAAGGAATTCCCGGCATCTCGTAGAAAAAGAGTATAAACAAAGAAATTTTTATAATTTCATTTTTTATCATAGATTATAGATAATGATAATTACTAAAAAGAATTTGGTTCTTTTTACAAACTTGATACCAATTGTTGGATCGAAAGTAAAAATCAACAAAGATAATCAACCAAAGTTTTTATTTTATTGATGAGAAATCACACTTTGAAATTGTTACATAGGGTTCCTATTTATAAACTATGAAAAGGTGCCTTTGAACCATTGTGACTGTTCGAACTGTGGTGTTGATTTGTGAACCATCGCACCCCTTCGTGAATAGTCATACCCTTTCACTAAAATAACTAATTATATAATACATATGTATATTCTATTTACATACTAATCGAGATTAATCCAACATACCATGGTTCAAAGTTCGAACATGCCAAATGCTTCAATATGCCTTGTTCTTTAATGAGCATCTACAACACTTTTACCCCACACTTGGTTACTTATTAATTTATTATGCATTCTTACACTGGTAAACAACTTAAACAACGATCAACCTTGAAGAGTTAAACAAGAGTGTCGATTCATCTTGAATCAAACTCGTGTTTCTAGTCATTTAGATTAATTTAAACTCAGAGTTTGCACCCCAAAACACTTATTGTTATAAACAATTTTGAAAATGCATAAACAACTAACAAAGGGTATATATGTATCTGATTGGAAAAATTATCTTTTCATACTCTATTATAAACAATTTTTTATACTCTATTATAGAAAAATTATACCATAGCTGTTAGAGAAATGTATTTACCTTTTCACCAGGTCACTTATTGCCAATCTGTCTACTGCCAGAGAATTGGGCACTCGGTACTGCTTCCAGACTTAAGATTTAGGGGTGGTTTACCACAACTTACCTGGATAAGCACTTACCAAGTCACATTACCTTATCGGATGCATATGGTAAGAGTCAAGAATTTTACCCGGTAAGAGCGAAACTCTAATTACCGCCGGTAAGTGAAGGTGACGACTTTTAGCACGGTAAGCGCTTACCGGGTAAATTGTTGCATACAATGCCATTTTTGTGGACTAAAATCTTACTCGGCAAGTAAATGATAGTGTTAAATTTTATCGTTAAACGTTTATTGGGTAAGTGTTTGGTGTAAAACGGACCCTTAATGATTCCCATTTTGGGCAGTTGAAAAGGTCAAGTACATATATATTGCTCTGGCTTTTTCATTAGTGTCCACAAAATCAATTCAGCTTCTAGTTTAGCATGCTGCTGCAACCAGCCAGAAGGTGATTATATAACTTTGATGGTAGCTTTTGCAAACAGCCAACCAAGATCCTCTTTCTGACTTTATTGAACTCATAGATTTTTTTAAGGTATTAGAAAACATACGTAACGCAACCAAACAACCTGATTTTTTTTTTGAAATCAACCAAAATAAGAAATTTGCTACAATAGACTAGAGATGATCCAATAGAGGTAAAAATATTTTGAAACATTCCATTAAAAGCTAGCAAACAGCTAGCAAAAACAGATCATTAATAGGATGACCTCTAACGCTCCCCTTGCACCTGACCAAAACCCAACTATAAGCCTTTTCCATAATTTGATCCATTATCACTACAAGAAATGATGGCTATAGCGACGACACCTATAGAAACGACTTTTGACTTGTCGCTAAAAATATTTCTAGCGACGATTTTTCGTCGCTAAAGAGTGGAAAAGGTATCAAATACATCTATTTCTAAAACACCATAACATATAACATCCAATGAGAAACATCGCTTCCAAAGCTGTCTTAACATTTCCTTGTTGGTTTATAGATCTGATGCCTTCGATCATGTCCTCCATCGTCTTGTAAGCATGAAAGGGAAAAGACCACCATCGCTCCAAAAACCGCCAGACCTCCGAAGCCACTTCACAGTCGAAACAACAAATGCCTAGAGGTCTCGATATCTGGCCCACATACCGGACATAACGCTGAATCAATATCTATCTTCCTCTTCAGAAGGTTTTCTCGGGTTGGAATTCTGTCAAGCATAACCCGCCACACAAAGATGTTGACTCTAGGAGTCATAGAGTTCCATACCGTCTCTTTTTCGGCAACCCCCAAGACTGTTTTGTCGATGATAACTCTCAAGGAACTCATTGAAAATAACCCATTGGATTTCAGATACCAAGATCATCTGTGAAACTATAGAGGTAATTAAAAAGGTTGTTATAACCATCTTGTTGGAGTAAATTGAATTATATCAAAATAATGTCAAAAACCTTTTGGTTTTCTAGATTAGTTCAGAGTCTAGATTTAAATAAAATTCAATAGGTTTATTTAATTAGTATTGATAGGGATCTCTCATATGTCTCTTTTACAAACATAAGTATGAGCATAGTTGAAGAAATTAATTGTAATAAGTGGGGAGAACTGAGAAGGACCACTTAGAGTTTTTTACAAAAGTAGGGGATTTTTAGAAATGTTTTATATAAATAAAGTTGTTTTAATTTGTTTTATAAAAATAGGGGTCTTTCTCTAAAAGTTTAAATACCTTTATAACTTTAATCCTTAATTTTTTAAACAAATTTCAATTATACCTTTTTTTATATTTCATATATAGTTGTTGTATTTTTTTATATATCTAAGTTTTTATTATTTTTATTTTTAATTAGACGGTTTTTATACATCATTTTCTTTTCAATTACATTATTTATTATTATTTTTCAACTAAAACCTTTATTTTAGAAAACACAAAATACTATAAATTTAAATTGTAAATTGCATAAAGGAGATTACGTGAATATTTAGGAGATATTGGGATAAATATAGGTGAATATAGGAGACCCGTTATATGAATATTTGTTTTTGAACTTTTTTTAATAAATCTTTTACCATTATAAAAAGTTATAAATTTCATTTTCATAATTCTTTATCATTACATTATTATACTACACAATTTTTTATTTATTTGATTTTATATGATTTTAAATTTTTTTTAAGTTGATTTGATTTTATTACACGACTTTAAACATTTTGAAATGAATTCATTTTAGATATTTTAAACATTTTATCTTATTTGATCTTATACATAAATAAGAGTAAAAATAATACAAATGCAAATAATATTCAATATTGGTATCAACTATATATTTATAAGAATTAAACTTTTAGATAAAATATAACAAAAATATAATAAAAAATAAAGGAGTGTTATCAAAAGTATTGATAAGATATTTTTTACAAAATATAATAAATTAGTTTAGTTATCTATTTACAATAACTAAATTTATACCAAATATATAACAAGAGTATAATATAATAACTAAAAAGAAGTTAAGGGTATAATTAAAAACAAAGTAAAACAACTTAGACTAACAAAACAATCACTTTACTCTTTTTAATTTTACATCCACTTTAAAATATATTTTTCAATCTTTTTTATGGTTCTTATGTTTTCTTTCGAGATCTTTTTTAAAAATAACAATATTATCTAAATTTCAAAAACAAACACATGAATAGATGACTAATGGTTTTTTTTAATATTCCTTTTCCATGTTGGTGGTAGTCGTTTAATTTCGTAATTGCTTGTTGTTTTAGATAAAAGAGGTCATACATATATAACAAAATACATGGACAAAGCAAAACTAACAATTATCATAGTAAAACATAAACACACAAAACGGTTAAATATATATAATATCGATACATATTGATGATCAAATCAATCTTGTTCTCCCTTCAAACAATGTTTAATTTGAAATTACTTGCATGATCATCGGTTTCTTAGCAAGCAAGCAAAGTATTTGCATGTTCCTGCACCATGTCCCACAACATAATAATATGCTTCTCTTCAGTAAGTGTTGCACCGATTGCAACCCGAATCAAGTAAATATTTTCGACCACCGCATGTGTCATGTAAACAGTCCCCGTCCCGTTCAATGAGTCCAACAGCTTCCGGTTCAACAGATTTAGGTCTTCTTCGTTGCTTATTCCAGTCGATGATGCAATTCTAAAACACACAGTAGCAAAGTTCCTAGGAACCACGACTTCAAATCTCTTGTCTCCGGATAAAAGTGCTTCAAAATGGTCGGCCATTTTCACATATCTTCTAATCAACCCTCTTAGTCCTGAAACTCCATTACTTTTCATCACCATCCATAACTTCATTGACAGAAACCGTCGACTAAGAGTGATCTGCCAGTCTTTGTAGTCCACCACTTGCTTTGAATCAGTTGCTTTATTCTTCAAATATTCAGGATCGGTTGAGAGAGATCTCGTAAGGTCGGTTCGATCTTTAACCCAAAGGCAACAACATCCTAAAGAGGTCAACAACCATTTGTGAGGGTTGAAACTGAAGGAGGTTGCACCCTCTACGCCATCAAGAAAGTGTCGAAACTCTGGGCATATACATGCACTTCCAGCGTAAGCAGCATCTACATGAGACCATATATTAAATTTCTTTGCAACCTCACACAAAATACCAATTGGGTCTACTGCTGTTGTTTGTGTTGTTCCAACTGTGAGACATAAATATAATGGCACCAACCCTGCTCTAACATCTTCTTCGATCGCCATCAACAATGCATCTGGGCACATCTGGAAATTCATCGACTTTGTTGTCCGGATAGCCCGAACATTGTTGGGCCTGATCCCGATGATTTGGCTCGCCTTTTGGAGAGAACAATGGGTTTGATCAGAGCAGTAAACAACGAGCTTTCCTAAAGTGTCTCCCCTATTAATCCCAATCTCATTCAACTTTTTATCTCTAGCAGCAACCAATGTGCATACAAAGCTCTCACATGTAGTGCCATGCATGACACCACCACCATCACTAGAAAAGGAGAATGATTTAGGAAGTTGAAGAAGCTTCAAAAGCCACTCCATGACAACCATCTCTAGCTCAGTGGCAGCAGGAGATGCCAACCAATTAAACCCTACTGTATTAAATCCTGTAAGTAGCATTTCTCCAAGAAAGTTTGCAGTGCTTCCATTAGATTGGAAGTAAGCAAAAAAACCAGGACTTTGCCAATGGGTTATGCCTGGAAGTATATGATTTTGTACCTCTTGCAATATAGTTTCAATAGGTTGAGGTTGCGATGGTGGTGAATCAGGCATAGTTTCTGTGAGAAAACCAGGTTTAACTTGGCTACAAACTGGATATTTCTCGATATTGGAATAGTAATCAGCTAAGAAATCAACAACCAAATGGGCTTGCTTTCTAAACAGCTCATGGTCTAAAGGATTCAAAAACCCAGTGGTTGCAGCAGGGAAGCCACTCATTTTGTTGGAAGTAGGTTTGATGTTGTGCTTCTGCTTGGTGCATGGGTTATGATTATGAAAAGTGATAGAATGGGGTTTTATAGGGAGGACATAGAAGTAGGTTTCTTTCGGACAAAAAACCTGCTATATGGAGGAAAAAACGAATTAAAAAGTGAGATTTAGAAAATATATTTTTATTTAATATATAAGAAAATTTAATAAATATGTAAAGATAATAAAGATAAATAATAGTTTTAAATGGAGGAGCCTAACGGAGGTTGTGATTCCGTTAGTGATTAACATAACCTTTAGATCATTATCAAAAAAATATGACATGTTAATTTTCAATTGGTGGACATCTTTGGTGGGGAGATTTGGTATATCAGATTATTTTTTCCATTTCTAGAAGCATTGGGTTTTTTTCTCTCTTTTATATGCGTCTTAAATATTTGTGATGGACTTTACGCTATTCATTTACTAGCACTACATTTTTTTTTGAATTAGAGATTCTTTAAAAACATACTAGTTATGTAACTGTATGCGCGATGCTCGGCAAAACACACAGGACTTGAAATTTCAGTCTATGTTTCATGAGATTTTAAAGATTAATTGTATCTTTTAACTATTTTATTTGAACATATAAATATGTTTATAGGTTTTACTTTTTCAAAAACTCCTAAACATTACATTGCTACCTAAAAATAAAAAAGTCACTCAAAATTTGAATAAAATGGCAAGTCTTCATGTTACGTACGTAATTTGAAGTTGCTAAAACTTTAGTACCAACATGCATCAACAAAAAAATGGTTGATAAGTTGGTACTAAATATAGTTGTATACCAATTATAATTGGTTGACATTAATACCAAAAAAACCCTGGTATCATACCAATTATGTACCCTAGTTTTTGCAAAGTAGTTACTTCGTCTAAATGTTGCGATACATCTTGATTCTTAAATTGATTATTTGAAACAACAATCCCATGCATTTCATGTTTCATTTTATTGTCCTTCCACCACGAAGCTTGTTTTATGTATTTACATAGTTTTGGATTAGGAATAGAATGATATATAAATTGTATCACATTTACAACTAAATTTGAGTTCATATTTGATTTTCGTTTATATATAGGGGTTAAATAAAGTAAAAACTAAATTTTTTTTGAAAACCGTGATGACCGATCTAAGTCTTAGTTTGGTTTTGATCCTATGGTTTTAATTAAAAACTATTTTCAGTTAAAAAAAGGCATAATCGTCATTTTGTTAACAAGATTCAATAGATTAAACATACATATTCAATCACCATATGCAACAAACAAATTCACCATATGAAACACATACTAATTCACTACATGAAACACATACTAATTTACCACATTAAATCCTAATATAGTTGATAGTTCTTTATAAAACACATACTAATTCACCAGATTCACCATGTAACATACAAATTCATCATATGAAACACATACTAATTCACCAATATGAAATCCAAATATACTTGATCGTTATTTATAGAACACATATTAATTCACCAAGTTCACCATATGAATCCAGATAGTCAACGACGAATTAGAAAAGTCAAATATGACATACTGATAGTTGTAACAAAATCACCATCACGGCCTTCTCCTTTTATTGATATTACAAAAATGTCACCATGATTATACGTTTTTTATTAAACTTTTTAATGGTTGAGATTAGTCCTCGCGGTCCTTAACCTAATTATTGTTTTTATTTGATTATCGTCCTATATATATATATATAGAGAGAGAGAGAGAGAGAGAGAGGCGGGTTCATACGAGAACGCTAACTATTTACGAGAATACGAGAAACGTTTTTCATGTACAAAATCATATGTGATTTTTTACTAACATCAAAAAATGACATGGGCGACTTTGTCGTGGGCTAAGTCGCGGGAAAAAGTCGTGACTAATCATATATGATTTTGTACATGAAAAAAAATTCATGTGCAAAGTGATTGGTTGAGGATTATTCTCGTATTTTCTTAAATTGTTACCATCCTCGCATGAATCCCTCTCTCTCTCTCTATATATATATATATATGTGTGTGTGTGTGTGTGTGTGTGTGTGTGTGTGTGTGTAAAGATATATATATAGAGAGAGAGGGAGGTTCAAGGAAAAACGCCAAAAAAAAGAAACTAAAGAACACCATAGGAGCCTTCCATCTGGACGGTATGCACTAATGCATACAAGGTGGAACGCCAAAAAAGGAGAAAACTAAATAACACCCTGTGAACTTTCCATCTGGACGGTATGCACTAATGCATACCGGTAATTTGTAACATGCATTTGTGAATATGCAGCAATGCATATGTAATGATAGAAGCATTGGTGCATAGAAAAAAAAACACTTGTATGCATTAATGCATATCATCCTTATAGAGGACTCCTATAATGTTTTTCAGTTTTCTAATTTTTTTAGCATTTTCCCTTGGACCTACTATATATATATATATACATAGGAAGGTACAAATGAGAACTTTGTAAATTTAAAGGAAAAATTGAACACTTTGTGGACCACATGTGATGTGGGTCCCACACATTAAAAAATCATATTTGATTCAATGGTTGAATCAAATATGATTTTTTAATGTGTGGGACCCACATCACATGTGGTCCACAAAGTGTTCATTTTTTCCTTTAAAAAGAGGATGTTCTGGTATGATCTCTCCCCTATATATATATATATAGGGAGGTTCATGGGAAAACGCAAAAAAAAAAAAAACTGAAGAACACCCCGAGAGCCCGCCATTTGGACGGTATTTTTTTCTATGCATTAGTGCATATGCACAAATGCATACAATCGACTGGAGCTCTTTTTTCTATGCACAAATGCATGTTAGGGCATACCATCCACATGGAGGCCTCCCAGGATATTCTTCAGTTTTCTATTTTTTTTTTAGTTTTCCCCTGAACCTGACCTTATATATATATATATATATATATATATATATATATATATATATGGGGCTTTTCAAGAGAGATCTAGTTAAATTGTGATAACTGTAAGATCCAATCTCAACCACATATCAACGATAAATTAAAAAATTTATAATTTTGGTAATTTTCAATTAAACTTTTAGTTAAAGGGAATTTTAGGTATTTTAAAAAATTATCTCCTCTCTCCTCACTCCTCACTCCTCTCTCCGATCTCCGATCATAATTTCGACGAATACCAAGATATTGTTACCACTGTGATACGGCATTGTTACCACTATGATACCACATTGTTACCCAAAATCCATACAATACCACATTGTTACCATTGTGATACCACATTGTTACCCAAAATCCATACAATATACACTGTAATACCACTTTGTTACCACTGTGATACCTAAAACATCGATATTGTTTAAAAACTAGATATGTACAACTGACCCTCAATGAGATACCCAATACAAAAAAGGTACATTGTGATACCATAGTGATACATGATACCACTAACCAGAAAGAAAAAATATTCGATTTTAGAAACCATTAACCAGAAAGCAAACTCATCTTGATTTTTAATCGATTTTCAGAAACCATTAACCAGAAAGAAAAAGAAGAAAATTTTCTAAAACTGAGTTTTCTGATGGGTAGTGACAGCGATCGACGAACACGAGTAGCGACAGCGATATCTACTGGGTTTCCAGATCGACGGACATGAGTTTCCAGATCTAGATTTTCTGACGGCGGCAACGACATATATACTTGGTTTCCATATCGACGGACATGGGTTTCAAGATCTGGGTTTTCTGACGGCGGCAATGACGAACACGGATGGGAATCATCACAACTCTCGACGGACACGGGTTGCATAGTTGGATCAACAGTGGTGGTGGTGTCAATACGATGGAGGTTGGAGACGGAGTGTTCGTCCGGATATGATGATGAGAGAGGATGTGACGTCTTCAAAGATGGTGGTCTTGATGCCGCCATTAATGCCGATGAAGAAGCTTCCGACGGAGGTGAAAAACGATGGAGGTCGGAGGTCGGATTCTAGAGGCTGGAGGCTGGCAAGGCTGAGTTGAGATGTGAATGAGATTGAGGAGGCACCTGTATGAAAATAGGGATTTATCATTTGCCAAAATTACCATTTTACCCCTTTGTGTTATTTTTAAATATTAAAATGATTGGTTAGGAATGGATCTAATGCTTATCAACATTTAGAGGGTTCTCATTTGATTATGCCCTTATATATATATATATATATATATATATATATATATATATATGAAAACTTTGCATTTTTAAAGGAACAAAGGACCATCCTTAGAACCACATATGATGTGGGTCCCACACAATATAAAATCATATTTGATTCAATGGGGCCCACATTATATGTGGCCCTAAATGTGTTCCTTTGTTTCTTCAAATGATTTTTGTATGATTCCCCTATATATATACATATATATAGGTGGAGGTTCAAATGAGAACACCTTCGTTTTACGAGAACGCGAGAACACCTCTATCACATGTGATAATACACGCGAGGGGACCTGCATGGTAGTGTTCGGACGACGTACCATGCGACTTAGGTCGTCCCAAAGGCCGTTTGCGTTTATGATTTAGTATTACATGTGATGATCTTGATGGGTTATAGTATCAAATCAAGAACACCTTTTCACATGCGATAATGCATGTGATGTGGCTTAGTGGTGTAAGTGCGACTTGTCCCGCAACATAAATCGCGCCAAAAGTTGTCCGCTTATCTGATTTACTATCACATATGTATCATATGTGATGGAATAATCGTATGACATGTGATTGTCTATAGTAAAGGGTGTTCTCGCGTTCTCGTAGAATGAAGTTGTTCTCGTTTGAACCTTTATGTATATATATATATATATGTGTGTGTGTGTGTGCGTGTGCGCGCGCGCGTGTATAGATAGGAGTTAAATAAAATGAAAATCACAAATATGTTACAAACCTATGAGAATGGATATAAAATCTTTTTGCATGGTATTTTTTTCTTCAAATGTTAGGATTTAAGATATTGTTTCACATATATTTGTTTCATAATATGATAGTTTCACATGTATTTGTTTTATCACGTAAATATTTTTTACGTCTATTTTTCATTTCAATAGGTGAACCAAATTTTTTCCACACGTGATATTTTCACATTTGAACAAAACATATGTGAAATAAAATCTTATATCATAGGTTTTGATGTAAAAAAGTCATGTAGTTTTTATAGCAGTCTTCACAGGTTTGTAACATATTTTTGTTTCTCATCATTTGATTAGATCCATGATCTCCTGATCTATTAAAAGAAATGGCTTCATACTCTTTAGGAGGTAGATATGTATCACTACTAAACGAAAGACTTTTGCCTACGAATTTTCCTGGGAAATCTGTTGCTAAAGGGTGATTCCGCACAAAACCGTCATAAATTTTGGTGAGTAATTCAAATTAGTGACAGATTATCCAGAGATTTTCTGGATGATCTGTTGGTATACTCTCAAGAAAAACATCTAATTTTAGCGAACCACTGGTATTTTTTGGATGATCCGTGAGTAATCACCAACGAAATTTTTTCTGGATAATTTTTATGGTTAAAAGTCATATGTTTTGTAGCGTATGATTAAAATCTCACTTAACGTTATATACCAAAACTATTGAATTACTCTATGAGTTTAAGTAATCTAATGATCTATTGCATCTATTGAATGCCGGATTGCCTTCTGGAAGAATGACTCCTTACACCATTTAAAAAAAAGGTAATGAGTATTAAATTGAAAATGGTGCAAATGCAAAGACCAATACAAGAATAATAACACAAGAAAATGACTATCTACCTTGCTACTTGATCTTTCTTAGATGCTACAGTACCTAGCGGGAGAGGTTAATTCTGGCCTATTGTTCTTTATGGTTGAAGAATCAAAGAGTTGCATTTTTGTACACAATAGAAGCCTATTGCATTTTTGTACACAATCTCTATGGAGCGCCCTAGAACATGCTTGTATCTTATGCCACGTTAAATTTGTGGCACGCCATGACCTAATGCACAAATTTCGTAATTCGATGTTTGATTTTTCTTTACGTTTTTAAGGTCTTATTTACTAGGTTTTAATATATAGTCTAGTTTAACTCGCATATTACTATTGACTCATTGAATAATAATAATACATAACATATGTTTTTATATATAATATTGTATATGAATTAGAAATTTGACGTCATAAGTCACATCTTGAAAACGTCATGGCTTCATCGTGGCTCATAATACTTGAGGCTTAGCCTCGTTAATTGCCACGCCACGCCTCACATCATTTTAGAACCTTTGTTGTTCATATTGAATGTTGTATCATTCATTATAAATAATTTATGAGCTTTATCTTCATTATTCATACTGAATGGGACACGCATGTCGTGCTCTTCTTTGTCATAACGTGCATTTGCAAAAAATGAGTACATATTTGAACCTCTCTCTCTCTCTCTATATATATATATATATATATATATGAAGTTGTTCAAATGAAATTTTTTAATGTATGAGAAGTAGAGAAATGATAATAGATATACCTTGGATCAAAAGATCAATTTTTTCAAAGAAAGGGTGATATGGTAACTAGAAAAAAGTAATCACGATCTCAATCTTGTTAACGTATTGATCACTTCATTGTCATTGTCAACAACAACAACAGGAGTCTAGCTATCTTGATCCCGTTAACGATTTGAATTATCAAATTTCTTTATTCTTTATTGCTCAAATCTTGTATTCTTTCAGTATGAAGCTTAATAAGTTGATTCTAATTTTTTAATAATATAGTTAGGATAGCTATAAAATTACAAGAAAATGAATTGGAGTCTTCGTAGTTGCATATGGTTTATGCAATGAAGCAAACTTTACGTAACTATTTTAAAGAGTTACTTAACCTTTTTACATTATGTGCCACGACTTTAAGTTTCTTAACTAATGTGATCAACATCGAAAGTTTGATAGACGTAAATTTCAATGCATTAGGTTTAAATGACGTTGACATAATTGTTGTTGTTGATGTCTGGTTGTCTTTTAAAAACATCTTCAATGCAATGTTCTTATAAGTAAAAATTGCATTTGCTTATAAGAACTACGATTGTGGAGAAGTTCTTATAAGAACCTAACAACCATAGGTACTACAACAAGAATCTTGGTTCTTACCATGATTTCTGTGAGAAACGTCATTTCACTTATTTTTTATTTATTTTTTTGACTTATTTAGTTATTACATCAATGAGACCCACAAAAAGGAGGTTCTACATTGTGGAATTCTTGGTGAGTTCCTAATTTGATGAGGAGGCAAAAAATGTATAAAAAGAAGGTTTCTTGTAAGAATCCCCCATCGAAGATGCTCCGATAAAAATTAGAGTAAATTACACTTTTGGTCCACGTGGTTGTCATCTACTATCAATTATAGTCCATCTTTTAAACTAATTACAATTTTGGTCACTGTGGTTGTCAATCTGTTTAATTTTTTGGTCCCTTTGACTAACTTTGTTAAAAAAATCTGTTAACTTTAAAGATATTTTCATCTTTTTATTATTACCTTGACTTTTAATAAAAACAAGGGCGGACCTACCCTTAGGGGAGGGGGATCCCGTGCTACCGCTCAACCCAATTCCGTTAGGGTAAAAAAAAATAAGGTCACGTAAGGTTTACATAAGATGCACCCGTTAAATTCTGAAAGATGCTTTGTAATATTTTGATTTTTCAAGAGTTAAAGGAGCACATTTTTAATTTGTTGTTAAAGATTTTACCCTAAGTTTGTTATTTAAATTTTGTCCCTAAGTTAATATTTAATAAGTTTGTTGTTTTATTGTTTATGATGTTGCCCTAAATTTTGTATATTTATTGTTTTGATTAGTGTTGATATGAGCAAATATTTAAAAAGAAAGCTTCAGCGGAATCGGGTGCAAGTACCCAACTCCTACGAGATCAACCGGAAAAAACCAAAAAAATACTTTGAAATCAACCAAAAACCTTAAAAAAAATCATTCGAAATCAACCAAAAACCTTAAAAAATCTTTCGAAATCTACCGTAAAATACATCAAACGGCTTTACGAACATTTGATACAATTTAAGGGTGCACCTGCTCGGGAAAAATCCTGGGTCCGTCACTGAATAAAAATAAAATAAACATGTAAAAAATATATAAAATATATATATATATATATATATCAAAAAGGATTATTTTATACTGTTATACAATCAGGAGCCAGGAGGGTTCTTCACTTCTTTGATAATCCATATTTCAACACTCAGGAACCCTAAATTCATCCTCACCCTTAAGAGCATTTGCAGCGGCCAAGTTCATCAAGTCCATGGACCGATTTGAGAATTTCAATTTCTCAACTGATGGGAAGAAGCGCTTCGTTTCACGTGGAAGGGATGAGGTCCATACAGTTGGACCGCTTCATTTCTTCAATGCAACCCCCACTTTCATTAAACTAACTAAAAATATGAATATTTAACATATATTTGTTTTTATTTTTCTCTTTGAATATTGCACTTTAGCAAATAAGCCAATTTACTACTACTATATATATACCCCTATTTTTATTTATAAAGGTATTATACTTTTTTATTTACAAAAACATTTTTTCTATCATATTTTTTATTATAGAGTAAATTATATGTTTCATCCTTATTATTTATATGCTATTATGTATCATGTTCTTTTCTAAAATATTATTGCAGTTTTTAATTTTTATGATTTTTATTAATGCAGCTTTTAGTTTTGTAATTTTGCATTATTGTAATTTTTTATTGTATAAACATGGACCGGTTTATGATTGAGAAGGAAAGGTTTATAAAATGTATAGGAAAGAGAAAACTGATGTGGCAGAAGGATGGCAAAGTCATGAACCTCTAAAGAGGTTCATGATTGCAGATGCTCTAAGAACACGTCTATTCCAGCCCAATACCCATCCCTCAATAACAAAGTCCTCGATTCCAGCCTCCAACTACGTTTCTCCGACGATATCCTTCACCATCGGCTACCGATATCTCTCTCTCTCTCTCTCTCTTATCTCTTCTCTCCATTGAAATTTGTTCATTTGGACTGCAATCGCAGATTTCATTTGGGTCTACATCTGCAAATTTTGTTTGGGTCTAAATCTCCATATTTTGTTTGGGTGTTTGAAGCATACGTCGATTTTCGTTTGGGTCTACATCTCCAGATCTCGTTTGGGTGTTTGAAGTATATGACGGTTTTCGCATATTGTGGTTTGCATCTCCATCTTTTCATCTGGATTGCATCCGCCGATTTCGTTTTGTTCTAAACGATTTTTGATGGGATTCTACTGGATCTCCCTCGATTTGGTTGTTCACAGTTGTTTTTGAAACATGGCTGAAGATGAGATGGAAAAAGAGAGAGAAAGGCCATTGGTACAAGAAGGTTTGGGCGGAGGTTATGGTGGCCAGAGTTTACAGGAATGGAATGGTGGCCATAGTTTACAGGAGTTTGATTTTAGATCGAAAAAGGGTTCTCTTTGAGATTTTTGTTTTTGATTTTGGAATTCAGATTGTCATTTTGGATTAGTTTTATTTTAGATATTGGTTTGACTTTGAAGCTATGGTTTTTCTGATGCCATTTTGGTTTTGTTGTTGATTTGATTTGTTTTTTCTTATTGTGAAAAAGATGACCAGAGGAGATGGTTTGTCGGAGAAGATACACGAGTAGATGGTTTACCGGAGAAGATATGGAGGAGATGGTTTACCGGAGAAGATGACCGGAGGAGGTGGTTCGCCGGAGAAAATGACCGGAGGAGGGTGGGTTCACGGTTCATTGAAAATTATTTAAATTATAGCAAAAAAAAACTAAAAAAGGTGGTGGTGGTTGGCCGGAGAAGACGGTGGTGATGGTCGGCCGGAGAAGACGACTGTTGTGGTGGTCAGACCCGTCCTTTGGGCTGTTAAATGTGGGATTGAGAACAGGGCCCCCAAAAATTTGGGGCCCAAATTTCATATATTTTGGACCTTCTTTCATGTACGCTCCCATCTCTGGACTAGGCGCCGATAAAAAAAATCAGTAATCATCATCTTCGACAATCGACGCTTCGATGCTCTTCCTTTATTACGCTCTATTCCAGATTCAATTCAACTATTCAAGCATTCAACGATTTTCGATTGATATCCCCAAAGTCTCAAGATGCCTACTGGTTTAGTTGTAGATACTCAACGACAACAACAACGGTACGATTTTAGGCTATTTTTATATAAAATTCGTGATTTAGTGCTTAGATTTCACCTTTCAAAGTCTGAACAATCCTTAATTTTGTTGTTGTTCAAGTGTTCATTAATTTTAATTTTTAACCTAATTTGGTATTTGGTAATTCCTAATTTTCTACCCATTGCTATTTGCTAACTTGTTGTCCTCTGAGTATTGTCGCTGAGTTGTTCGAGCCGGGAGTGCACTATAGAACAAAACAGTCGATCAGCTCTAGCATAACAGCTTACAAATAATAAACTCCATTCCTTTTCAAGAACATTGATTTCAATTTCTATCCAAGTTAAGTAATTTGAGTTGTACAGAACTTTCAAGAATATTGATTTCAATTTTATTTTAATATTTGTATATGTGTAATCTGTTACTTATTAATTTCAGATTGTGAATCTTTAAGGTTTATGTTTATTTTTCAAATTTCAGATTGGGACTTGGGACGACCAACTGACCAAACATCAATAGCTATTGTGTAATCTATTATTTGTTCCGCTGTTCGTCGACTCAGATTTTTTGTTCCTTATCTTATTTTTTACTTACTTCAGTTTCAATGTCTTCTATGATTAGAAAATATGATTTTGATTCCAAAAGCGTAAAAAAAAAATTGAAGAGATGATTCAATCTCAAAAAGGATCTCTTGATAAGTTTGTCATAAAAGAAGCACAAAGTTCATTTGACAATGAGCATATTAATGTTAATTTGGATGATACTTATGTTGATGTTTCTAATGAAAATCCTAGCTTGGTGAATTTAGTTGACACTCCAAATGATCCTCATGAGGATTTAGCTACAAATGTTGATACTACCATTGGTTTAGATGATATTAATGTTAATGCTAATAATGCTTCTAATGATGTTCCACATGCTACTGATGATGATGATGCTACTAATGTTGATGATGTTTTTAATCATTTTGATATATTTGATCCAAGAAATTGGGATGCATTAGATTCTAAAATGATTGATGTATTAGTTGCTAAAGGTCCTAAAAGAGATTTGTCTGTTCCAAAAGGTCCTAAAGATAAGTTTTCTAAACGTTTTTCTGCCACATTGTATACTAGAATCTTATCAAATGGGGAGAAATGTGATAGAGATTGGTTTGTATATTCGGTAGAATTTGATAAGGTATGTTGTTTTTGTTGTAATTTCTTTTTTTAAAAAGACATGTAAAAGGTCAGTTAACAAATGATGGATTTGGGGATTGGTCGCACCTTAGTTCTAGACTTAAGGAGCATGAAACAAGTATAGACCATGTAACGAATATGAAAACTTGGTATGACTTGCGGTTAAGACTTCAAAAGAATCAAACCGTTGACAAAGTTGTTCAAACCCAAATAGAGAAAGAAAAAAATCATTGGAAAAAGTCTTGGTAAGGGTTGTTTCTATTGTAAAGTTTCTTGCAAAACATAATCTTGCATTTCGTGGAAGTAAGGGGAAATTGTATGAAAATAGCAATGGTAACTTTTTAGGCTTGATTGAGATGTTGGCCGAATTTGACCCAGTTATTCAGGATCATGTTCAACGTATTACAAATGATGATTTACATGTTCATTATCTTGGTCCTAGAATTCAAAGGGAGTTGATAACTTTGCTTGCTAGGAGAATTAAAAATGAAATCATTAATAAAGTAAAAGAGGCTAAGTATTTTTCTGTTATTCTTGATTGCACTCCCGATATAAGTCATCAAGACCAAATGTCCATGATATTAAGGTATGTAGATGTGTCTTCTAAAACTGTTTGCATTGAGGAATCCTTTCTAGGATTTTTGGAGGTAGATGATACCACGACCCATGGTTTATTTGATGTTCTAGTAGCTGAATTAAAGTGTCTTGGTTTGGATGATGTGCGAGGACAAGTTTATGATAATGGTTCAAACATGAAGGGAAAACATCAAGGTGAACAAAAGAAATTTCTAGATATAAATCCTCGAGCATTTTATACTTCTTGTGCTTCTCATAGTTTTAACTTAACTTTGTGTGATATAGCCAAATAGTTGTGGTAAAGCTAGAGACTTTTTTGGAATTATTCAGTGTATTTATACAATATTTGCTAATTCCACTAAAAGATGGCAAGTGTTTAAAGATAATGTGAAAGGATGGACCGTTAAGTCATTGTCAACGACTCGTTGGGAGAGTTGTATTGATAGTGTAAAGTAAGAGAAGCTTTACTTCAAATGTCTGATCTTATTTGGTCAAATACCTAGCAAAAAACTCCTATCTTCCTTTCATTACGGTATTTCTGAACAAGGTCCTGGATAACAAGTCTAAAGGTTTTGATGATATCGATATTGATGAGATTGACAATATGGGTGCTAGTTACGATATTGATGCTAGTGACGATATCAAAACTTAGAAGTGAAACAAAATCTTTAGCACACAATGAGCTTGGTGATTTTGAGTTTCTAGTGTCATTGGTGGTTTGGTATGAAATATTATTTGCTGTAAACTTGGTTAGTAAGCATTTGCAGTCATAAAACATGTTAATTGAAGTTGCTATTGATCAAGTTAAGGGGTTGATTTCTTTATTTAAGGGATATAGAGAAACATGATTTTTAGAAGCTACAGAATCAACAAAGAAGATTGCCACTGAATTGAGTATTGATCTGTTGTTTCCTTAAAGACGTGAAATTCGAAGAAAAAGGCATTTTGATGAAAATCCACGTGATGCATCTGAAATTAATTCACAATCAACGGAGGAGTCATTTAGAGTTAATTATTTTGTATGTCTCGTTGATCATGCAATTGCTTCACTAAGTAGGAGATTTGAACAATACCAAAAATATGAAAATGTGTTTGGGTTTTTGTTTACATCTGGTAAATTGAGATCTTTGGATGATAAATGTTTAAACTCTTCTTGTACTAATTTTGAAAATGCACTAAAGAAACAAAACCAATCTGATATAGATGGGAATGACTTGTATGTTGAGCTAAAGATACTTCAAGATTATTTGCCGGAACAAAAGATGGGACCTTTTGATATTTTAAAGTATTTGAAACATGTTGAGTGCTTCCCTAATGCTATTATTGTTTATAGAGTTCCGTTGACAATTCCTATAACTGTTGCATCTGCAGAAATAAGTTTCTCGAAGTTGAAGCTGTTGAAGACTTATATGCGCTCCACAATGACACAAGAAAGGTTCAACGGACTTGCCATGTAAGCAATTGAAAATGACTTTTTGGAGAAAGTTGATTATGAAGATCTCATTGAAGATTTTATTTCAAAGAATGTTAAAAGAATGATTCTCTTCAAGTGAAATTTACATGTAACTTTGTCTTTTGGTTGTTTTTCTATGCAAGACTTTCAATATATTTTGAACTTTTTATTTAATTTTTATTTGTTATTTGTGTTGTCGTACAATCGACTTATATTTTTGATGCAAATGTAACAGGGCCCCCAAAAAAGTTAGGGACGACTCTGGTGGTGGTTGGTCGGATGTAATTATATGTGTACATAATACATGTAGCAGTGTAGTAATAATAATAAAAAAATAACAATAAATATAATAATATATTTATTTTTGTATTTAAATTTTTAATTAAAAATTACAGAAATTATAAAAGGACCAACATGCCCCTTGAGTTAACAAACTATTTTAACAGAAGTTAGACAGAAGGATCAAAATTGAAAATAAATGGCAACCACAATGACCAAAATTGAATCCATATGGCAACTACAATGACTAAAATTGTAATTAGTTTGAAATAAGAACTAGCCTTGATTGGGCAGAACTTTAGGGTGCGTTTGGTACGGTGAATTTTTTTTATTTTTTTATTTTAGTCATTATTTTGTTGCTGAATTTTTACTCCCGAAATTTTTCTCTCGATTTTGTTACCGATGGCACCTCCGACCTGCATCTCACCTTACCGACGACACCTCCGACCTGCATCTCACCTTACCGACGACATCTCCGACCTGCATCTCGCCTCACCGACACCTTATGTCTCTGACACCATATTTCCAGCCTTCCTCACCGGACCGACATTTATCTTCGTAGATGGAATAATGCAAGAGGACGGAAGGAAATAGGTTGGCCGATAGGATGAGAAGTTGGGATGATGAATTAACGATGGAGATCGGCGGAGCAAGTAGCATGGTGGAGGAGATTGGCAGAGCATGTACCATGGTGAAGGAGATCGGCGGAGAGAAGAGGAGTGCAGGTCATGGGATGGTTTCGGCAACATCGGTGGTGGTGAAAAGAGTGTCTTCGGCGAAGGAAAGAAGTAGAAGAGGTAAACGATCATCTAAAAAAGAAAGAAGAAAAAGAAGAGGAGTAAAGGACACACTTATGATATATTTTGATATTGAAAGCACTTTATTTTAACATTGAAAAATGGAGAAGATGAGTGAAATGAAAGAAAGAAAAAAAGAGTAGAAGAGTGAAATGACAGACTATGATCTGATCTATTGAAAGTACTTTTTTAAACACATTAATATAAGAGTTAGTGTGTTACCAATTAAAATAGATAAATAAGATAGAGTATGGTGCATTTGGGAAGTAGAGTAGGGTGTAAAAGGAAAAACCTTTATCAAATATATGTATATCAATTTAACATTTTCTCCAAAAACAACATTTTTTAAATAAATAAAATCAACATTTGGGGTTGGTTAAAAAAGCCGTCCAATGATTTTTTAAATAAATACAATCAACATTCCCATTAAAACAATAAGGGAGCGTTTGGTTCGCTGGAATGGAATTGAATCAGGTGGAATTTGAATCTGAATTTCTTTGACCAGATTCAATTCCCTTGTTTGGTTCAATCTTTTCAAGGAATGGAATCTGGTAAATTCCAATGAACTCCAAAATAATTCAATTTGAGATTCCTTAAGTAAGAGGTGAGATTTCATTGGAAAAAAAATTGTTTTTTTAATACCCAAAATACCCTTATACCACATTACCCAACAATACCAAAACCGAGCCGTTTGGATTTTCGATTCGATTTTTTCGGGGTTTTTTTTTCAGTTTTCGGTTTTTCGATTTCGGTTCGGTTTTTTCAGGGGTTTTTTCAGTTTTCGGCTTTTCGGTTTCGGTTTCTCGGCTTTTTTTCGGTTTTGTTTCGGTTTTTGCTCACCCCTAGCAGTTAGGTTCTCCATCGTCTCTTGCAACAACTAAACTATGTCTTGCCCTAATAGATGTTGTTTTGCAGTTTTTCTGCAGTTTTTTGCTGTTTTTGCTGTTTTTCTAAAGTTTTTAGTTGTTTTTGCTGTAAAAAATTATGATTTTTGCTGTTTTAGCTGTTTTATGCAGTTTTTAGATGTAAAAAACTCATTATTTTTAGTGTTAAAAAATTGAAGTAATTAATAGTTATTTTATTAAATTAATTTTAGTTTTAACAAATTAAATTTAATAAAAAAAGTATTTTAGTCATTTATTGGATTTCATTCCAATTCCAAAGCTACATTCTGTGAACCAAACAGACAAATTTCAATTCTTTCAACAGATCCCATTCCAATTCTGCCAACCAAACAGCTGGTCAAACCTGACAATATTCCATTCCAATTCCTTCAAAGTCAAATTATTTTGACAGATTCCATTACATCCAATTCCATTCTGCGAACCAAACGCCCCCTAAATATATTTAAATTTGTCGCTCTCATCCGGGTTGGTTAAATAAAACTTTGCTCTCATCGAAAGACCCTTTCATTTTAATAATATATTGAGGAAATAGTAAAAACATCAAAATTTGTTAGTAGAAAATCGAAACAAAATCAGGAATAAATCAATAGGAAATTGGTAGAAAATCGGCAGTAATAGACTTTCTCAAAAATAATGATTGAAAAAAAATTAAATTAAAAAAATAGTTTTTTTTCCTGCCGATTTTATGTCTGCCGAATTTATGCCTACCAAACTTAGACATGCCGAATTTATGCCTGCAAATTTAGACCTGCTGATTATATATCTGTCGATTTTATGTCTACCAAAGTTAGACCTGTCGAATTTATGCCTCCAATTTTGGACCTCCCGATTTATACCTTCTGAATTTAGATATTCCAAATTTAGCCCTTCCGAATTTATAAAGTGTCCTTTTTATCTAAGAATAACTTTCTCTATGGTTCATTGAAAAAACAGAGTTTTTAAAAATATAAAAAAAAGATGTTTAGTTATTATACAGAGTGATTGAAAAAAATTAGTTTTTAAAAACACAAATACACAATGTTTAGTTATTATATAGAGTGAAAAAGTTTTATTTTTTTAATTTTTTTTTGGAACAGCAAAATTGTATAAAAATATAACAAATTTGTATTATTATATTTGGTTAATATTTTAAAGTTTTTGAATTTTAGAGACTGTTAACCAAAATATTTATCCAATAAATTTGACATTATTACTTATGTTGTAGGGTAAGGGGTTGTTTACCAAATTTTTTGGGTAAACGCTGACTGAAATAAGAGATCTGATTGAAATAAGAGGTCTTACTCAAATAAGTACGAGATTAAAAATGTTGTTTACCTACTATTTTTCATTAAGCACTATTCGATTAAAAATGACATTTATACCATTTTGTTTGAAGCAATTGTTGACCGTGTTCATCAAACACTTTATAAAACACAATATTCTTTATTAAGATACTAGTGTGGTCACCGCGCGTTGCGCGGTAGGGATACAATTTTACGCAATGGAACCATAGACAATCAAGTCAAATATCCAATCCACCAAATAATTTGATCTATCGACAACATCATTGTGATAAACGTCGTAATGGAATCATCATCGCAGGACATGGCGGGGTGGTCATAAGTGTCTATATCGTAAAACAAAATTTCGACGGAATGAAAAATACATATATGGTAGAATCGTAACTATAGAATACGACCCAAATCGAAATGCATAAATTTGTCTCATACACTATAGGGATGGTGAGAAGAGATATATTTTACATCTCAGAAGCTATAATTGGAGATACTATTGTTTCTGGTACAAAAATTCCTATAAAAATGGAAAGTGTCATTCTAATTTGATTTCTATTTCTATTTTTATTTTTATTTTTATTTATATATTCATTTTAAGTTTTTTAATTCTATATATTGATTTAAATTTTATATGATCGTTAATAAATATCGTTAAATGTTAATTGATCCTTAACATAATCTATTTAATGAAGTATTTTTAAATTAAAAGGAAGTAATATATTTAATTATAAGTATTATATTAAATATCCAATCATGTCATTTTTAAATTTTTAGTTACGATATTTTATTTTCTTAAATATTCATTATGTCATTTTTAAATTTTTAGTTACGATATTTTATTGTATTAAATGTTCATTATTTTATAAATATTTTATATATGTATCTTTAAATTTTAATAATCAATCTTGTAGCAAAATTATTCACATTTTTGTTAATCTTTTGATTTTTATAATATAAATTTAAATTACTTAAATGTAATTTATAATTTAAAAACAAAAAATAAATACACTACTAAAATAAATACCAAATATTAATTAATATGTTAAATATTAATCAATATCAATATAATATTAATATTTAAAATACGGAGACCAACATTTTGATCTCCAAATATAAAAACCAAGTTTGATCACCTCCATAACTTTTACTTTTTAGTGTTATAATGGTGGCTTGGAGAAGAAAGAGCCTCGATTTTAGATTATTTTTTTGAGGGGTTAATTGAAAATGTCGTAAAGAAAATTATTGAAATTTTTGTGACCGGTCATTTAGTAATCATATTGTTTTTTAAATAATATAAAAATGTTATTTAAACAATAATATCTGATAATGATCATTTAAACAATAATATCTGATAATGATCATTTAATTATATTAAAAATATATAATTCTATGTAAATAATAGTTACTCACAACAGTTATTCACTTATATGAAAAATAATAAGTATATAATAAATGAATTTGAGTGTAACTAAAGAAGATGAATAGTTTAATTAACTTAATATTTATTATTATGTAGATAAAAAAATAAAGTTATTGTAATAAAAGTAAGAAAGAAATTTGAGGGCAACTAATAAGATGGATAGTTTAATTAATTGAATATTTGTTAATAATTACATTAATAAAAAAAATTGTGAGATAAAAATGCGATTCATATACTTAGAAAGAAAAT
Organism: Silybum marianum; assembly: GCA_036898165.1. Lineage (NCBI taxonomy): Eukaryota > Viridiplantae > Streptophyta > Magnoliopsida > Asterales > Asteraceae > Silybum > Silybum marianum. The sequence goes on along the minus strand of CM072538.1, from coordinate 35,585,291 downwards.
TTATGTTTAAAAAACTCTAACAAATTAATTCAACATTTGATAAAGAGTTTAATTCCATTCTTTTTTTATACACAAATCATAAACTTTAATCGATCAGAATGAAGAAGTAAATAATAGAAAAATTAAATAAACTTATTAGCCCCATAAAAGAATCTTACTTTTCTTGGAGAAGATGATAGTGACGTACATGTTCGAAATGTTCGTGGTTGAAGGTATTTTTCATCCCAATTGGTAATTCTTTGATTTGGAGATTTCTCAATGGACCTCATGAACTTTTTCATGCTTATTCATCAAGTTTCTCTTGCTCTCCTATTCATCCATACCAATTACCAAGTGAATTTAAGGGTTCTAATTTTGAAACGTAAAAAATTAAAAAAAGTTTAATTCCATACTTGTTTATACACAAATCCTCAACTTTAATCAATCACAATGGATGAATAAATAAGAGAAATATTACATAACTTTGTTAGCCGTATAAAAAGATCTTACTTTTCTTGGAGAAGATGATGACTACATACATGTTTGAAATGTTCGTGGTTGAACGTATTCATCATCCCAATTGGCAATTTTTTGATTTGGAGATATCCCAATGGACTTCATGAACTTCTTTCATTTTATTCATCAAGTGTTTCTTGCTTTCCTCTTCATCTATACCAACTACCAAGTGAATTTAACGGTTTTAACTTCGAAACGTGAAACTTTAAAAAGGAAGTAAAGAAGGAGCAAATGAATAGTCTAAATACAATTAAGGTAATTAATTTTTAGAATATTAAAAAAATAAAAAATATACGAAAAAAATGAGATGAAATCTTCAATTGTGAGGATGCTACAGTCTTTGGAATAGTAGTATATATATATATATATATATATATATATATATATACTATTCTAAAGATTGAATATGAATGCTTAATTTTACAAAGAAAAAAAATTAACCATCAACCATTGTTTTCCTAAAATGTCATCACAACTATTATATCCTTTATATATTGATTGGTGGTGATAAATAACATTTATATATATTAATGATTTGTAACTGGAAAAAAAAAACGAAAGGTTATAGAATTAATTAGAGGATTTATGGTCAATTAAATATTATTAAATTTACTATAATGTATAAATATTAAATTAATAGTAACAACAATTTACTATAAAAATAAAAACAAATAGAATCATGTAAATAAAATAAGTTTTATTTATTAGGTAACCAAATTTACTATGTAAATTTCAACAAATATGATCATGTAAATAAAATAGAGATTTTTGATATAAGTTTTGATTTATAAGTATTTGTTATCTTAATAAAAAAAATAGCAAGTACAAAACAAATAAGCTTTTTAAATATAAGTTTTGATTTATAATTATTATCACATTACCAATAAATTTTTTAGATACATTTAAATTGATTAAAAAAATTAGTTTAAAAGTTATGGTTTATAAGTATTGTTAACTTATAGGATTAAAATATATTGATGTAAGCTTAAAAAAACAAAAAAAAATTTAAATGCATAAAAAAATAGTATACAAAAGTTAGTCAATAGTTTAAAATAATATATAGATATATTGATGTTATATTAGTATATATATATATATATATATATATTGATGTTAACTTTTAAAACAAAAATAATTGAATTAATAAAAAATATAGGTTAGTAAAAGTTTTAGTTTATAAACATTGTTATAAAACCTCCATGAAAGTTTCTCCTTAATCCATGTTTCTACATCTTCCTTTATATATATATATATATATATATTGATGTTAGGAAATAAATTATACTAATGTTAGTTTAAAAAGAATAAATAAATAAATAAACATATTTAATAAAATAAAATAACCATATGTAGTAAAATAAAATAACCAATGTTTTATAAAAAAAATTATTACACTAAATGTTATTTTTTTTTGAATTATGGTTTAACTAAACAAAAAATATTAATCTATTTATAATCAATATAAAAATTAAAGAAATTGAAAGGTTAATGAAATGTTAATAGCATTTAATGATAGAATTTTAATTAAAATTAATTCAAAATTACCACAAAATTATAAACCTCCATGAAAGTTTCTCCTTAATCCATGTTTCTACATCTTCCTTTATATATATATATTGATATAAAAATTAAAGAAATTGAAAGGTTAATGAAATGTTAATAGCATTTAATGATAAAATTTTAATTAAAATTAATTCAAAATTACCACAAAATTATAAACCTCCATGAAAGTTTTCCTTAATCCATATTTCTACATCTTCCTTTATATATATATATATTGATATAAAAATTAAAGAAATTGAAAGGTTAATGAAATGTTAATAGCATTTAATGATAGAATTTTAATTAAAATTAATTCAAAATTACCACAAAATTATAAAACCTCCATGAAAGTTTCTCCTTAATCCATGTTTCTACATCTTCCTTTATATATATATATATATATATATTGATTTTTACATTTATGTAATTGTAATATTATTAATTTGATGGAAATTTAACACATATATTTTAAATTAACTTATTTATATTCATGTATGTATAAACATTCATATAAACCCACGCACAGTTTTCAAAAGGGTTTGTTATGATATTTTATATTTAAAAACACTACACATTTCCATATAAAGCATTTTACACAACCCAAGATGCTAGAGGTAAACACAGTCATGTCACCGTTTCTTTGCTTCCATTCTCCGATCATTGTCATCGTTGGTTCTAACTTCCGATGGTTGACCAAGTGTTCTGATGATGATTTTAAGGGGGAAACGAAGGAAATTTCTCCTCCATTTTTGTTCTCCCGCACCAGATAAATTCAAACTGGGTTTTGGCAAGCCTTCTTGATTCTCACTACACAGAGCTATCAAAGCTCGTTAAGAAAGTTTGTGGATATCTACTGGATTTTCTTGTTAAGGATTTGTTCTCTGTTAACCCTCTTATGATTTTTGTTTGATTTGTTTGGTTTTCTTGATCTCGTGTTTTTTTCAATATCCATTGTTGTTGATTATGGTAGCATTTTGACGATTGGCTGATAGAAAAGGAAGAAAGTGAGGGGCAGGGATGGGGGGTAAATAAGGAAAAGGGTTAAAGATTGATCGCTTACCCTGGAAAGATACATTCTTTTTCACTTACCCTGGTCAGCACACGGTCAGCGCATTCTCAACAGTCAGAACATTAGTTTGTTGTTGGTAAACACCCAACCTCTTACCTGAATAAGAGATTTTTACTCGGTAAGAGGTGGTAAGAGCTTAGTAAACTGCCCCTAAGATTTGTCTGATAAACACTAACCGAGTAAGAGCATCTCTAACATTTTTTCTATAGTTTCTCTAAAATAGAATAAGTTACAATCAATTCCAACATGTTGATCTATTTTATATATTTTATCATTGATTATATTATTTAAATATTTTATAGTTTTATTATCTCAATACATTTAAAAATACATATACATAAAATGATATTGATTTAACTTTCATTGGTTAAATGAATAAAAAAACTCATTTCTCTCTCATCTATTTTGAGTTTTAGAAATTTTCTGTATTTAAATATTTATCCATGAATCTCTATTTTAGATAATGAGATAGGGAAACTGATAGAGTATTAAAGAGAAGAAAAAAATTGATTTTCTCTATTTTTGTAAGATTATATTTCCGGTCATCGAGACTACAACGGTTATGTTCCGTTCCCGTTTTTACATAATATTCCAAAAAAATTCTAAAATTATAGTTTTTTCATATTTTCTCTATTTTAAAAAACATTATAGAATAAAATAAAAAATTGATTTTAAATTACGCTTATGTAACACACGGGATATAAACTAGTTAATTATATACAACAAACGATATTTATGAAAAATAGGAAAACACCGATGGAAGACAAGCAAGAGGTTCATCGGAGGTGGTAATTCTTCCCATTTTATTTATAATTATTAGATGATATGTGTTAAAAAATGAAAATTTTGGAAGATAGTCTTCTTAAAATAATTAATTGATTAGCAACAAATAAAATTAGAGTAAACTATGATTTTGGTCCCTATGGTTTACTGTATATAACGATTTTGGTCCATGTGGTTTAAAAACTGCTTTTTTAGTCCCTATGGTTTTATTTTACTTCTATTTTCGTCCTTACCACTAACCCAGTTGAAAGTACCCGTTAATTTTTTTTTGGAAAGTTACATATTTAGTCCTTGTACTATTTAAATTTTAAAATATTTAGTCTATGTATTATAAAAAGTTTAAAATATTTATCCTTCAACTTTATTAAATATTAATAAAATATAAATTTGATATTTATATATTATATTTTTTTTACTTTTTCTTTCTTTATTATATTTTAATACACATCACACACACTCACACACACACACACATATATATATATATATTGTTTTTAATTTAAATATCAAACATGATTGTATTAATTAATAAAAGTAAAGTTTAAATGAAATATAGAATAACAAAAAGAAAATGTATTTAATAAAAACAACCGGTTGGATGTAAATAAAACTATTTTTTCTCAAATCCTATTAAACTTTTTCAGATAAAATTTAAAACAAATGTAAAACTTTGAAAAAAGGTATAATTTATTTATCAACAATTTAGTGGAAAAATATTACGAATCATTTAAGTTGTTGATAAATAAGTTATATCATTTTTTAAAGTTTTACATTTATTTTAAATTATTATCTGATAAAGTTTAATAGGATTTGAGAAAATAAAATAGTTTTATTTATATCCAACCAGTTGTTTTTGTTAAATGCACTTTCATTTCACTATTCTATATTTCATTTAAACTTTATCTTTTAGTAATTAATACAATGTTTAATATTTAAATTAAAAACAATATATATATATATATATATATGTCTGTGTGTGTGAGAGAGAGAGAGAGAGAGCTGTGTATTAAAATATAATTAAGAAAGAAAAAGTAAAAAAAATTATAATATATAAATATCAGACTTATAGTTTATTAATATTTAATATAACAAATAAAATTGAAGGATAAATATTTTAAACTTTTTATAACGCAAAAACTAAATATTTTAAATTTTAAACAACACAAAGATTAAATATGTAACTTTCCAAAAGTTTTTAACGGCTACTTTTAACTGAGTTAGCAATAAGGACGAAAATAGAAATAAAATGAAACCACAGGGACCAAAAAAGCAGTTTTTAAACCACAGGTACCAAAATCGTTATAAACAGTAAACCACAGGGACCAAAATCGTAGTTTACTCATAAAATTATAAACTAGCTAACTAAGAGGTTCATTCAAGCAAACTATACGAATGTTACAAACTTACAAACAATAGTATTTGAGTCTTTTTACTAAATTCGTATTTTTAAAATAATTTAGAATTTTTTTCAAAATTATTAATAAATAAATAATTTGTTATCGTTCATAATTGTGATATAAAGACAATTCATAACAGTCCACAATTGTGATACAAATATAATTCATACGATTCAAAACCATATATGAAACAACATGAAAAACGACCCACATGTGAAAAAATCGTATAAACAAATGATTCATATAAAAAAAATCATGTTTTTATATGTAAAACCACATACTGATCCATATATGAAAACTTCATATACAAGAATGACAGATATATAAAAATTCTATCATTTTTTCGTTTTATTTTTATATGTCTTCTTATGTCATGCACCCTAAATGCCATTGCTATATGAAACAATTGATAACCACCCTATATGAATAAATCATAGCCAACTTGGACGATGACGATTTGAGAATTCATAATCACCCTAAATGTCACTTCAATCTCTTTTCACTCCATTCTGGTCACACACATTCCACAAAAGATGTGGTGATTCAAGCGGCGACTTGTCTTCATCGTTCATCAGTCGCCATTAACGATGATGCTTTGAACTAAATATTGGCAAGAAGATTTCCGTTTTGCCTCCTCTTCGTCGGAAAGAGACTCTTCAGTCGACACGCGTGGATATGATACGCTAGATTTGGTTCCGTTATAGAGATAAATTTGTGTTTACCTTGTTGTTCTTATCAAGGGGCAGACCTACCAAGGATCGAGCGGGTCCCGTGCACCTGCTCACTTGATTACCGTAAGGGAAAAATATTAGGCGTTTCAAAGGTGCACCCGATTGATTTCGAAAGATGCTCTTATACTGAAAGATACACACTATTCCGGATGGATTCAGTAATCGAAAGTCCCTCCAACTAAATCAATATCAATAACATGTCGTGACCGGTTAGGCTTGGTTGATTTTGTCAAAAAAACTGATAAGGCAAATGGGTTGATGGCCGGTTGGCTAGCACGTTCTTGGTCTGGTGTTCGATCCCAACCTACAACATATATTTCTGCTTTTTGGATTATACTCTTTCATGATTTAGGATTTAGGGTTTAAAACAAAAACCTATAATGCAAACGGGCAGCTTGGCGGCTGGCTTGCATGTCTATAAGTCTACTTCTTGTACACTAGATCTTGGGTTCAATTCTAACCTATATATTTTTGTTTTTTGGATTCATATTTTGTGGTTATGTTTACATGATTTTGTTTGTTTTTAGACTAGATTTTGCCCAAAAAAATCCAAACCACTCTCTCGAAATCAACAAAAAAAACTTTAAAAAACACCTCCGAATCAAAAAAAAAAATCATTGTTTTGTAGTGGTTTGAGATTACTGAATGCGATTCAGTTAGGGAAATCGAACTGAACCAGCGACAAGATATGGAGGATCTTGAAAAAGTCTGGTGAGAGAGAACGTGAGAGATAAAGAGATCATGATAGACTATATAGAGAGAGAGAGATCGATGGTGATATATAGAGATATCATGATAGAGAGATTGTGAGAAAATTTAGGAGAGTAATATGGGAGATAAGCAGTTTCCAAGTTTAAAAATCAAATTTTTTGATTTAATTTAAAATTAATTAAAATACATATCAAAACTACCCTTTTTCTAATTTTTTAAATCAAACTTTCTCAATCATATCAAAACTACCCTTTTTCTAATTTACATACTTTGTGGTAGGGATGAGCATCGGTATTCGGTACCGGGATTTTTTCATATTCGGGATTCGGTATTTTCGGTTCGGTACCGGTACTGGTACCCATAAATCCCGAACCGAACCGGGTAATATTAACGGACACTTTCAAATTGAAAAAAAACTCTTTTCTTTTTGGATTGGTATAAAAAACCTTTTTTCCCAACATTATATCTTTCATTTTTATACCAAATCCACTAAATTTTTTGAATTTTTTGGTTCTTGTAATATTCCCTCCAAATATCAATCTTTTCTTCATATTTCGGTTCCGTAATTTCTTCAAAACCCGGTTTCTTGTAATATTCCACCCAAATATTCCACACTTTTTTGACATGTATGTAACACTGTATACATACCAAATATACGTATATATACATATATACGAACGATGCCCACTTTCTTATCGTTACATATTTTGGATATCAAATTGTAAAATTAAAAAAATATTTTTTATTGGTGTTTTTTAATCTTTTTAGGTCAATTTAAGTTGAATGAGTTCCTTCCCACTTACTCTACAATTAGAAAAACCATTTTGAGCTATGTAAAAAAGTTAGTCGTCCCTAAAAACGGTACCAAACGGTGTTAGTCCCGAAAATCCCGGTACCGAACCGGTACCGGTACCGGTACAGAATTTCTATTACCGGTTCGGTATTCGGTACCGAGATTTTTTCATATTCGGGATTCGGTATTTTCGGTTCGGTACCGCTTCGGTACCGGTCCGGTACCGAGCTCATCCCTACTTTGTGGAGTTTGCATTTGAAACTGACTCAACTAACTAATACATATTAAGAGGACAAATACAAAAACAAACCTTGTAAATATTGGACAACTTACAAACCAACATTGGCTCTGATTATTTGTAGATAAGAGCATCTCCTATGCATATTTGAAGATAGGTTGAAAAGGGATTGAAGAGAAGTTGAAGAAGGGTTAGGCATTGGAGAGAATGGATTGAGAATGACTTGATGAACCAATGACTTAAGGTTTCTCAAGTCTTTAAAAAAAATAGTGTGAGAAGCAAAGAGAGAAAAAAAATCATATATGATGGGACCATAACTTATTTTTATATATTTATAATTTCTTCAAGTCTTTGATATAGATTTACCATTAGAGATGCTCTAAGGTTGAGAGGAAATTTCGTAACTATTTTAAACTATATTTTTGACATTGATTTGATAACATGCACGAGCAGTTAAATTGGTTTGCATTTGAAGTGTACTATGTAGATTAATTATCTTAAACTGTTAAAGAAAAAAATAGGTATAGATATCAAAAAGTTCGAAGAATATATTACTTAACCATCCATTCACTACAACAAAATTGGGTTTATAAAACACCACCAAGAAATAAGCGTCCTAATAGATCACTTTATAAGATACAAATTATAAGACCAAAAAATAAGCGTCATATTTAAAGGCGTCGTAATAAGTTATAAAATGTTTTTTGGCATCACAACAATTTTTTTAGGACATTTTTAATGAAAACACGTCTTTTGATAAAGTGTCTTGTAAACACATCTTTTTATATATGACACTTTTTCAAATTGTGTCCTATATAAAATAGCTAATATGACAAAAAAAAATCAAAAGTGTCCTGATTAATAAACTTGTTACGACGTACAAAAACGTTTTATAAACTTATTATAACGCTTTTAGATATCACATTTTATTTTGTGTCCTATAAAGTGGTCTATTAAGACGTTTATTTATCGGTGACGTCCTATAAATCCAATTTTGTTGTAGTGACTGTATCTCCTGTCAATAAAAACCCATCAACCAAAGCTGAAGCACAACATGAAAGCTATACTTTCAACAAAATGGGTAGCTTCCCTGTTGAAACAACTGAAATTTCGAAGCCTCTAGACCCTGAGCAGTTTAGAAGACAAGCCCATTTGGTAGTTGATTTTGTAGCAGATTACAACTTGAATATCGAGAAATATCCTGTTTGTAGCCAAGTTAAACCGGATTTTCTCACAGAAACTATGCCTGATTCACCACCATTCCAACCTCAACCTATTGAAGCTATATTGCAAGAAGTACAAAAGCATATACTTCCAGGAATAACCCATTGGCAAAGTCCTGGTTTCTTTGCTTACTTCCAATCTAATGGAAGCACTGCAAACTTTCTTGGTGAAATGCTACTTACAGGCTTTAACACAGTAGGGTTTAGCTGGTTGGCTTCTCCTGCTGCCACCGAGGTTGAAATGGTTGTCATGGAGTGGCTTTTGAAGCTTCTTCAACTTCCTAAATCATTCTCTTTCTGTAGTGATGGTGGTGGTGTGATACATGGCAGTACATGTGAGAGCTTTGTATGCACATTGGTTGCTGCTAGAGAAAAAAAGTTGAATGAGATCGAGACCTTAGAGAAGCTTGTTGTCTACTGTTCTGATCAGACTCATTTTTCTCTCCAAAAAGCAAGCCAAATTGTTGGGATCAGTCCGAACAATGTTCGGGCTATCCGCACAACAAAGTCGATGAATTTCCAGATGTGCCCAGATGCATTGTTGATGGCGATCGAAGAAGATGTTTGAGCAGGGTTGGTGCCATTATATGTATGTCTCACTGTTGGAACAACACCAACAACAGCAGTCGACCCATTGGGTATATTGTGCGAGGTTGCAAAGCGATTCAATATGTGGTCTCATGTAGATGCTGCTTATGCTGGAAGTGCATGCATATGCCCAGAGTTTCGACACTTTCTTGATGGAGTTGAGGGTGCAACTTCCTTCAGTTTCAACCCTCACAAATGGTTATTGACCTCATTAGATTGTTGTTGTCTTTGGGTTAAAGATCGTAGTGACCTTACAACAGCTTTGGCTACTGATCCTGAAATCTTGAAGAATAAAGCAAGCGATTCTAAGCAAGTGGTGGATTACAAAGACTGGCAGATTGCTCTTAGTAGACGGTTTCGGTCGATCAAGTTATGGATGGTGATGAAAAGCTATGGAGTTTCAGGGTTAAGAGAGTTCATAAGAAGACATGTGAAAATGGCAAAGCAGTTTGAAACACTTGTATCTGGAGACAAGAGATTTGAGATTGTGGTTCCTAGGAACTTTGCTACTGTGTGTTTTAGAATTGCACCGTCGAGTGGAGTAAGCAACGAAGAAGACGTAAATCTTTTGAACCGGAAGCTGTTGGACTCGTTGAACAGGACGGGGACTGTGTACATGACACACGCGGTGGTCGAAAATATATACTTGATTCGGGTGGCAATCGGTGCAACACTTACAGAAGAGAAGCATATTATTATGTTGTGGGATATGATGCAAGAACATGCCAATACTTTGCTAGCTGTTAGAAATAAGCTAGACTTGGTAATAGTGGCAATTTAGTTTATTATTATTATTATTATTATTATTATTATTATTATTATTATTATTATTATTATTATTATGTGTTTGTAAGTTATTATAACTCTTGGGTAAAAGTCACAACCGTTGGATAAAGAGTCAGAACCCTTGGGTGAAAAGTCACAATGGTTGGTCTTTTATATATATATATATATATATAGGAGTCTGTATGTTTGTAGTAGGTATTGCATTTGCAGTGATAATAAAAGTTTCTATATTTATATATCTCTGCATCACAATTCACAGCAATCTCTGTGCATATCAAAAAGACGTGCAGAAACCTTTTTTTTCTGCAAGTTTTCTTTTTGATCCAACACTAGCTAGCTAGGAGCATCCATGGTGATGAACCTTAGTGACTTTATCATATCAGTGTTTTCTTTTCTGCATATGTAATAAACTAGGAAAAAACACCGGTTTGCGTGGTGAATACAAAATATTAATATAATAATAATAATAATAATAATGTTGAAATTGAAATAAATAATATTTAAAGAATATTATGATTGAAGTATCTATGATCTAATAACTTTGTTGTTATTATCATTTGTATCGATGGTTATAACTTTATTTTTATTTATAATGATTCTTGTATTCGTATTTCTAATTTCTAATTTTAATATTTATAATATTATAATTATTTTTATTATTTATAAGGCCTCGTATTTCTAAATTGGTTTCAAGTGTTTATTTATTCACGTTTGTAGACTTTTTTTTAATTCTCCTTTTAGTATTATTTTAAATATTGTTTTTTTCTTATTTATAATATTCTTTTAAATATTGTTGTGTATGTTTAACAAATAGAGTTTTTAAATATAATTGTTGTTATATATTGATTGTTGAAATCAATTTAAAATAAATGAAAAAGGAATAAAAAATCCTAGTATGAAATAAACTTTATCATTGAACTTCGGTTTAGTTTTAGCCAAATAATAGGAAATCCTAGTATCAATCATCCCATTTATATACGCACTTTCATCATCCAATTTTTCATATTCCCGTCAATGTCAAATAACATATACACCGTTAATTTTTCATCTCCTCTCCAAAGTCATCCTTTTAAAACTAATAATTCTTTTAATAAAATAAAGTTTTTGATCGGAATATGAATCAAATAGAAAGACCCCTTAACTATTTATGTGGTTAGATAGAATGAATCACACTTTTACCACTAAATTATATCCGCTACAAAGCATTTATTATATATATAGACCTTTTGTCGAGTCACATGTATACAAGTGTAGATCGACTTATTATATAAGAAGTAGATATATATTTCTTCTTATATAATAAAATATATTTTACCTATGTAGTACAGTGCCCCGTTCAAAAATTTACTCAGCCAAGCCATTTAAACTCAGTGGTAGAGTAATGTTATTGTAAGGCGTAATCCCTCGGTTCAAATCCGATAGGAGAATTAAAAAAAAAGTATGTTATAAAGTATTGCTAACAAATTAATATAAGTAACAAAAATAAAAAAACCAATAAATATATATACCTTGCAATTGACATCATTATTTAGCAATTCTATTGTACCAAAGAGAGAATATGAATGCGGAATTTCACAAAACAAAAACATCTTAAAATGTCATCACAACTTCTTGTACCCTATATATATTGATTGATGGTAATAAATATTCATTTATATATATTAATTATTCATTACTAAAAAGAAAATTAAAGGTTTTAGAATTAATGAAAGAATTTATAATCAATTAAATATTATTAAATTGATACAATTAATTCTCATCAATGTAGGTTATATTAAATAAAATCATATCTATACATAAATATATAAACGAAAATGTATAAATATTAAGAGTAACTAATAATAACAATAATTTACTATGTAAATGAAATAGAATCATGTAAAAAAATAAATTAAAATAAGTAAATAAGTCAAAACATATTTAAATAAAAATATATGTTATAAAAAATAGCCATTTACTAAAAAATTTAATTTAGTATTATTAGCTTACTAAAAAAGCAAAAACAAAAAATATACATTTTTAATATAACTTTGATTTATAAATATTGTTACCTTACGAATAAATAAAATAAAATATTTAACGTTATTAATTAACTTAAAAAGTGTTAGATACATTTAACTAAAAAATTTATCTATAAACATTTTTATCTTAGTAATAAAATTAAAAGTTTTAATTTAGTATTTTTTACCTTTCTAAAATAAATAAATAAAAAACAAATAAACCTTTTTAATATAAGTTTTGATTTATAAATACTTTACCTTATTAATACATGAATTAAAAATGATAACGTTATAAAGTTTTGATTTATAAACATTGTTATCTTACTAATAAAATATTTTATTAAATAACAAAAACCATTGATCATATTTTTTGATTTATAATCATTGTTATCTATACTATATTATAAAGCATTTGACAAAAAACTCTTAAAAACATATTATTATGCAATAGGTACAATTGATTAAAACATAATTACTTAAAATTCAAAAATACAAGTTTTACATGCATTGATACAACTTATTAAAGCTTCATGTTTAAATTCGTGTAACTAACTATACAACTAACTATAGAGATAAACATCTAATTTTGAATATATAAAATCTAACATATAATTAGGATAATCATTCAACTCTAACAAAATACTTAATTATTATATTTATAAAAAATTATATTATGAAACCAAAATATATTATTTCATTATTAAACCTAAATTATAATTAAAAAACACTGAATTACAGAAAGTACATAAAAATGAAATCTCTTTTTTCAAAACTAATAAAATCGTATTATAACATCCATAAAAAACAAAATAAAATAAAAATAAAACATTAAAATTAAGATGGATCTCGCTGCATTGCGAGAGTACCCTTCTAGTCTTATAAAACAATTAAATAAACTATATATAAACTTATTTAAGAAAAGTAATTTAAGAAAAATTTAATAAATTATAAAAGAAAAAGTTTTGATTTATAAACATTGTTAACATAATAAAAAAACAAATATATAAAATTACCTTACTAATTAAATAATAAAAATCTATAATCATACTAATATAATAAAAAATTTAATTTATAATAATTGTTAGCTTAAATTTTTATGTGTTAAATAAAATAAAAGTATTAAATTATATTAATTATTGTCTACATAAGAAATTAAAAATATGGATAAATATAATTTTTTTTTGATTATATCGATAGTGATGTGAATAAATAAAAATAAAAAATCATAAGAAAATGAAGAGTTGCTCATTAAAAGATTCATTACAAATAATAAATAAATCAAAATTTCAACAAAAAAGATAAATACTAATACTTGCTTCTCCTTGATTCTCTTGGCTCTATCTTCCTTTATTTATATATATATATATATATATATATATATATATATATATATTGATTTTTCAATGTATCGGTTGATGGTTTAAGGAGGGCTATACATGTAATGGGGTTTAAGGAGATAACAAAAGAGATATATCCGGTGAGAAGTGAAGTTATGGTAAAAAGGGTAAAAATAGATCTCCACCTTTGGATGCACATTAGGATGAGATGCGCCGTGATAAGATACACGAGATCAATTAATCTTTGTTTCAAGCGCGATTCATGAGCGGATTTGAGATTAAATTAAGATGAACAATATGGTATAGATCCCTTTTTACACTACTCACCTTAAGTACTCTCCTTCTAATCACACGATCATGTTCTTATATCGTAATAAGCCAATGAATTACTTGTTATATATAATGATATCAGGTGCACTATTATGAAGATGAAACTAAACCAAGTATGCTGCTCATAACTTTATACAATATTCTTGTTGTATGGAAGCATTTTGTGCAAGCCTTAATTTTCTTCTCATTACAACCTTTCATTTGATGATGCGCCCCAATATTGGCTTCCTCTAAGAATCCATCTTTCATCTTGCCTAAAACCTAATGGTAGCATTATATTTGTACCCTGCTTTCATGATTTTCTTGAAAGATACAAGAAACTACATTTTGGATTAATATGTGATTTTTCGTATATATGTGAGCCGATGTTTAAGAATCACGTTACTAGTTAACAAATATTCTTGCTCTTATCTGCATTTGCTTGCCTAAACTGGCATTTTGTACATGTTTACCATGTTGGATCCAAAGTAAAAATCAACAAAGATAATCAACCAAAGTTTTTATTTTATTTCTGAGAAATCACACTTTGAAATTTTAAATATTTAATCCTAAATATTTGAAATCACACTTTTTATTATTTAGTCAAAGTTTTATTATTTATTTAGAAACGGTTGGTATTATTATTAAACTTCTTTTATAAACAGATTGGTTTAAAATGAGAAAAAATTACGAATCATTAAAATTATTGATAAATAAGTGATGAGTTTTTTTTTCAAAATTTTATATTTATTTTAAATTATCATCTGAAAAAATGTATTTAATAAAAACAACCTATTGGGTATAAATAAAATATATTTTTCTCGAATTCTATTTAAAACTTTTTCAAATGACAATTTAAAATAAATATATTACTTTGAAAAAAAATATCACTTATTTATCAATAATTTTAATGATTCACAATTTTTTTTTCTCATTAATTAATCAGTTTTAAAAAAAATTAATTAAAAAATCAACCGCTTTAAATAAATATTAAAAATTTGATTAAATAATAAAAAGAGTTATTAATTAAAATATTAAAAAAATAATTTATTTTTATAATTATAAGTATATAAAAAAGTATCAAAATATATATATAAAAAATATATAACATATTTATAGTATTAAAATATATTAAAGAAGGAAAAACAAAAATGATAATATATATATATATATATATAAGTGTCAAATTATAGTTACTAATACAATAAATGAAATTTAGAATTAAATATTTAAAATTTATATAACACAAGGACTAAATATGTAAATTTTCAAAACTTTTTTGACGGCTCCGTTAACTCTGTTAGATGTAAGGACCAAAATAGAAGCAAAATGAAACCACAGGGACTAAAAAAGCAGTTTTTAAACCACAGGGACCAAAATCGTAGTTTACTCTAAATTTTTCAGTGGATCGGTTGATGGTTTAAGGAGGGCTATGCATGTAATGGGGTTTAAGGAGATAACAAAAGAGATATATACGAGAAGGGTTGGGTTCCAGTGAGAAGTGAAGTTATAGTAAAAAGGGTAAAAATAGATCTCCACCTTTGGATGCACATTAGGATGAGATGCACCGTGATAAGATACACGAGATCAATTAATCTTTGTTTCAAGCGCGATTCATGAGCGGATTTAAGATTAAATTAAGATGAACAATATAATATAGATCACACGATCATGTTCTTATATCGTAATAAGCCAATGAATTACTTGTTATATATAATGATATCAGGTGCACTATTATGAGGATGAAACTAAACCAAGTATGCTCCTCATAACTTTATACAATATTCTTGTTGTATGGAAGCATTTTGTGCAAGCCTTAATTTTCTTCTCATTACAACCTTTCATTTGATGATGCGCCCCAATATTGGCTTCCTCTAAGAATCCATCTTACAAAATGTGATTTTTCGTATATATGTGAGCGGATTTTTAAGAATCGTGTTACTAGTTTACAACTATTCTTGCTCTTATCTGCATTTGCTTGCCTAAACTGGCATTTTGTGTATACAATGGTTCGAACTGCCAAATGCTTCAATATGGTCATCTACAACACTTTTACCCCCACTTAATTACTTACTTCAAAACTACATTCAATATCAGTGTTTTAGGGGCTGTTTACCAAACGCTTACCCGGGTAAGACTTACCAGGTCATACTACCTTACAGGAGGAATATGACAAGTACCAAAAATCTTACCCGGTAAGAGCGAAGAGAAGGAAAACAAGGACCACGAGTCTTACCCCGGTAAGTGATTGCGACAACTCTTACCATGGTAAGCACTTACCGGGTAAATTGTTGCATACGATGCTGTTTTGGTGGACTAAAATCTTATCGGGTAAGTAAATGATAGTGTTGAATTTTTCCGGTAAGCACTTACCTGCACTACTAGAAAATTGAGTATTTTTAACGAAAATTTTCAACGGAAAATGTCGTTGAAAATTTTCTATGAATTTTAAAGGGATCATTGACAAAACATAAATTTACCTACGAATTTGGCGACGAATTTCCGTTGAAAATCTCTAAAAAAATGCAGTTTCAACCAAAAACTTTTTGACGAGACATTCCGTTGAAAAAATTTTGGTTGAAAATGCACATATATTTAGTGAGAGATTTTCAACGGAAATTCGTTAGTAAATAATTCGTGTACCCGATTACGATGGTTACCATTCTTAAAATTCGTAGAAAATTTTCAACGACATTTTGTTGAAAAATTAATTTCCGATTGAAAATACTTTCGATTTTCTAGTTTTAGTCTTTCGGAGTAGAAGATTTGGTAAATGGCCCCTTAGTATGTTTCTACTCATTTAGTTTAGTTTAGTTTAAACTCAGAGTTTGCACCCCAAAACACTTATTGTTATTAACAATTTTGAAAATGCTTAAACAACTAACAAATGGGTATATCAAAACATGTCTAGCCCAGTGGTAAGGTAACATCCTGCGGGGTAGTGGATGGTATCCCTGACTACCCGTGTTCGAACCCCGCGATGCGCATGTGGATATATCCAAATCTCGGATCTGCCCCTTTGTGGTACCCTTGATTGGGCTAGGCCGAGATCGACAACTAGCGATTCGTCGAGTGGCATCCTTAAGTAGGAGCCCGGATACCGGGGAAAGTGTGTGTTAATTTGCCTTAAAAAAAACTAACAAAGGGTATGTATCTGAATCTGATTGGAGTCACTTTCAGCTTACAAAATCTCCATTGGGTTATGATGATTAATTGCTTTTCATTATTAACTACTTGTTGGCTCTATTATGCATGTTGCGTTGGTTTATTCAGAAGGTTGTGTGTGGTGTCTTTTTATTCCCATTCATGAATCACCTCTTCTTGATATGAAAGGGCGAGGAATGTCCTTTAATTTGGCATCTCTTAGGACTCTATAGCAGAAATAATATTGTAATTATGTCTAACTAATGAAAGTGATTGAAGTTAAGTGTGTAGTAGAGAGAAATAATATTATACTGAATATTTTATTAAAATAGTTAAAGTTAGAATTGTTAAAATAGAGTAACTGTTGAATTTATATTTTTAAAATATTTTGACTTTTCATATTTTATTATAGAAAATTATACCATAGCCATAGCTAACTGATGAAAAAATGTATTTGCCTTTTTACCAGGTCACTTATTCTGCCAGAGAATTAGGCTAGGCACTTGGTACTGCTTCCTGACTTAAGATTTAGGGACCGTTTACCAAAACTTACCTAAATAAGCGCTTATCAAGTCACATTACCTTACCAAATGAATATGGTAAGAATAAAGAATCTTACCCGGTAAACACGAGGCAAGAACCGGAGTCTTACCCGATAAGTCAGGGCGACGAATCTTACCACGGTAAACGCTTACCGGGTAAATTGTTGCATATAATACCGTTTTTGTGGACTAATTTTACTCGGTAAGTAAACGATTAAATTTTACCGGTAAACGCTTATCAGACAAGTATTTTGATAAAAAGGCTCATATATATATATATGTGACTTTGAGTTTCCTCTTGTAGCTTATATATATATATATATATATATATATGACTTTGAGTTTCCTCTTGTAGCTTTAGCAACCAACTAACCAAGATCCTCTTTTCAACTTTCTTGAACTTGTAGATTTTTTGAGGTATATATTAGAAAACATAAGAAACATCAACTAAGCAACAAGAAAAGAATATTTCAAAATCAATCAAAATAAGAAATTTGTTACAACAAACTAGAGATGTTGTAGAGATGATACAACAGAGTTAATTAAAAAGATTGTTATAACCATTTTTTTTTGGAGTAAATTGAATTTACTTTAAAATAATGTCAAAAGTATTTTAATTTTCTGGATTAGTTGAAAAGTCTAGATTTAAATAAAATTTAAAAGCTCTACTTAATTAATATTGATAAGGGATCTTTCATATGTTTTTTTTGTAAGTATAAATATACATGAGTCTAGTTGTAAGAAAAAATAAACATCTTTTGTCAATATTTGATCCTACGCATCTTTCTTAAATTTAACCAAACACGAAAAAAATGCAATAATTTTTAAATCAAAAATCAACGATTTACAAAAAAAAATGTTAAAACGACTTACATTAAAAAACAATCACATCCATTAAAAAAATAATACTTTTCATGGTTCTTATGTTTTCATTCGAGATCTTTCCTAAAAATAATAATTTTATCTAAATTTCAAATTTTAACATTTGAATAGATAAATTAAAAACAGTTTTTTTCCCTTTCCATGTTGGTCAGTTGGTGGTAGTTTAATTTCGTAATTGCTTGTTGTTTTAAATAAAAGAGGTTATACATAACAAAATACATGGACAAAAGCCAAACCAACAATTATCATACATAGCAAAACATAAAGACACAAAACGGTTGAATTTGAATACATATATATATATATATATAATTGTGGTACATATTAATCAATCAATCTTATTCCCTTCAAACAATTTAAATTTAATTGGAAATTACTTGCATGAGACTCAAGGTGATCTTAGCAAGCAAGCAACTTATTTGCATGTTCTTTCACCATATCCCACAACATGATAATATGCTTCTCTTCAGTAAGTGTTGCACCGATTGCAACCCGAATCAAGTAAATATTTTCGACCACCGCATGCGTCATGTAAACGGTCCCCGTTCCGTTCAACGAGTCCAACAGCTTCCGGTTCAACAGATTTAGGTCTTCTTCGTTGCTTATTCCACTCGATGGTGCAATTCTAAAACACACAGTAGCAAAGTTTCTAGGAACCACAATCTCAAATCTATTATCACCAGACACAAGTGTTTCAAACTGCTTTGCCATTTTGATATGTCTTCTTAAGAACTCTCTTAATCCTGAAACTCCATAGCTCTTCATCACCATCCATAACTTCATCGAAAGAAACCGTCGACTAAGTGTTATCTGCCAGTCTTTGTAGTCCACCACTTGCTTTGAATCAGTTGCTTTGTTCTTCAGATATTCAGGATCAGTTGAGAGAGATCTTGTAAGATCGGTTCGATCTTTAACCCAAAGGCAACAACAACCTAAAGAGGTCAACAACCATTTGTGAGCATTGAAGCTGAAAGAGTTTGCACTTTCTACGCCATCAAGAAAGTGACGGAATTCTGGCAATATGCATGCATTTCCAGCATAAGCAGCGTCCACATGAGACCATAGATTGAATTTCTTTGCAACCTCACACAAGATACCAATTGGATCTGCTGCTGTTGTTTGTGTGGTTCCAACTGTAAGACATACATATAATGGCACCAACCCTGCTTTAACATCTTCTTCGATAGTCTTCAACAATGATTCTGGGCACATCTGGAAATTCATCGACCTTTTCGTCCGGATAGCGCGAATATTGTCCGGACTGATTCCGACGATTTGGCCCGCCTTTTGGAGAGAACAATGGGTTTGATCAGAGCAGTAAACAACAAGCTTTCCTAAAGTGTCTCCCCTATTAATCCCAATCTCATTCAGCTTCTTTTCTCTAGCAGCAACCAATGTGCATACAAAGCTCTCACATGTAGTGCCATGCATGACACCACCACCTTCACTAGAAAAGGAGAATGATTTTGGAAGTTGAAGAAGCTTCAAAAGCCACTCCATAACAACCATCTCTAGCTCAGTGGCAGCAGGAGATGCCAACCAATTAAACCCAACTATATCAAAACCAGTAAGTAGCATTTCTCCAAGAAAGGAAGCAGTGCTTAAACTGGATGGGAAATAACCAAAAAAGTTAGGACTTTGCCAATGGGTTATGCCTGGAATTATATGTTTTTGTACTTCTTGCAATATATCTTGAATAGGTTGAGGTTGGGTTGGTGCTGAATCAGGCATGGTTTCAGTCAGAAAACCGGGTTTAACTTGGCTACAAACAGGATACTTTTCGATATTGGAGTAGTAATCTGCTAAGAAATCAACAACCAAATGGGCTTGCTTTCTAAATTCCTCATGGTCAAGAGGATTCAAGAACTCGCTTGTTGCAATAGGAAAGCTACCCATTTTGTTGGAATTGAAGTAGGTTTTGAATTTTGATGATGTGATTTTCTCCTTTCTGATTGAGGGGTTTTTATAGGTAGCAGAGAGAGGTAGGTCCATTTATATTCTCTAAAAGCATTCCTACTTTTAGTTTCTTTTCTTTCCTACACGTTTTAAATGATGTAATGAATTTTACATCTTTCATACGAGATCTTGAATGAATTATACTATAATAAAGATAAATATCACACCAAGTCACCAACAATAATAATAATTTATTAAACACAAACTGAAAAATGTTTTTCTTCAAGTTTATTATAAGTTTATCAAAATAGGGGGTTTAACTAATAAATATTTAGAAACCCAAAAAATTAGGTCGGCATTCAAGTAATAATTGATTGAATATATCATTCAATATTTTATATAAAACGTTTATTAAAATACGCCGTATGTTTATTGAGTGTGCAATCTTGACCAAAAACAGGAAAAAAAAGTATGTGGCAAAACCTCCTCCCGTGGGCCGTGGTTCACTTAACATACCAGGTTTTTTCAAATGAAAATATTAAGCTCATTTGTGTTTGGTTATGTCTATGGGGGTTGAATAAGGTAGCGTAAATATATTTTTTTTCCATATACAAATCAATTATAAATGATACGTAAAATTTTATATATACTTTATATCAATCATATTTGATATCAACTTTTTTCGGTTGTTATATGTTGGTATGGTAATGTCAGTAAAAATAAAGTTAATAAGTTATTTATATTATTATATTTACCAACTAAATATAGAAACACTAAGATCATTGAACATTCAAATAACATGTTGACATGTGTTGTACCACTTATCCCAACATTAACAAACATTCATACAATACAAGCATTCATCCGGTAGTCTAATACAAGCGGTGTCGTACACTACTAGAAAATAGGGTATCACCGACGGCCATATATAATCCATCGGTAGTTTCCGACAGATAACCAGCGGGTTACCGACAGATTCGATTAAAAATAAAATATCCATCGTAAATTTCCGATAGATTACCAACGGATTCAATCAAAAATAAATTATCCACCGTCGGTAATTTCCAACAAACTACCGACGGATTCAATTAGAAATAAAATATCCGTCATAATTACCGATGGATTTAATTAAAAAAATTAAAAATAAAACATTCATCATAATGACGCATCAAGCAAGGGCTAGTCATTCAAATCGGTTCACCGGTTGCTCAAATTACTGCAATAAGTATTCAATACCCTTTTCGTATTAAAATCAAAAAAAGCGTATATATATATACACACGAAATGAAAAACATGCATCTTTAGGGTATATATAATTCCACATCAAGATTTCTTGGTTGAAAGTTATTGTTTTATTATATCTAAGGAATTATGCCTCGAATTGAAGAAAAAGAGTTAGGTCCTTACAATTGTGGGTTTACCCTGACGGGAAAGGTGTAGATTATCGCAGAAGAAGAGTTTAGTTAAGCCCACTGAGAACTCCCAACAATTAAGCTTTGTGTATCGAATTTCATACCTTACAAAACTGCCAGTACGAGTACTATATATATATATATATATATAGAAGGAGTTTTAAATGAGAATTTTGTAAATTTCAAGGAACAAATGAACATTTTATGGATCATATATGATGTGGGTTTTACATAATATTAAATCATATTTGATTTAATGGTGAGGCCGTTGAATCATATATGATTTAATATTATGTGAGACTCACATCATATATGGTCCATAAAGTGTTCCTTTGTTCATTTAAATTATGGGTGTTCTTTTTATGATCTCTCCCCTATATATGTATGTATTATATATGTTATAGATCGATCGCATTTGATACCTTAACTGCTATTAATAGAATGAATCCCTTGTGCACCATCCAATGAAGCCTAGTTTATAATTGGTATGCATGGGAAGTTATAAAATAAAAATATAAGACGGTAAACATAAAGTTAAATTGAAAGCAAATCTTGGTTTATTGATCATCAAAGGATTTAAAGGGAATTGGAATTGAAAGCATCAAAACTTAAATTTCTTGCATCCGGGTTTATATCGACTGATTCAATGTTAAGACATTAATTCATATTTATTTGTTTTAGAAAAATCAAATTTTACAACGGATTTCCATCTAATTTTTTTTATCGCCGGTGATATGTCGGTAGTACATGTCGTCGGTAATCCCCTACTAGAAAAGGATATTACTGACAGAAAAAATCCTTCGATAATTTGACGGCAATTTGCGACGGTTTACCGACGGATTATTTACACATTTTTTTCGTAACTGGAAATTTTAAGAAAGTCAAATTAGATAATCCATTGGTAATTAGCAACGGTTATTTAAGTTTTATTTTAATACACAAAAATTAAAGAAATAAAAATAATTTATTTTTTCACAAGATAAACGCAAACATATGTTAAAAAAATACATATGTATTTTCTTCAGTTATCGTGTGTTTGTAAAAAAAAATAATTAGTGTTTTTTCCATCGATCGGTTCCATCTAATATAACTATAAAGAAATTTATTAAAAAAAACTGAACTTAATCAACAGTTTTCCACTACATGCATACATACATCTATTACACATATATATATATATATATATATATATAGGGTTGGGTTTACGTAAGACCAGTCTGTTATCTGAGACACATGAGACCACATTTTTACACTTGAATATTCATAGCAAATCACTGTGAAGGTAAAGAAGTTTGAACATTCACAACAAAAACACTGTAAGGCTATCTTCACATTGTTTCGTTGTAAAGTTTCAAGTGTAAAACAATGTTAAAAAATAATCTCACGGGTCTCACGAAAACAGACGGGTCTCACGTGATTCCAAGTCTTTATATATATATATAATATATATATATACACACACACATCCACTACATACATATATAATACATACCTACCTACCAATATTGTTAGAAACTGGGTTTTTACCGACCCATCAAGACCAATTATATTTCATAAGAACTACCCATACCACCAAGGCCCAATACAATTACAATTCATTAATAGTCACTGTTGAATTGTTGATATATTTGGGGGGTAATATATCTATATGGTTAGTTCACAACTCTTATTGCTTATTGTCTGTGTCATTTCTTGGCCAAAAATGTTGTTTGATTCAAGGGTATTTTGTTTCACTTCACCTACTAGTTTCAAAAGGCTATGTTGTCTGTTTCGTTATTGTTTTCTGCTTCAAATGGTAGTCATGTAAAGGGTAATTGGTCTTAAGACAATAAAGAGAAACATGTTGAAATGCTTTATGAAATACTGTTCAGAAAATAGAAATGTGAGTTATTTTTACTTATATATATGGAAGATCTAACAGATTAACCATTTGATACGGATCCAGCACTACAAGAAGATCCACCTGAGGATACAAGTTCGGACCCAGGTCCGGTTCAAAGTGGCTAGCAAAGGCCCGAGTTTTTGATAAGTCCAATCCAACCAACTATCGATTTTCTTTCAAGTCTCCTAGTCTTTAAGAATTGTGTTTTTTAATTAGTTTTCATGTTTATCGTTTCCTTTATTTATGGGTTTCAATATTTATCGTTTCCTTAGGTTTTCTTATTTAAACGTTTGTACTTTGGTTGGATTGTCAAGTTTTATGAATTAAGAAAGTTTCTACGAACAATTGTTCTTGATTACTCGGTTGGCCGAGAATCGCTATTTCCGACTAGGGTTCCTAGTCGCCGCTTATACGAGTCCGTATCAAGTGGTATCGAATCCGAGTTCCTCGTGATGTCGATGCACGGGAAAGATCGTCGTCATCCAAACCGTAGATTCGCCGACGGAGGCAAAGGCTATGACCAACGTGATCCTTGCGATGTCGCTGAGATCGAAAGATTGCAACAACGGATTCGTGAGCTCGAACTCGAACCGCATGAGCGGGATGATCGATCCACTACCGACTCGCTCGGCTATCCGGGGAGGACGATCGCGACCCACACTTCCCGAGAATATTTTTGGCGTCGACACGCCAGATGAACACCACCCCCAAACCCACTTCGTGCTCTCGGTATTCCCGTACGGAGGTTCCCGAATTCGAAGGAAGGTTGCAACCAGATGATTTCTTGGATTGGCTCCAAACCGTGGAGTCGGGTTTTTGATCTCTACGATATTCCCGACCCAACGAAGGTAAAGTGCAATGTATCTAAGTTAAAAAAATCGGCATCTTTATGGTGGGAACACGTACGGCAACAACGATATCGGGAAGGAAAGCACAAAGTCAATACATGGGAGAGAGATGAAACGTCTCATGAAAGCTAAGTTCTTATCGGCTAATTATAAGCGGACGCCTATCTTGACTACCATAATTTACGCCAACAATCGGCTAACAAAGGTGAGGAATTCATTAGCGAGTTTGAACGGTTGCGTCGCCGATGCGGCGCGAAGAAGACGACGAACAGAGTAATAGCTCGATTTTTGGGTTCTTTAAAACAGAAATAGGCGATGTGGTTTGCTTACACGACAATTTTGGTCGTTTCATGATGTTTGTAAACTCGCCTTACGGGTCGAAAAACAAGTCGGATTACGTACAAAACCGGCGTTTCCTTCGACTCCCTTGTCAAACCGAAACACTACTCCTCCCACGCATCACGCCCCGCACACAAAACACCGAACCGGGTCCATTCACACCCACTCCGCCCGGTTCCGCATAACGCACTCCGGTGTTTCAAATGTCAAGGTATTGGCCACCTCGAAACGGGATTGTCCGAACAAACGAGGTGCTCGCTTTTTGTCGACGAACCGGATCCCGTTTATGACACCGACGAGGCGACCATTCGGAGGGTTATTTACCCACGACAAGGGTGATTTACTTGTCACACGCGCCTTCTCACCGACACGACTTTAGCCAATTCCGAAGATGATACAACGTGGTTACGCACTAATTTCTCTTCCGCACTCGGTGTACCGCTTGAAAGGTAAGGTGTGCGTTCCGTCAGCATAGATAGTGGGAGTTGCGAAAACATGACTGGTGCCGCCGTCCATGGTCGAAAAATTGGGATTACCGGTTCAAGACCACCCCGACCCGTATCAAGTCACGTGGTTAAAAAAAGGCAGCCTACTCAAGGTAACCCACAAGTGTTTAGTTCGGTTTTCAATCGGGGGAACAAATACACCGACGAACTATGGTGTGAAAGCTATTCCAATAGATGCGTGCCATATCCCGTCGGGGCCGCCCTTGGTTATATGATCGAAGGGTTAAACACGGCGGATTCCGCAATACCTACACCTTCAAAAAGGACGGCCTCAATATCACACTTGCACCTCTCCATCCGAAAACGACCACCAACAAAGAGGTTACATTTAGATCCAAAGCGGAGTTTACCGGGGGCTCACACGAAAACCACACATACCACTTATTTTCGGCCTTAACGTTGCCCGAAGAAAACCCCACTCACCAAACCGTACCGTCCGCCGTACAACCCCTCCTAGCCGAGTTTTTGGATGTTTTTCCGGACGAAATTCCGGCCGGTTTACCGTTAATGCGGGAAACCCAACATTGTATTGATTTTTTTCCAGGTGCAAGCATTCCCAACAGGCCCGCAATACCGCATGAACCCCAAAGAATTCGCCGACCTACAACGTCAAGTGAATGACCTGTTAGACAAGGGTCTCATCCGGGAGAGTATGAGCCCCTGCGCCGTTCCCGCACTACTCGTCCCAAAACCCGGGCGCCTTCGGGGATGTGTATTGACAAATAAGTGTTGTCGGTAACAAAATAACGATCGAAATATCGTTTTCCCATTCCCCGGGCTCGACGACTTATTAGACCACCTTTACATACGGGGCCCGTATTTTTCCAAGATTGATTTACGCAGTGGCTATCACCAAATTCGAATGCGTCCGGGTGATGAGTGGAAAACAGCTTTCAAAACACGGGATGGGCTTTACGAATGGATGGTCATGCCGTTCGGCTTATCTAATGCTCCAAGCACGTTCGGCTTATCTACTCGTCCCAACAGTGTCATAACGCACTCCGGTGTTTCAAATGTCAAGGTATTGGCCACCTCAAACGGGATTGTCCGAACAAACAGGTGCTCGCTTTTGTCGATGAACCGGATCCCGTTTATGACACTAACGAGGGCGACGATTCAGAGGTTATTTACCCCGACAAGGGTGATTTACTTGTCACACGCCGACTTCTCAACACGACTTTAGCCAATTCCGAAGATGATACAACGTGGTTACGCACTAATATCTTCCGTACTCAGTGTACCGCGAAAGGTAAGGTGTGTTCTGTCATCATAGATAGTGGGAGTTGCGAAAACATGGTCGCCGCTTCCATGGTCGAAAAATTGGGATTACCGGTTCAAGACCACACTGACCCGTATCAAGTCACGTGGTTAAAAAAAGGCAGCCTACTCAAGGTAACCCACAAGTGTTTAGTTCAGTTTTCAATTGGGAACAAATACACTGACGAACTATGGTGTGAAGTTATTCCAATGGATGCGTGCCATATCCTGTTGGGCCGCCCTTGGTTATATGATCGAAGGGTTAAACACGACGGATTCCGCAATACCTACACCTTCAAAAAGGACGGCCTCAATATCACACTTGCACCTCTCCATCCGAAAAACGACCACCAACAGGTTACATTTAGATCCAAAGCGGAGTTTACCGGGCTCACACGAAAACCACACATACCACTTATTTTCGGCCTTCTTGTTGCCGAAGAAAACCCCACTCACCAAACCGTACCGTCCGCTGTACAACCCCTCCTAGCCGAGTTTTTGGATGTTTTTCCGGACGAAATTCCGGCCGGTTTACCGTTAATGCGGGAAATCCAACATTGTATTGATTTTTTTCCCGGGTGCAAGCATTCCCAACAGGCCCGCATACCGCATGAACCCCAAAGAATTCGCCGAGCTACAACGTCAAGTCAATGACCTGTTAGACAAGGGTCTCATCCGGGAGAGTATGAGCCCCTGCGCCGTTCCCACACTACTCGTCCCAAAACCCGGGCGCGCCGGGGATGTGTATTGACAGTCGCGTTGTTAACAAAATAACGATCAAATATCGTTTTCCCATTCCCCGGTTCGACGACTTATTAGACCACTTACATGGGGCCCGTATTTTTTCCAAGATTGATTTACGCAGTGGCTATCACCAAATTCGAATGCGTCCCGGTGATGAGTGGAAAACGACTTTTCAAAACACGAGATGGGCTTTACAAATGGATGGTCATGCCGTTCGGCTTATCTAATGCTCCAAGCACGTTCATGCGCCTCATGAACCACATTTTCAAGCCTTTCATCGGTAAGTGCGTCGTTGTTTATTTCGATGACATCTTAATTTTTAGTCGGGACGAGGGGAAACACATTACCCACTTGCGCAACCTCTTCTTGGTTTTGCGAGAACAAAAACTGTTTGCCAACTACAAAAAGTGCCACTTCATGACAACTGAAGTTCTCTTTTTGGGATATTTAATATCGGGCGACGGTATTCGTATGGATAGTAGCAAAGTTTCGGCAATCACAACTTGGCTAACGCCAACCTCGTTGCGAGAGGTTCGTAGTTTTCATGGCCTTGCTTCATTCTATAGGTGATTTATACGTGGTTTCAGTACCATTGTTGCTCCAATCACCGAGTGCCTCAAAAGTACTAAGTTTGCTTGGTCCGAGTCGGCCCAATCCGCCTTTGAACGACTCAAAAAAATTGTTACCGAAGCACCCGTTCTTGCCCTCCCAAATTTCGAAAATTGCTTCCAAGTAGAATATGACGCATCGGGTCTCGGGATCGGAGGAGTTTTGAGTCAATCGAATCGGCCTATTGCGTTCTTCAGTGAAAAGTTGAACGAAACACGGAGACGCTATAGCACATATGACAAGGAATTTTATGCTATCATTCGTAGCCTTGAGTATTGGCGTCATTATCTTTTGCCGGCCGAATTCATCTTATACTCGGATCATCAAGCTTTAAAGTTCATCCAGGGCCAAGCTAAACTTAATCCACGACATGCTAAGTGGGTCGAAACGTTGCAAGATTTTCCTTTGTTATTCGCCACAAAGCCGGCTCATCCAACACGGTGGCCGACGCGTTAAGCCGACGACACTCACTTGTCACATCGACCACGTTCCAGGTTACCGGGTTTGATTCCATCACCACATTGTATCCGGATGACCGGATTTCCGTCACCGTGGAACAAAACGAGCGATGCCCCTTTTCGTGACTTTGTGCGTCGTAATGGATTTTTGTTCAAAGGTCAACGTGTGTGTGTTCCCTTCGTCGTTCCGCGATGCTATTATCCTTGAATGTCACCAAGGCGCCTTGTCCGGTCACTTTGGAAGAGAGAAAACAGTTGTGTTGGTAAGTGAACGTTTTTTTTGGCCAAAACTTGTGAAGGACGTAAGCAAAGTTCTAAAGCGATGTCGTATTTGCCATATTGCCAAGATGCATCACACTAATCAAGGCCTCTATACGCCGATACCCACCCCCGAGCATCCATGGGAGGATGTAAGTTTGGACTTTGTTCTCGGATTACCGGTGACACAACGAAAAAAAGATTCCATCATGGTAGTTGTCGATCGTTTTTCAAAAATGGCACATTTTATTCCGTGTGCAAAAACGTATGATGCCTCCCAAGTCGCACGGTTGTACTTCGCCGAAGTTGTTCGTTTACATGGGGTTCCAAAAACAATCACTTCTGATCGTGATGTTAAATTCGTAAGCCACTTTTGGCGTACCTTGTGGACAAGACTTGGAGCCAAGTTGCAATTCGGTAGCTCCCATCACCCGCGGTGATCGACGGGACAAACGGAGGTTACTAACCGCAGCTTAGGTAACCTACTTCGTTGTCTCGTAGGTGATCATCCCAAGCAATGGGATCTCGCCTTACCTCACGCGGAGTTCGCGTACAACCGCTCCAATCATAGCTCGACGGGTCGAAGTCCCTTCTTGGTTGTTTATGGTAGAAACCTTTTCACGCCGTTGGATTTGGCTCCTTTGACCAATCCTATTGTTTTCAGTCCTGATGCCGATGAACGGGTTGCTCAAATTTCAACAGTTGCATGCTCAAGTTCGTGACCAAATTACGAAGCACAACCTTCAATATCAAACTCGCGTTAACAAGCATCGTCGAAAGGTTGTCTTCAATGAGGGTGATCTCGTGTGGATTTACCTCCGGAAAGATCGTTTTCCACAGGGCCGTCATGGTAAGCTCCATCCCCGGGCCGACGGCCCATTTCGTGTTCTTAAGAAGATCAGTGACAATGCCTATAAAATTGACTTACCCGGCCATTACAACGTTTCGGCTACTTTTAATGTCGCGGACCTCGCCCCGTATGCGTCGGACGACAATTATGATGATGACTCGGGGTCGAGTCCTTTCGTGGGGGGGGGGGGAGGATGATACGGATCCAGCACTACAAGAAGATCCACCTGAGGATACAAGTTCGGACCCAGGTCCGGTTCAAAGTGGCTAGCAAAGGCCCGGGTTTTTTATACAATCCAACCAACTATCGATTTTCTTTCAAGTCTCCTAGTCTTTAAGAATTGTGTTTTTTAATTAGTTTCCATGTTTATCGTTTCCTTTATTTATGGGTTTCAATATTTATCGTTTCCTTAGGTTTTCTTATTTAAATGTTTGTACTTTGGTTGGATTGTCAAGTTTTATGAATTAAGAAAGTTTCTACGGACAATTGTTCTTGATTACTCGGTTGGCCGAGAATCGCTATTTCCGACTAGGGTTCCTAGTCGCCGCTTATACGAATCTGTATCACCATTGGTTGAGAATTTAGAAAGCCATGTGTAGTCTTTGGTTAAATCAATGTTGTTAAGTAGCGAGAATTGCTAGAAAATCGTGATAGAGATATTGGAAATGGGCTGGGGTATACTTTGATACAATAAAATAGCTAGCACCATAAGCATGACTAACTTTGAAATAGGACGTGAATATAAACCAGTTGATTTTTTGAATGTGTTTAAATAGCTACAAAACTTACAAAATTTTGTTTGTAGTTTGGGTTTGATTTGGAAAGTAGGGAAAGAAGAAGCCAAGAAGGGAAAGAGGTCTGCCGGAGAAGACGATCGGCAAAAAGGTCGCTAGAGAAAACTGAGCGGATTTGGATATTCGTATAGAATAGAATCTTAGGTCCCCCCGTGTGGTTTGCTGGAATCGAATGGAATGGATTTGGGAGAATTTGGATTTCAAATCCATTCTAATCCCATGTTTAGTTTGTTGGATTGTCCGTATTTGAAATCCAGTAATTTAATTGAAATCCGACAATCCGACAAGTGGTTCACAATGGATCTCACGGTTATCAAAACCAACTGAGTTTATCATTTTGATTAGGCCCCAATATATATATATATATAGAGAGAGAGAGAGAGAGAGAGAGAGAGAGATTTAAAATCATGTGAGAACAAACTGTTTTTGTGAGACAATTTTTTTACACTTAAAATTTCACAACAAAATATTGTAAAGGTAACCTTCACAATGTTTTTACTGTGAATATTCATTTTTTTTACCGTCACGATGTTTTATTGTAAAGTTTTAAGTACAAAAATTTGGTCTCACGAAAACAGATTGG
Organism: Silybum marianum; assembly: GCA_036898165.1. Taxonomy (NCBI): domain Eukaryota; kingdom Viridiplantae; phylum Streptophyta; class Magnoliopsida; order Asterales; family Asteraceae; genus Silybum; species Silybum marianum. The sequence continues at coordinate 35,554,285 of CM072538.1, read as the reverse complement.
TCTCACGTGAACCTCACCCTATATATATATATATATATAAAAAAATATATAAAACAGGTTGGTCTCACGTGAACCTCACCCTATATATATATATATATGTGTGTGTGTGTATATATATATATTATATGAGTTGACTTTTCAATTTTGAATCATTGAATTCTTATCAATCATATAAACCAATTTTAACCGTTCATCTAGTCGAATGAATATCTCGTTCTATAAATATTTCGATTGTTTTCTGATATAATATTACTGAATTGTTTTTTAATATAAACGTTAATCATGATTTGTATTTTAAACCTTCTATGTATGTGGAAATTTTTGAAAAATTCCTGTGGACTTTTCAATTTTGAATAATTTATTTCAACAAACAAAATATTTGACTTTTTGAAAATGACTAAATACATCATTTTGAACCTACAACCGGTATGAAAGTTACAATAAGGATAACAATTTTTTTTAAAAGAAGTGGAAAACATACAAAAAGGTCAAAAACCAATCTCCAAAAAAGTATATAATTACTTGTAAGATTAAAATTTAAGAAATTATGGGTTAACAAAGAATGCTAAAGCACAAAAACTCAGTAATCTTGTTTAATCACATAATTTCTGATAAAAATCTATTGTCACAAAAACTACTTCAACAAAAACCTCTATTCTAGATGCTCGGAACAATCACCAATTTCATAACAACCATGTTAATAGAATTAATTGTAGCTTTCTTGTTTTGTTTACATAATTGTCATAAATAAAATTGTATCTGTGAAATCAATGTGCTTTTAATATCAACATTATTTGTTTTTATATGAATTGATTGTACAACATGGTCCATATATTAATACCAAGTTTCCAAATAGCGTTACACGTGTCGACAAAGTCAAACCTTAAGCCTTAATTAGAATGATAGAATCTACAAAAGGTCACGGCGTTTTTCAACACGTGACTTATGACGACAAATCTCTATGATATACAAATGTTATATACATAAATATATGTTTTTTTTACTATTATTCAATGAATCAATGATAATAAATAGTTTAAATTAAATTATATATTAAAAATTAATAAATAAGAAATTACTAATATTAGTAAAATCAAATATTTTGTGTTACAAAAACCATATATTACACCATGACATGTCTTATGCATAACTTGAGGTGAGACATAACGGTTGTTACGACGAGCCTTTACGAACAATGATAGATACCCTTCACAAAATTTTAAGTTTTTTTTTTTAATTTCTGTTTTGGAAACATAATTAAAGTAGGCCATTAATAATGAAAAATCAGTTAGTTTTTATATAGAAAATCTGGGTCCCAATAGAGAAATCCCTTGTCGACACGTTGGCCATTTGCAAACATTTTACCAACTCATGTTCGTTATTATATCGATTTCATTTAATTTAACACATTAATGGATCCATCATGACTTCATATTTATATCTTCCTGCAAAATTTATTAAAATGTACATGAAAAATTATATGGTATTCAAGTTTTTTTTAGGTTGCAGTTTACGATGAGGATCGGGAAAAAAAATCACATGAACCGATTGTAGTACTCGTTTTAAATTGTTTTAAGCTACAACCTTTTACTTTTGGCATGTTGAATTTCAAACCGGCTGTAGTTCCTTTTAGAGTTTAGTGAAACAAAAAAATTTGTTGGTTTTATGATGGTTTGTTTTAGAAGTTTAAGATTAAACTTTGTTTTAACCTTATTAAAAATTGCATTATATAATTAGATGCGTTCATACAATTGACTTGGAATGATTTCACTACAAAACAAATGATTTTTATCTATAAAAATTACTCAGAGAAATTTTCGTTGGTGATCACCCAGAAAATATCAGTGGTTCGGTAAAATCCGACGTTTTTCGAGAAAATACCAACAGTTTGTGCAAACAATCTTTGAGTAATCTGTCACTAATTTGAATTATCCACCAAATTTTGTGACGGTTTTGTGATTAATCACTGTTTAGCAACAGATTTTTCAGCGAAATGTTCGTAGACAAAAAGTCTTTCGTTTAGTGGTGTTTTTTTGCAAACACAAAATTATAAAGATATACAACAATATCCCACATTGATTGGGAAAGAAGCAAAATCTTGATTTATAAGGAACTAAACACCTTCTTTATTAAACGCGATTTAAAACCGTAAATCTATGTATGTGGATAGAACAAATACAATTTGGTCCGGATATAAGATCCTACATTGGTTGGAGAGAGGAACTAAAATTGCCTTATAAGGGGACTTAATACCATCTTTATCATACGTGTTTTAAAATCCTGAATCCAAATGTGCAGACAAACCAGACAATATCTAGTACAGTTGACTGAGATGTTACGGAAAAATATGTTAATCTAAGTTTGTTGGGTAAACACATTTTCTAATTGATTTACTTTGTTAGAGCATCTCCAACAGCTATTGTATTTTTTTTCTTTCTAAAATAGCATATTAAAAGTCAAAATCTCTATAATAATTTGCATCTAACTCCAACAGCTATTTTATTTTAGCAACTTTATCATTAACAATATTAATAAAATATTCCATCATTTAATAAAATATTATTTCTTTCTCCTACGCATTTAACTTCAATTATTTTGATTGGTTGAATATAATTAAAATATTGTTTCTCTCTCTTCTATATATTTTTAGAGATTTTCTAAATTTAGAGATTTTTCTTCTCTTTTTTCTCTTTTTTTCTATTTTATCAATTGATATACCATAGCTGCTGTAACACTTAAATTGCTAAAATCCTCCATTTTTCTATTTTACAATAGTTGTTGGAGATGCTCTTAATAATTATAGAGAAAACTAGAAAAAAAAAAAAGATTTGAAAATGATTAGATAACTCTAGATAGATGGAACAATAATTACTATAACAAGTTATAAGACATCAAGATATTGAAGCATCTTTTTTTTTATGGCCAACCAATTAAACTAGAACAAAAGATAGAGTACACAGTTTATGCAAGGAATAGAAACAAAAAAGAAGAACAACAACAACAAAAAGAGGAAAATCAGAGGTACGCAACAAAGCGAAAAGCATCAGCACAATAAAAAATAGCTTTAATAAACAATGATTTAAGTTTACAGGGCTAAACAACAGCACAATAAAAAATAGCTTTAATAAACAATGATTTAAGTTTACAGGGCTAAACAAAGGTACGTCAAACGTAAATGTTTAACAATAAATTTATAAACGTTTTTTTGAATGTCTTAACAAGTTAATTTTTAAGACATTTAAAAAAAATATCATACTATAACATAATTGGGTTTAAATAATACCTAAAATGTTTAAATATTTTTATATGGTGTTGAGTAAAAGGAAGTTTCGTCCATGTGGTTTGATATTTATAATTATTTCCGTCCATGATCTTTAAAGTTTGTTTTTTCTAATCTTATGGTTTTCATTTTGCTTCAGTTTTAGTCCTTCCATCAAAGTCCAACTATGTTACAAACAAACCATTAAAAATCCAAAAAGTGTTTTTGAGAAATTACATATTTAATCCTTATTGTATATGAAATTTTAAATATTTACCCTTAAGTTTCATTTATTATTTTTTATTTCTTTATTATATTTTAATACTATATATATATATACACACATATAGTTTAACTAAAAATTAAAGTTTAAATAAAAAATGTGAAATAATGAGAGTAAAATATATGTAACAAAAATAAAACGGTTAGTATGAGATAAAACTAATTTTTTTCTTAAATCCTATTAAAATTCTTCGGATGGTAATTTAAAATTAAAAAAAAACTATTAATTTTATCATAACCGTAATTTCGTAAATATGTTGATAGACTTGGAAACGTGAGACCAGATTGTTTTTGTGAGATCTGTGAGACCACATTTTTATAGTTGAAACTTCACAACAAACCACAGTGAAGATAAAAAAAACTGATGTTTTCATGAGACCACTTTTTTACACTTGAAACTTCACAGCAAAACACTATGAAAGTAACATTTATAATGTTTTTGCTGTGAAGGTTCAGATTTTTCTTTTACCTTTATAGTGATTTGTTGTGAAGTTTCAAGTATAAAAATGTGATTTTACTGGTCTTACGAAAACAAATTGGTCTCACGTGAACCCAACCTATGTTGATACTATAAAACTATTTATTTCATAATAGATATTGAAAACAAATTATTCGTACAAGTAATACAATATATATATATATATATACACACACGAACGATTTACGTGTCATCTTCTAAGATCTATATATTAATGCAAAAGGAGAGGTTCACAAAAGAACTGAAAGACACAAGGGAGGGATGGAGGAGGTGAAAGGGGATATATACTGTAATATAATGTGTAATTAAAAAAAAAGATTTATATAGAATGCAACAAGAGTTTGGGACGGTTCACAAGATCATTAATCAACGAATATGCCATGTAAATAACTCAAATTTAATATAATGTAAATTTATTAATAAGATATATGTTTACTTAAAAGTTATCACATTTATTCATAAATTATCAAATATATGTATATATATTGATAAGGGTTTGGCTTCACATGAGACCAACTTGTTTTCGTGATATGCGAGACCATATTTTTACACTTGAAATTTCATAATGAATTATTGTAAAAGTAAAATAAAGTCGAACTTTCACAGTATTTTGCTGTGAAATTTAAAGTATAAAAAGTGGTCTCATGAGTCTCACGAAAAAAAATCTGGTTTCACATGATCCCAAATCATGTCGATAAGACCGGGCGAGGTCGGAAGTAGGGGTGGCAATCGTGTCGTGTTCGAGTTGGCGTGTCGCGGGTTGGCGGGTTGGCGTGTCATGGATGCTCAACCCTAACCCAACCCGTTTAGCTAATCGTGTCGAGATACGCAACCCTAACCCGCACACGTTCGTGTTGGCGGGTTGGCGGGTCAACCCGTGTGTTGGCTGGATGGTCGCGGGGTGGCAGGTTGGCGAGTCAACTTGCGTGTTGTCAGGTTGGCGTGTCGCGGGTTGGCAGGTCGTTCGCGGGTTGAGGGGTCATGAAATCTCTTGTTTCTAGGTAGAGCGCCATCGTAGCTGCTGTTGAGTATTCTGAGTTAGGGTTAAGATGTTCGTGTTTCACATTTCTACGTTTTAGTTTTGACGGACGGGATTACAATTTACACAACAAAACGAAAGAAACTCTATTTATTAGACTTTTAGATTTTAAAATAAAACATAAAATATATATTATTATTTTTAATAAATTTTGGCGGGTTGGCGTGTCAACCCGTGACCCGTTCATGTCAACCTGAACCTGACCCGTTTATTTGACGGGTTGACGGGTTGGCGTGTCAAAAAGTTCAACCCTAACCCGTTTATTTTCGTGTCGGGTTCATGTCGTGTTTCGTGTCGTGTCGAGAATTTCCACCCCTAGTCGGAAGACTGGATCTCTCACCTACGAAGACCGCCGAGAGGTGGGGTGGAATCGGAGCAGATAGAATCTCTTATAGAAATTCTCAACACGGTGACTCTATCTAAAGTTAGAGATAGATGGTTGATGGACGGGTTTGGAGAATATACAGTGGCCTCAACTAGGAATTTGATTGACTCTAACATTTTGGAGGTTGATCAAACACCCACTAATTGGAACAGGTTGGTTCGTATCAAGGTTAATGTTTTTGTATAGCGGTTGAGACTAAATAAGATACCAACTAGGGACAATCTGGTTAAAAGAGATCTTTATGTCAATTTCTCTCTGTGCCCGATATGTGATGAAGAAGTTGAAACGGTGAAACATCTTTTCTTTGAGTGCCAGGTGGCGAAGGACATCTGGAGGATTATAGGAAGGTGGTGGAACATCGATATCCCTACTATCAACTCCGTTCAGGACTGGAAGAATTGGGTAGCGTCCCTAAGGATGAGGAAAAGGGTGACTGAACGCTTGGAAGCAATTTTGTTTACGGCGCTCTGGTCCCTATGGTCTTTTCGCAATGGGACTTTATTTGGTTATAGCAAACCTAAAAAGGCGGCTCTTTGGGAAAACATTGTAACACATGCGTATAACTGGGTACAACATAAAAGTAGTGACTGTAAGATTAATTAGGTTGGTTAGCTTCAAGACCCCTCCCTTATTATATCCGTTTTATAATTCTTTTCTAGCGTCTTGTTAGTGTTTTAATAAATTGTCGTTGTTCCAAAAAAAAGATGTTGTAATTGCATACCATATAAACTTTATCATTGTATATTATTTATTTTTTAAACAATTGTTGTATCTTATTTTATTAATAATGTATATTTGTTGATGTATGTTTTATAGGAAGTTTTCATCGGTATATATTATTAAAAAGTGTACATATTGAGAAAATAAAGTTATAAACCAGGTATATTCCTTATAATGTCATCATATATGATTTAGGAGTGTAAACGATTCGAGTTTTTAACAAGCTACTCGAGTTTGAGCTCGTTTATCTAGAGCTGGAGCTTAATAATTCTCGAGTTTGAGTCGATCTTGAACACAAAATACAACTCGTTTAACCTAACGAGTCGGATCTTATAACACTAATGTTCGGTTCGACTCGACTCGTTCGAAAACTCGATTATGCTTTTCGTGTCGAGTCGAGCCGAGCTAAGTCATTCGAGCATATTCTTTTTTTGAGTCAAAGATGCTCATGTATTTGTTAATCATACAATAAAAATATAAACTTATCGAGCTTAAGCTGATAAAGGAGCTAATCGATAGTGAGTTCAAACCCACAAACGAGCTAATCGATAGTGAGTTCAAACCCACAAACGAGCATCGAGTTCGAGCTCGATAACTCAAAAAATATTCGAGCCCAATATTAATTTTTTGAGCCCGACTCGATTAACCTACTACACGACTCGACTCGACTCGACTCGGCTCCTTTACACCCCTATTATGGCATATATTAATGTTAATCAAGTAAGTAGTATTAATTTTGTTAATCAATCTAAGTCTTACATTTGTTGATCAACGGTTTTCATTAAACGAGATGTATAATGTGATTAAAAAAAAACATTAAATGGTATTAAATGGAGGACATTTTTGGAATATTTTTTTTAAAGATATCATTTTTTTTTTGAAGATTATAAAGATATCATATTTTATTTTCGAAACAAATTGTTCACAGTGTTGTTTCGTTTATGAACTTTGATTCTTCGATTTTTTTTACCAAAGTTCATAATTGAAACAAAAAAGTGAAAAGGACAATTAAGGCTATGTTTGGCAAACTAGCTGATAAACTATCTTATGACTGATAAGCTAGCGTATGACTTATAAGGTAGCTGATGACTTATAAGGTAGCTGATGACTTATAAGCTAGCTAGTAGCTGATAAGCTAGCTGATGAATAAGTTATGTTTGGCAAAAACTAGCTTATGAGCGCATGAAATGATAAAAAAATGTTGAAAATAATAAATAATATTAGTTAGGGGTATAATTGAAAAAAGTGTCAAAAAGCTCCTCATAAGTACTCGGTAGCTTATCGATATAAACTTATAAGCTGACTTATAAGCTAGCTTATGTGCATCCAAACGATTACTCAGAAAATAAGCTAGTTTATAAGTCAGCTTATAAGCTAGCTTATTTTTGCCAAACAATGCCTAAGTAAATTAATTAAACAAGTTGATAGATGAAACCAAAAAATTCATATGTGAAACGATTAAGTGAACAGAATAATAAAGAATGTGATAATTAAACATATAAAATAACTAAAAAGTATGATATTAATATATAAAAAAGATGAATATACTTCAATAAACAAAGTTTATACTATTTATGTCTGGTTTACAAAAGAAAAGGATTCTTGTAGTTGTATGTTGTACATTTATCTATAAATTGTCAAAGATATAGACATATATGTCGATAAATATATACCATATAAACTTTATCGTTGTATATTATTATTTTTAAACAATTTGTTGTATGTTATTTTATTAATAATGTATATTAATATTCTAAGTGATCATCGGTATATATTATTAAAATAGTGTACATTATTGATGAATATATATATATATATAATTATAACCGTGGGTATATTGTTTATAATGTTATTTTATATATATATATATACATATATATATATATATATAGAGAGAGAGAGAGGGGCAAGTTCAAATGAGAACTTAAATTTAGTTGTGAACGTGAGGACAAATGAAAACGCGACACGTATCATGCATATTCAGACTGAATAATATTACATTCAGTCTGAATGTACTATTATTAAGAGTGAATAATATTATTATTCAGTCTAAATATTTCACTTGTTATTCAGTCTGAATAATACAAATTCAGACATGTGTCGCGCTATCATTTGTCATCATGTTCACAATCAAATTTGAGTTCGTATTTGAATTTTTTCCTCTCTCATTTGGCATCTTAAAATTAGATATTTAATCTGAACATATTTTGATTTGTTATCTAATCAAGTTCGTTTTTAACATTTTAATTATTTTAGATGCATGGAAGTCTCTCAGATTTTTGTATAAAATATGGATCTTCTCGTTTAAACTCCTACCTATTTGAGAACCCATAAAACTGTGATTGCCGTGATACTACAAAACTGGGTCCTATCAGCAACGGATTAGGCCGTCGCTAATCCTATCTATCACTAATACGTCGATGATCCGTCTTTGATAGTTTGTGGGCTAAATGCCGTCACTAATACCTATTTTTCTAGTACACTACTAGAAAATTGAGTATTTCCAACGAAAATTTTCAACAGAAAATGTCGTTGAAAATTTTCTATGAATTTTAAAGAGATTATTGACAAAACATAAATTTTATACGAATTTTCAACGAATTTCCATTGAAAATCTCTCACAAAATGCATTTTCAACCAAAAAATTTTTTGACGAGACATTCCGTTGAAAAAATTTTGGTTGAAAATGCATATATGTTTGTGAGAGATTTTCAACGGAAATTCGTTGAAAATTCGTAGAAAATTTATGTTCTGTCAATAATCTTCTAAAATTCGTAGAAAATTTTCAACGACATTTTCCGTTGAAAATTAATTTCCGTTGAAAATACTCAATTTTCTAGTAGTGGTAGAGTGAAAACTATTATCGTAAGAAAAAAATTTCACGTGAATTTTTCATTCAAATGCCAAGATTTAATATATTAATTAACATATATATATTTGTTTCATATTGTGACTATTTCATGTATATTTGATTCACAATGTGGAATCTTAGTGGTATTTTTTGTTTCACAAACACTTAAAAAATGTTCACATTATGAAATAAATATATATAAAACAAACATATTGCAAAACAAATATGTGTTATTTAATTAATACACTAACTACAAACATACGTAGAAAAAATCACATGAGATATCACATAAAATATCACATGATACATGACCAATTCTCAAAATAAAGGTCCCATGACCAATCCTCAAAGTAAAGGTCCCATTATTTAAATATTTGGATCCCTATTTCATGTGGTTTCTATAAATGTTCCTGTGGACGGACCTACAGTGGCCGGTGCTACCGGTGTTATTCCTCTCTGTCAAAGAGTAAATATTTTAGATTCATGAAATGTACAATCATATTAATTTGTTGTATGCTTTCGTATGTATTTTAAAACTACGACATTTTGAACATGTTTTCTCTAATAAAGTTGGTTTTGCAAGGCTTTTATTCCATCCTAGATCAGAATTTGAATCTTATTAATGTCATTTTCATAGTCAAATAATGTCAGTGTTTGAAAAAAAAATCCTATATTTATTTCTTATACTCAAATGATACCACCGTTTGAAAAAAAAATGTATATTTATTCATTATAATTATCGTTTTTGAAAATATGTATTTAGAAATTAGAAGAGATTTGTACCTAACTCATCGTGTTGTAAATCGTCACCTAACACATCATATCCATCCAAGAATCACCATTGTCGTCTGTGAAACATTCACATTATTGTAGCTAAGCTAGCTTGCAACTGGGTGGTACCAACATCTTATAATTAATTTGTGTTTTTCAATTCCACACAAATTGACAACAATAATGGAGTCCGTGCAACCTCGTGTTAAACCTGTATATTTTCATCCTCCAACTACACATATTAAAATTAATTAATACAGTAAAGATAATATGTGAACGTTGAATTTTAAAAATACAGCTATATATTTTATAATATATAAGTCGATCAAATTTACCTGCTTCTATTTCATTTCAAAACTAAATGACGTCTTAAATACTCTAAAAAACATAAAGTTTTAATAAATTTTATATGTATAAGAAATGTTCACATTGGTCAAATGTATAAAGTTATAAACTGTCTTATATATACAGTTTTTTTTTATAACAGTTAAGTTATTTAGTTAAAGTAATATAAGGGTCTGCATGCATTTGCTCATGGTTTATCAATTCTTTTTGGTTATAATTTGAACGTTTAAATTAAGATTATTTCTGAAAGGATGAAACATTTAACATGTTTCTCATATTAATTAATAATCAGGATTAAGTATAAAAATATTTTGTTTCGCTTTAAAACAACTGTCCATTTTTAAAATTATATGTCTATTTTCCTACCATACCTTTAATTATGTAATTAATATGAGAAAACCTCTCTCTATATAAAAAGATAAGGCTATGTTTGTATAAGTGATAAGGTATTATAGTGATAATAGCGTATGAGCTTAAGTATGTTTGGTAAAATAGTGATAAGCTAGCTTATGATAAGGTAGCGTATGACTATAAGGTAGGCGATGACTTTATAAATTAATTGGTAGGTGATAAATGATGAATAAGTTATGTTTGACAAAAACTAGCATGAGCGTGTGAAATAACCAAAAAGGACATGCTGAAAATAAATAAATCATATTAGTTAGGGGTATAATTGGAAAAAGTGTCAAAAAGCTCCTCATAAGCTACTCCAAGTAGCTTATCGATAAGCTAGCTTATAAGTTTGTGATAAGGTAGCTATGTGCATCCAAACGATTCTTTCGAGAAAATAAAAATTTAGATTATAAGTCGAACATATAAACTTATTTTTGCCAAACAATGCCTTATAAGGTAGTTGATGACTTATAAGCTAGCTGGTAGCTGATAAACTAGCTGATGAATAAATTATGTTTGACAAAAATTAGCTTATGAGCATGTGAAATGACCAAAAAGGGCATGTTGAAAATAAATAAATAATATTAGTTAGGGGTATAATTGGAAAAAGTGTCAAAAAACTCCTCATAAGCTACTCCAAATAGCTTATCGATAAGCTAGCTTATAAAGTGAAACATAATTTAGGCATGTGCATCCAAACGATTCTTTCAGAAAATATCTTTAGTTTATAAGTCGAACATAAAGCTAGTTTATTTTTGTCAAACAATACCTAAAACCGTGATTGTATTAATTAAAAAATGTAATTATTATACGGTCTTAAAACTTTACTATGGAAAGTAGCACTTTGGAGTGATAATTGGTAATTCAAAATAAAAGGAAATCATATCTAACTAGTTGTTAAAGTTATAAAAAATAATAACTAATTTTAACGTAAAAACTTATCAAATACTTTAAGTTTTAGTAAAATTTATTAAATCTTATATGAACACAAAAATATTAAGTCACAATCTTAACTTATAATAATAAAATTAACAATAGTTTTAATAATAATAATAAATAATGAAGATAATAGTAATAAAACGTGTAAATATAAAAAATTTAAGAAAAAGATCGGAACTTATATTGGATCCAAAAGAGTAGAGATGGGAATCGGTCCCGCCCCGTCGGGGAATCCGGTCCACCCGCCCCAACCGGGGACGGGGATTCCCCGCTAAATCGGGGATGGGGATGGGAACGGGAATCCCTGTTTGTCTATAACCGGGGATGAGGACGGGGACGGGTATGACACTCCTCGCCCCGCCCCCGTTATACATATATATATATATATGTATTAATAAATTATATAAAATATTTATTTCAACAAAATTGGTAATTCATGATTTCATATATTGTAATTAGGCTTAGAATCTAAAAGTATTATTTATTTTGGATGTTAGTGTGTAATATTTTCGATGTAATGTCAAAATACAATTACCCATATGTTTTGGATGTTACTGGATATGGTTTTATATTACTCGTTATGTTTTGGTATAAGTGACGTTAAATATTTTTTTGTATATAATTAAATTTCTTTTAATTTTAGGTTATTAATTCTTATATCTTGTTGTGACTTTTTTATTATTATATTAAATTACTTTTGATTTTAGGTTTATTGAAAATATGATGCATTTTAACGTGTGTGTTCGTTCACATATTTGATTTAAAGTGGTTTTTATAACTGAAAAAAACCTCATTTACCCATTGGGGATCCCCGTTCCCCGTTTGGGATGGGGATGCGAGACGGAGACGAAGATGGAGTTGAGGAATCGAGAACGGGGACGAGGATCGAGGTCCCTATCCCAAACCCACCCCATTCCCATCCCTAGAAAAGAGGTGTAAAAAATAAATAATAAATAAATAACCGTCAGTCGGACATGCATTATTGCATACTACGATTAATGGCATCACAGGCAATCATTCAAGTGGGCCCCGAGTCTTTATTGCCCTTTCATATTTAATATTGAACCAACGTCCTTTATTTTTACAAATCGTTACTATTTAATTAAAATAGGTATTTTTATAAATTTTTATCTAAATAGTCATTTTTTCTTTAACTTTATCAAAATAATCAAAATTCCCATAAAATACCTTACAAATACACGAAATCATGACCTTTCTAAAAAAAAGTGGCATATCTTATGATATATCCCATGATTTCGTTGGGTGCATTTGTTTTAAAAAAAAAACCAAATTTTGCATATTATCAACCTGCGATGTCATTGGGTGCATTTATTTTATATATTCAGTTTTTTTTTTTTAAACAACTTTAATACTCCATGAAATGTATATTCATTTCTTAATTTAAAATGATTAAAAAATGCACCCCACAAATAAAGAGTAAGATTTCAACAAATAAATCTTTTTTTATGATCAAATCATTTTTATACGAATACACCCCACGAATTGTATATTCATTTTTTTAAATTTAATCGTAAAATAAATGCACCCTACGAATTATAAAAAGAATTACACATAAATAGACCCTATATTTTTACCGGGTGGTCTCTTTGCACCCATTTACACAAATCTCTCCTAAAACTTATAACCTCAAATCAATTTAATTTAATTTTAATTATTCTTTTATTATTATGATATATGATTTAAATATTTAATGTTATTATATTGATTTTTATTTTATTTTATGACGATTAAGATAGGAGTTTCCGAGATTATTTCGTATTAGTTCCAATTTTTCTAATTATCGAGCTAACTATTTGATAAGTGATTGTGGTTTTTGGTCCGACAGGGAATGGTGCTGGAAGTGGCCATGTGAAGAGCTAGTAAGAGGTCGAGCCAGGGATGAGCTAACACGCCTAAAGCAAATGGTGGAATCAGTGCCGATAATCAAAGACAAAAGAGATTCGTGGAGTTGGAGACTTGATCCCAACTACGGTTTCGCGGTGGCCACATTACGCAATCTTATCGAGGAAAGGCTCGGCGGTATTGATGCGGCAGCAACTCCTACGGTATGGTTAAATTTAGTTCCAAGGAAAATTATGGTTTTCATTTGGAGAATCTGAAACAATGGTAGTCCTGTAAGAGTCGAAATTGACAATAGAGGTATCGATTTGGATTCGGTTCTATGCCCTTTGTGTCAAAATGAACCGGAGGACTTGTCTCATTGCCTCTTAAATTGTCAAATGACACGAAGTGTGTGGCAAAAATTATTCGTCTGGTGGGATATTTCTTCGAACAATAGTGGTGATTCAATAAACGACCTTTTGTTCGGGGACTCAAACAGGTTCACAGACAGATCGTATGCAGATATTTGGAAAGCTACGGTTTGGATATCGGCTTACTGCATATGGAGAGCTCGAAACGGTGTGATATTCAGTCGCAAGACAACCTCGTCGGACGAATGTTTTTTACTTATCAAGGAACATACCTTTAGATGGATAAGTCCAAGACTAAGAAATAAGAAACTGGCTTGGGAATCCTGGATTGACTGTCCGTTTTCGGCTGCATCGTAACTGAGTTGTTGGCTGATTTCGGTGGGATGCAGGGCTGTGCATTTCACCCTCGGCGTGCATATCACGGGTCTGTGTGTACAGTTGGTTTGTTTAGAATGGTCGGGTTGTAAATACTCGCTTTGAACATGTGTTGTAGGTCTTTGTAACTTCTTTCATGGTTATAAGATCTCCGGGGTGTGGTTTGGGGGTGATGGCAATGCCGAAGCTCCCGACCCTCTCCTTGTTGCTTTTCAAAAAAAATATTATATCTAATCTATTAACTTTTAATTATTTAAAGTTTTGACAAAAGAAGCCCTAAAAATGGACTTCAAAAGGAATTAGCTTAGTTTGTAGCAGAACGAAATATTGTGAATACAATAATTCCAGCGACCAAGTACTTTCCCATTTAAATCCAACTTATGTTGAAAATATAAATAAGATTCATTAATTATACATCACTAATTAAATGAAGTGTATATTAATATTTGATAGTAATCATTAGGGTATTATTTTTTTAAAAAATTTTAATCCTAATAAGTATAATTTTGTATTTTTATCTTTTAATTTTTATTTATTAACTTTATAAACTAATATTAACTTTTTTAATGAAATTATTAATTTAATTTTAATTTGATTCAATAAGTTTTCACATTTTAAATACTTTTGTTTTTATCTGTTTTATTTTATTCTAGTAACTAAAAAGTAACATAGAGTTTAACTATTTAAGTTTTAAAATTTAAATAACCAAAATTGTGTACCAATAATAATATTAAAAAACAAAATGATTAATAATAATATAATGTTAGTTTGAAAAGTAAAACAAATAAAAGTATAATAATATAATGATTACTTACCAAGAATAAGAAGAAAAAAATAAAAATGATTAATTTGTAATTTTTTTTTGAACGGGGACACAAAAGGATATATTTACCAACCGTAAGGAAATACAACCGTTGTCCAACCCACGTATAGGTCACCGAAACGTTAACAGAAAATAGACCCAAACAAAACAACACAGACTAATCCCAATCAACAAAACAAAATACGTGAATTTTACCCTAGAAAAGCTGTAACGAAAAAGAATGTCCGCCCCCTCGAGGCAAAAGTTTACCAGTGGTAAACAACCCCCTGTTTAACACGCTAAATACCTCCGCACCTCATACTTCCGCACCTTGTACGCCTCCGGATATCATGTGCGACCAACGGCTACAGGTAAACAGCAGCAAGTATCTGTGTCGAAGAGCCAACATCAGTTAGCAGCGCGCACAACCTCTTACGAGCGAAAAGCGTCGTACCTCTTTCAACCCGATACTACTTTTTATCATGATGTCCCAACCATCTACTCAACAGACATGATCACAATAAACCCACCCATGTGATCCACCCCTACCCAGTTCACTGTACACCTGTTTACATAGACGATTCATACGATTGGTGGCTTCCCTAATCGCTCCATTTTCATGCCTCCGAACCCTCGATTATAGCAACAAAGAGTAGAACCACAGGACACTTCGCAGGTAAGAGAAGGTTCAAGGTTTGCCACCAACAACTCTCGGCGACAGCCCTAGTAGTAACCAGTCCAGACTTGCCCAAGTTCCTAATCTACAGTCTTTTACACCCCGACCCAGTTACATGCACTCTTTCAGCTTTATCCTCCCATGACCTGCTCCTATATTTTTTATGCATTAAGTACCGTACGGATCTATCAACCACGATGTCCAGTCCACTAAGAGTTCCTTGTGTCTACGGGTCACCCAATCAAAAATCTTCAATTGGAGCTCGAAGAAGCGAACTTCTACCGCCCCATTTCCATTTCGAAGAATAGCCTATTTCTATTCGCCCAGATAAGGTACAAAAGGCATCCTACCGTCCCTGTCCATCTCCTCAAATACTTACCACTATCGCCTCTGTGATTTCCAACTTCTATTTAAGTCGTTAAGCGAGTTTATTGTGTCCAAATTGATCCTCCACCTTCTTCCCACCAGTTTCCATATTTTAACCTTTACACAATTGAAAAATGCATGGTGAATTGATTCGATGTTCATCTTACACCTTGGACAAAGTGAGGAGTCTAAATCAACTCCCAATCTATTCAAAACTCCTGGGTTGGGAGACTATCGAGCTTTAATATCCAAAGGAAGATGTTTACTTTTTTTAGGAATGAAAGTAATCCAATTTGTTGCTTCCGGGCTTGTTTCCGCTAACGCCAACTTCTCTTTTATCGCTCCTCTCAAGACCTTTACCGAGAATCCATTTTGAATGTTTAAACCCCAAGTTGCCCTATCCTTACTTCCATCCTTTGGTGAATTCCCCCTTAACACCCTCCGAAGGTCCTCTAATTCCCCCATCTCCCTACCCCTTGGCTCCCTCCTCCAACCCCATTTCCACAACCACTCCCCATTTAGGAATTCACCTCTATCCGCTACTAAGACCTCTTTATTTGATTCCAATTGAAATAATCTATTGAACATCCTCTTCAACCTCCCCCACCAGAATCCATTTATCCTCCCAAAATTTAGTAGATTTACCGTCACCTATGCATTTACCAAAACACTCCGAGAACCCAATGTCCACCTCTTCTAAGTCCTTTCCTAGTTTGATGATATTTAACCATACCGACCCCCACCCCTACCCCTCGAAAAACCATCTGTAAGCCCCCCATCTCCCCCATATATAGTCGAAATGACTTTCTTCCAAAGTGGATCCTCCTCACTATAAAATATCCACCACCATTTACCAAGCAACCCTAAATTTAAACCTTAAATTTAAATTTTTAAGGCCCCCAATATTTAACCCACCCCTTTCAAAAGGACCCAAAACATTTTCACACTTAACCTAAGCTCGACCTTTCCTTACTAACTCTCCTTCACCACCGCCTCCCCAAAAGAAATGGCAACGCACACGCTCTAATATTTTCAAAACACTCGTCGGGGTACGAAACATAGAAAAGTAGTATAATAGGACACTACCTAGAACAGATCTTACCAAGGTCCATCTTCCTCTAAAGGATAACACTTTTGCTTTCCATGTTGCAAGCTTTTTTTATCTTCCCGATTACTGGTGTCTAATTGACCATTATGCTCATTGACGCTCCCACCAGAAGCCCAAGATAGATGAATGGTAAAGCTTCGCTACCACATCGTAAACTTCTTTCCCACAATTCGACGTCCCCATTTGGCACTACTACACCCAAAATTTTACTTTTACCCATATTCATTTTTAGGCCCGATACCGTATGGAAACAAACACTTTTACAAGATTTTGAAAATTTTATCGCACCCCATTCGCCAAAAAAAAAACTCATCCTCTGCATATTGGAGGTGCGAGATCAACACTTCATCCTTACCCACTTTAACCCCTTTAAACAACCCTTTGTCTACCGTTTCCTCAATCATAATGTGAAGACATTCCGCCATGATCAAGAATAGAAAGGGGGCAATTGGATCCCTTTGTCTAAGTCCTCTCTCCATCGGGAACTCCTTTGTTGGTAAACCATTTACTAGCACCGATACCTTTGAAGATTTAAGGCATGTATCTATCCACTGTCTCCATTTGTCCCCAAAACTCATGTTCTTCATCCCTTCTAATAACAAATCCCATTCCACCGTATCGTATGCTTTCTCGAATTCAACTTTAAAAATCGAGCTTTTACTCTTTTTACTTTTTAAAAATCGACCGTCTCATTCATATTTTTAGGGCTTGTTTGACCTTTTTGAATTTATCCCGAAGTCTACAATCCAGAGCGCGTGCGGTAACCTCTGAAGCCCAAGCTATTTTTACTACTTCATCAATATTATTATCCATTAGCCATGCGGCATAGAATTTGAAAGGAATCGAGACAAAATCTCCAGACTCGTCAGATAACAAAATCGGGGTATGGTCCGACCATTTACGTCCCAACGTCCTCGCCCTTAGATTCTTCCAAAGCCCCCCAAATTCCCTTGACACCAAGAACCTATCTAGTTTACTAAAAAATTTCCTATCGTCGCTTATCCTTGTAAACTTGTTTCCCCCTAACCGAATGTCTTCTAATTTGTTTCTACGAATAAAGACATTAAATTCTTCGGAACCTTTGGTGCTTGTTACAGTATTTCGCCTTTCATGCAGACCTCAATTATTATTCTAATTGTATTTAGATTTTTTATGTTTATCATGTATTTGATTATGTTAGTCAGCAGTTAATTTCACGACATTAAGTTTTAATAAGTTGTAATTACACAAAATTTAGTTGTAATTTTGAATTTTAAATAATATATATTAAGTCATCAATAAATAGTAATTGATGTATAAAAAATGTTTTTGAAAATTTATCTCAAATGTTGTATAGTACAATATAGATATTTACATTAATTTCAAGCTTAAGTTTTAATTAGTTAAATGATTATTATTATATATATATATATATATTAAAAAACGTCTTATTTATTACAAAATTGGTTTTAAGCTATTGTTGTATATTCTACAAACAACAACATGGGACCCTTTTTTGGACTTTTTTAGGTCCCATCCTCCCCCATACCCATGTTGGCCACTTATTTATTTTCTAAATTTTAGAGCATATTCCATATAGGTTCTTATATTTTTCATTACCAATAAATAATCTTAAAATGTAATAAAATACATTAGAAAAACTAACAAAAGGTAAATTCATAAAGAATTAAGGTTTTTATATAAAACTCAACTAATAAAATATTTTTATGAGAACTCTTTTCAACAATGACTTTTTAAAGATTTTATGTTTGTACCTTGAAAACATTACTATTGTTGGAACCACATATAAATCTCAAACACGTGATTTATGCAGATAGGATGTTGTCCACTTGTCGTAATGTATTTGCATGGATTGTCTTCTTCTATTATTCTTTTTTATAATTTTAAAAGATATTATGAATCACGTGTGAGATGGAAGACATTTGAGGGATATTTTAGAAAAGAATATGCTTAATTTTTGTTAAAGTAGACTATAAATTTTGATCCTATGCTTTGTCGAAAATAACAAGTTTTGGTCTTATATTCAAATTACAAGATAGTAATCGTCATTTGAAAAAACGTTCAAATTTTAGTCCCTCTTTTTAACCGTCATTGAAAGTAATCTCGTTAAATGAGTGGGATTTTTATTATTTTATCGTTTTTTGTTGTCTTTACCCAATCAAAATCGATTTTATGATTTTGGTCCCAGTGGTTTTTGATTGAGTAAAAGACAAAAAACGATAAAAGAATGAAAATGTCTCTCATTTAACGGAATATTTTAAAAGCCGTTATAGAAATGGATAGAATCTGGACGTTTTTACAAACTACAATGACTACTTTAAAACAGGTAGGATCAAAAAATGTTGCTTTTTGACATATTACATTGACCAAATTTATAATTTACTTCTTTTGCTATTACCAATATATTCCTAATATAAGATGTAGAGATCAAGACATGAAGCCCTGGGAATCCCAATTAACAGATTGGCCGTTGAATGAGAGAGAGGCATGGGCAAGGATAGGGATACATCGAGTCTCTTGGATTTCACGTCATAGCGTCTATACCCGGACTGAGCATTACACCACCTCTCTCTCTCTCTCTCTCTCTCTCTCTCTCTCTCTCTCTCTCTCTCTCTTACACAGATATCCTAACCATGATAACCACCGATCCAAAATGAATAAATAATATAATATTTTAAGAAGCCTCTAAATAATCCAACATTATGGGTAAGTATTTGAATAGTACTATTCTTAAAATACAAGTATATATCCCACTTGACATCTCTCTTGGAACAAGACTTTATTTTTTTCTTACCGAAGTGTTTAGAAAAATCAGGAATTTTAGCAACAACCTTTTTTTCCCTAAAAGTCAATTTACCGTCACAAATTAAACAGTGTATATGACGACATGTCATCACGATAATTTCTTGCTGAAACATATCGTCATTAGAGGCTCGTCGTTGAAACTCGCTTTTCTAATATATATCTCGTCGAAGTCAATAGCTAATCAGAGAAATGTGGGCCACCACTTCTACTCTCTAAAAAAAAGTCTTTGAGAAGAAAAGAAGGTTCCAGCATACATACATATATATAGAGAGAGTATATAAAATGGAAAAAGTTAGAGAATGTGTGACTCTAACACATCATATCCAACCAAAGCTAGACATACACACATTGTTCCATGGTATCGAAAGGAGGCTAGATTGGTGAGGGGCCAGACGAGTACAAATTGTCTAATAGTGTTGAGTATCTAGAATGGTAGACATTAGTTTTGATACCATGTGAGAATATGATGTACCGCTATATCTACTTTCTAAAACAATCATTGAGTAGGAAATGAAAGTTCAAAAATATATACAAGAGAAATGGTTCAGTTTTAGCCGATGTAGGACTCTATCAACTACCATCATCGAGCACAGGTCGTGCAAGAATCACATTTGATTGAGTATGCATAGTACGTAGAAGAAAAATGACCTCCATCAATATTGAACTTTAGTAAGCCGATCTATCTCTATCTAGTTCATATCGAGCATCATAAAAAATAACACATTAGCAATCTAATAATGATGATATTCAATGTTATTGATGGGAATAAATAAAAATTTAATTTCTCTCTTCATATATCTAGTTTCAAAAAAAATATCTAAACTTAGAGTTTTGTTAATTTTCTCTATTTTAAATAACCATATATAAAGAATTTTTTAGAACAAGATAGAAAATAAACTTTGAGTTGTTTTCTTTTTAAAAAAAAAAAATCTGCTAGAGATGCTCTAACATCCTTACGTGCTTCTAGATCCCATCTTCAACTTTCACATGCAAGCAGTGGGTTAGGGCCACTCAAACCTATCAAATATGAACCTACCAAAATGTTAATTAATAATGTGGTTGAAATTAAATTACATTGACCTCAATTTAATCCAATCCAATCTATCAACTTGTTATATTATATTTTTAAAATATATTTATAGCTTACAATTATGGTTCATGTGATTGATATTCACTAATGAATTTGATCCCTATTATAAAGGAATTACAATTTTGATCAATTTTGACTAACTTTAATTAATAAATCTAGTTATATTTTGATTTTTTGATTTTTTTACACCTTTTTTGTTTTCATTTTGTAACATATTATGAATTATTGTACCTATTAAATTATATTTAACATTTATATATTTTGTTTGATTGTTAATAAATAATTTTTTAAAGTTTTAGGCATTGTTTGACTTACTAGTTGATAAGGTAACTGATAACTTATAAACTAACTGGTAACTGATGACTGAGAAGTTAACTAATGAATAATACATATTTAACAAAAACTAGCTGATAAGCAATCAAAATGATCAAAAAGAACATGTTGGAAAATTAGTCAATTATGATATAATTATAAAAATATTTGATAAAATAATATTATTAATCCAAACAAGATAGTAAATTTTTTAAAAATAATATAATATGTTAATTAAAAAAGTTAAATTGATTATCATATATATATTATAAATTTTGGAAAAAAAATCTAGATTAATTAATAACGATTACATATATCATGAATAATTGGTCACCTCACACATCCTAATTAATTAGTAACTCTTCAAAAAATACAATTAATAATTAAGTTAACTATTTTATTAAAATCATTTAACATAATTTTATTATTATGAAATAAAATAATTATAACCTTAATTTTTTATGTAACTTATGTAAATATTATTAGAAGTTATTATGTTTATTTTTTGATTACTAAATATATTGCATAATAATTAAAAATAATTTATGTGATTGATTATAACTATAAATAGTTAATAATTAATATTAATGGATAATGTATATTAATTAAATTTTAATCAAATCTTAATTAATTTTAATCTTAATTAATTATTATTTTTATTTATTTAAATAGGTAATATTTATTTGTAATTGATAGTAAAATTAAATTTTATGTTTATATAGTTATATAGTTATTAATAAATAATTATAACAATAATTAATATTAATTAGGATTGTAATCGGAGATAGTCCCAAAAAAACTTCTCGTAAGCTATTCAAGTAGATAAGTAACGTTTCAATAAGTTAACATATAATCATTCAAATGCGTATCTAAAAAACAAGTTAGTTTAAGTTAACTTATTTTTGACAAACAAATGCACGTTGTTTTAGTGTAAAAATATTACAAACCACCTAAGACAAGCTATGGGTGCTTTTATTGGTGGTCCATGCCACGTAAGATTTTTCGTTGTGAATTTTCAAACCTTACGGTTGTGATTGCATTGCTGGTAGGTAATTGTGGGCCCACATTATTATTGAATAGTGAAATAATTATCTCTTATAAATTGGTCCATTTGTTTCATTGATTTTCCTAAATGTCATTAGTCACTGCCACTATAAATGATACCTCCACTTGAAGACCTAATTAAAAGATTAAAATATTACAATTTTTGTCCAAGTCCACAAGTTTACAGACTTATATAGATATTGTAATTTTTTTTGCTTTTTTATCTAGGTACACATAAAAAAAGTATTACTTATGAAGATTGTGACATTTAAGTAAAACGAAAGATGAATGACTAGAAAAACAAATCATGCAAGAAAAATGGTTATCTCAATCCATTTCCCCAAGGATAGATATGGAAATAAGTAATCTATTATATTTTTTTAATTATTTAATTTTACTAAATAAAATGATGTTTAACGTTTACATTGTGTATATTTAGTTTTTATTTTAATCTAAGTAGCGTCCTGTTCATTTTATTTATTAAGAATTAAAATATTATAAAAAAAATTCTAAGAAAATAGTAGTTTATAAAATTAATATGTAGATAACAAAAACAAAATTAAGGATTGTTTATCAAACTTTCTTTATGTAAATATTTATCATGTATCACTTAGCTTACCGATGAGATGACAAAGACCAAACTTGATAACAAAAATAAGAAGAATCAAAAATCTTATCTGTTAAGTGATAAATAAGACTTTTACCATAATATTTTTTTATGGCCTGGAGAATTTTACGTAATAAAATAAATAAAAGTAATAATTTTTATATGATAAGTGTCTGATAAATAAATCCTTGATTTAACAATGAACAAATTAAAAAAGAATTCATGCATTTGGAGAGAGAAAAACCGAGTGAAGGGAACCATGGCAGGAGGTTGTTTGCCACATAATTTTTTATCAATATTTCACATTCAAACAAATATGAGCCATATTTGAATAAACGTTTTTTATAATTATTTTAATCGATTCTTACTTGAATATCGACCAATATTTGGGTTTCTAAAATGTTGGTTCAACCACCTCTTTTGATAAAGCATCGGTTGTTTTGATAAAAAATAAAGAAATAAATGTTCACATTTATGCTTTAAAAACATTTTAAAAGAGTAAACTCCAATTTTGGTCCCTAATGTTCGTCAATTTCAACATATATAGTCCCTAAACTTTAAAAAATTAAATTTGGTCTCTCACTTTTGTCATTTCATAATAGTTTTGGTCCCTCCTCCTAACAACCGTTAACTTTTTCCATTAAGTACAATTAAATTACGATTATTTTAGTCATTTTACACATTTTTCTGTTAAAGTCCATCATCATTTGGTTAAATGAGAGGTATTTACTTATCATAAATATGTTTAAAATGACTAAACTACCCCACATTTAATTGGACTTAACGAAAAAAATTAATGATCATCAGGAGGACGGTCCAAAATCATGTGATGAAATGACAAATGTGAGAAACCATATCTGAATTTTCTAAGTTTAGACGATATATAATCTGTTGAAATTGATAAACGATAGGGACCAAAAGTGAAGTAATTTTTAAAGTTTTATATAGTTTTATTATATTTTATTAAATTAAATAAGAAAAACTATATTAGCTGTGAGCCTATGTGATATATTTATTTATGTGATAATATTGGTGATATTTTTATCTTTTAATATTCGTTAATATATTAATATTAAATATTTATGAGTTGATGATCAAATTATTGTACTTTTTTTAATATACAAGATATTATTTAATAAGCTACTCATACATTTCTATATTATATTTTACAAACATAAAAAAAACACAATAAAACGAATGAAAAACAATTTTTTATTTAGAAATTATGCCGTACATTTTTCTTGTTATTAATTGTTATATCAAGAAATTTTTTTGACCTGAGATAATTAGTCATCCAAAATTAATTTCATATTTATATCGACAACCATTATAATTTTTAATTAATAATTAAGAAAAATCAAAAAATTACCATAGTAGATGGCTATGGTCTGAAAAAGAATATAAAAAAATATCTTTTTTTTAAAAAACCCGGTCGGGTCGGTAAACTTCCGAGTCGTGGCATCACTTTGCAAATCAATGACGAGGGCCCATTATATATTTGCCCTTTTAAACAAGTGTACGTTGATATACAAGTCACTTTTGGCTTATTCTCCAATCCTACCTAACCCCTTCATTTTGGGAAGTTCTATATATACATATATATATATATATATTTTAAAATATAAAATGAGCAAATAATAATAATGAAATAGTTTGGAATGCAGAAAATTCAATTGGAAACTATTAAACGACCACTATTCAACAAACGTGCTCACTAAATTCTACATTAACCACTATTTTTATATTATTCATTTTTCATGAGTGTGCTATTTTTCGTATTAAATTTGGTGTAACATTTATTCGTTTTAAATATTTTTCATAATAATAATTTTGGTCTCTTAATCTTGAAATTTATTTTATTTTTATTTTAAAAAATTTAAATGGAGGGGAGAGATAGAAAGTTTATAGAACATTGTACATACAAGTTATAACAATATTAAAATCTAATCAATTAAAATATTTATAAAAATGATAAAACTTCATTTATAATAATCATAATATTTATAGAAGATGATTATAGTTAATTAATTATGATTAACGGTTTAAATTAATAAAAAATAAAGATATTTTTATGAATCTTGGTATACATTAGAGTAAATATTTGGTTAAGGCATAAAAGTGTGTTGAATATTGGGTAAATGCATAACAAAATACATTCATAAATTTCTTTATAGAGTATTGTAGTTTCATTTTTTATCTTTTATTAAATATATTGTACTAGAAAATTTAGTCACTATAACAATTAGGAACATTATAAATTTCTGCTTGGTTAATTCCTTTTGTAAGTTTTGTTGATGAAGGATGGTTGGTGGCTGGTTGTGTATTTGGTTTTTTGGTAATAAAATTTGTCCTTTGCTGTGCAAAAAAAATATGAAATACATTACCAGATTTTCATGTCATGTCCGATTGCTTTTTTTGAGGAAACCGACAAAAATATTTTTTAATCTACGTTTTTAAGTGAATTACATTGGCGGGTCCTACAGTTTTTGCTCAAATTTTGATTTGATCCTAAAACAAACTATTTACATTAAGGGTCCTTAATTTTTCAATTTCATAACACAAAAAGTCCATGGAGTTAACATTGTTAGTTAGCAACCGTTAAGAGGCATAAATCCGTCTTTAGGAAAACTACAGTGACCAAAAGTATAATTCAATATAAAGTTATTTGTGATGCACATATTATTAAAAAAAATCTTTATTAAAATAATTTCAAGTATGATTAACAAAAAAGTTAGCGTAATTATATCAATTTAATTGTTTTAACTTAATCATAATTATTTGACAATTCAATTTAATAATGTCTCACAATATTTTTACTTTTAAAATACAATTAAAATTTTCATAGCAAAAAAACAATTAATCCAAACGAACAAATTTTAATATATATTATTCATGTTAACCGTATTTGAAATATTTTTAATAAAGAATTTTAAAAAAATTTGGGAATCACAATTAATTTTAGAGTAAACTACATTTTTAGTCCCTATGGTTTGTGTAAAGACTGATTTGTCTATCATAACAGTTGTTAAATGACGGTGTTAACTCAGGGTTTTTGAATGTTATGAAATTAAAAAAAATTAGTATCATCAATGTAAATACTTCGCTTTAAGAACCAAATCCAAAATCTGAGCAAACCACAAGGACCACAAATGTAATTCACTTTTTTTAACTAGTAATAAAATAATTAATTTCAGACATGTTCTTAAATAGAAGGTATCGACGTACCGTGGATCTCTATTTGCCCACTTGTTATTTTTAATAATTTTTAGAATTCATTGAAGAAATTATTGGCAGGGCCACATAAAACTAAAAAAATATTCAACAAATGATTTATGCAATTATGATACATATAGAAGATTTAGTACTTTGATAATGCTAAAATTTATATGATTCATTAGAACTTTATCATAAGGTTTAGTTTCATATTGATTTTTTTCCCTATCTAGGTATGATACTAAAAAAAGTTCCTTTAGTATACGTTATATACTTGTTTGTAATATTTTTTTGCCATTCTAGATTTTTTTTTCCAATTTTGAGAAGATATTACAACTTATATTTATATATTTACATATATATATATATAGAACATGTGGGAAATAAAAGGCATTAACTTTTTTTATCACCAAAATATTCCTCCTAATTACAAGTTCATTCTTAATCAATCGGTAGCTATTGTGAGAACATATGGAACTATCATATTTACTTTTTATATGAGATAAATGATCAAAGTCTAGCCAATGTGAGACTCTAACACGTTGTGTTCAACAGATGCTAGATGGGTAAACATTGTCTCATAGTATCGAGTCTCTAATATATAGGTAAATTAATCTTAGCTCTGATATCATGTAAGAAGTATTATGTAGCACCAAATTTAGTCTCTAAAAGAGCCATTAAATAGAGATGAGAGGTTCCAACGTATATAAAGAATAATTATCAAAGTCTATTCAATGTGGGACTCTAACAGCTACTACCATCGATCACATGTCGCACATGTATCAAATTTGATCGAGTATATATCAAAGACCAACGAGCTTATCAATATTGAACTTTAGTAAACACCAAACACTCGAACTATTATTGACCTACTATTTATTTGCCATCGAGCATCATAAAAAACATTCACGCATACATTAGCAATCCAAAAAACAATATCACTATTTTCGGATAAAAAAACTTTAATTTACAAATAAAAATGGAAAAGTTTTGACAAGAGGGTTTGAAGCTTCAAATTTTTACATTGAGAAACAAAAAGAAAGAGATACGACAATTATATAAAGCGATTTAAATATATATATGTATATATAGGGGTGGGTTCAAATGTGAATCTATCTTTGATTGTGAACATGAGGACGAATCACAACCATCCATTTTAAATCAGATCAAAATACAAGGGAGAAAATTCGCGGTGGCATTTTTGTAAATAAGTGGAAAACTCGGGTACAATGGCTTAAATCCTAAATATAACCTGACGATTTAAATAAGAACCAGGCATCATCTTCTTCTCCAAATTTCTTCATAATCTTCCTCAAATTTCTTCGTCATCTTCACCAAATTTCTTCATCATCTTCCCCAAAAGAAATTTTACTTCCGCCCAAATTTCTTCATCATCTTCCCCAAAATAAATTTTCGCACAAGTTTGTTTTTGTTTTGTGTTCCTCCTTTGAATCACAAGTCTTTTCATTTTCAGATCCAGATTCTTTTTCTTGATAAAGTGTAAGAATGTTATTCAAATGTTTTTCCCTTTTAATATGATTGTTCATCATTTTATCACAGGAAGTTTCTGAATATAAGCTACAATTATGGGTTTGTATAATTGTAGCTTATATTCAGTTTGAATATAAACTAAAATTATGTGTTTGAATAATTGTAGCTTATATTCAGTCTGAATATAAGCTAAAATATGTGTTTGTATAATTGTAGCTTATATTCAGTCTGAATATAAGCATAAAATGTTATGCTTATATTCAGACTGAATATAAGCTAAAATTATGTGTTTGAATAATTTTAATTTATATTCAGTCTGAATATAAACATAACATTTTATGTTTATATTCAGAATGAATATAAGCTACAATTATGAGTTTGTATAATTGTAGCTTATATTCAGTCTGAATATAAGCTAAAATTATGTGTTTGTATAATTGTAGTTTATATTCGGTACGAATATAAGCATAAAATATTATGCTTATATTCGGTCGAATATAAGCATAAAATATTATCTTTATATTCGAGTGAATATAAGCTAAAATTATGTGTTTGAATAATTGTAGTTTATATTCAGTCTGAATATAAGCATAATATTTTATGTTTATATTCAGACTGAATATAAGCTACAATTATGAGTTTATATAATTGTAGCTTATATTCAATCTGAATATAAGCTAAAATTTGAAGTTTAATAATTGTAGCTTATATTCAGTCTGAATATAAGTTACAACTAGTTGTTTGTATAATTGTAGCTTATATTCAGTCTGAATATAAAGACTCTTAGTGCTTATATTCAGTCTGAATATAAGCAACGATTTTACAAACTTCAAAATTTAGCTTATATTCAGTCTGAATATAAGCTGCGATTATACAAACTTCAATTTTTAACTTATATTCGAATTTGAATATATACTACAATACGGTGTTTTTATAATTTATGTTTATAGATCCAGTGCGAATATAAGATATAGATCGACGCATCTTCAACATTGAAACCAAATTCTAGGTCTGTATTTTCGAAACATGTAACATAATCGCAATCAACAAAAAAAAGTAGAATTTTCAACTGGATCACAATCGATTTAATTTCAGAAATCGCAAATCCAATTAATAAAGTTCTTCACAGCAATGAATCTGATTAATAGAGAAGAAGACGATTAACAGAAAAGAAAACGATTAACAGAGAAGAAGACGATTAACAGAGAAGAAGACGATTAACAGAGAAGGAAGAAATAAGCGGGAGTGATATCAAAGAGCAGCTTGATTTTTTTTTCCAGAATTACCCCTCAAGCCACATTTAAAGAGGAGCTTGAATATGGCTTAGATCAACGGCTGAGATCTGTCCTCATGTTCACAATCAAAGATAGGTTCACATTTGAAGTTTCCTCTCTCTCTCTCTCTCTCTCTCTATATATATATATATATATAGATGGAGGTTCAATTAAAAAGTACAAACTTACAAACTCGTACACATCAATGTAAAAATAAATGTTTTCATGATTTTTTTTCCATCAAATGCTATGATTTAAGATATTATTACACGTATGTTTGTTTCAACTTATGAAAAAATTACATGTAAAACTTTTACACTATGAAACAGATACATGTGAAAAAAATTCATAAAAAATATATGAGAAACTTTCAACTTATGAAAACGAATACATGAGAAACTTTTACACTATGAAACAAACATATGTGTAATAATATCTTAAATCATAGCATTTGATGAAAAAAAATCATGAAAAAAATTATTTTTGCATTGATTTGTACGAGTTTGTAAGTTTGTACCATTCGTCCAGTTTGTAACTGAACCAACCTCTCTCTCTCTCTCTCCCTATATATATATATATTATAAGGAAAGTTCAAATGCTAACTCAAATTTGATTGTGAATGTGAGAACAAATGAGAGCGTGACACGTGTCTAAATGTAGATTATTCAAACTGATTAATCTAAATATTCAGACCGAATAAGTATTATTCAGACTGAATAGATAGTATTTTCAGTTTTACTCGGTCTGAATATTCTTTGATTATTCAGTCTGAATATGACACGTGTCGCGCTCTCATTTGCCCTCACGTGCACAACCAAATTTGAGTTCTGGTTTGAACACACCGCTATATTATATATATATATATATATATATATATAGTAAGTAAACATTAAAGCATGTTTCAATATATATATATATACAATCTCGTCTAGCATAACATGATAGCTCAAATTTCCAAAAAGTGAGAAAATACAAAGTAAACCTTCATCACAGGCTGCTGCATCGCCATTTTTCAACAAATTCACATGCAAATTGTTGGTGAGGGCCACACAAAAATAATTAACCCGTCAAAGTGCCATACTATGAAACCATCAACATGCTAACAAACAGGGTTAAAAAGTTAAAACTAATTAGATCGAGCTTAATCCAAACTAATTATCTATCAACTCGTCTCTAATATATTATATCGATAATATATAATATATAATATACAATATATATATATATATACATACACACACTATGATGAAGCTGTCATTAAAGATTGTGTGAAAATAAGTTACGATGAGAAAAATATGAGAAGGATTTTGACCCTAGCAGATGCCAAGAAGTGGGCAAGGAACTTCAATTCCATAGGGACTAGTAGTCTTTACTTCCTTTGGAGGCTCTGCGGGGATAATAAGGGCCGATCGGACCCCCGACACGCGAGAGCCCAGCCCGAAAGAAATGCATGGTTCCCCGGCTTCATGGGACGAACGTTCGCAGTCCCCCTCCCTTAAAATGGTTATGATTAAGTCTCAAAATAATCCATGAATTAACTTAAAAAGATATTTTCAATTGATGTGCAATTAGGACTGATTCAAAGGGTGGAGGTTTATCCTTACCATTCAAACATAACTATTATTCTTACCGTAAACCAACTCTCATCACAAGAGAAACGGCTACTGCCGACGGCCAAATCCGTCGGTAAGTGACCGGATCCGTCCGAAATCCGTCAATGCGTCGGAAAATGGATCGTGGGAAAAGGCTTCACCGACGAATATTTACCGACGGTACGATTTACCGACGGATTTTCGACGGAATTTAATAAAAAAGAAATATATATTTAATGTTACCGACATATATACCGTCGGTAATGGAGTTTTTTTTCAAAAATAAATTAAAAAAACTAATTTTCTATACAATGATGATGCCCAATTTTTTTTATAAATAAATTGGAAATTAAACAAAATTGTTTTGCGATAAAATCATAAAATTTAATTACAAAATTATATGCGTCGAATAATTTTTTTTAATTTTTAATTGGATCCGCCTGAAAACCATTGGGAATCCGTCGTTATACTCGATTTTCTAGTAGTGTCTATTATACATGGGGGTTTAGTCAAATGAGCATATGTAGTTTGTGATAATTATGATATTCAATATGAACTAGTAATTTAAGATATTTAATGTTAGTTTTTAAAATAAAGTAAACGAAATAATTCACTAATTTGATATTCACATTTTATACTTAAATAAATTATATCACAAGTAGATATTTAACAATTCTCTCTCTCTCTCTCTCCCTCTCTCTCTCTTTACGCACACGAAGAATCGTGTGAGAATATGAGTTAAGGTGAAACTCGTAAAAAAAAAATCTGGAAGCTTGATCGCATTTAATCTCACCCATATCTCATAGATTGTGTTTCTCACCGTGATTGACCAAGTGCATCTTATTACACATCTCATCATTGCTCATCTTCAGTAAGGATTGATCCACGAATGAAGATACATTCTTACACTTCTCACCATAACAAAGGACCGTGTAAGAATAGGAGTTAATCTTACGCCCACCCATGAATTGTGTTTCTCATGGAAATTGCTTTGG
Source organism: Silybum marianum (assembly GCA_036898165.1). Classification (NCBI taxonomy): domain Eukaryota; kingdom Viridiplantae; phylum Streptophyta; class Magnoliopsida; order Asterales; family Asteraceae; genus Silybum; species Silybum marianum. The sequence goes on along the minus strand of CM072538.1, from coordinate 35,522,860 downwards.
TCCATCTCATTAGTGTTGATCTTCAATCATGTGCATAACATGCACACATGCATAAAACCAAAAAACAACTTCAATTACTTGTATGCGTGTGTGCATACACTCGAGATGAATGATTACCAGAGTGTTCCTCCGTTTTTTAATTTTTTAATGTTTTCCCGTAAACCTCCATCTATACGTGTGTATATATATAGGCAAAATCTCTCTACCCTTTTACCAACTAAGCTACACGTCAGAGGCTATACATGTATAGATAAGTGTATAATCGGTGGCGGGTCCAAAACTTTTCGTTCTGCTTTAATTCTTTACAAGTTTTTTTCATATATTGAAATTAACTTATTACATTTATCACAATTGCTTTCAAGTTGTTCCTACAAGATGTAATGTATAGTTTTTCCTTATTTTGTTATGCATTATATATTATCTCTTTTTTATGATCTATATTTTAGATACAGTAAATCTCAAATATATGAACTGGCTTGAATTATTAACTTAGCTTTAAAAAGAAATGAAGGGTCGTTTTTTTTAGTTGAACAAATAATGACAATGAATCTACTTACTATATATCAACTCACATTTACTCTCCCCTTTGTATTATTGTTCCAGCTCAGAACGAGTATCAATGGATCCCATACTCTCTTATTCCTTTTGAGTACTTTTCCATGTACATTTCACATCTCCTTCCACTCTTTTCCACATGGGATTAATTTAGGGGCAAATGAATGAGTCAAATTAAGAGGTAAACAATTAACAAAAAAAAAGGTTTCTTCATTCACACCGAAAATTAGTGGGGGGCACTCGCCCCACTCTTGTATGGAAAGATCCGCCCCTATAAGTGACGTATCCAAACCTTAATTCACCACCCTAAATAAGTTGAGTTGTTAAAATGTTACAAACTATATATCCAACTCAATCTACGTGTATTTTTTCGGTATAGGACTTTTTATTACCATTTTCAGAACTTTACAATTCTATTGCATTAACCTCCTGGTTTTGTGGGCCCACAATATTACTTGCTATAAATATGGAAATAACTTAGGTAAAAGACGGGGTAAGAAAAAGAGTTAAACATGAGAAACGAAATTAAAGATCTTGACCCTTGATCAACTTTAATCTAAAACCAACCTTATGAGTTACGGTTGATACAACGATTGATCTGGTGCATCTTGATGTATTACATCTTAACGTACATCAAAAGGTAAATATTTTCTTCTTATCCTTCTCATCATAACGTTCTTTCTCATCGGAAACCGAACTAATAACTCAAATGAGTAAGTATATATTAAATTTGACTAAAATGATGTTTAATATATTTAAATATATTTTATTTATTAAAAACTAATATACATATTAAAAACTAAAATATAATATTGTAAAATAAAAAATTAAAACATATGTTTTTTAAATTTATAGGTATATAACAAAAATAGAGAGTTTAATAATTTTATCTAGAAACTGGAATTCAAGCATGGGAGGACGTACGTTGTTTGCCACATATTTTCTTTTGTTTTTAAGCAAGTTTACACATTCCAAGAAATATAAGGCATATTTTAATAGGGTTGGTTCCGGACTTCCAGTGAGAAGAAGAGTTAATATGAGATGCACCGAATCAATTTTTTTCAAAAACATAATTTAACGGGTTGACATAAGATTAAAAGTGATCAGATGTTTAGATATTTTTTCACTTTAACTCTTTTTTTTCACATATCAATTGCGTATTTTAATTAACATTATATATAATTATTTTAATCAATTATTAATTGAATGTGGACTTATTTTTGGTTTTCTATGTTGTCTTCTACATATGGTCACCATTATGTTATTATATGGTTTCAAAGAAACAGTAATTTTAATTTTTAATAAACATTTCAAGATAGTCAATAAAATTTTCAATATCCAACTCAAAATTTTAAAACGTGTTGGAAGAAAAAAAGCAACCAAGTATGAATAGTTTTAATGCACCTACTTCCGTGTCCTCTCTATAAAAACCCATTCCATCTCCTCTCTATAATCATCCATCAACCAAAAGCATAAGCAATACATAAAAACCCACTTCAATTCCAACGAAATGGGTAGCTTTCCAGTTGCAACAAGCGAGTTCTTGAATCCTCTTGACCATGAGGAGTTTAGAAAGCAAGCCCATTTGGTTGTTGATTTCTTAGCAGATTACTACTCCAATATAGAAAAATATCCAGTTTGTAGCCAAGTTAAACCCGGTTTTCTAACTGAAACCATGCCTGATTCAGCACCAACCCAACCTCAACCTATTCAAGATATATTGCAAGAAGTACAAAAACATATAATTCCAGGCATAACCCATTGGCAAAGTCCTAACTTTTTTGGTTATTTCCCATCCAGTTTAAGCACTGCTTCCTTTCTTGGAGAAATGCTACTTACTGGTTTTGATATAGTTGGGTTTAATTGGTTGGCATCTCCTGCTGCCACTGAGCTAGAGATGGTTGTTATGGAGTGGCTTTTGAAGCTTCTTCAACTTCCAAAATCATTCTCCTTTTCTAGTGAAGGTGGTGGTGTCATGCATGGCACTACATGTGAGAGCTTTGTATGCACATTGGTTGCAGCTAGAGAAAAGAAGCTGAATGAGATTGGGATTAATAGGGGTGACAATTTAGGAAAGCTTGTTGTTTACTGCTCTGATCAAACCCATTGTTCTCTCCAAAAGGCGGGCCAAATCGTCGGGATTAGTCCCGACAATATTCGCGCTATCCGAACAAAAAAGTCGATGAATTTCCAGATGTGCCCAGATGCATTGTTGAAGACGATCGAAGAAGATGTTAAAGCAGGGTTGGTGCCATTATATGTATGTCTTACAGTTGGAACCACACAAACAACAGCAGCAGATCCAATTGGTATCTTGTGTGAAGTTGCAAAGAAATTCAATCTATGGTCTCATGTAGATGCTGCTTATGCTGGAAATGCATGCATATTGCCAGAATTCCGTCACTTTCTTGATGGTGTAGAAAGTGCAAACTCTTTCAGTTTCAATGCTCACAAATGGTTGTTGACATCTTTAGGATGTTGTTGCCTTTGGGTTAAAGATCGAACCGACCTTACAAGATCTCTCTCAACTGATCCTGAATATTTGAAGAACAAAGCAACTGATTCAAAGCAAGTGGTGGACTACAAAGACTGGCAGATAACACTTAGTCGACGGTTTCTTTCGATGAAGTTATGGATGGTGATGAAGAGCTATGGAGTTTCAGGATTAAGAGAGTTCTTAAGAAGACATATCAAAATGGCAAAGCAGTTTGAAACACTTGTTTCTGGTGACAATAGATTTGAGATTGTGGTTCCTAGAAACTTTGCTACTGTGTGTTTTAGAATTGCACCATCGAGTGGAATAAGCAACGAAGAAGACCTAAATCTGTTGAACCGGAAGCTGTTGGACTCGTTGAACGGAACGGGGACCGTTTACATGACGCATGCGGTGGTCGAAAATATTTACTTGATTAGGGTTGCAATCGGTGCAACACTTACTGAAGAGAAGCATATTATTGCGTTGTGGGATATGGTGAAAGAACATGCGAGTAAGTTGCTTACTTGCTAAGAAATTGAGTCTCATGCAAGTAATTTCTAATTAAATTGTTTGATGGGAATAAGATCGATTGATCAGTGTGTAGTGTACCAACCATTATATATATTCTATTCAAATTAAATTAAGAAATTCAAATTTTGTTAATTAAACTCTTTTGTGTCTTTAATTATTGTTGTGATAATAGATGTTAATTTGGCTTTTATCGATGTATTTTGAAATTTTTGATACAATTATTAATTTGAGTAATTGCTATTAATGTGCTTGTTTACTTGCTTTTTTACCAAATCTAGAAATAATGTAGTAGAATCTTTTTAATTTGGATAAATCTTTAATATTTAATTAATATTAATAATAGAGATATATCGTTTTAATTGTTTTTATTATTGAAATTGAATGCATTATATAAAGATTTTAAAAAACGTATTAAAATAAGAAATTTATAAAATATTTTAAAAATGTAATAGATTTTGAAATTAGTAAAAATAGAATAGATGTTAGAATTTGATGTATTTTATTTAGATATTTTAATTTTTAGAGCATCCATAGCAAAAAAACCTCAGTTGTCATATTTTTTTTCCTGCCACGTTATTGTTATCTCAACGAAATAAAAATTCCATAAAACTTTATATCGGAGCTTCTTACAAAAACTTCACTTTGCTTATTTTTATTTTGTAAAATACAATTTCATATATATAATTTTAATATATGTATATATATTATAAAACTTTAAAAAATTCAAATATACTTTATTGATTTTCATTTTTCTATATTAATTTTAATTTGTTAATTTATATATTTTGTTAACATATGTTAAAACAATTAAAACATAAATATAACTTTATACCACAATTAAAAAAAGTGCAAATTACAAAAATACTAATGTTTATAAAAAATGACATTAAATAATAAATAGTAATATAGATCATCCGTAGTTTCGATTCGATCAAATATGTTCAACTAAATCGAAGCGAAGTTGATGATGAACTTTATTTAAACGCATCTCGAAATAATAATAAAAATTTGAATAAAAATTTAAAGAAAGAAAGTATAAAATGTCTGCCTTTAATGATTTCATCCTCAATTCCTGTCTCCATGATCTTCAGTTAGGAAGAAGGAAATTCACACAATTTAGCAAAGATGGTGCCAAATTAAGTAAGTTAGATCGTTTTCTGGTCGCTTCAAATTTCTTCTCTTCCTGGGGTGACGCTAAAGTGGTAGTCTTAACAAGGAACATTTCTGATCATAGCCCCTTGGTTCTCAAATCAGGATCAATTAATTTTGGCCCCAAACCCCTTAAGGTCTTCGACACTTGGTTATCCATCCCCTCTTTTGATCTGCTGATTAAAAATTCCTGGGGTCCGGCTCTTTTAGAGGCTCTCCAGACATTATCCTTAAAAACAAGATTAAGAGTTTAAGGCAAGACATTCGCAGCTGGTCTATCCAAGAAAGGGAGGAAAGAGTTAAGAAAAAAAGAGACCTCTCTGATAAGTTGCAGGCTTGGGATTGCGAAGCTGAAAGAGGGGTCCTTTCGGAGGAGGCGGTTACGGTGAGAATTTCTCTTTCCGAAGAGCTTTCTTCTCTAGAACTTAGAGAGGCGATGGATCTTAAACAAAAGTCTAGACTCAAATGGGCTACAGAGGGGGATGAGAACTCCAGGTTCTTCCATTCAATGGTTAATCAGCGATGGCGGAAAAATTGTATCAAAGGCCTTTCTATGGATGGTATGTGGATAGAGTCCCCTTATGAGATTAAAAAACTTGCAAAGGATCACTTTGCTAACAGGTTTGCTGAAACCCGGAAGGTGAGACCTCTATTCCGAAGCGGGCTTTTTAAAAAGTTATCGTCCCAAGAGGCTCAACTTTTGGAATCTCCCATCTCGTTGGAGGAAGTCAAGATTGCGGTGTGGTCTTGTGCAGGTTCTAAGGCCCCTGGTCCGGACGGACTAAATTTCAACTTTATAAAAAAATTCTGGGATACAATCAAATTGGATTTCTTCAATTATGTCTCGCATTTTGAAACCACTGGCAGGTTAGCTAGAGAATGTAATGCCTCTTTTATCGCCTTAGTTCCAAGAGTTACAGACCCTCTAACGATCAACGATTTCAGGCCTATAAGCTTGATTGGTTGTGCATATAAGGTGATCGCAAAAATTCTTGCTTCAAAACTTGCTCCTCTGATGGATAAGTTAATCAGTGTGAACCAATCTGCCTTTATTTATGGCCGACAAATTTTAGATGGCTCTTTGATTGCTAATGAGGTGATCAGCTTCCTTAGAAATAAAAAAATGAAGGCCTTAGTCTTCAAGGTCGACTTTGCCAAGGCTTTTGACTCTGTTAATTGGAACTTCCTGCTCTCCATCATGGTTCAAATGGGTTTCGGCCCTAAATGGTGCTCTTGGATAAGAGGATGCTTAGAGTCGGCCTCGGTTTCGGTGTTGGTAAATGGCTCCCCTACTGATGAATTCCATATGGAGCGGGGCCTCAGACAAGGGGACCCTCTCTCTCCTTATCTCTTTTTGATCGTTGGGGAAGCTTTACAAGTCATGGTGATTGAAGCCTATAACAAAGGTTTATTTAACGGGCTTAATATTTTAGGTCATCAAAGGAATCTTTCTCTGCTTCAATATGCCGACGATGCTCTCTTTTTTGGTAAATGGTCTAAGAAAAACATTATTAATTTGATTGATTTGTTGAATTGTTTTCATGATATTTCAGGCCTTAAAATTAATTTCTCAAAAAGCCGCCTCTTCGGGATTGGGCTATCTTTGGCCGAGGTCCATCATTTAGCATCTTTGGTACACTGCAAAGCGGACCAATTGCCGTTTCTATATCTGGGGCTGCCGGTTGGTGACAATATGTCAAAACTAAACCCTTGGGTGAAAATTGTGGAAGGAATGAAATCAAAGCTTAACCGTTAGAAAGCTCGGGTTATGTCCATAGAGGGGAGATTGACGCTAATCAAATCCGTTCTGACTACCCTCCCTCTTTATTTCTTCTCCATCTTCAAAGTCCCTAATGGAATTCTCAAACAACTTGAAGACATCCGAAGGAGATTTTTCTGGGGTTCCAAAGAAGGCGAAAAGAAATTATGGTGGGTTGCGTGGGACAAAGTTTTAGCTGGAAAAGAGCAGGGTGGTCTCGGGGTCGTAAATCTAAGATCGATGAACTTAGCCTTACTCTCAAAATGGTATTGGAAATTCCAAACGGATAATAATTATTTATGGAAAGAGGTCATCTCTGAAATCTATGACCATGAAGGGGGGGTTTGGTAATAGGCGACGGCCGCGAAAGCACTTTTCTTAGGCTGTGATTGTCGATGTGCCGTCAAATCTTGACACCAATCCTCCCATACTTGAAACCTTTGAAAAGAAGATCGCGACTAGATCTACGGCGTCTTTCTGGAATGACAGTTGGGTCGGATCTGGGTTGCCTCTGAAGTCTCGATATCCTCGTCTTTTCGCCAAAGAATCTAACAAAGACGCCTCCTTCAGGGATAGATGGGTTCTCTCAAACAAGGTATGGAGAGGAGGCTGGTCTAGGAATTCGAATATTTGTTGTCGGGCCTATGAGGACTTACAAAATCTAGAAACATTACATGCAAATTTCAACATCTCTATAACCGGGAAAGACTACTGAAGGTGGAACCAAGATCCCGATGGAGCATTCTCGTTAAGAAAATGTATGAGTTCCTACATCAGAGGTTGAACCCGCTCCCCACTTCATCGGCTTGCTGTAAGTGGTCTTCTCTTGTCCCGATTAAGGTGAATATCTTCTTATGGAGTCTCCTCCTTAACGCCCTCCCAACTAGAGCTAACTTGGTCCGTAGATACGTCGCGGTTCAGACATCCACCTGCATTCTATGTAGCTCTGATATTGACGAGGCTGATCACTGTCTTTTCACGTGCTTGAAAGTCGACGGCTTATGGAGGAAAATCTGGAGTTGGATGGGGATTCACGGGGAGCGTATAAAATCCGTTAAAGATTTCCAGGATAAATGCTTTCTTACTTCCCGCTCGGCAGGGCAAGTTAAAGGTTTTGAGTCTATTTGTATGGTCGCGCTTTGGAGTATCTGGAACTGGCTCAATCGTATCCTTCACTGTGATGACACTTTGGTCCGGGCGAGTTTGTTGGATGAGGATCTCTTTCCGGGAATTCAGCGCCAAGCTGCCCTTTGGGTGCACAATAGAAGTAAAGCCGAAACTAATTGTTGGAGTAATTGGCTCTCTTGCCCCTTACCTGCTTTGATTCTTAGTTTTGTTTTCACTCTGTTCCGTTTTCCTCTTGTTTCTCGGTCTTCTCCTTGGAGCCTGTTGTGGTTTTAATAAAGCTTGGTTTTACTTTTTCAAAAAACATATATATAATTTATAATATTTAGTTTATATTTTTTTAATTAATTTATTATAAAAAAAATTATAACACACATGTTGAAATGCTCATACTCTTGCCATAATTTCATTGTTACCCGTTGTTTTCTCTATAGTAAAAACTAAGAGCATTTTCAACAAGTTTTCTATAATTTTATTAAAATAAATAATAAAAATTTTAATTTTTTTCTATTTTTATAATATGGGTTTTTCCTTTTATACCTTACTCTAATTCTCATTTACACCCTACTCTATTATTTTATTTATTTTAATTGGTTAAATACTAACTTTCATGATTATATATCAATTTTAATTGAAAGACATATATATAGATTAGGATTTAAAATATACAGATAAAGGTGTAAAAGATAACATCCTTATACTATTATTAAAGATAGTATAAGGAGACAGATTATCAAAGTCAGAGATCCCCGTTTCAATTATACACCCCTATGCCCATCACTCAAAAGAACCTTCTAGTGTAGACTCACGAGAAAATTTATTATAAAAAATTTATAACACACATGGTGAAATGCTCATCCTTGCCATAATGAAATCCTTTTTCTCTATAGTAAGGATTAAGAGCGTCTCCAACGGTTTTTATATAAATTTTTTAAAATAACGAGTTAAAATTTAAAATCTTTAAAAAAAACTATATTCAACTTCAACAAAAAAAACTTAATATAAAATCATAAAAGTCTAATCTTATTAATGGAATTGAACAAAATAATTATTTTTCTCTTTCACCATCAAGTTTTAGAGAATCTCTAAACTTGGAAAAATTTCAAGTTTTTTCTATTATAACAAACAAGATAGCAAAGCTATTGGAGAAGTTTAGAGAACAAAAACTCAATTATTTTTATTTTAACAATGTTGTTGAAAATGCTTTAAGATTACCCAAGTCAGAGATCCCCATTTCAATTATACCCCTATACCCATCACTCAAAAGAACCTTCTAGTTCATAGTGATGAATGTTCATCCCTAACTCAACATGCCTCCATAGGGGTGTAATCGAGCGGAGTTGAGCCGATCCAGTGCCAAGCTCGAGCTCGACTCGACTCTCAAGCTCGCAGCTCGATACTCAACTCGAACTCGGTCGAGCCTAAATTTTCAAGCTCGAGCTCGTGACAGGTATCGATACTTTCGAGCTCGACTCGACTTGACTCGCTTGTGTCTTAAAAACGCATATAAACCCTAATTTTTACTTCTTGAAAAGGAAAACATTAAAATAAACCCTAGTTTTTACTTAAAAAGTATCTAACATATCCGACAATCAGACCTATAATTATTAATAATTTAATATATACACATATATGGGTATAACTGTAATTTTATAGAAGCTCGATAAGGCTCGCGGGCCGCTCGAGCCAAGTAATTTATAGGTCGAACTTGACTCAATTAATTATCTACTCGAGTAGCTCGAGCTCGAGCTCGACTCGACAATTCACGAGTCGATTTCGAATACTTTCCGAATCGATCTCGAGTATCTCATGAGTTGTCTCGGCTCAATTACATCCATATGCCTCCATACATCGGATACCCTTTCCAAGAAAGGAACAAAGAAGGCTTATTAATAATGATCTCTTTTTATTTATTAATTGAAAATAAATAATAATATATATTATTATTATTTTCTTCAATCATTTAAATTTATTAATAAGTAGAAATTACCGAAATTCATATCTCAAAACATTTCAAAACTACAGGTTTTAAGAAAACTTGGTTACGAACTTTTTTTAACAAAAACAATGGTACAGTTATAATCTTTACAATACAAAAAAAATGATTTTCACCCATAAAAATTCATTCAGGAAAATTTCCTTGGGTGATTACTACGGATCATCCAGGAAATACTAATGTTTCCAGTGAAATCCGATGTTTTCAACAAATTACTAACGGATTACCCAGGAATTTCTTGGGTTGATCTGTTACAGATTTGATTTACCTATCAAAAAGTTAACCACCAACTTTTGTGACGGTTTTGTGACGAATCTATCCTTTAGTGACGGATTTCCCATGGAAATGGTCGTAGTTGAAAGCCTTCCATTTTAGTAGTGTTAAACAACAATTTATAGAAAAATCTCACCCCTAAAACCTTCGACCATGATAAAAAAAAAGTCTGAACTACAAGGGTGGTGTCTCAATGGTTTGAGCTTGACTCCAAAGATCAAAAGTACTTGGAGATCCCAGGTTTGAATCCAGGGAAGAGTAAAAATTTCCTTGTAGCCATAGAGGTTCAAATGCGACAACTCTGTACTACCCATATAACATAACAACATAACAGGTTGAATATTCAGGTTAAAAAACCTAAAACGAAAGGTTTTTCATTTTCGAAGAACTTTCCAATATATCCATCATTGTGGATCTTATATATGACAAAGTTAAGATAGACTTTGTCTTGTGTAGTGTGTGGAGGTGATAAGATCTTTAAATGAACATGTACATCATGTTACTATGAATCATCTTGGACCCATAAAAATTATTCAATTGGATTTTTTTAATGCGGGAGGGATTCTTTGATGATCCGATTCGTAAGAACCATGACTGGGTCTATATATAACAGTAACTAAGAATGTACTAAACTATTAACAGAAGTAGAAACTGTGACAGTTAAGAAATTGCAGGCTTCCAAATAGAAATAGGCCAATGCATTATTAACATGTATCTTTTCATTAATTTTTTAATGTGATTTAGTAGCTTTTAATGGTTGCTTCCCATGGTTGTTATCAATCTTAAAGTTGTTAAATTAAGACAAAACCAAAAATAAAAAAAGAAAATATTAAATACTTCTTTGATTAAACTTTGGTTGAAGGTTTTTTAATGTGATTTAGTAGCTTTCATTGTTGCTTCCCATTGTTATTAATTTTTTTGGATTGGACTCTCCAAACAAAATAATTACATGTATAGTCATTATAGTTTCACTTTTGTTATAAATTGGATTCTTTTCTCTAACTCCACTAATGGTGTTTTAATAATTTTCAGTTTTAAATTATACTTTAATTATATATGTATATTAACAAATATTATACATCGTCCCTATCCCCTTCCTCAAGCACCTATGGTTTTCCTTCTTGCACCAACAAAACCATCACACAACCACTCCACCACTGGGTATAATTACACTGCCAAAAAAATTACGAAATCCGATGTTTTCAAAAAAATACCAATACCAACGGATTACCCAGGAATTTCTGTCACTGATTTGATTTACCCACCAACAATTTAGACACCAATTTTTGTGACGGTTTTGTGACGGATCATCCTTTAGCGATGGATTTTCCAGGGAAATGTCAGTAGGTGAAAGCCTTCCATTTTAGTAGTGTTAGTAGACCAAAACCAAATCAATCCTTGGACTATTATACATAACCCTCTCCATCTCCATTTCACAGCCCCCACCTCCATAACCACAGCATGGAAGAAGGGGCTAGATTTAACACCAAAAAATTTAACTAATTAAAAAGTTCCATACAAAGGAAGACGTAAGATCCGGCCGGCAAGCACGCCACGTGGTTCCCACCGACGGTTTTCGCCGCTCAGTCTTACACACAACCACCGTCCTCCCGCCGTCTCTACATCGTATCTTTCTCTCTCTAGAATCAAGTGAAAATGGAGAAGCAAGAGGAAGCGATTAAAGGATAATTAATGTATATAATTATAAAAAAGTGACAATCATCCCTTGTCCTCTTCTATAAATGCATATAATTTTGTCGTGGATCATCGTTTATCGCCGGTAATGATCCTACATTGTCATTCGTACGTACAATCCTCCAATATATCTTTTTTCTTATATATATATAGATATATATATATATGTATATTATACTGTCTCACATGATTAGACCTAATCTTACGTTCTAAACTTTGATTTGGCTTTCAATCGCTTTGAATGTAGAGAATATCGGTTTTTATTTTCAAAGTCTAGTTATGAAAAGCTTCTTAAATCTCCGTAGTGGAGTATCTCCCTGTGTGCATATTGCTGTAATTTGTTCTATAATGTTCATATGCATCGTTACCTAGCTAGATGTATATATATATATAGATAGAAAGAGGCTCATGCCAGGACGATAACAATTTACGAGAATGCGAGGACAATTCTCAGCCAATCATTTTGTACATGAAATTTTTCATGTACAAAATCACATATGATTCACGTATAAAATCATATATGATTAGCCGCGACTTTTCCAGCGACTTACCCCACAGGAAAAGTCGTGCTTGTCATTTTTATGCCAGTACAAAATCACATATGATTCACGTATAAAATCACATATGATTTTGTACATGAAAAAAATAATTTGTACCGTTCTCGCATGAACCCGTCCATATATATATATATATATACATACGTGTGTGTGTGTATGCAGTCTGTATATCCCATTCATTTTTGTCTGGAAACCATGTGTACATGCGCAAGAAACTATTGATATCACATTTAAAGAAGAATTGTCTATATGAATCTTCTTTCCTTCCATTGCATTAATTTAGCTTAAATAGAATATTCAAATCAGGCATTTGCAATTGTTTTGTGTTTTTCCAGCATATTCAGATTGATAGGTCACTGACAAATAACATGATTCAGGTGGTTGAGAAATATGGGTGGCATATCTTCATGCAGAATGAATTGCAATCTTCAGATTCATCAAAGAGCTGTTTGCATTTTCTTGTAGCATGGTTAGCTCAATTCAGTTGTTCTACTTTCTTACTCTGATCTACTATACCTTGATTCCTGAAGCCATGAAACTTGGGTTTTTGATGTTTTCAAAAGTATTTTAGATAGGTGAAGCTATTGATTACTTTAATGAAAAGATGACCAAAGCTAAACTCTAAATAATTTTTTTGTTCTTCTTATATTTTAGTGGTAGAGTCGGTGCTTTGACCATATCTGCAATGGATACCCCTAAAACTCCGTTCAGTGGGATTAAGAAAGATGTTCAAGGAAGATTGCATTGTTACAAGCAAGATTGGATTGGGGCACTAAGTTCAGGAGCAAGGTATCTCAGTAATCTACTAATCTTAGGCTATAATGCACATCGAGAAATTAACCGATTGTACTTATATATGCTCCTTCTCTTTGGTTCTCATATTTTTCCAGAATATTGGCTCCAACTGCATACATCTTCTTTGCCTCTGCCCTTCCAGTAATTGCATTCGGTGAACAGCTGAATAAGGATACAGGTACAAATAGATATATATATTATGTGTAATCTTTCATTCATTGGTTTACCATGGTACCTTAAATAAAAATTATGCTTATTTCACTCAAAAGTTTTTTGTTAAAGAGCAGATGATACCTTGAGCTCTGTGGAAACTCTCACCTCTACTGCTATATGTGGAATCATCCATGCGCTATTCGGTGGGCAACCACTTTTGATATTAGGTGTTGGTGAACCTACAGTTATAATGTATAGTTACCTGTATAATTTTGCCAAAGAAAGGCCAGAGTTGGGAAAGGAACAATTTCTTGCATGGGCTGGATGGTATACAGCCTTGTTCCTATTGTCTGAAGTTAATTATCATGGGTTCTCTTTCCTACAACGCACAGGTTAATAGATGATGTTTGTTTTTTAATTAGGGTCTGTGTCTGGACAGCTGTGATGGTGTGTGTTCTTGCCATACTGAATGCTTGCACTCTCATCACAAGATTCACAAGAATTGCTGGCGAACTTTTTGGCATGTTGATTTCTGTGCTTTTTATGCAAGAAGCTATTAAGGTATGCAGATGCACTTGTTAATATTTTGTCTTTCCTTTTCAAAGCTATACCAGTGTGATATATAATTAAGCTTAGACATGTTCCATTTAACTAGATTTATGTTGTATTTTAGGGAGTAATAAGTGAGTTCCACATTCCGGAAGGAGAAAATGATACAAAAGAGGAATACCAATTTCATTGGCTATATACAAATGGATTATTTGCAGTTATTTTGGCTTTTGGTACCCTCATGACTTCCATGAAGAGTAGAGGTGCTAGATCTTGGCCTTATGGTGTAGGTAAGTTAATTAGGAAGGCATGTAATATTTGATTTTTTTGGCATCTATTATTTGCAATTTGATATGTTTTTATATGGTGTTGGCAAGGACAGGGTGGATAAGGGGTTTTATAGGAGATTATGGGGTTCCTTTTATGGTCTTATTGTGGACAGCAATATCTTATGTCAAGCCTAGAGAAGTTCCTCATGATGTTCCACGACGGCTCTTCTGTCCTCTTCCTTGGGAAGCTGGATCTTTATCTCATTGGGCAGTCGTCAAGGTATAAAACAGAAAAGATTAATGAAGATATAGACTTGGATGTTTTCATCATGATAAGTGCTTTTTTAATTAAGCCGCGATCAGAAACTAAAGGTTAATAATATTGCAGGATATGGGGAAGGTTCCAGTGATTCACATTTTTACTGCTATAATACCAGCTTTGATGATTGCTGCTTTGTACTTTTTCGACCATAGTGTAGCTGCACAAATGGCACAACAGAAAGAATTCAATCTCAAAAACCCCTCTGCTTACCATTATGATTTATTGTTGCTTGGATTCATGGTATTCCCTTTCTCCGTTAAGTACTAGTTATGATTTTTATATCGTTATTTACAAATGGATCTAGTGAAAAGATGGTCTATCTTGCAATATAAGTTCTCATTCTATTCTCTTTAGTATATCATAGTAATATCTGTCTTTGAATGTATAAATTAGACTTTGATTTGTGGTATGATTGGAGTCCCACCGTCAAATGGTGTCATCCCACAATCACCCATGCACACCAGAAGTCTTGCAACTCTTAAGAAACAGGTAGGCATGCAATTGAAAAATAATTTCTTTTCAACAGGTTAAGAAGTTTTTTTTTTCTAAGTCATTAAATGTTATGATTCATGGTTTTCAGTTGATTAGAAAGAAGATGGTTAAGTGTGCGAAAGAAGGCATTAAATTGCAGGCAAGCAGCTCAGAAATCTATGGAAGGATGCATGCCGGTTTTGTTGAGATGGATCCTCTTCCAAAAGTATGTGATATTTTCAAAGACCACTTTGATATATATAAATGTAGTTCACAAGGGACAACTTAAAGAAGATATATTCATTCTCCCACCCCCACCCCCTTAAAGTTCATTTATCTGTAGGGTCCTGAAGACAAAGAGTTGGAAGACTTGAAGGAAGTTGTCATGGATCATGAAAATGGAGGAGAAGCAAAGGGTAAATTTGATCCCGATAAGCATATTGAGGATCACATTCCAGTTCGAGTTAACGAGCAAAGAGTAACAAATCTACTTCAATCGTTCTTAGTGGGTTCTACAGTCTTTGCTATGCCTGCTATCAGGATGATACCAACTTCTGTTCTATGGGGATACTTTGCCTACATGTCCATAGATAGCCTTCCTGGTAATCAATTTTGGGAAAGATTATTGCTGCTTCTCATCCCTTCTGGTCGGCGTTTCAAGTAAGTCATGCATCTAGAGTCCTTACTACAAAACCTTACGTGTTTGTTGGAGTCCCACATCGGCTAGAATTGAACCATTTCTCTTGTGTATATATATATATAGGGGCGGGTTCAAATGAGAACTCAAATTTGGTTCTAAACGTGAGGAAAAATGAGAGTGCGATACGTGTCATATTCAGACTAAATAATCAAAGAAATATTCAAACTGAATATAGTATTTATTCGGTCTGAATAATCTATATTCAGACACGTGTCGCGCTCTCATTTGTCCTCACGTTTACAACTAAATTTGAGTTTGCATTTGAACTTTCCTCTCTCTCTCTCTCTATAAATATATATATAGGGGCAGGTTTATACAAGAACACCATCTATTCAAAGGAACACCCTTAGACACACATATGATGTGGGTCTCACACAATATAAAATCATATCTGATTCAATGGGGCCCACCATGTATGTTGGAACATCCTCTTTCTCCTCAAGGGATCTTTTGGAGAGTGATCTAGGGGTTCCACATATTTTCACAGTTATAGTAGTATGTGAAATTAGTCGACTGCTCCCTGAGATGACTCTCCGCCGAGGCAACATTGGAACCTTCAGGCTGGGGCATATTTCAGATGTGAGTTAATTACTAGTTCGAATCAACCTTATTGTAGTATTATATGTGAAACAGAATCTTTGAAGGGCGTCATGCTTCATATGTGGAATCAGTGCCATTCAAATACATAATGATGTTCACATTCTTCCAGCTCTTGTATTTCTTGATTTGTTACGGAATTACATGGGTACCAGTAGGTGGAATATTGTTTCCGTTACCATTCTTCTTGCTAATACCCATAAGAGAGCATGTTCTTCCCAAACTTTTCCCGCATCAACATCTTCAAGAACTCGACTCCGCAGCTTACGAAGAATTTATTGGGGAACCAGTTCGCAATATCAGTCTTTCACGGAGGGTATATATATATATATATATATGTTATTATCTTTCTTGGAATATATAATATTTATATACGACAAATATCTCTTTTGGGCTAATGACCCTTTGGTTATAATCACATTTTTGTAGTCCATCTAACATTTCAAGTATTTGGTTTGAAGGTGTTTGAACACGGAGGCGAAGGATCTGATGATGACGACATGGATATATACTATGATTTGTCTTCCACGGAGATATTGGATGAAATGATAACCAATAGAGGCGAGTTGAAGCTAATATCAAAAAGCTTCAATGATAGGCAGTTTCATGTTAGTAACTCATGATCATCCCTTATTTGTCTTTTAATTCCTTCTCTAAAACCAAAAAAACAAACATAAACCACCATCAATTAATAATATGCAACTGTAAAAACATTGCAGGTTCACCCTCAAAACGGCGATTCAATGGCCTAAATTGGCATGATCAATGGATATAGAGATGACTACTTATAATTGATGAATATGGAAATTGAAGCGCGTTTAATCCATGAGGTTTGTCGAGAATTAAAGAGGTTTCGACAAGAAGAAATTTAAGGTATGAACATCATCTTTTTTATTTTTGTCAAGATGATTTGGTCTGCATATGGGAAACTATAAAAAAAAAACTTTACAGGAAGTTTTCTATACACAAGAACCTCGGTGTTACAACTTTTAGCGAAAAGGAAGCGGAACCTGCACAACTTTATAGATGGTAAGACTCGTTTTATGAGTATTCATTGCATGACTGATCATAAATATGGAAATCTTTCTGTGAATTTAATGTCTGTATAGTATGTCATTTGGTCAAGACACATAGTACTTTAGGGTTTAGATTAAAAGATAACATGTACAATTAATAGCTATATTTACATGATTTGTTCAAAACACAATTCCTTTTTTAGTGTTTCTTTGCAACTAGAGATTACATAAATCAAAGTTAACAGATGATGAGAACCATAACCATATTCGATGGTCTCATCCACACATATAGAGAGAAAGGTTTACAAATTACTTGTATGCACATGTGCATACTGTACCGTCCAAATGAACTGTTACCAGGGTGTTCCTCAGTTTTTCATTTTTTGTTGTTTTTCCCTTGAAACTAACCCTATATAGATATAATTAGAGATAAAGAATTTTTAATCCTAAAAAAGGTGTATCATGTCAACCTAAAACTGAATTTACATAGGTGAAAGGATCCCAGTTGGAAGCATTAACTGTAACACTATTACCAGATTGAGCCAAACCACCACCACCATCCCAACTATAGTCACACTGTTGATCCAATGGCCAAATCCCAGTCCCTGTGATTCCAGTTAACTGGTTAGCTTCGGTTGAACCCGGCCACATGGAATCCATGAGACCGGTGTCAAACATGCTACTTGAAAGATCGGGGACTTGGTTGCTTGTGTTTGAAGTCGCTAGCCATGGGATTTCAGTAGGCCATGAGACCGTTGCCGGTAGTACTAAAGGCTCATAGCACCATTGTAACCCGTTGTAGCCGTTGGAACTTTCAAGTTCAACGGAATCTAGAACGTGGTGGTTCTTATCATGATCGTGATCAAGTGGCAAGCGGTCAGTTTGTTGACCGCTTGCCACTTGATCAGGTGGCATCAAAGGTGCAACCATCACTGGTTGCACTTTTCTCTTTCTTATACTGGTATTACATATCGGTTGCAACAACGCTTTAGTATTTTTCGCATGGTTCAATTTCGATTCATTCCTCACGTATAACTTCGCCTTGAGCGCACCAAGAAGCCCGTCCTCCCCACCATCCGAACCACACGCTTCCTCAAACGAAAACGGCTCGTCGTTCTCCGGCAAACACCGGGCGGCATTCGCATCATTCGGCAATTCAAAATTGGTACGAGCATTAGCTCCACGCAAAGTTCGGGCAGCTTGATCGTACGCCTGGGCAGCCTCCTCGGCGGTGTCGAAAGTCCCGAGCCATAAACGAACCTTTTGCAACGAGTCTTTGATCTCCGCCACCCACCGCCCTGACGGCCGCTGTCGGACACCGACATACTTGGGGTGTCCCCTAGAGTTGGGCATCTTTCTTCTTCCCTTGACCGGCAGCACTTGGTGAGTCGAGTTAGCCATGAGATTAATCTAGCTAGTTTGGTTTGAATAATGGGGTTGGATTCTTATAGTGCAACCATGGAGGGTTGGAATCTAGGGTTTTCAGAAGTGGACAATTTAGAACAAGTCAAAGAAGATGGAAGGTTTTTGGACTTAAAAATTGCAGGCCATGGTTGATAATACCCACACGGTTTGTTTATAATATGGTGACAAATGACACACAAACAAGGTTAATACTTTCATACTCTAATATTATATTCTTCTAAGAGTAAACTTTATAGGTTTGGTGAAAAGCCTGGAAATGGGACTTGAATTTTAATAATATAAATTATATTTGTGGTTTTCATTTTGTTCCTAAAATAATCATTGGTTGTTAAATTTTGTTTATTTTCTTCATTCCAGGTATTTTTGTTTTTTTGTCAAAATCTTTATTTCTCTTCAAAGAAAAACATGAAAAAGATTAAAAGTATTTGATTGAGAGATTTAATAATAAAATAGTAGATGAAAGTTTAAATGCAAACTCAAATTTGGTTGTGAACATGAGGACAAATAAAAGCGTGACACGTGTCTGAATGTAGATTATTCAGGGTGAATGATCAAAGAAATATTCAGATCGAATAAAACTGAATAAACATTATTCAGACTGAATAAACATTATATTCAGTTCTATTCGGTCTGAATATTTCTTTGATTATTCACTTTGAATTTGACACGTCTCGCGTTCTCATTTGTCCTCACGTTCACAATCAAATTTGAGTTCTCATTTGAACCCGTCCCTAAAATAGTAATACATGTTATAAAATAAAATATTATGTTATTTTTTTAAAAGAAAATTACAAATTTTGATGAAAATAATGAAATTTTAGAAAAAAATTACAAGATTAATGATAAGGAACCTGTTTAAGAACAAAAATTAAAATCTACATAAGATAATTAGACTTAACAAAGTTCATATCTCATTTTCATACTTTTCACTAAATTTCAAGGATCAAATGAAGTTTACTCGTCTTTTAAATTAGATTTGTGAACCAAAAAAAATTATTTTATATCACAAATATTAAAAGAAACAAAAGGTTAAAGAGATGACACTGCCTCAAAATGCGACTTAGGCAACAAATGAAAAATGTTGCCTAAGAAGGGTTTATGTGTTGCCTAAGCGATGTTGCCTTATCAATGTTGCATAAGAACAAAGGCAACATAGGCAAAAATATATATGTTGCCTAAGCTAATTTCTTAAGCAACATGTAAAAGGTTATGTTGTCTAAGTAAATCAACATTCAATTTACGAACATGTTGCCTAAGATATCAACTAAGACAACATCATGTTATTTGCATATGTTGCCTTAAACACACTTAGACAACTTAATCTCTTTAGATATGTTGTCTTTGAACTATAATTAAATTAATATAATATTTCTTCAAGGCAACACTTATAATGTTCATAAGTTGCCTAAGAACCTTACAAAACAAGACCTTTTCCGGGGGAATATCCACCGGAAAAAGAGTTTACCGGCAGATTTCACTGCCGGAAAAAGAGAAGCCGGTGATATTGTACATTTTAAAAATAAATAAAATTGGAACTTCATATTAATTTTTACCTAAATAACAAATAATATTATAAATCATTAAAAATTTAAAATTACAAAACTATCAACATTCAGCTGAAAAAAAGCTCAAAACTAAAAAAAACATATTGATCTAGCTAGATTATGGTATCGGTTTGTACATATTTGATAAAAATCTTAACCTCCGTCTCCAAACCAATCGCACGACATCAACTCCAATCTTCTCTGTAAAAGCCTCAAATTCCTTCTCTTTAGATGAAGTTTGAAGAACTTCATAACTGCAGCAAGAAACAAGAAACAAATATACATATAAATCGTGATAAAATAAACTCTCAACCCATACTTTTAGAATTAAGAAACCTATCTTCACAACAATACCCAAAACAAAATAGTACTATTTGAGAATATGTATACCAAACACTTCTTATGACCCATATAACACTAAAAGAAACATTTGTAAGTAAATAGTAATCTACTGAAATACATAACTTGAATTGCAAAACCAGCCTATTTGATCAAAAAAGTCAACAGCAAGAGAAGAACAAGTTAAAGAATAACCACTACATACAAATCCAAAGGATTATTCATACTTCAGAATTGCAAAAATTAAAATTATCAAATGAATTAAACAAACGTACCGACGGTGGCTGGAGTAGGGCCACGGTGGCAGGTGGCTGGAGGAGGCCGATTGGGAAAATTTTAAACTCCAAAAAATTAAACTGGTTAAAAAAATTATAAATTTAGAAACTTTACAAATCTAAATTTTGAAACTTCGAAATTTAAACTGGTTAAAAATTAAAACAATACAAAAAACTCCAAACTCTAAACTAGTTAAAAATTTTGAACATTTAAACTCGTATTTATTTTTAGGGAAATGTTTAAAAAAACCCAACAAACTACTCAACAATCGTGTAATTGTCTAATATACATATTAATAGATAGGGGTGTAAACAAGCTGAGTCGAGTCGAGTAGTGGGTTAATTGAGTCGGGCTCAAAAAATTAACCTGGTATCAACCAAATACCTTTGATTTGAAGATTCTACAAATCGATTAGACATTGGGTTGCTTCGGGTTGGTTATTTCATGTTGGGATGGGTTGTTCGGGTTGATCGGATTGGATTGGGTTCAAATAAAAGTAACCTAATATCAATCTAATACCTACAATTTGAAGATTTTACAACTTGATTAGACATTGGGTTGCTTTGGGTTGAGTTATATCACGTTGGGTTGGGTTCGATTGATCGGGTTGGTCGGGTTTTAAAAGCCATTAAAGTTTATTAAGATCCATTATAGCCCAATAAGACCATTTATTACTTACTAAGGTCCAGTACCACCAATATTGACTTATTACGTGGTTGTATGAAAATGCGTCCTATATATATGTATGTGGTGCTTATTGGGCTAAATAAGACCCATTAAAACCATTGTAGCATAATAAGACCCTTTATGGCTTATTAAGACCCAATAACACCATTGGTGACTTCTTACGTGTTTGTATACAGGTATGTTGGGCATAGATGCACGTGATGTGTATTGAACTCGATGAGAACACTAAGACCCACTAAAACTCAATAAGATCCACTAATATCTATTAAAACCCAATAAAAACCTTTTTGATCATTGGTTACTTGTTACATGTTTGTATATAGGTATGTACTGCGTATATGTATGTGGTGTGTATGGAGTCGATAAACCACTATGACCTGTAAAGAACCACAAAAGCTTAAAGATCACTCAGACCCACTAAAGCTTAATAAGACCACTAAGATCCATTAAGCCTCATTAAGACATTTTATGGCTTATTAAATCCCAATAACACCAATGATATTTTATTACGTGTTTGTATGTATGTATGTACTGCATATATGTATGTTGTGTGTATTTGACTCAATAAGACCACTAAGACCCATCAATGCTTAATAAGACCCACTAGGGCCTGTTTGGTTGGATTTTCATTAAGCACTGTATGGATAAAGTTGGCTTTATTCATAAAGTTGGTTGTATGTATTAAGAAAATTGTTTGTTTATTATGCTGAATAGACTGTCTGAACAGTCAAAATGACCACTTTACCCTTTCTATTTGTTTTTTATTTTGTTTTTTCCTCCAAACATCAAAATCCAATTAAAACATGAAACAAATCCTTAATCAAATCAAAACATGATTTTTTTATGAAATGCATCATGTTTTATTACCACCACAAAATCCAACTAACACAATACAAAGCCCCACCAATAACCAATGGGTTGGAATCAAATTAATAGCACCCATTAGAGTAATTTACAAATCAGAAGCATGAATCAAAAAGTTTGCAAGGTGCAAACCAAAACTGCAGCTCCTACACTTGACATAACCAGATCAAAACAAATACAACTAAAGATGAAGAACAAAGCTGGAAACCAAAATCTGATACTCCAATGTTAAAGATGAAGAATAAGAAGTTGAAGAACAAGAACCTAGAATAGCTGGAAACCAAACCGATCTAAACCTTGAAACCCATCGATCTAAACCCTTCGATATGAACCTTGAAACCCTTCGATCTGAACCTTGAAACCCTTTTATCTAAACCCTTCGATCTGAACATTGAAACACTTCAATCTGGACCTTGAAAACCTTCGATCTGAACCTTGAAACACTTCAATCTGGACCTTGAAAACCTTCGATCTGAACCTTGAAAACCTTCAATCTTGAACCTTGAAGAAATCGACGAGCAGATAAGGGAGAAATCGATGAGAGAGAAAGGGATGATGGCGTCGATGAAGCAGAGCAGAGAAGAAATCGATGAAGAGAGGAAGGCAGGATGCATCAATTGTCCATTTGAGAGAAAAAGGAAGCTGGTTCTATTTGAGATAAGGGTAGGATTGTCTTTTTTAGGGCTGAATGTGGACAAGTGAGTTTCAAATGCTGAGCGAATAAGTTGTGTTATTATCAAATAAGCCACAACCAAACACTTCTGTATAGCTTAGCGATTAAGCCATACAGGCTATTAAGTCAATTAAGCCACTACCAAACAGGCCCTAAGATCCATTAAAACCCATTAAAACATTTTATGGCTTATTAAATCCCAATATATATATATATATATATATATATATTATGAGTGTGTGTATATATGTGTGTGTGGTGTGTATTGGCTCAATAAGACCAATACGACCTACTAAGATCCATTAAATCTCAATAAGACCAATGACACCTTATTACGTGCTTATATTCAATTACGTGGTGTATATTGGACTCAATTGTCCGGAGTTATTACGTTTTTTTACCTTAGGCAACATAGAAACTAGAATATATGTTGCCTAAGACAACTCTAAAGCAACATACACAATAGATTATATGTTGCCTAAGTAATTTTGACCAATTTTCTAAAAAAAATATGAGTGGTCAACATTAAACTAAGGCAACATAGGCTAATGTGTTGCCTAAGATACACACAAGCAACATAGAATCATTTATATGTTGCCTAAGGTCACACTTATGCAACATAGACTCATACTTTGCCTAAGAGGAAACTTAGGCAACATATAATAGTCTTAGTTGCCTTAGCGTATCTTAAGCAACATAGGTAATTAGCATTTGTTGTCTAAGACAATATTTGGTGTAGTGTGAGTAATCCTCTTTTGGCTTGTCTTGTGTGGATTTATACTAAAAACCATTGTGATTGGTGGATATGCTTCCTTCTCATGTTTTAATTCTTTCTTTTTGGAAATATCTGTATCGAAACAATTATATATGTATATATTTGAGTTATACAAAATAATCATGTTGTAATTAAATTCAATTGCTCCTTCAACAAACATATTTTGATGGATCGATATTCAAAAAAAATGCTTTTATTTCTTGTAAATAATGGATCCACATGTAAAAAATACTTGAATGTCTTATTTCCCACTTTTATTGTTTTAACTGATAGCAAATTGATATGTCCGTTAATTGAAAACTACACATCTCTTTTGCAAAAATGGAACTAGTAGTTAACGAACTATGTGTTTGATACTTGTAGAAAATGTGACTTTGATTTTAACAATTTCAAGACAATAACAAAGGATATAACTTATATCTTTCAATCACATTAAAACTATAGTCTATAAGATCATGATCACAAGGGTCTTTCAAAAAGACAACCAAAAAGAAACAAAACTGATAACATTAGATGACAAGAACATCGACAATAATGTGGAAGACAATAAAAGCAAACCATACGTAAAAGTTGAAAATGATCAATATGTTTAACGTCCACATACTAACGATGAAGAAATCAAGAGTTATTTACAATGAATAGTTTTGAAACCGATGTCTAATTTTTTAAATTTCGATGTTTAGTAAGATAGAATACCCTTGCGGAACATGGGATATTAAGCGAACAAATGTTTTCTCTTTAACGTTTATTACATAGATGGATAAGTTCTCTACATCTTTTCTTTTATTCATACATATTCATTAAATAATGATATTTTTTAAACCAGTTACAACTTAGTTTTTATTTAATCTGTGATTTCAATTAGCTTCAAGATTACAACTTAGTATCTTTGGGTTTCTTTTCTTTAATAACTTTAATATAAATGTCTAAATACATTTAAAAAAAATATATTAATATATAATGCATGACGGCATGAACAAGTTTAGAAAACAGAAACGATGTTTATATTCAGATGCAAAACTCACTTGTAATTGGATATGAATACTTGGACCCAATTACAAAGGGCCGGTTAAAGTGTATGAGGCCTAGTTATGAGAATCGGGCCTGGTCTGGGCCCAAATTGGTCCCACTTAAGTTTTTAATTTTTTTAAAAATTGATTTTTAATATATAATTTTTTTTTGAAGAATTTGATCAATTAAATACACTAACAAATACGATTTTTATTAAAATTTGGTCAATCAAATACATTGAAAATATATTTTGGTCTTCAATCAAATACATTTAAAGATAAACTTAAAGATACATTTAAAAATAATTTTAAATACAAAATCGGGTTGATGCCTTATTTTGGTGGAGTCTCATAACCGGTTAAGGACCATCGGATCTGTTTCGGTCCCAAGTCGGTTTTGGTCTTAGGTTGGGCCGGGTCCATTTGTCCATCTCCTTTGGCAATGATACTAGCATTTTAATTGATTTTAAATTCTTTACAAAATTTATGTAAGGTATAGTTATAAAATATGGTACGAAGGCTATTTCATTTTAATACTAGGTGCCGTTTAGTTTGCAGATTTTGAGAAATATGATGGATTTGAATGGATGAATTTTTTTAACCAAATTTCATTACATCATTTGGTTAACAAAAAAAACAAAATTTCAAAAGAATATATTTTGATCATTTACCAACATTTCATTTGATGTTAAAACTACATTATATGAACCAAACAAATGAATTCTAATTTCTTTAACATATTATATTCCAATGTGTCTCAAGTATCAACTAAACAAGTGATTAAATTTAATCACATTACATTTTAATTGATTCAAATCAAATTCATTTGACATATTTTATTTCATCCAAAAATAATATATATACCAAATGCCATCCAAAATAGTATTCTTTCCGGTTCTCCAAATCATTTGTCGGTCCCTGGTTCCGGTCCTTCAGCGGTCCCAAACCGGGCCGAGCCCAAATGGCTATGCCTATGACCCAATCCTTAGACCATTCTTACGGGCCTTTTTTGGTTAGGTCCACAAGGCCCAACATGTAATTTTAGGTGACGTTTGTTTTTTAAGAGGTGCTAAAGTCTGAAGTCTGATTTCAGTTATAAAACGTTTAAACAAATCAGACATAAGTAGTAATTATTAAAGGCTTAAAATGAAGAAACAAACAAGTCCTTAATAAAGCCCAAGACTAAAAAGGGTAAATAAGTATTTCAATGTTTATTATTTTAGGGAATATAATATTTCAATATATGATTTTAAAATGTATATATTAGAGAAAAGATAATTTTTTATTAATTTTAAAACACAAAACATGGGATGTGTGTGTGGTGGTGTGAACGTTAGTCAGGGTTTCAAAGTTCAAATACATTTCCCGCGATCACGTGAGCCGCACTTGCCAGATAATCAACGGCCATTATTTAAGGAATTTGATCCAACAGCGTAGATGAACGCGTCAGCTTAAAGCTAATATCAGACACCGTTTTTCGTTGAATATATTTCTGCCTGTAGTCTCCAATTTAGGGTCTCAATCTCAACCCAAAATCACAGCCTCTTTACTATATTAACTCTGCCTTCATCCCTTCTTTCTCTGATAACACAAACTTTTCAAAATGGTATGTCTTCTTTATCCATAGATCTGCAACTTTCCATTGTTATAATCGATCTGTTTCTTATGTGTTTGTGTTTTCTTGATGAGAAACTGGTGAATTTGTTTTGGATTGATTCAAAAATAGTATAATTATGTTTTGATTTTGTGGGTTTTGTGTTTTAGGCTTTGCCGAATCAGCAAACTGTTGATTACCCGAGTTTCAAGCTTGTAATTGTCGGCGATGGTGGAACTGGTAAAAGTTTTTGATTAGTTTCTACTTTTGCTTGTTATTGCTACTTGTTGCGTGAAAGTTAATTTCATAATAATTTGAATTGGAATTCGTAATTTTGATCTTGTGGAAGAAAAAGCTTATGGGATCGTAATATGTTCTTTACTTTCTGTTGGGGGTTAAGGTTTATACAGTTTTTGCTCTTTGCTGAATGATTTATTATGATTATATTCTATACGCGTATTATGTATGAATATGATGACGTAAAAAGAGTGATCGAATTGTATTTGGGTGTTCATTGGATACAAACTATAGCTCTTAGAAAAAATTCGAAATAGACCATGGCATTATAAAATAATCAACAATTTTACCAAATTGCTTATTGGTTTATTTGTATTATCTTTTGGTTGGTGGTTAATTTGTTGTAATAAGGGGGCATCTGCTATGATTTAACACAAAAATCTCTGGTTTCTGACATGAAACTACCAAATGCTAGATATTTGTTTTCATGGTTTGAAAATGTTATGGAAATCACTAGTAGTTTATTGAAGATGAACTCTTTAGTAGTAAGAAATAGGGACTTTTTGCTTATTACTGTGTGTTTATGTGTGTCATTTTGCTTGTCAAACTAATCAAGGGTTCAGGGAAATAGCTTAAATGTGTTCAATGAACTGGACTTTTCATAGGTTTCTTAGTTGATCTTATATTGTGACACATGATCTTTATAATCTTTGTTTGATGTTTGAGTTGTTTAGGGAAAACTACTTTTGTGAAGAGACATTTGACCGGAGAATTTGAGAAGAAATATGAACGTAAGGAATTATAGTTGACCTTATCTTGTGACACAAAGATATTTTTTTTTTCTTGAATTGGATAAATGATGATGTTCTTGTTTGTTGGTCTTTAGCAACCATTGGTGTCGAAGTTCACCCCTTGGATTTCTTTACCAACTGTGGAAAGATTCGATTTTACTGCTGGGATACCGCTGGACAGGAGAAGTTTGGTGGTCTTCGTGATGGATATTAGTAAGTCATTTTCTATTGCTTATGACTCAAGTAGCTTCAAAAAAAATTCCAAACAAAAACATTTCCAATCTATACAGACAGATTAATCCATCCTACATAATGATAGCGATGGGCATATAGGTAATTGTACAAGTATTTGATTGTTTGTCAAATGTCTAAAATACCCTTTACTAAAATCTCTTGAAACTTGCATCACTTGATTATGTACAAAGTTTTTATGAAGTGTTAGAAAGATTGTTTGTCAAATGTCTAAAATGCCCTTTAATAAAGCACTGTGTGTATCCATCCTACTTAATGATAGCAATGGGCATATACATAACTGTACGTTATTTCAATCATATTTTCTATGGAGTATATGCAAACTAACCATCGGAATCTGAATCATCTACAGCATTCATGGTCAATGTGCAATCATCATGTTTGATGTAACCGCAAGGTTGACCTACAAGAATGTTCCCACATGGCATCGTGATCTCTGCCGGTATAACTTTGCACCTCATCTTGTTATTGTCATATATATATATATATATATATCGATATATCGTTTCTTATCGTATTTTAATGATCATAGTGTTTGTGAGAACATCCCGATTGTGCTCTGTGGAAACAAGGTTGATGTGAAGAACCGTCAAGTGAAGGCAAAGCAGGTTACTTTCCACAGAAAGAAGAACTTGCAGTATTATGAAATCTCAGCCAAGAGTAATTACAACTTTGAGAAGCCCTTCCTTTATCTTGCCAGAAAGCTTGCTGGGTAATAACAATCTTCAACTTTATTTATACAAAAAAAAAGGTTTTAAGAAGAATATTTCAAGAATTAATAATGTTAAATTTGTTGTTGTTTTAGGGATGCCAACTTGCATTTTGTCGAGTCTCCTGCTCTTGCTCCCCCAGAAGTGCAAATCGACATTGCTGCTCAACAACAGTAAGCTGAATTATTGTGGCTTTTAAGGTTTATTTTATATAAAAAGTATTGTGTGTAAATGATGGTATGTTTTTTTTTGTAGGCATGAGGCCGAGCTTGCTGCTGCCGCTAGCCAGCCACTTCCAGATGACGATGATGATGATGCTTTTGAATAGAGAAATTTTAGAAAGGTGGGATTTGGATTTATATGTCTGAATGATTTATTAAAAAGCTTTTGGTAGAAGATGTGATTGTTTTGGGGATATATCAAGTTCACATTATATTGTGTTTGTGAAGTTGGGTGTTGAGTTTTAACAGCTCCCAGTTTCTTCATTATCTTCTTGTTTTGTTCTACAGTTGGTTCTTACTAAAACTCCATTTCTTGATCTATCTATGAATATATTATAAATTTTAAAAATATGAATATACTATTATTCTTACATTACTATAAGGGGTGTTATAGTAAATTTAAAATCTCAATGCTGCTCAAGAAATACTTTCTATCTATTGTGGTGTATATGGACAAGAAATTCGAAGAGTAATGCTTGAATTAGAAAGAAATTGACCCATTTGACTTTTTGGTAATTCAGGAGTACCATCAAATTAAAAGTATTTTCAACATAAGCCTTAAAATGTTTGAAGGATGATAAGGCTTGATTTCTGAGTTAAATGGATAAAGTTGTAAATCGACTAAAATCATCAACGAACAAAATGAAATAGCGATATCCAAATCGAGAAATAAAGGGTGTGGGTCCCCGAATATCACAACGAATGATATGCAAAGGACTAATGTCGCGCAAATGAAAGTTTAGGACTCTTGGATGTATTACAGTTTACAAGCATGACATGGTTTATTTAAAGATTTATTAGGAATAGTAAAAAATGAAAGTCTGGTAAAGACATAATCTAATAGATGACAAACTGAGGCCTTGTTTGTTTTTTATTTTTCAGTTCTTAATTACCTCTTATGTCTGAATCGGTCAGACCTTCTAACATTCAAATTGTTTGTTTTTCTTTTATTTTCAAATTTCAGACTTCAGCATCTATTAAAAAACAAACACCACCTGAGAATGTCACAAACTATGTGAGTTAGAAGTAGCAACCGAGAGGGAATAGATATTTTGTGGAATATGATGAAGTGTGATTCCTGTCAGGTTTTGAACAAAGAAGCCACCTAACAATGAATATAACGGAACGTAGATCATCACACACAAGTTGAGAAATAGACAACAAGTTTTTTTTTTGTAAGGACATAAACAAGTAAAACATTACAAAGTAAAAGAGTACATTTATGAAGGAAAATAATTGAGTGGCCAATATGGGAAGGGTGTTACCATATACACCCTAGTCTATATCATGTTCTTCAATTAGATTAACGGTGTTACCGTATATAACATAGCATGGACGGACCCATAAAATTTTTCAAACGGTTGCACTGTTTAACTATAAGAAAAAAATGTCAAGATATTTTTTACAATATCATAATTGATCTATTGGTTAGAGTTCATTGATTTTCATACGTGAGGTCTTGGGTTCAAGTCTTTTATAGTGCATTTTTTTAAAAACATAATAAATTTGAAATTAAAAGCAAAAAACTAAGAAAATGATACTAGCAAGATTCAAACTTGGGTCTTGGATATAGAAAAAGCCTTGCAAACCAACTCTGCTTAGAAAAACCTGTGTCCATATTGTAGTTTTAAAATATATATGGTGGCACCCTGCAAAACGATATGGTTGCACCTTTCACAAACCTAATTTTTTTACCCTTCGCCGAGAAATAATACGATGGCCCGTGCCACCGTTGGCTACACTACAGGTCCGCCCCTGCACCATAGTCTATATCATGTCCTCCATTTGGATTAAGGTATATATATGTCTACTTTGACCTTTTTTAGGTGTTACCATATACTAATAGACTATGATGTTACCATATACTAGGTGTATTTGAAAAACCCTTAGAATAAATTTACATGCCTACTTTAATCTTTTTGGGGGTGATGATATACATCATAGACTAGGATGTATTTGGGAAAACGTTACCATATACATTTTAATTTATATCATGTCCCCCAATTAGATTAGATGTACATGCCTACTTTAATTTTTTTTTTTAGGACATGTCATTTCCCACTCCAAGTACAACATGTGTAGATCCATGACAAACCATGGCATCTTGAATCAATGTTAGGTCGGAAGTCATAGCTTCGAAATATGGGATCCAAGATCTAAATGTGGCAGAAAAGACATTCGGATTACGTGAGTTGTAGTCATGTGCAGAGAATCCAAAATGTGCTCTTTCATCAAAAGAATTTTACGACACAATATGAGAATAAAATCTTAAATTTAACAGTGCATTGTACAATACGTGGCACTCACTTCAAATACTTATATGTCTAACAAAATGGAGTGTTGTAAATTCGTTTCTTTTATATTTGGGTTGTATAGTTTATAATGTTTTACACATTAAATGATTATTTTATTGAAATGCTTTTAGTTTAAGAAGAAAAAATCAAAAAAAATCAAAAACTGGTATTTTGGTTATTTACTAACATTTCATTCTAAATTCAAAGTTACATTTTGTTTGTCTACCAAACAGACATATTCCAATTTATTTAACAAATACCATTTCAATGTACGCCAACTAAACAGGTGAAACCACAAGGATTGTGGCATACTGATTGAGGTATTGGGAAGATGTGGTGGAATATCTTATCTGATCATGGTTCGATTTTAGACGTA
The DNA here is from genome assembly GCA_036898165.1 of Silybum marianum. Lineage (NCBI taxonomy): Eukaryota > Viridiplantae > Streptophyta > Magnoliopsida > Asterales > Asteraceae > Silybum > Silybum marianum. The sequence continues at coordinate 35,491,804 of CM072538.1, read as the reverse complement.
CACATCAATTGTGGTCATCGAGGAGGTGTTTGGGATTACTCATAAAAACAATTTATTGACTTATCACATTGTGGTACCAGTAATAAGTTGTTTTGAGTTGAGAAAAAAAAAGAAAAAACTTATATAGGTTCCACACCGGTGATAAGGAGTTTTTAATAAGTTAAACACTCATGACTTATCAAAACTCCTTATGACTTTTAAATCTTTTCTAACATTTTTTACATATATAAAGCAATCCCAAACACCCTATTAGAGTTCCACATCGGCTAGACTTTGACCATTTCTCCTCTATATATGTTGGAACCTCCCATTTATTCTCAAGGGCTCTTTTGGAGATTCATCTAGGGGTTCCACATATCCTAATATGGTATCAGAGTCAATGTCTACCACTTTAGGGACTTGACACAACTAGATAACCCCTCTGGACAATTTAGTGTCCATCTAGCCTCGTTGGAGAGGACATGTTAGAGTCCCATATCGGCTAGACTTGGACAATTTCTCCTCTATATATGTTGGAACCTCCCCTTTATCTTAAAATGCTCTTTTGAAGATTCACTAGGGGTTCCATATATCCTAATACACCCCTTAAAACAACTTGTTAACTTATTTCAGTATGGTACCACCATAAGCTAATTCAAACATTTTTTTTATAAAACTCCGATTTGTGAACGCATAAGTTGTTTCAAATAAGCAATCCCAAACATCCTATGAGTTTATCAAGATTAATCTTTTAAAGCAATAATTTATCTGAATTAGTTCAAACATAGCTTGATACATCCTTCTATATATAAAAGAAAGTGGTCAAATTGAATAATATTCTATTCCAATGAAAACCAGATTCATTTACAGATTTCATGTTATTCAAAAATATTCCAAACGCCACCTAAAAGCATCACACTGCAGACTCCGGATTCTTTGACTAGTCTTATGGGCCTTTTTTGGTTCCAATTAAAGGTCTACAAAGCCCAATATTTAATCATAATAAAGCCCAAGAATAATAACCTGCAATGTTGTATTATTTAAAAAATATATATCTGATATATATAATTTTTTATATGCTATTTGAAATTATTTATCATCAAATGTTAAAGGAAATTATATTTTCTTTAAAGAAATATAATTTTTTTTTTTTTTAGGGTTTCAATGTTCAAAAGCATTTCCCGCGATCACGTGAGTCGCACTTGCACAGAGAATCAACGGTTATCATGAAAGGAATTTGATCCAACAGCGGAGATGAACGCGTCAGGTTAAAGCTAACATCAGACACCAATTTCGGGTGAATATTTATTTGTGCGTGTACCCTCGATTTAGGGTCTCCTTCTCAACTCAAAATCACAGCCTCTTTACTATATTAGCTCTGCCTTCTTCCCTTCTTTCTCTGATACCACAAACAATTTCAAAATGGTATGTCTTCTTTATACATAGATCTGTAACTTTCCATTGTTATAATCGATCTGTTTCTTATGTGTTTGTGTTTTCTTGATGAGAACTGATGAGTTTGTATTGGATTGATTCAAACAAATAGTATGATTATGTTTTGATTTTGTGGGTTTTGTGTTTTTAGGCTTTGCCGAATCAGCAAACTGTTGATTACCCGAGTTTCAAGCTTGTAATTGTCGGTGATGGTGGAACTGGTAAAAGTTTTTAATTAGTTTCTATTTTTACTTGTTATTGTACTTGTTGCGCGAAAGTTAATTTCATAATAACTGGAATTCGTGATTTTTGATCTTGTGATGGAAAAAAGTTATTGGATCGTGATACGGTTTTTACTTCCTGTTGGGGTTTAGGGTTAGGGTTTATCTAGTATTTTGTTCTTGTTGAGGGATTTACTGTGATTTTATTCTATACGCATTTTATACGGTGACATAAATTTGATCAACTTTAGAACAATCGTATTTGGGCGTTCATTAGATACAAACTATAGCGCTTATAAAAATTCGAAATCGACCATAGGATTTTAGAATAATGAACAATTTTATAAAATTGCTTATGGCTCCAAACTACAGTTTATTTTGGTATTATTTTTTCATTGGTAATAAATTTGTTGTAATAAGGAGCCATCTGGTATGATTCAACCTAAAGAATCTTTGGTTTCTGATGTGAATTTACCAATTGCTAGATATTTCTTCACATGGTTTGAAAATGATATGGAATCATATTGAATGTCACCTGGAGTCACTATTGGTTTATTGAAGATGAACTCTTTAGTAGGTAGGAAATAGGAACTGTTGCTTATTACTGTGTGTTTATGTGTGTTTTGCTTGTCAATTTAATCTAGGGTTCAGGCCTTCAGGGTAATTCATGTTTGTTGTTTGATGACCTTGATTTTTATAGGTTTCTTAGTTGATCTTATCTTGTGACACATGATCTTGAATATTTTTTTTGATGTTTGAATTGTTTAGGGAAAACTACTTTTGTGAAGAGACATTTGACCGGAGAATTCGAGAAGAAATATGAACGTAAGGAATCAAAGAAGTTTTGTTGTATCTTATTTACCAAAGATTTTGTTTTCTTGATATATGATGATGTTCTTGTTTGTTGGCCTTTAGCAACCATTGGTGTTGAAGTTCACCCTTTGGATTTCTTTACCAACTGTGGAAAGATTCGATTTTACTGCTGGGATACCGCTGGACAGGAGAAATTTGGTGGTCTTCGTGATGGATATTAGTAAGTCATTTTCCATTGCTTATGATTAGTAGATGATTAATCAAGTAGTAGAAAGTAAGACAGATCCATTGAAACTTGCATCTAGTAGTACATAGTTTAATGAAGTGTTGGATTGTTTGTCAAATGTCTAAAATACCCTTTAATATTATCTCTTGAAACTTTCATCCCTTGATTATGTACAAAGTTTTTGTGAAGTGTTAGATTGTTTGTCAAACGTCTTTAATACCCTTTACTAAAGACAATCTTTATCCATCCTAGGTAATGATCGCAATGAGCATTTAGGTACATTGTTTGTCAAATGTATAAAATACCCTTTAATTAAAGACGATTTGTATCCATCCTACATAATGACAGAAATGGGCATATAGGTAATTGTACCTTGAAAACTTCAATGAAATGGAAGGATATGATATTGCAGGGTTAAAAAAAGTTGATGTTATTGATAATGTTATTGGTGTATATTATTACAATCACATATTATATAGAGTATATACTAACCAAATATCGGAATATGAATCATCTACAGCATTCATGGTCAATGTGCCATAATCATGTTTGATGTAACCGCAAGGTTGACCTACAAGAATGTTCCCACATGGCATCGTGATCTCTGCCGGTATAACTTTGCACCTCATCTTGTTGGTGTCATATATATATGTATATATATATATATATAAAATATATGTGTATATATATATATCAATATATCATTTCTTGACATATTTTAATGATCATAGTGTTTGTGAGAACATCCCAATCGTGCTCTGTGGAAACAAGGTTGATGTGAAGAACCGTCAAGTGAAGGCAAAGCAGGTTACTTTCCACAGAAAGAAGAACTTGCAGTATTATGAAATCTCAGCCAAGAGTAATTACAACTTTGAGAAGCCCTTCCTCTATCTTGCCAGAAAGCTTGCTGGGTAACAATCTTTAACTTTATTTATATATAAAAAAAGGTTTTAAGAAGAATATTTCAAGAATTAATAATGTTAAAATTGTTGTTTTTAGGGATCCCAACTTGCATTTTGTTGAGTCTCCTGCTCTTGCTCCCCCAGAAGTGCAAATTGACATTGCTGCTCAACAACAGTAAGCGGGAATATATTGTGGTTTTTAAGGGTTTTTTTTTTACATTTTTAGAAAAATATGTTTGTAAATGATGGTGTTTTTTTTTGTAGGCATGAGGCGGAGCTTGCTGCTGCTGCTAGCCAGCCGCTTCCTGATGATGATGATGATGCTTTTGAATAGAAAATGAGGAAATTTGAGAAGGGTTTTTATGATGTTTTTGATGTCTGAATGAATGATTTTAAAAAACTTTTGGTAGGGAGATGAGATTGTTTGTGGGAATTGAAAGATTTATATTGTGTTGTGAAAGCAATATGCAGTTGAGTTGAGTTGGGTTGGGTGTTTGAGTTTTAACAGCTCCCAATTTCTTCATTGTTTGTGGTTCTCTACACACTTGGTCGTTTCTAAGGTTACCATCCATTTCTTGGTCTATCTATTACTATCACTACATTATTATAAAAATATCGATATTATATTCTTATTTTACTGTTTTAGGCATTTTTAATGCAGAACTTCTATAATAGAAAAGGGAAGTGGCTTATGGGAACCACCATATAGAGAGGTTTATAGTTTCTTTTATCCTTTTTTTAAATAACTTGAAACTGCAAGGATGATTGTAGAGTAAAAACAAACATCAATTTTACGGTTTTAAAACTATGGGCCATTAAGACCCTTTTGCAAACAACGGTATTGATCCTCCTTGCCACTCTATGTTGTCCCAAAACGTCGGTCGTTCTTTGTATAGCCTATATTGTCAAATGCACCTTACGTTATGGTTTGTGACCATGAGTTGGTGATTATGTATGTTATCATGAAAAACATACTTCAATCTCGTATGTAGTGACTGATTTTATCACGAATTTAAAATCAAATCCGTGAGCAACTATCAAATTTTGAAGTTACCAACATAAAAGTACGTTAAAAAAAACATCTCCAACATATATGCTATAATTTCTCTGTTTTCTTTTAAATTTGGAAAAAAAAGATCTCCATTCCTCCTCTTTAGATGAGAGTTTAGCATAAGCTCTATAGTAAAATTTTCTTAAATATCCAAAATAGAATGAAATAATGTATCTTTGTTGGACGTGTCACAAAGCAAATTCTCTTTCACTATTCATCATGGTTTTTCAACAAAATTTCCAGAAGAAAAAATCGTCAATAGGTGGTGAATAAAAACGTTTTTCTTCCAGTTCATGCAATATTAATCAAACTTGTGCTAACTTCTTTGAATGATGGCTTTCAAACTTGCGTTTATTTCAATTATTTTAAAAAACAATAATAGTGTTTAAAAAAACAATAGTTATTAATATTTGAATAATTCAATCCAACTAGTACGGTTTAAAATATCCCAACTAATCAAAAATGTTTAAAGCATAACCCAACTCAACTGGGTTGGACCATTGGTTTGGGATGTGACATAATTGCAATGTTTATAACATACTTAATCAACCAGTAATCACTTCTAGTAGATAATTGGTGTTTCATGTTACATGGTGAAGAAAGTTAGATAAACAATAAATGGAATGTTGAAGATTCTAGAAAAATAGGAAGTTAAATTACATGTGAAATGTGATACACTTACAAAAAGATTTAATCAATTGTTTGCCACAACCATGTAGATCATAAATTATTTATGCAAATCGATTAGTCTCATGAAATTTGGTGAAAGTAAAATAAGCATTCACATAAACATAACACACTTTGATTGTTGCGAAAGTTCAAGAACATCCATGGCAAAAACACCAACTCTTTTACTGTGTTCTTTTAGTATTTTCATTGTATGCTCTTAATATGTAAAAGTAAGTTATCTATAACTTTTACACTTTTATGCATTAATTACTTGTACATAGAAGATTATGGTCCATTGATCACCTATTGATTTTTGAAAAAAAGTTATTGTTTCCTTTTGTGTTTGTGGTGGATGAACAAGGGAAAACATGGTGTGTGGCTCAAACTCAAGCCCCATAAGCTAATTGTTGAATTTTATTAACGACGTTTATTTGCATCTTGATTGTACCCCAATCATGCATGGAGGGTCATGTTATGAACCAAAAACGTATGAAACCATGCATCTTATACTAATGATCTTAATTTAGGGTTAATGGTGTATGCGGTTTAAGTTTCTCAACTCCAAATTTCTTTGATCTTTGTAAGCCACTTCTTTGATTTTCATGTGTTTCCGTTTCAGATCTTTTTGCGTCATACATAGATGATGATTGATGCATATGTGATGGAACTAAAGAATGATACTGGACTTGGCTAACTTTGGTTCAATTTTTCGTTCAATTTGGTGCAAAATTTCGTTCTTGTGTCTACTTGTGAAGATGAATATGTTGAAAGCAATCTATTTGTAACTTCCACTGGTTAAAGAACGTGCAAAGAAAATGATGAGTAATCGAAGGATTTGCATATATTTGTCTGGTTTATTTTAGTTATTTTTTAAATAAAACTCATAGCCTCAAACGTATAACGTTTTGAAAATGGGTTCTTAATACGATGTTTTTTTACTTCTCGTATCTATTAAGCGAAACTTTGATGTGTTGGATAATCAACATTGTGTAAAAAGTTATTGTCAATAGTCAAGACTGATACCAAGATTCCAAAACTTCAACTATCAAATTTTCACATATTAAAAGGCTGTTTACTAAATGCTTATTGGGCAAGCGCTTACCGATATTACTTCTCTTACCGATTCAACATAACATGACATGACATGAACAAAAAATATTATCAAGGGAAGAGGCATAACATGTACCGAAAGTCTTACCCGATAAATGAGGAAAAAAAAACTTTTATTGGGTTTAATACAATTACCAATAATCCATTTTGATAACTAGAAATGTTACATGATAAAGTAAATAAGGATAACTTTTTTTGCCATTAAGCGTTTTTCAAATAAATATTTGATAAATGTACCCAAGTCAAAATAAAAATCAATTTTTATTGTTTGAAGATAATTGTTTATTTCTATAGTATTCGAACAATCATTAACAATATTAATCACCTTTTTTTAATTTATTAATTAAAAATCAAATGTGAAAAAGTTACCATTATAATTGATGTGATATAAATCATCGTAATTTTCAACTGGAATACTTCAATAATAACATGTAATAATGTTATTTTTAAATAATGATATTTTTTTATATATTAGTTTCTCAATAATCTTAATTTTCCAAAATTCAAACACTACATCGACACACATTTAATCATAAATGATTCATTTATAGCATAACTATATTCAACAAAATTCGTTTTTGACATTTTCTAGGCCGATATATGTAAAACAAGGGTCCTCTCATTAACTAAGAAAAATATATTTGATAAATGATGTTTATAATTTAAAAATAAATATAAAAAACGTCAATGATAATATGAAGGAAATAAATACTATTCTTATTTATCATGCATACAAGAATTCCTTACAATAAATAATTTCTTTTAGGCCTAGGAGGACGCCAGTATCGGCCTTCGGATGGCTGTGTCTCCCGTTAAAAAAAGGGGAGGCTAATGGCACTTTTAAGGTATGCTTATGGCACCCCTAAGAGTGAATATCATCCTCACACAAGTCAACATCAACGCCTATTAAAGTACTACAAATTCCGTACACCCTCCTATAAAATGCATGAAATTTCGTGCACACCCCTATATTAGGGGTGTCATTAGCACTTTCCTAAAAAAATTGCAAAATTAATATGTTGCCACCCTACTGTGAATCTAAATTAAAATGTATTTATTAAAGATTTAGGAGGTTTTTGGATTAGCTTATTTAAAACAACTTATACTTTTTACAAAAAATGTTTATCAACTTATGTGGTACCACACCGGAATTTTAAAAAAATTGTTTGGATTAGCTTATGTCGGTTCCACACCGGAATAAGACAATAAGTTGTTTTTTAGTGTTTGGCAAAAAAGTGTTTATACATGCAAAATGGCCAAAAAATACTCATATATCATAAGTTGTTTTTGATAAGTCACAATCTTTTAACTTATCAAAAACTTCTTTTCACCGGTGGGAAACCGGTATAAGCACTTTTTATTTTCTCTCATCCAAACACTCAAATCTACTTTTCACCGGTTCCACATCGATATAAGTTAATAATTAAGTTGTTTTGATAAGCTAAAACAAACACCCCCTTAACATTCACATATTTACCGTACATTATTTTTTTAGAAAATATATAAAAACAAATACAAAGGAAGGGTTAGCTCTGGTAGGAAAGAGAGTTATGGTAGGAAGTGTAAGAATGGATCTTCACCATTGAATGCATATTAGGATGAAATGCACCAAGATGAGGTGCACCGAAATGCATCAAATCAACTCTCTTTTAAGGCACAATTCATAGTTGGGTATAAAATTAAAAGTGATCAATAGTTCAAATCTATTCTTACGCTTTTCACATTAGTTTTCATTCTCATACGATCTTAAGCCTAAAAAAGAAATCATAAACATGATAAAATAACCAACAAAACATCCAAAAAGCTAAAAAAAGGCATTACGACAATATTAATTTTATAGGACGCTTATAATATCTAAGCTATAATAGAATATCTTGTTAAACTTAAGTTTATAGGACCAAACTATAAAACGTTATATTTAAAAGAGTTATAATAGGTTTATATAAAGTTTTTAGGCGTTTTACAAGTTTTTTAAAACAATCTTAAAATAAAGTTTTCTATTAGTTATTTTATACTCATGTTTTTATAGGACACTTGTATTTATAATGTATTTTTTTTCAAATAATGTCATATAAAATTAGCTAATACGATACTTTATTTAAAAACGTTCTAAACACTTGTTAAAACGTCTTATATTTAATTGGCTTACCTATTTTTATTTTAAGAAAATAATATTTTGTACAAACTAATAAACTAGTTGAGTTAAAAGGGCATAAAATAGTTATATAAAATAAAAATTAAATGTTAAATAAATTGTAATTTAATTAAAAATTAAATAGCATAGAGGCTATATAAGATGAAAGTGGGTGGCATTCACATAAAGATAACACACTTCCATTGTTGCATAGCCTTTGAAGTTGAAGAACATCAATGGCAACAACATCAACACTTTCATTGTTTCTTACTTTTCTCGTTGTATTTTCTACTTATGTACAAGTAAGATATCCACAACTCTTTGTACTTTATGCGTTGTCTACTTGTATATTTGAGATTATAAGCTCACTATTGAAAAAGAATGATGGTTTTCTTCGTTTTTGGTGGTGGTTGAACAGGGGGTAACATGGTGTGTAGCTCAAACCCAAGCCCCAGAAGCACAGTTATTGAACTTAATTAACGATGTTTGTTTGCATCTTGATTGTACCCCGATCATGCATGGAGGGTCATGTTATGAACCAAATAATGTGCGAAACCATGCATCTTATGTTATTGATCTCAATTTTAGGGTCAATGGTGTATGTGATACGAGTTTCTCCACTCCAGCTGTCACTAATCCTTGTAAGTCACGTTCTCTGTTTTATGTATTTCTGTAACAACTCATCCCACAATGATAGAAAAATATAATTGTGAGCTTCTTATAAGCTTAAAGTCATGGGCTACCATAACTTCAATCGTGCTTTTAAGTTAGATTTGAAGTTATTGGACTACTCTGTTGCCTTGGGCTTGGGACATTACAATTTCCCTTGAAAATCTTTTGTGCGTCCACCCAAGATTATGATTGATGCATGTGTGATGAAAAGTAGCTACAAAATTATTTTGGTACATGGCTTATGAGTTTGTATCTTGGTGCAGCATTTCGTTCGTGTGTCTACCCATGAAAAAGAGCAAGTCGAAGTGTTTCATATGTAAGGTTGATGAAAACAATAACTTTTTTGTAATTCTCGTTGTTAGGGGAATGCGAAAAGTGACAACTTGGTTGAATAAAAGAATGATTAGTGTATTGTTCGTCTCGTTATTGACTTATTTTTTTAGTTACATTTGGATAATTAACACTTCAAAAATGGTTTTCAAAAACATATACGACGTCTTTAGTTCTAAATTTTATCAACCAAAAATTCAAAATGTATATAGTTGACATTAGTAAAAACGTTATTCTCATGATATGTTACAAAGATTCCAAAAGTAAAGTATCATTAGTCTTCATATCAACTATTTTAAATATTATATTGATATAATAACTTGGTAAAATAGTTCTACTATATGCAGTGTTCTAAAAGGCTCACCTCGACAACCGTTATAGTGCGCCGTGACTCAAGGCTCATGTCTCACCCTATGTTAAGTCTATGACACGACATGGTCCAATGTATGGTTTTTTAGTGTGGTATTTGAACTTTCTTACCTTTTTAGTGTCTTATTTTTAGTTTTTAATATATAACTTAACTTAAATCGTTTAATATCATTAAATCACCGAGTAATATAAAAAATGTATACATAAATAATTATATATATGATATATAGACTTGTAGTCATAAGTCACATATTTAAAAAGATTGTAGACTCGTTATAACTTGTAAGACTTAAGGTTTGATCCGCTTCAGATTGGTTGTCATGTCAAACCTCACATTGTTTAGAAAATAGTATTTATATAATCACTTTATATTGACTAGGCCTCTTTTTGAAATGGAAAAAACGTTGTGACTTGGGAATTTTGCTACACGTGCGCGCACACACACACACATACATATATACATACATATATATATAAAGGAAAGTTCAAATGTGAACTCATTTTTGGTTGTGAACGTGAGAACGAATCTCAGCCACTTATCCGGTCAATAAATGCGGCTTTGACCTGGTTCCCCTCCTTTAATAATCTCCACCCTCCCATGAATCGCGTCAATCCTCCGTGATCGCGTCCACCATAACCGAAGATGTGTGGCTGAGATTCGTCCTCACGTTCACAACCAAAATTGAGTTCACATTTGAACCTAACCCTATATATATATATATATATATATATATATATATATATATATATATATATATATGGGGGAGATTTCAAATACAAACCACGTCAATTTGTACAAACCGTACAAATCGCGTGATTCATTGTTTAATTGGATACATTTTTTTCTTAATGAAAGTGTTTAATATGATGAAATTGTTTCACATAATTCTTTTCTTTATGAAATTATTTTTGTTTCTACATGAAAATGAATTGTTTTATGAAAATCTCATTTTGATGAAACTTGTTTCACACATTCTTGATTAATCAATCCTCATGTATTCTTGATGGAATATTTTCATACATTATTGACTAATCAACCCTCATAACTACGAAAAAGTGAAAAAAAAATAAAAAAAATGTTGGTTAGATGTGGTTTGTACGAATTAACGTGGTTTGTAATGGAAATCAACCATATATATATATATATATATATGTGTGTGTGTGTGTGTTTTGGAATGATGGATACCAACTTTAGCATGTCCGTTTCTTATATTTTTTGAGCCCAGAACGTATGTAAAATTATGGGCCGTCGATAACCACGAAGTTTTTTTAATAAATGTTTTTCGTTACTAAGAAATTGAATACAATAAATGTCAATAATTCATGGAGGGATAAAAAATTATTCTTCTTTATTATAGATAAGAGAGTACTTAAGATTTACGTATTCCGTAATTATTAGATAATTAACAACCAAGGGTATAATGTATTAGAAAACAAGAATAATTTTGAATTCTAAAATATAGATATGAGTTTGATCATCTACTATGATTGTTAAGTTTTTTTTTAAATGTAGGAATAACATACATATAACAATATAAACATATAGCAATAACAAACACAAACAAATAGTGTGCAATAGTCAATACAAACTTATAACAATAATAAACATATTAGCTTAAAGTTGTTATACGTTGAATTGTTGAAATATTAAAATAGTCAAGCATATAGAAATAGCAACAGTCGATAGCATTCGGTTAGAGAGACAATAAACAATAACAATATAATGAATTGCCATTTTTTTTTGTTTTCTTCATCATTGTAACTAGTTAATATTTTTGGGCCCCTATCTATTAAAGTATTTTTACCTCTGATTATACTACAATATTTTATGGGCTTCTTTAGTATTTTAATTTTTTAGACTACTATTATATACCGAAGAAAAAATTAAACCCTTAATATTTTTGGGCCCTAGAGGTACGCCCGTGTCATCCTTTCCAAGGACGTCCCTAAACTTTAGTCATTTGTACTTGAGACTCAGGAATCAAAACATGGGATGTGGGCAAGTAACATTTGTACCGCCAAAGGGTAAAGTAAAGTAACGACGCTACGTTGAGTACGTTCAAATGTAAACCGATCAAAATTTTATTTTTCTTAGAAAACTAAAATAAAATAACCAAAAAAGTATAAGACTTATTATTCGGTTTTCAAAACCAACAAATATTTATAGCTTGAGACTCGGGAATCAAAACATGGGATATGGGCAAGTAACATTTGTACCGCCAAAGGGTAAAGTAAAGTAATGACGCTACGTTGAGTACGTTCAAATGTAAACCAATCAAAATTTTCTTTTTCTTAGAAAACTAAAATAAAATAACCAAAAAAGTATAAGACTTATTATTCCGTTTTCAAAACCAACAAATATTTATAGCTTGTTGTAAAATTCATTACTTTTGTCATGGCATCTTAAGTTTTCTTTGGTAGTCGCATTTTATTTAACTAATCATACAGATTCATATGTGAATCAGATAAATAGTTCCTATGTGAATCAAACGGCTTCACCTATGTGCCCGTTTGTCATCTATTTATAAAAGTTACGAAACTACTCATCTATTATTCGTACAACCTTAATTTTTGACCGTACAAAAGGAAAACGCTAAGATCAATTCTTTAATCACTTCTCAAATGAACCTCTCCCTATAAATATTAGAGAGAACTTTGAAAGAAAAAGGATCGGAGAACCACAAAAAATAGATTATAAAATATGTCAAATTAAAGATGATAAAATTATCTTTTTTCTAGTGTAATTTGTTTTATTCCAGTTTATTTTGTATTATGCTGATTTTCGATTTAAAAGTTAAACAAAAATAATGTTGTTCGAATCATTGTGATTTTACACTAAAATCACGTGAGTATCAAAAGTGATTAACGCGACTTCCACCACAACCATGTAATTTTATATGTAATTTGGTCATTTTTCGTGTTTTTTTTATTTAGTTATTGTTCTCATTTGAGCTTCCTTGTGTATTGTTTTTTACATGGTTATCATTATCTCACTAAAAAGTAAAAGCGATCTACAACCGAAAAAATTGGTTCACGAGTAGTGCCTCTATCGATAATCATGTACTATGCAACATGCATGGAAGTATTAAATGTATGGTTTATTAGAACATGGCATCTTCAAAAGGAGTCCCGATAATCCCACTTTTGTACATTTATTTGGCACGCCAATGTTGACTCAACAAATTAAAAATATCAATGAAACTTAGGGACTGTTTGGTTTGTAGAATAAAAAATAGTGGAAATGGAATTCGTCAAATAAATTTGACTTTGAAATTTAAATTAATTGAAAATAAATTCGATGGATGTTGATCAATGTATAAATAAATAAAATCGAAGCAAAATATCTTATGCTTGTTATAGGCAAACCATATCAACAATGTGTCTTTGTGATCGGAAAGTCATGGTATCAATGGCGAAAAATGGGGCTCGGGCCGGGCCGGACCTCAATCGGTTCCGGGCCTCAACAGTAATTTTCGGACCAGTCTTTTTGTAACCGGTCCCGATCCCAACGATTTCAAGTCGGCCCGTTTAGTGTGTTATTGTAACCGGTCCTGAAAACCTTACCCAAATCGGGCCTTTAATAAAAAATAATGTTTTTAAATATTTTATAAAAACATTAATTTTATTTTTAAATTTAATATATCATATATCATATATGTAATTGTATTGTTATGTAATTATGTATAATCCAAATGAGATTTGAGAGTTTGAGACACTAAAATACGTTTTATTATAAATATTAAAATTACAATTATTAACGTAATTGAGAGTATGAGACACTAAAATATACTTTAAAAATACGTTTTTATTTTAAATATTAAAAAATACGTTTTGTTATAAATTTATAATTGGTTTATAACCAAATACACCTAGAAAGTTAGAAATACATTTCAAAACACATATAAAATTGTATATAAGTTATATTTTTTGTAAAAACCGGGCCGAGCTATAACCGGTCCCGGATCCGCTGAATCCCTCCAAATGTGTAAACGGTCCCAGATTTCGGACCTATAACCGGTCCCAGACCGGGCCGGACCTCAATCAGATTCGGTCCCGAGCCTCCGCAGGTCCCGGATCGGGCCAAGACCAAATGGCCATCTCTATGTCGGAATCACGAAAGATGTGCATTTTGTTTTAACATCTATGAATATGATACGGGACTTCCATCCAATGTTGTTACGTATGATAATTTTGAGGTTCTGCACTTATGTTTAATACTTTTGAATTTTGTATATAAGACTCATGCATCTAAATATCGCTCAAAGTACTTTTGAATTTTGATCTCCGCCCCTCTAATTAGTTACTTTATAAACGGTTTCTGTTCACAAAACGTTTAATCGATCGTAATCGACTGATCTGATCTTTTAACTGGTATGATTTTTATTTATTCAATAAATATTGTATAACAACTATATTTGGGCTTTTCAGTAAAATATTTTAAAATAGTAATGGTGTTGTCCCAAGTTGGTAATATCACTTTCTGAAAAATAAAAGTTTTATTCTTTTCTTAAACCTAGAGTTACATAGAAAAACCCAACCCTTCAACTCGACTCTGAAAAGACGCAACATAGGCCTAGGTTGGACCTTAAAACCCACCAAATAAAATTTGAAGACCTGATCCAAGAAGATAGGTCGGGCCTATTTTCATTCCCAAAGCCCGAAAATGCTTAGACTGCATCTTTAGTTACATCTAAGACGTCGACATTATCATTTATTAATACTTCTACTCGTGAACATCTACGACCTGATTCATGACAGTAGCAAAAGTAACAATTAGAGACATTTTTTTGAAATATTTGATCAGTTTAAATTTCATATAAGAAAGTATTGTTACCTGACAATCACTACATTCATATATTTTTTGATTTCATCAGTGTGAAATGGGAGAATAAGAGCCATTGTAGATGAAGGAAAAACAAAATCAACCAATCCATTTATGCATTTCATCAATGAGAAAATGGTAAATAAGCATAATGACAAGTTTTAAATACAAAAAAGAAAAGAAAATAATAGTTAAATAACACATAAAAAGACAAAAAGAATCATTTTGTTGAAAAAATCGGAAGCGATCAACTATTATGTTGAACGTGTAAATGTGTTTATGGATGCATTTAACCTCTACATACACGACTCTGCAGTAATAATTTAACTTTTTTAATCATAACTCACACACAAACAAAAAAATGTACGTGTGTATGCATTTATTAATTCATGTGTATCATATTGGTTTGCAGAAGTGTTTCCATTTTCCATGTGCTTAATTTGGAATTTAAAACAGATTACGAAAAAACAATCAATCCAATCATTACTTGTTTTTGCCACGTGTTACGTTTGAATAAGCTAACAAGTTGGTCTAATGCACCAACTAAAATTGAAACCCCCGCGAAAAAAATAATGGGTTCCGGTTGCTTTCCCCCACTTTTCACAATAGTATTAAAAACAGGCAAAAAATAAAAACGAAAATTGTTACTATACTTTTACAAATTTCTAGATACATATTTAAACAAACATACTGATTGCTCATATACTTGTATTATGTTATTTTTACTTAGTTTTAGTTAAATTAACTAATATATGAGTAACAATCTTCTGCTAGCCTTAATTGTTGAATGATACAAAAAACTTCCTTGACGTCTCTAAAAATGGGTTTTGTATGTGATTAGATGAGATTATCTGTAATCAACTTTTTATCCAAATTATTACATGATGGTTTTTAGAGTTTAGATAAAATACAACATTGGGCCAGTTTGGTGCCTTATTTTACCAATTCAACCCCAGGGGTAGTCTGGTAATTTAACAACAAATAGAAGGAGCTAGGTTCCGCTGCTTTTTAAGTTTTAGGTTTTCACTCTCATCACTCACACTCATCGTTTCGTGGTTTCCTGTGTGGAGAGGAGCAGCACACACTCAGCAAGTTTGCAGACTCCGATTTCTCGTCATCATCAGGTATCTGTAGATGCGGTGAATCCTAGGGTTAGGGTTTTTATTTATCGCAGTAATTCATGGAAAACATTGAAATCTTAGTTGTTCACGTTGATTCAGTCTTTGTTTTTAGGGTTTTTTTTAGGATTAAAACGTGGATTCACCGTATTCTTATAATTTCGGAAATTGATTTGATATAGTCGATGGAGTTTGATCTGTTTTCGTTGTAAAGTGGATGTTTTACGGTGTTTGATTATGAGTGTGCGATAATTTCATTCGAGGGTTTAGGGTATGAATTTATATGTGTTTTATTTATTGGAATCAGCACTTACACGTGTTACTTAGCGAATATAATTGGTTTCCTTGATGTTTACACGTCGGTTGCAGCTCGGGCTTGATGTGAATGCAATAAGACTCCCCATTAGGCTCGGATCTATGATTAGGTGTAGAATGTGTAATTTATTCTCCCTGAAAATTATTGGTAAGTAGATAGAAATTCTTCACTCTTGCAGGCTAGACTGTGTATTTATGCACTGCTACATATCGTGCATCAGTTGCCAGTTTTGGGTGTGCGATTATTTTGCCGTACTTTTTTTTGTGTGTGTAAACCATCAGTCCCACCTGCTCTTTTAGGGCTTAGGTTTCGGTGTCTCTGTTACCTTGACAACTCAACCACAAGGAGCAAATGGGGTCGATTAGCCTAAGGCTAGGAGTTAGGTTAATCTTTTGTTTATTGTCATGATTCCTTATTTAAATCTGTTGGTCCCATTTTGTATTTTATTTACAACTTCGTAGT
Source organism: Silybum marianum (assembly GCA_036898165.1). NCBI lineage: Eukaryota > Viridiplantae > Streptophyta > Magnoliopsida > Asterales > Asteraceae > Silybum > Silybum marianum. The sequence goes on along the minus strand of CM072538.1, from coordinate 35,475,176 downwards.
GATACAAGCATCATAAGGTTGGTTTGCTCTAGGATAAAAGACTGTTTTGGTTACATTATGCAGGACCAGTCAGATTCCTGTGTTGGTGCTTTGGTACATTTTTTCTGGTAGTTTTTTCTCAGTGCAGCTGCCTAGGAATGGAGATTGTTTGCTTTATGACTTGAGAAAGTTGAGGTTTAATAAAAAAATCATGTTTGATTGTCTATTTGGGCTGGTCATGAGGTTTTGAATGGTGATTGCCATATGAAACTTTTGAGGTTGAACTGTAGTGTAAAGGTGGACTAGGTTTTAAGGAGTCAAGGAGATTTACTTGTTTTTTGTAATACATGGAAGATTGTTAATTACATAACATCTTTAGCTCTTCATATACTGTATTTCATCCCAATAAAGAGTAATATATTTGACATTGGGTGATGGATTTCATTTAATTTCGAAATTAACAACCAATCTTTGTTTGGAGTAAAACTGATAACTGCATGCGTTCATATAGAAATATTGCGATGATAAAAACTAAACTCTTTGATGTCATATGTGAATTACAAAACACTAAAAATGCATTTGCAATTCTTTTTGGATCATGGAATATTGTATCAATAGGGAAATTCAAAATTTGAACCTGGCATTTTCACATGCGATGCCTACTATGTGTCATATAATTTATTGTCTAAATAGTAGTATTCACATAGTACGGAACTAAATTATTTTTCCATTTTATGATATAGTTATTTGTTAGTTAAATACGTTTTTTTCTCATGAATATGTAATCCACAGATCGAGTTCTTTGAGGAATGCTGGATTGACTGGTTCTCTAATACAAGGAAGATGAGCAAGAAGAACCCGTTTGTATACTTGGATGTGTCTATAGATGGGGATCCTGTTGAAAGAATGGTTTTTGAGGTGTTTTTTGAGCCGTGTTCTTTAAAAAAAAATTCTTTGGTTTCTCAGTTTGCAGCATGTATTTCCGCTTCTGATTCATCTACCTTCTACTTATGATTGCTTTATGCCTTTTTCTTCCCACGAAGGGGACGTCTGCTGTATATGGTCAGTATCACTGATTATAAAGGTCAAGAACTCATTATCTTTATATGGTTTTGCAGCTCTTCGCAGATACTGTTCCCAAGACCGCAGAGAATTTCCGAGCACTTTGTACCGGTAATATGTAAATGATAGTTGGTACTTGTGTCTTGAAACTTTTCTATGGCCTTCTTGTTGTATTAGCTTTATAGAATTACTCAGATACTACTAAACATTGGGGACCACAATGCCATTGGAAGAATTCCTGAACAATCTTAAATGTGTATTTATGTTTACCCAAGTACATTGGTTTCTATTTACCGGATCCACACACACACACATATATATATGTATTGTAAAAGTTGAAGGTTTGGTTTATGCAGCCTTTTCTATTGTTACCTTTAGTAGGTTTTGATCTTGGTATTATCTGTTGGTGGATGGGAGACTGATGTGCAATTAAATTTCAGGAGAAAAAGGGAATAGTCAGAAAACTGGAAGACCCCTACACTACAAAGGATCCTTCTTCCATCGCATAATCAAAGGATCCATGGCTCAGGTATGTTCCCTATCAATTACTTTTATATGTTATATTGTTCGTTCCATTTCTACTTGGTTTCTTCTAGTTCTGTATGTCTTCGTGGAGGTCTGTCTTTTTAGTCAGCTATCCTTGTTTACGCTGTAGGATACAGGGTTGATGGTCCCAACTGCTTTTCTTGTGATGTAGTTTTAAGGTTGTACTTATTTGGTTGTATATCCTCACATATATTCTGAAGCTTATCATACAATGCCGCCTTTTGCAACGAGTTCTAAATACATGTACTAGTAAATTAACGGCTGGTATTTGTTTTGCAGGGTGGGGACTTTTTTAAACGTGACGGTATGTACATTCTACCACTGACTTCTATTTTTGATTTATCTTAGATTGTTACCTTTATAGCCGTGACTGCATGCCCATTGGGTATACTATCCATATTTTATTACCTTTAATCTAGTTAAATTGTAAAGGGTTCTAGCATAAGCATGAAGTCGAGTATTGTCAATTCTTTTAAATAAACTTGTATGAATTGCAACAAATAAATTGTACAGTAGTATTGGGTTTTTATAGTGTTGTAGCGCGGGGGATGTTGCTAGAAATAGCCAACTCAGGATTTTATTATTGCTAGAACAGTTGGCTATTAGGTGCTTGCTGCTATAAGGAGAATGCTCTCTTTGCATGTATGAACTATGAACATTTATTGGAGCAAGCATTTTTGCTTTTAGGCCAGTTTAGGAATTACATTGTGTCTGTTGGTTTTCTTTTCATTATGTTAGATTTGTAGGGTTTTTTCTCTCACTATGGTCTACTAGATTTGCATGTTTTACCTAATTATTTAAATGCATGCCATTTAACTTATGGTTGCTGAAAGTTCATGTCATTCTTCTGACTCTGCGTTCTTGATTTACTTTTACAGGAAGTTATGGAGAAAGCATTTATGGTGGGAAATTTCCAGGTGAGAAGTCACTATGTTCACTGATTGTGGCATCTGTTTGAATCTTGATGGTCTTGATTTGTCCTAGGTAGTTGATGAATTTCAATAATATTGTTCCAAAGTGTGTCAAATATATCGAAATAAGCTCTAACTCCCTCTTCCTAAAATTACATATTTAATTATATTTACACTATACCGTTTGTATTTTGAGAGAAAATGGGTTTTTTCCTTTTTGCATTGCCTGTGAAGGTGGGGGCTGACATTGGTCTTATTCTCGCTGCATGGGAGCTCAACCCACAATGATATTGGACAATTGTAATTGTCTTGAAATGGTGGGTGTATGAATATTTTGTGTGCCTTTGTTTCTAGATTGGTTTGAAATCTATGGTATGTGGTTAAAGTACAAAGTATATGGTTTTGGATCGATATGCAGATAATTGTTTCTGTTATATGCTTTGAGCGATGAATATGTTGTAAGTATTCTAATTGGTGCTTTTTTACAAGCTTGCATGTTCTACTTGAATAGTAGAAGAACTAGAAGAATCTTGGGTAACATCGATCACTATTCACTTCCTTTCTGGTCAATGGATGGTTCGAAGCTACTTGATTTTTGTTGCATAAGAATACATTTTTAAAATGCTTGATCTGATTTATAATCCAGGTCTTGTTTGACCAGGTTTTGAATGTATATTATGTATAATGCATCAACTACTGACATTTTGTCATGATATCCTAGATCAACAAATTTCCCTGTTGTAATATGTTTCCTCAAATTAAATATCTTGTTATTTCAGTTGGTGATGATGACTAGTTATGACATTTCAGATGAATCCTCCAAACTGAAGCATGATGCAACTGGCCTTTTAACAATGGCAATTGCGGATCGTGATTCACGTGGCTCTTTATTCAACTTGACTTTTGGTGCTAATCGTCATCTTGATAGGTTTGTTCATCTTTAACGTTACAATTTTATGTTAATTTTTAAAGGTACAATTTTACCAACATTAGCAATGAATTGTTTTTTTTATGGGCAATGAAAATTTGGTGGCATTTCTTGAACAGGAAGTATATCGTCTTTGGAAAGCTTGTACAAGGACTCGATGTGTTGAAGAAGATGGAAAATGTAGGTGATGAAGATGGAAGACCAACTGTGACTGTGAAGATCATCTATTGTGGTGAAATAAGTGAGAGTGAGAATCAGAGTTCTGGTATGGTGGTTGAAGTGTCTTCCATGAAGTTGGCACTTGAATTATTGCTCTTCATATATTAGTCTTCTGTGGCTTGATCGTCTATTTTTCTTGAAAATCTTGGTTTGTCTTTAATCCTCATATAGATAAGAAGCCAGCGAGCAAATTAAAAACGGGCAAAGATGTTTCTTCTGAGGTTCACAGCCATGAAGTAAAGCGGAAGGGAAAGCACAAGAAATCTTCAAAAGAGCGAAGGAAGAAGAGAAAAAGACATTCTTCAACAGAGTCGGATAGTACCTCGGACGTGGAATCAGAATCATCTGAATCTGATAGTGATTATGACTCCGATATATCATCGTCATCATCATCATCATCTTCTGATCTTAGCTCGTCAAGTGATGATAGGCGTAAGAAAAAGAAGAGATCATCTAGAAAGGATCGACACAAACGTAGCAAAAAGAAGGACAAAAAACGTGAGAAGAAGCGGAAGAGGCGTGATAAGAAGTCCAAACGTCGATCAAAAAGGTTGAAGTAATTACCGTAAATGATCTGATGTTTTCAACAGATTAAATTTGTTAAATATGGGCAAAGCATATTTTACCTTAGTTGATGGCTCCCTTTTATTATTTTCTGTTACTTTGTAGTTCTTTTTGTGGGATTCTATTTATTGCATAATGACATCATGATTTTCTGACCCTGTTTCAATTGCAGGATGTCTGATAGTGTCAGTGAGCGTATGAGTGAAGGCGAACATGGCTCTGAGGATAATGGTGATGTCAGAAAGCCAAATCGGAAGCATAATAACTTGGCTAAGATCACTGGTATGACTGACTAATATTTTATTGCCCTGGCATATCTTTCCACTTCCCTTCTTTGCAATTTACATTAGGCCTTCCAATCTGGTGTTTGCAAGTAATCTGGCATGTTAATTATATAGAGATATAGTTTCAGATTATATCAATTCGGCGTGTTTATAGTTTATTTCTTTTTGTAAAGGCTCATTATCTATGGCACATTCCATGTGGGTCGTCTATATTAACTAACCACCTTGCCATTAGCAAGACTAGATTTTTAGTTATTAAGGATCTTTCTTTTTACTTCCAAAACATATCTAGATGGAAATCAGTCTCCTTCAGCTGAAGTTGAAGATGGTTCTGTTCGTAATAAAACAGGGGATGCATATGATGAACATGAAAGGGAAGAGGGTGAATATCCCAAGGAAAATGGCGATCGGCCAAGCAATGGCGTAGACACAGTGAAAGGTGCAGAGAGACCTGATGTAGTAGATAACCATCCAGGAAATTCCAGGTTTAACCTCATTTCCTCAAACTTCTAACAACTTTATGTTAATAACGATGTCATATATTATCTTATTACACTATTTCATATATTAACTTTACTGAATTGTTAAAAACAGAAGTAGAAGCAAAAGTCCTCGAAGGGCCTTGAGCAAGAGCATGAGTATCAGCCCTAGGAAGAGTATAAGCAAGAGCCCTAGCGTGAGCCCCAGGCGCAATTTGAGCAGGAGCCCAAGTGCCAGTGGGACCCCGCGACGTGCCTCCCCGCTAAAAAACAGGAGCCTGAGCCGGAGCCGTAGCCGGAGCCCGGTTAGAAGTGAAAGCAGCAGCAAGAGTCCAGTTAGAAGAAGCATTAGCAGAAGTCCAGTGAGGGGTAAAAAGGTAAGAAGCATAAGTCCAAGCCCAGTTAGATCACGAATTCCTAGAAGTGTTAGCCGAAGCCCTACACCATCACCACCTAGGAGGAGTGTGAGTAAAAGTCCACTGAGAACGTCATCAAGGAAGTCTTCACGGAAGTCGGTTAGCAGAAGCCCTGTTAGGTCTTCTCGAAGAAGCTATAGCAGAAGCCCTGTGAGATCCTCTAAACGAAGCTTGAGTAGAAGCTCGGGTAGAGCCCCTTTAAGGAGAAGCCCTAGCAGGAGTCCAATCCGAGCACCCGCGAGGAGCAGCCGTCGTAGTTATTCTAGGAGTCCTGTTGGTGGACGAAGGGCTAGGTCACCTTTAGGTGATCGTGGAAGGAGCTTATCTAGAAGTGCTTCTCCTGATGGCTCACCCAAACGTATCAGAAGAGGGAGGGGTTTCAGTAACCGATACTCTTACGCACGTCGATACCATTCTCCAGATCGTTCTCCAGTCAGATCTTATCGGTATGGCAGGAGTGACCGTGACAGGTAACCAACAACGCATTTAATTAGCGGCCTTCGGGCTTTGCCTGCCCTTTCTAATAAAGAATTCTGGCTCGGCCCGGTTAATTTTTTTGCAAGTATATTATATTACTCGCACCCTCCTCACCAAAAGGTGAGGATTGATCCCTTGACTTTCTGGGAGCTGCGGTCTACCGGTTACCGCTAGACCAATGACCCTTTGCTAATTAGTATAAATCAATATAAAAATAAACTTTTTTATGATCTTTTTTTTCATCAAATGCTATGATTTTAGATATTATTATTTATTACACGTTTGTTTCACCTTGTAAAAAATACATATGAAACTTTTACATTATGAAACAAATATATGAGAAACTTTCAACTTATGAAAATAAATGCATGTAAAACTTTTACATTATGAAACAAACATATGTGTAATAATATCTTAAATCATAGTATTTGATGAAAAAAAATCATGAAAAAAATTATTTTTATATTGATTTGTACTTGTTTGTAACCTTCAACTGGTTTGTATTTGAACCAGCCTCTCTCTCTCTCTCTATATATATATATATATATATATATATATATATATGCTAGCCGCCGAGACCTTCTATATCATGTTGTAGCAAGGCCAAGTTATTTTAGGCTGTCAAAATGAGATCCATAGATTTTGATCTATGTGGCCTGGTATGCATTAGAAGCCATTCGACGACCACCATCTGTGGGTCACTTCTGGTTTACTAACTGTATGCTGGATGGATATTGAATCTCAGCCATCAGGTGTTTTATCCAATGGGTGTTGATTAGTTGAACTTAAATGGTTATTATGTACATAGTCAGCATTTTTCCTACGTGACAGTTCGTATGAAATTTGTTTATTCCAGTGGTTGATTTTTGTTTGTAGGTATTCTAGCTATAGGCGCCGCAGCCCCCTGAGAGACAGAAGTCCACCAAGGTATGTTTGGAATGTCTTAAAATCTCTATTTCGAATGAAAATAAGCTTGTCACAAGTTCAATGGTTTATTTATGTGATCTTTCTTTGCATTTCCGTCCGTATTTATGTATCTATTTATTTACAGGTACAGAGCAAGAAGAAGCAGGACTCGAAGTCCAAGTGTATCGCGAAGCCCTGTGCGCTATCGCCGCCGCTACAGTCGCAGCCGCTCTCCGGTGGAAACATCTCGATACCGTCCATCGCCGCCAGTGGAGAGAAGGGGGGTGGCTCGTAGCAGAACCCCACCATCTCGAAGCAGGAGCCCATATGAAGCAAGATCTTCACACTCTCCATCTCCAAGAAGGACCAGCAAGTCAAAGTCAAAATCGTTATCAAAGTCAAGGTCAAGATCAAGATCTAGGTCATCTTCTGGAAGCCCACCTGGTAAGAAAGGACTGGTGTCTTATGGGGATGGTTCACCTGACTCTGGTCAGAAGTGAGGAAGAGGAAATGAATTGAGAAGTGGAAATGATTTATAGACTTTGGTAATGTAGGGGTGTGTTTTGAATAATTTGACTATTTTATGCACTGTATTTTCTTGTCTATGGAGTTGCCTGTTGCTAGACTAGTTGGGTTGTGTTTTCAGAGGTTGGTTGGTTAGACTTATGTTTTTAAAGCTTCTGTTATCAATTTTATTCACCAGTGCAACCTATTAAACATTATTATTATTATGGTTATTGTCTTTTTGGTCTATGGCATCTTTTTCATCTTGCATGTTGCATATATTGGCCCATTGGTATCCAGGTTATTGGAGGTTAATTAAGGAACCTTAAACAATCTTCAAACTAGAAACCACTTAAGGCCAAAATATTTAAGGGTTCTAAATGAACATCTCCTTATTTAAATATTTTAGAAGGTTCTTGTCATATTCGTCCATGAAATTATAAATTTTGTTGTTTCTTTCGATCAATAAAAGTTTTGTTGTTTCTTTTGATCAATAAACTTTTAAAGACAGAATCATTTTGACAATAGTAGCACTTTCCGTCTTGAAATATCAAAACTTGGTTTCTTTTTAGTTTTCAAAGTTTACAATTTTATCGTGTTCATTATCAATTGAATCAAATATTCAAGTTTGTAAACATTGTTGTGAAAATATTCAATTGGATTCGTCATGTACAAATTCGTTTTCCGTTTTTCCAACTCCTTGAATTTAGGGGAAAACACGAAAGTTGGGGGGGCATTTTGTAAATTTTAGAAGTTGAAGATCACCGGCCATGGTGACAAGCGATGTGCAAAATACGAAACATACAACCAAGCCCTAGCATCTCCACCGCTGAAACGAACACATTGCTACCTTCTTCACGATGATAACCACGAAACAACCGTTTCCGTTTCTAAAGCTTCTGGTAACATGACTTCTTCATTGAATTTATGAATCATTTGATCGATTTTTAATCTAGTTCAGGTCTTATTATTTGATATAATCAGTAAATGTGAATGTATAATTTTGGTTTTATAACCAGGCTGATGCAACCTGCATTTCTTCAAAATTTCAGAAGATGAACATGATGTTGTGTGGTTGTTCTGTTTGGACAAAGACAAACCTCACTAATGCCTTGTCTGTTCCCAGTATCTTAAGGTGATTCAAACATTCCATCACTACTCTGTTTTTTCTTCGCTTACATCCATTGCATGATTTGCCATCTCTATAAGCTGAAATTACCAGAAAAAGCGATTAGTTGATAGCAGCTTCTTTACTTTTTTAGTTCTTGTTTACAGCTTCAAGTGGTGGTTCCATACAGTCATGGGGACGATGATGATGATGATTTTTTGTAATTGGTTTTGGATGATATTGATCGTCATGTTCTATGCACTGTGCTATGCATCAAATAATGCTCCAACGCCTGCCAATATATGGTGATATTTACAAAGCAAAGGCATTGGGATTGGCTAAAAAAGTATGTTTCTACCTTATATTAACCTTCATTTTTCACTAACATTGCAGGAAATTAGATGATCTTCATTTTTATTGTCTAGGTTGTCTCTGCATTTGTGATGGCACCTGGTAAGATTTGGAACACCATTTCTGAATGCATCTTCCAAATTCAAAATTCTGATTCTGATGACAAAGCTAAAGAGGAGGCACTTCAAACACTAGTTTCCATCACAAAAGCAAGTCCTCCACATAGAAACTTAGTTGTGCAGAATAATGAAGCCATTCCCATCATTCTCACCCTACTCAAGTCCTCCTCTTCTACTCTCGAGAGACTCTCACTCTCCATCCTCTTCAATCTCTCATTAAACCCTAATCTCAAATCAACCCTTTCAGACATAGAAACCATTCAACACCTCAATGATGTGATCCTCTCTCGTGGGTCCCTCGATTCTAGGAAATTAGCGGCTTCTCTGATATGCAGCCTGGCAATGCTAGATAAAAACAAAGCAGTGTTTGGGGTAGCGAATACTATCCAAGCTTTGTTGAAGGCAGTTTCAAGACCTGATGGTCCTGTTACACATCACCTCCTCAGCTCGCTGACTGAGTTGGTGCACTTCCATGGGAATTGCACCTTGGCCGTTAGATCAGATGCAGTCAGTGTTCTCCTGAGAATAGTGGAGAATGTGGACTGTGAAGATCTGAGTGGGAACGCTCTTGTTATTCTAGGGCTTCTTTCTAGGTTCGATGAAGGGCTAAAAGCTTTGACAAATACACCTAATATCGTGAGTAAGATGTTTGATGTGTTGAAAAGTAGGTGCATGTTGAGCAATGAAGGTGCAGCCGAGGTACTTATTCGTGTTTTTGATGAGAGCGAGAAATGCTTGAGAGACGCACTGGGTTTGCCAGATCTAATGTTTGTGTTAGCCGAACTCTCAGTCAGAGGATCAATAAGAGCCCGAGAGAAGGCTTCCCTGTTATTGAGAAAACTTGAGGCCAATGAATCATATTCAGAGGATAATCTAGTGTTCTAGCAATGGTAACAGTCGAATGTTTGACTTACAAAAATAACATAGTAAGAGCTTTTGCTTGTTTTGTAGCACATTAGTTTTGCACATTACTCTATCCTTGTGAGAAAACTTAGGGCATTGAATATGTGGTGTGATAATATGGCATCCTAATAAATATACCATCAAACTTATTGTTTGCTGATGTGGTGTGATAATATGGCATGATAACATGTCTTATCTTCTATTTTTTTTAACAGAGTTATCCTTTCATATGTTACATTATCATGTCCATCATCTAGTATTAAGTTTGATGATATATTAAGTATACTTTGTATATTTACCCTTCTTGAATCATGGATGCAAAATATGTTCAAATTTAACATAGCTTTAAGACACTCTTTATTCTTGAACTCTATGATCATATATCCGGTATGTAGGTTTGAGGTTATCACTTACAGAGTAATAAATTATACAAAAGAATGAATTGAAGTAAATTTAAGAATAAAATGAAGCTTGGACCAATGCTCCTGTATATATGTTGGAACCTCATCTTTCTCCTCAAGGGATCTTTTGGAGATTAATATGAGGTTCCACATATTCTCACATGGTATCAGAACCGAGGCCTGCCACTCTAGGGACTCGACACTCTGGATAAACCCTCTCGATACCCTGGGACAATTTGTGTCGATCTAGCATTCTTTGGATGGGGCATGTTGGAGTCCCACATCGGCTAGACTTGGACCATTTCTCCTGTATATATGTTGGAACCTCCCATTTCTCCTCAAGGGCTCTTTTGGAGAGTGATCAGGGTTCCCCATATTTTAACATGTTGGAGTCCCTCATCGGCTAGACTTGGACCATTTTTCCTGTATATATGTTGGAACCGCCCCTTTCTCCTCAAGGGCTCTTTTGGAGAGTGATTAGGGGTTCCACATATTTTAACATGGTATATGAGCCAAGGTCTGCCACTCTCGGGACTCGACACCCTGGCTAACCCTCTCTCGACACCCTAGGACAATTTGTGTCCATCTAGCCTCCGTTGGAGGGAGCGTGTTGGAGTCTAACATCGGCTAGACTTGGACCGTTGCTCCTGTATATATGTTGGAACCCTCCCATTCTCCTCGAGGGCTTTTTTTAGCGTCACCAATGAATTTTTTTATAATAGAGGGGATAGATTTAGAAAATACAAAAGTTTTGTGATATTAAAAATATGAACCTACATGTTTCATACATAACACTCAAGTGTCTAATTTAGGATACTACTTTGTGTAAGTTTGTGTAATTATAAAATGAAGTTGTGGGTTTTTGCAAAATTTAACTTCTTTACTATATATATATAAGTTAGGATTGCCAAGGAAAATAACTTAAAGCCCTAATTCGGTCTACCTTTCTCTCCCTTCCTCTATCGCCCCCTTCCCCTTTTTTGCACCCTCGACCTTGTCCATCGGCGTTGCACATCGTCGAGCGTTGCATCTACTATTGTATCCTTCTGTGCGCCTTTGCTACACCTAAACACAAGAACTTAGTGCATTGAATCAAGGTATCTTTTTGAATACTTTATGATTGGATCTAGTTTGATCCCAAATAGATTATTCAATCATTTTACTCATAATGCTTCAGTTACAGTAAATTATCTTGTCAATGAAGAGAATTGTCTTTAGTTGTTTGGAATAAATGTTTTATGTGCTTCCGATTAGGCTGTTTTGATGTGTTAGTTACAGCGAACATAGTTCGTATATGGAAGGCAATTATTTTGGTTTTTTTAATTTGATGGTAAACAATGTTAGGTTTTTCGTTAAGTTTAATGAACATCTGTTAATTAAGGTACTTGTTTGATTACTTGGAAGTGATTATAGTTTTTCGAGATTCAGTGCAATGGTTGCGATGTCGCTTAGATTATGATGATGGGTTCTGAATCTTATGTGCTATCACTTGTTACCCATCTAGGAGATTGACAAGACAACCATTGTGTGGAATTCCATAAGATCTTGGATCAGGGTAGTTTTCTTTTTTCAAAGTTACTTTTAGCAAAATCTCAATATGGTTTGGACTATGGAAGTATCCATTTCTTTTAGGTTTCTTCAAATTGGGAAATGAGTGATGGCATTTAGCTAGAACTCATTAACTTATTGTGATCTAAAATATTATGTCCATATCTTTGCAAGAGTTATCTTCAAAGGGGTTCTAGACCCTACTGGAAATTATGTTTGATTTCATATGATATGCTCATCTAGGGGTTCTAGACCCATTTGGATATAGTCATATCAACTATGCCAAGGCATCTTTGTGATTCAAAGGTGAATTGATTTTACTCCCACCATTTATCCCATATTTTTCTTGGTTAATTGTCTTATATATAGATCATTGGCTCTTTGACCAAGTCAAACCTCATATATTTTTTTTTTCATTTCATCTTGCACCTCATCTTTCATCATTTGGTCAACAATATGTAACTATGGGTTTTGGTTGAATCAAACATTCTCTTTAAACATTAGATATAGTCAATTTGATTTGGGTCGTGGTAGAACTTGGTGTTGATCTAAGAAATCAAGATTTGATTGTGGTCCAACTTTTTATAGCTATTAGAAGTAATTTGGAGTGATATAAGGGCATGTTTGTTAGCAGCTTAATGAGCTTAATGTGACTCACAGCTTATTCAGTCAGATATACATGACTGTTGGTAGTGGCTTAATGATATAGAAAGTGGCTTATTCTGTAAGCTTTTAGGGGCAGCTTTATGCAGAAAGCCAAGTTTTTTTCAAACCTGCCCCTCCCAATAAAATAACACGTTCCTTCCATCTATAAAAAACCCTCCCAAACAAAAACGTTCCCAATCTATACAGACAGATTAATCCACACGGACAACTTTATCCCTACAGGACTTGATGGAAAACCAACCAAAACTCTTTGAGATTTTTGTTCCATCACTCATCCTTTAGAAATGCATATTTAAGCTTAATATAACAATTTGATTGATACAAATTTGAAAAAAAGATGGAATGTAATGCTTTTAAAGTTGTGTGGCATTGTATATTTACAAGATGAAATGAGTAATATGTTTTATATTACTTAAATCAAACCAAAAACAGAGCCGGTATACCCCAGTAACCCCACACAGGGGTAGGGTATGCGGTACTATTTGCATGATGTTTTATATTTAGAGGGAGGTTCACGAGAAAACCCCCAAAAGAATGGAAAACTGAGGAACACCCTGGTAACCATTCATCCGGACGATATGTACATGTGTATACAACGTTATTAACACTGTTTCTTGGTTCTTTTGCACATGTGCATATGTGACAAATTGCTTACAAATTACTTGTATGCACATGTGCATACCGTTCATTACCAGGGTGTTTCTCAGTTTTTCATTTTTTTTGCGGTTTTACCCTAAACCTGACCCATATTACTTGCTATACTAAATTTTATTTTCTTGAATGAAAGCGTTTTTCATCGATTATATAATTAGAAACTGATTTAATATCTAAGAAAGTTAAAAAACAGACTCTAATAATTTCAGCTTTTTGTAGATTAAAAATGAGCAAGCCAGGAGATTGGATTTGCAAGTCATGCCAGCACTTGAACTTCTACTGGAGGCAGTCTTGCCAAAGATGCCAGAAGCCACGCCCTCAAGGCATTATCGGCAGTTTGGGTGGCCAAGTTCCCAAGGCCTTCCCAGTATCTGATCCTTGGGTCCCTAGCTTCAGACCTGGAGACTGGTTCTGCGCTATAGAGACCTGCCAGGCTCACAATTTTTCAAACCGTGGGTTCTGTTTCAAATGTGGTTCAATCAAAAGTGTACCATCTTTTGGTGGAAATTTTGGACCATTAAGACGGTTGTTTCCCCCTATGGGTCTTGGTTTCTATGGTGGATGGGGTGGAAGAATCAGCAGGAGAGGATGGCAGCCTGGAGACTGGTTCTGCGGCAGGTACTTAATTAGCTTAACGAGACTCACAACTTATTCGGTTGCTATACATGACTGTTTGGTAGTGGCTTAATGATATAGAAAGTGCTTAGAACCCGTTTGTTAGCTTAGCATACTTAATGAGATTCTAGCTTATTCTGTCAGCTATATATGACTGTTTGTTAGTGGCTTAATGATGTATAAAGTGGCTTATTCAATAAGTTTTTCGGAGGGAGCTTTATGCATATAGCCAAGTTTTTTTGAAAAATTCCCCTCCCAATTAAAAAACACTCTCATTTCATCTACGGAAAAGCTCTTACAAATAAAAACTTTCCCAATCTATACAGACAGATTAATCCACATAGATAGCTTTATCCATACAGGAGTTAATGGAAAACCAACCAAACAGCCCTATTCAGGAAGTGTTAGGCAGAAAGCCAAGTTTTTTTCAATTCTACCTTTCCCAATTAAAAAGAAACATGCTCATTCCATCTATGAAAAACTCTCGCAAACAAAAACCTTCTTCATCTATACAGACAGATTAATCCACACAGACAGCTTTATCCATATAGAACTTAATGGGAACCAACCAAACAGCCCCTTAGTCTTAGTTCACTTGCACTTGTGAAATAAAGCTTGACCGTTGCTCGTGAACTGATATCTGCAGGCCTGAATGCAGAGCACATAACTATAACAGAAGAGTGAATTGTTACAAGTGCAATTCAGCAAAAGAGTTGGTTGGCAACAAGTCTAACTAATCTCGCTGCATCTCGGGTTTATGGCAAGGATGGATATTTGTTTTCTTATGAATTACATTATATATATATATATATAGGGTTAGGTTCAAATGTGAACTCATTTTTGGTTGTGAACGTGACGACGAATCTCAGCCACACATCTTCGGTTATGGTGGACGCGATCACGGAGGATTGACGCGATTCATGGGAGGGTGGAGATTATTAAAGGAGAGGCAGGGTCGAAAGCCGCATTTATTGACCGGTTAAGTGGCTGAGATTCGTCCTCACGTTCACAACCAAAAATGAGTTCACATTTGAACTTTCCTCTATATATATACACACATGTGTGTGTGTATATTTGCAATTCTAATTTACATCGTGTTTATATGAATGTGATTTTTCAGGTCTTTCTATTGGTTAAGGAGCGCGCAAAAGTTGTGTGTTAGACCATTTTACCCCTATCATATGCAATCTTATCCTATGTTATGTTCTGTTTCTTTGGTTTGGTTGAGATTGAATGGAATTATTATGGAGTTATGAGATTTTTGTGGGCTTTTGGTTTATTAAATATGCAAGAATAGTTTCATGGTTTATTAAATTTGATTTTTCTGCAAGTGATGTTGTTTTTGTTTATGGAAGATTAAATTTTGGAAACCGTCCGGTTGCTCGTATCTACAATGTAAGGTTCTTATAAGAAAAAAAATATAACCTTTTATAACAACCAGTATTGTAGAGGGTTCTTATAAGAACAAAAATCTTCTTTTGAGTTCTTGTATAAGAATTTTGTTTCTTACCTTGAAGTTGGTGTAAAGTGACAATTTATTAGTTTCTTATATCTAGTATAATAATTAATATTTACATATTTATTTAACTTGTATTATACATTAGACCTATAAAATAAGTTCTTATAAAAATTGTAACTGTGAAGTTTTATATAGGTTATTAATTTCATCAGTTGAAAATGACTTTAAAAAAGAAATACAGAAATTAGATTCTTGTGAGAACGTCACTAGATATGTTATTATTGGTTTAAAAAAGTCCGATTAAGTCAAATTAATCTGATTTTTGTTTACATATCAAACGTTACATGAACAAAAATTATTTAATTTAAAAATAATTTATTGTTATAGTTGGTGAGTGAAACTATGAGGTGGCGTTATTACAAGAAGCACGAGGGGTGCACCGACAGGCACTTTTTGTTGTCGGGAAATAGTAACCGGCTATCGCCGGTCAACTTTCGGTTAACCATTAAAATACGTCGTCGTTTACCTTATTGCAAAACGTGCTGAAATCTTGTTAGCTACAAAGCCTTCTCTGGCTCCACGGCTCGGCAACCTTGCTTTTAAAATGCTATATATAACATTGGGAAATAACTTGATATGAAATTTATATAAAAAAATTAGAAGTATATTAGTTTTTTTAAACTTTTTTATATTTTTTTATAAGTGAAGTTGATAAGTAAAATATAAAAATTGAAGTTTAATAAAAACAACATATTTTTTCTTTAAAAGATCTAACATCATCATTATATACAGGGACAGATTCATAAATTTTTTCAAATGATTGCATCGTTTAACTATAGGAAGTTGTTGAGATATTTTTTCACAACATCATAATTGGTCTATTGATTAGTTCATTGATTTTCATACATGAGATCTTGAGTTCAAATCTTTTATTTGCATTTTTTTAGAAAAATAATAAACTTGAAATTAAAAGCAAAAAGTTAAGAAAATGATACTAGCGGGATTTGAACTTGGGTCTTGAGTGTAGAAAAAGCCTTACAGACTAACTTTGTCAAGAAAAATTCGTGTCCATATTGTAGTTTTTAAATATATATATATATATATATATAGTGGCACACAACAAAACGATACAGTTCCACCTTTTACAAACCTAACTTTTTTATCCTCTGTCGAAGAAATAATACGGTGGCTCGTGCCATCGTGGACGCAGGTCCGCCTTTGATTATAAAATATTTATATAAATTATTTTGGTTTTGTACGTTTTTTATTTATTTTAAAACTTAGTTTATTTTTGTTAAATTATCTGATATTAGAGTAGCTGACTGGCCAGCCGCTAAGCTGCCAAACCGAGCTGATCCGGATTACCCTCAACCGTTACATCGATTACAATAGTCATTATCACCAAATCTTTCTTAAAATATCAATAAAATGATCTAAAAAGCGGTGGTGTATATATATATATGTATATATATATCTAGTGAAACGACAAGCATTGAAAGAAAGATCAAGAATTTGCCATTTGCAGTTCAAGACAATTCCCGTGAAACTTCATTGATTCCCAAAATTTTCATCAAATCAAGAAAAAGTTTCAATCTTTATCATCTGGGTTTTTTAATCAATCCTCTGTTTCTTCTTTAATCAAAAGATATGGAGGCAAATGGAGGATTGGTGGCTGGATCTCATAAGAGGAATGAGTTGGTCAGAATAAGACATGATTCTGATGGAGGGGTATGTCTTATTCAGTTAAAAATGAATTTTTTTTCACTGTTTTTTTGTGTGGATTTAACTTTTAAGTGGATGATCAGTGTGCTGAAGTGAATTTAACAGTAGGGTTCTTGTTTAATCCAAATGTGTTGATTTTGGTTAGATCAAGTGTGTAGTTTTGTGGCTAATAAGGTCTTAATGAGTCATGGTTATCATCTTGAATCATTATTCTGACATTGCTTTTAAATTTTTAATTGGGTTTTTGTTGCATTTGTGGATTTTAGATCTAGGCCCTGATTGTATTTGTGATTAAAGTTTTTTACTTTCAGCTCCATTCTTGATTAGTAAGTGAAAAAATGACCCAGATTTTCATTTTGTAAAGAACTGTTGTTGAGGTGGTTAATTTGACAAATTTTCAGCTTTTACATCATGCTTTTTTCAGTTAATTTGAATTAAACCAAATTTGATTGATCTTGAGTTCTTGACAGTTTTAAGGGCTGTTTGGTTGGTTTTCCATTAAGTCGCGCATGGATAAAGTTGTAAGTGTGGATTAATCTGTCTCTATAGATTGGAAGGTTTTGTTTGAGAGGGTTTTTTTCGTAGATGGAAGACGCTTGTTTTTAGTTGGGAGGGACAGGTTTGGAAAACACTTGGCTTTTTGTATAAAGCTCCCCCTTAGAAGCTTTCTGAATAAGCCACTTTCTATCATTAAGCCACTACCAAACAGTCATATATAGCTGACCAAATAAGCTGTCAGTCCCATTAAGTTAATTAAGCTGCTAATAAACAGGCCCTTAGTTTGGTCTTTTGAAGTCATTTCTAGTAAAAAATTTATTCATTATAACATTCATTATGCAGCCGAAGCCATTGAAGAATGTGAATGGGCAAATATGCCAGATTTGTGGTGACACTCTTGGCCTCACTGAAACCGGTGATGTCTTTGTTGCTTGCAACGAGTGCGCGTTTCCTGTTTGCAGGCCGTGCTACGAGTATGAAAGGAGAGACGGAAATCAAGCATGCCCTCAATGCAAGACTCGATACAAAAGACAAAAAGGTTGGCTTTATATATGTTCATCAAGAACTCATTAGGGGTTTCTTGAAGACATTAAGTACACAATTTGGTTTTTTAGTTTTTTGTAATAATGAAGTATGAATGTTTTAGGGAGCCCTCGTGTTGATGGTGACGATGATGAAGATGATGTGGATGACTTGGAGAACGAGTTTAATTATGCTCAAGGGAATGGAAAAACACGAAGCCAATGGCAAGGAGAAGATACCGATCTTTCTTCATCTTCTAGACATGGATCTCAACAACCGCTTCCCCGTCTCACTAATGGGCAACAAGTAAGTGATGATTTATATAGATACTTTTTTTTGTTAATTGTGGGTTTCTGAGGCAGCTTGCAAGCATCAAATATATATATATATATATGTGTGTGTGTGTGTGTGTATATATATATAGAGAGAGAGAGAGAGGAGGAAAACCGCCAAAAAATGAAAAACTGAGAAACACCCTGGTAACAATTCATTTGGACGGTATGCACATATGGATACAAGTGATTGAAGTTGTTTCTTTGTTTTTATGCACATGTGCATGTTATGCACATGTGTATACCAGACAAATTACTTGTATGAACATGTGCATACTGTCCAGATGAACGGTTACACTAAGGTGTTCCTCAGTTTTTTATTCTTTTACAGTTTCCTTAGCCTGACCCTATATATAAACATATATAGGGCCAGGTTCAAGGGAAAACGCCAAAAAAAGATAAAACTAAAGAACACCTTGGGAGCCCTCCATCTAGACGGTATGTACTAATGCATATTGGTACTTTGTAACATGCATTTGTGCATATGCACTAATGCATATGTAATTATAGAAGCATTGGTGCATAGAAAAAAAAAACAGCTTCAATCGCTTGTAAGCATTTGTGCATACCGTCCGGATGGAGAGCTTCCAGGGTGTTCCTCAATTTTCTCTTTTTTAGCATTTTCCCCTGAACCTCTCTCTCTCTCTCTCTCTATATATATATATATATATATTCCGTGTTGTTTCTCTGTTAAGTATGTAGACTTACATCCATTGTGTTATTTTCAGATATCTGGTGAAATTCGAAGTGCCACACCCGACACTATGTCTGTAAGAAGTACATCGGGTCCATTAGGCCCTGGTGACAAGCATGTCCACTCACTTCCATATCTCGATCCTAGGCAACCAGGTGCGTTTCTTTAACTACTATTAACCAGAATTCCGTGCATTATTTGTGGTAATTATAGTAACAGTGTCCTTTTTTACAGTTCCCGTAAGAATTGTGGACCCATCGAAGGATTTGAACTCTTATGGGCTTGGTAATGTTGACTGGAAGGAAAGGGTAGAAGGGTGGAAGATAAAACAAGATAAAAATATAATCCAAATGGCAAATAGATACAGCGGTGAAGGAAGAGGAGGTGAGATTGAAGGCACAGGATCAAATGGAGAAGAATTGCAACTGTAAGCATCTATTCATATATGAATTCATTTAGCCCCCAAAAGGTTGTAACCGTAAGCATCTATTCATATATGAATTCGTTTAGTCCCATAAAAAATAAACATCTATTCATATATGAGTTCGTTTAGTCCCATAAAAAGTAAACATCTATTCATATATGAATTCATTTTAGTCCCATAAAAAGTAAACATCTATTCATATATGAATTCATTTTAGTCCCATAAAAAGTAAACATCTATTCATATATGAATTCATTTAGTCCCATAAAAAGTAAACATCCATTCATATATGAATTCGTTTAGTCCCAAAAAGGAGACAACTTTACAATCTTTTAAGGAAGTTAAAGGCCGGGTTTCTAACAATTTGGCCCCTGGTGTGAATCTTTATCGTTTCTTTGAACACGGAAGGGTAATTTAGGAACACCGTATTGCCAACTTCACAATCCGTTAGAGTAATTTAAGCACACCGTCTTTGTGTCACAGGGTTGATGATCCTCGGCAATCCATGAGCCGTGTGGTGCCTATTTCATCTTCTCATCTAACTCCCTATCGGGTCGTGATTATCTTGCGGCTGATTATCTTGGGCTTTTTCTTGCAATACCGTTGCACTCATCCGGTTAAAGATGCTTATCCATTATGGCTCGTATCCGTCATTTGTGAGGTTTGGTTCGCCTTATCTTGGCTTCTTGATCAATTTCCGAAATGGGCGCCTGTTGAACGCGAAACCTACCTTGATAGGCTTGCATTAAGGTAATGCGATCTAAAATTTGTTTAATTTATAATCATGGATATCGTCATTTTCTTAATAGATGCAACATATTTTGCGTAACATTTTTTTTTCTAAATGATGATATATATATATATATATATATATATAGAGAGAGAGAGAGAGAGAGGAAAGTTCAAATGCGAACTCAAATTTGGTTGTGAACGTGAGGATAAACGAGAGCGCGACACATGTCATATTTAGACTGAATAATCAAAGAAATAAACAGACTGAATAATGCTACATTCAGATTGAATAAGCATTATCCAGTCCGAATGTAGCATTATTCAGACTGAATAAATACTAATTTAGTCTGAATATGACACGTGTCGCGCCCTCATTTATCCTCACGTTCACAACCAAATTTGAATTCTCATTTGAACCCGCCCCTATATATATATAGTTATGTATTCACGTCTAGTTATGTATTTTGAATTATTTTACATAACTTGTGATTTTATATAAGTTTTGTTTTCTTAAAAATATAAAAAGATTCTTAGGCCAGTTATCCCGTGGGCAACCCCGGCCCGTTTATAAGACAGGTATGGGCAAATTTTCAAACCCGTAAAAAAGGGCTTGGGCTTTTCATATTAGGCCCGTTGGACAAGAAAAATACGTTTGTCCCGGCCCGGCCCAAGCCCGCAAATGATCAGATCTAAGATATAGCCAGCTGTTTTCATGATATTTAAAGAACAATCTATAACGAAAACTTAACTAATTTGCAGGTTCGATAGAGAAGGAGAGCCATCACAGTTGGCACCTATAGATGTCTTTGTGAGTACGGTGGATCCATTAAAAGAGCCTCCACTCGTTACTGCAAACACCGTGTTATCGATTCTTGCCGTCGAGTATCCAGTCGACAAAGTCTCGTGTTACGTATCTGATGACGGTTCAGCTATGCTCACATTTGAGTCTCTTTCCGAGACAGCAGAGTTTGCGAGAAAGTGGGTCCCGTTTTGCAAGAAGCATTCCATCGAGCCTAGAGCCCCTGAGTTTTACTTTGCTCAGAAGATAGATTACCTCAAGGATAAGATTCAGCCGTCTTTCGTTAAAGAACGTAGAGCAATGAAGGTGAGTTTCGTGTTTTTTTTTTAATAAATTATTTCTTTTGTCCGAAAAAGATAACGCTTAAAAAATGTGTATGAATAGAGAGAATATGAAGAATTTAAAGTGCGGATTAATGCGCTTGTAGCTAAAGCCCAAAAGATGCCGGAAGAAGGTTGGACAATGCAAGATGGAACTCCTTGGCCCGGAAATAATCCGAGAGATCATCCAGGAATGATTCAGGTATGGATAAAGCTGTCTGTATGGATTAAGAAGGTTTTTGTTTGGGAGGGTTTTTCCCGTAGATGGAATGAGCGTGTTTTTTTAATTGGAAGGGGAAGGATTGGAATTTATTTGGCTTTCTGCATAAAGCTTCCCTTTAGAAGCTTACTGAATAAGCTACCTTTTATATCATTAAGCCATTACCAAATAGTCATGTATAGTTGACTGAATAAGCTGTGAGTCCCATTAAGCTCATTAAGCTGCTAACAAACAGGCAGTCCTGTATGGATAAAGCTGTCTGTGTGGATTAATCTGTCTGTATAGATTGAAAACATTTTTTGGGAGGGTTTTCTTTCTCATAGAGGGAAGGAGCTTGTATAACCCGACCGGATAAGCCACTTTCTGCATAAAGCTCCCTCCTAAGAACTTACCGAAGTAGCCACTTCCTATATCATTAAGCCACTACCAAACAAGTCATGTATAGCCGACCGAATAAGCTATGAGTCCCATTAAGCTCTCATTAAGCTGCTAACAAACGGGCCCCAATGGATAGGTGTTTTTGGGACACAGTGGAGGTCTTGACACCGATGGCAATGAGCTACCTCGGCTCGTTTACGTTTCTCGTGAGAAACGTCCAGGTTTCCAGCATCACAAGAAAGCCGGTGCAATGAATGCTTTGGTACGTAACCTTTTGAAAAGAAAAAAAAAACTTTTTTAAATCTCAGTCTTATTTGGTGCTCGATTGTTTTTATCCATGCAACCCTTTTTTTTGTGTTATACAGATTAGGGTTTCGGCTGTCTTAACGAATGGTGCGTATCTTTTGAACGTCGATTGTGATCACTACTTCAATAACAGCAAAGCTCTTAAAGAAGCCATGTGTTTCATGATGGATCCTGCTTACGGAAAGAAGACATGTTATGTTCAATTCCCACAAAGATTCGATGGCATTGATTTTCATGATCGATATGCTAATCGCAATATTGTCTTCTTCGATGTGCGTTCCCTGCCATTCTTAAATCATTTAATCATTTATTACAAGAAACCACTCTAAATTCCACTTCTTTTGTTACAACCCATCTCACATGGATAAAAAATTAGATTTTTTAGCTCCTTAAAAGCTCAAAGTTGTGGGCTACTATAACTTCCACCACGCAAAACAATGAAAAACCGAGGAATACCCTAGTAACCATTCATCTAGATGGTATGCACACGTGCATATAAGCAATTTCTAAGCAATTTGTCTGGTATGCACACATGCATATAAGCAATTTCTAAGCAATTTCTAAGCAATTTGTCTGGTATGCACACGTGCATATAAGCAATTTCTAAGCAATTTGTCTGGTATGCACACGTGCATATAAGTAATTTGTAAGCAATTTATCTGGTATTCACATGTGCTTACCATGCACACGTGCATAAAAAAAAACAGCTTCAGTTACTTATATGCAGGTTATATTGTCTTATATCGCATAATTTTAATTCGTTTATACAGATCAACTTGAAAGGGCTGGACGGCATTCAGGGACCGGTTTACGTGGGGACGGGTTGTTGTTTCAACCGACAAGCTCTTTATGGATATGATCCCGTTTTAACGGATGCCGATTTGGAACCAAACATCATTGTTAAGAGTTGTTGTGGTTCACGAAAGAAGGAAAAAAACAGCAACAAGAAGTATATCGATAAAAAAAGAGCAATGAAAAGAACGGAATCAACCACTCCCATTTTCAATATGGAAGATATCGAAGAGGGTATCGAAGGTTTGACTTTTACGTTGTTCAACGTTTTCATTTTGTGACTGAAACCCTAAACCCTAAATTCTTTTCTTTTTTGAAGGATATGATGAGGATAGATCGTTACTTATGTCTCAAAAGAGCTTAGAGAAGCGGTTTGGTCAATCTCCGGTGTTTGTGGCGGCAACATTTATGGAAATGGGCGGCATTCCGCCCACCACGAATCCCGCTACCCTTTTGAAGGAGGCGATACACGTTATTAGCTGCGGTTATGAGGACAAAACCGAGTGGGGCAAAGAGGTAATTTCACTCTCTTTTTGCAGCTTCTATTTTGCATCAGAAAGATGTTACACCTATGGTCAAGAAAAATTTCACCCTTGTGGAAGTACCGATGAAAATGACTATTTTACCCTTGCGGATATGGACTTACCATTTGATATCGGTGTAAAGTCTTATCCTGAATGGGGGCAAAACGGTAATTTTCATGCTCTTGTTGTAGCTTCTATTTTGCAACAGAAAGATGTTACACCCAGAGAATCTACTGTCAACAAAAATTTCACTTTCCTTATTTGGGAAGTACCGAGCAAAATGACGATTTTACCCTTGCGAATATGACTTGCCATTTGATGTTGATTTGAAGTCTTGTCCTGAATGGGGGCAAAAGGGTAATTTTATGCCTACAAATCTTCTCTCAAGAAACTGTTTTCACTTCCCCTTTAATCGTCTTACACATCAAATTGACTGTTTTACCATTCTAAACTCGATCAAATTGACCAATTTACCCTTCTAGGATCTGATATCAATTTGAAAATTTGTTCTTCTGTTTCTTTACGATCAGATTGGATGGATTTATGGATCGGTGACGGAAGACATTTTAACGGGATTCAAGATGCACACAAGGGGATGGATCTCGATATACTGCATGCCACCACGTCCGGCGTTCAAGGGTTCTGCTCCGATCAATCTTTCCGATCGTCTGAACCAGGTTCTCCGGTGGGCTTTAGGTTCAATCGAGATCTTATTAAGCAGACATTGCCCTATTTGGTATGGGTATAATGGTAAATTAAAACTCTTGGAAAGACTTGCATACATAAATACCATCGTCTATCCTCTCACTTCCATCCCACTCCTTGCTTACTGTGTTCTTCCGGCCGTCTGCCTCCTCACCGGAAAATTCATCATCCCTGAGGTAATGCCAGTTTTGACTTTTTAAGGTCAAACTTACGTATTTTAAACTTCAAGATTAACGAATTTATTTCACGTTCAACCTAAAAATTAAAGGCTGGATTGAATTGCATAACAAACACTGTGTTTAGAAAATCATTGGTCTGAATTTAATGAACTAATTTTGTCGTATTTATAACTTAAAATTTGTAAATTTTGACTTCAAAAGTCAAAATTTATTCGTACTACTTGGTACACGTTTGACAAACCATAAGCTAGCTTATTGAAACACTACTTGGAGTAGTGTTTTGGGAGGTTATTGTCATTTTTTTTCAAGTATAACCCTCATTAATATTAATAATTAATTTTTATTTTTATTTTTTAATATGCCCTTTTTGGTCATTTTACATTCTTATGCGCTGGTTTTACCAAACATGATTTTTTCGTCAGCTAGCTTATCGGCTACCAACTAAGCTATCAGCTAGCTTATCGGCTACCAACTAAGCTATTAGCTAGCTTATCAGTTATCCGCTAGCTTATCAGATAGTTTTCAGATAGTTTGCCAAACATATCCTTAATTTCTTTTCAAATGATTTCTTGCAGATAAGCAACTTTGCTAGTATGTGGTTTATTCTTCTCTTTATCTCCATTTTCGCCACCGGAATCTTGGAGCTCCGGTGGAGTGGCGTTAGCATCGAAGACTGGTGGAGAAACGAACAGTTTTGGGTCATCGGTGGAACTTCCGCTCATCTCTTTGCCGTTTTCCAAGGCCTCCTAAAAGTTCTCGCCGGAATCGACACCAATTTCACCGTCACATCCAAGGCCAACGATGAAGATGGTGACTTTGCCGAACTCTATATTTTCAAATGGACCGCCCTCCTAATCCCGCCAACCACCGTTCTAATCGTCAACTTAGTCGGCATTGTTTCCGGTGTATCGTCGGCAATCAATAGCGGGTATCAGTCGTGGGGCCCGTTATTCGGGAAATTGTTTTTCGCTATTTGGGTTATCGTTCATTTATACCCGTTTCTTAAAGGTTTGTTGGGTCGTCAAAATCGGACCCCGACTATCGTTATTGTATGGTCGATTTTGCTGGCTTCGATTTTCTCCCTTTTGTGGGTCCGGATCGACCCGTTTACGACCGACGACAAACTTGATAGCGTTAGAGGTCAATGCGGGATCGATTGTTAGGTGTATAATATAAACGTGAAAAGGTTTTTGGAGTTTGATATTTATGTAATGTAGATGATATAATTAGTCGCTTTATCGTTGTTATCTCTCATGAAGGGATTGAAAACTTAAACCAAACTAATTTTTTGTTAGAAACTTGTGTTTCAAATTCAATCATCTCTGACTAGATTTAAAATGGTAGAAATGGGCCGAATCAAATAACCAATTGGGATCTTATCCGGTAACTCATTCATCTGGACGGTATGTACATATAGATACAAGTAATTGAAGTTGTTTCTTGGTTTTTATGTACGCGTGTATGCTAAATTGAAGTTGTTTCTTGGTTTTTATGTACGCGTGTATGCTATGTATATGTCGATGCCGGATAAATTGCTTACAAATTACTTGTATACATATGTGAATATCGTCCGGATGAAGGAATGGCTACCAGGGTGTTACTCAGTTTTTTCATACTTTTGAGATTTTTTCCTAATCTTGACCCTATTATTAAACTATAAATTAAAAAGAGCATACATAAGAATACATAATTTGTTTTACAATTTCTTATTCTATAAATTGTGTTACAATAGTTGTTTGTTATCTTGTCGATATATTAAAAAAAACTCGATCAAATTATATCATCCGTGCTTTTGAAACCGTCAAAACTCCAAACACCATAGGGATCTTCGTGTCAAATCCTGTATAAAAAACACGAGGTATAATATAGTTAAATGAATGAAATAATAGATTCAACAATATATATATATATATATAATTTTACTTACTGGACATATTCAATGTTGATTTTTCCATTTTGAGATTTGGAGATGGCGGAGAAGGCGTCACTCGACAAGACAATAGTCGAAGGGCACGGTCTTTTGGAACAAAAATCGATCACAGTAACATCAATCGTGCCACCTTTGCACGGTTTACGATTTCCGCTAAGACATTTTAATCTGTAACGCCTACCACATGCAGCTCCGTTATCCCATAGTCCTTCGCTTACTGATACGAATAAGTTTCCTGACGGAAATTGATCTGCTCGGTTGCCGTTGCATTTCGTAGCTACATTCAATTTTTTTTTGTGTTTGACAAACTTTTATGTATTTATTTGAAACATATTATGTATAAATATAAGTTTAAAAAATATAAAATATGAACTTACGTGTATAAGGAGGTTCATAGGAGGAGGCAGTGCCAATATCAGCCAATGCATACTTTATGTTATTGAAGCCTAACATAATAAATAAGCACACAATCACAACCATTCTCATTTCTACACTTCAAACCTACTTTCAATACTATTGCATTAAGGTGCACCCCATGATGTTAATTTATACCCTCTCCATCCCTCTCTCTCTCTCTCTATATATATATATATATAGATATATTATTTGTGTGTGTGTGTGTATATATATATATAGAGAGAGAGAGAGAGAGATATGTGTTACTATATTTTTATATTTATCAAGTGCTATTAGATTTCATAAGATTGTTTGTCCTATGTGTAGATATGTATGTGCGAGTATAATGATGTAAACTAAGTAGTCTTTTGGTCCTAGAAAAATTTGATTGTATGATGATAATGATTTAAAAAGTAGTTTAATAAATGTCTTTTGACTAATAATTAAATAATTGAATTATATTAAAAAAATAAAAGGTTAAAATTTATAAACCAGATTAACATCATCATTTATTAGTGTCTTGTGATTATTGACAAAGGATAAGCAAATAAATCGTAACATCTTGTTATGTCTATTAGTATAAAGTAAATAATAATTACTTATGTGTTTTATCAACAAAATTTTAGAATGGCTATTGTATGTTTTTGTAGTAATGAGGTGTTATTTTTATATTTACAAGTAAATGAGTAATATTGGACAAATGTATGTTAAAATTACTAATTTACCATGTGATATAATTATTTAAGATATGAGAAGGTATAATATATATGAGATAATGCCACATGTGTTTTAATAGAATTGTGTAAATTAGAATATGGATTGAAGATCAAAGTGGATAAACTATGTAAAAATGGTATTTCATCCACCTTTGCATGAAACCTATTTTCTATAGGTTTGATCCATTAAAGTATAAAGTTTTCGATATCTACCACTAATTAGTTTATACATATCGGAGTTTAAACAATAAATTACAAAAAAAAGGTAAAATCACTTGTAATTTTAAATTGAATACAATCAAAGTAAAAGGAAGTGAGTAAGTTAATCCCGTGTTATTCTATATGTAATTTTAGTATAAAAGTATATTTAATTTAATCGTTACATATTCTTTTATTTTAGACATTGTTCTTATTTAGAAGTCAACTCTCTCTCAATATATAAATGATCTTTAAATCTTCAAAATACTTGTGGCTTTCATTTAAACATATGTCAAATCTCGATATAAAAATTAGTCAACTTTGACAATGGCTTATTTTGACGCTTTCTTAGACCTAGACCACTTGCACACCCCTCTCTTTCTTATTACATCATCCGTGTTTGACATATATACACCATACCTACACACATACCGTACATAATTAAGATACAGGACGAACCTACATAGGAGCATTGACATGGACTATTATTTTATGGTTCTGCTCTAATAGAAAAACTAACATTTCTAAATGATATCACTGTATTTTTTTTCCTTTGTTGAGTGCCTTTCTATTTTTTGAAACTATACAATTGTTACAAGTCTTTTAACGGCAGAGTTGGTAGATCTTGTTATCTTTACATAAAAGATCCAAGTTGAAGTCCCGCTTTTGCCGAATTTCTCAGTTTTCAACTTATATTTTGATTTTTTTATGCTTTTAGAAAGAAAAAAAATGAAGATAGGATTCGAACAACGGGTCCTTTTATGATTAAAAAAAACTAAACATACAACATCTATAATTTTAAGTTTATCATATACTTGTTAAAGAATAGACCCATTTTTGGGTTGGGGTTGAATCTAGCATATTTGGCGTATACGTCGGCCAAAGCCAACCACACCAACCAACCAAAGGTGCACCTAGTGGCTGCCCACAATCACCACTAAACCAAAAACCTATGGTTCTTAAAGGAAAGGAAAAGTTATATTTGAACACGTTTCCTTAAAAATGGTGTTGTATTATCTTGATTGATTTGAATATTGAATGTCATCAAACTAATTGTTTAATTATAGATAGATTAAGACATATTTCTTTTACTAAATTTAAATATCTATATATATATATATATATGAGCTTAAATAAATAGACTTGAGATCATACGAAACCAAACTGTTTTCGTGAGACTCGAGGGACCATTTTTTACCTTTAACTTGTAGAATGAATTCTTATGAGTCTAATGGCTTTGGAATCAACTCATTTGGATGCTCCATTTATGAGATACGGCTTAACCAAAATAGCATCTATTAAGCCGTATGTACACAAACAGCCCCATGTCCACCACTTTGGCGTTGCGTAACTCTCAAACTGCACGTCCAAATAAGCTCATGTTTTCCAGATATAAAGGTCTTACCATAGACTACAACTGTTATGAAGAGTCGAGAACCTAGTTACGACTCTAAGTGGCTCAAAACAGTGCGTGTGAAGGTTCGGATTTTTTTTACCTTCACAATATTTCGTTGAGAAGTTTCAAGTGTAAAAATATGGTATCGGGTCTCACGTGAACCCAACTCTGTATAAATAATTTATAACATCAGTTTGTTTATCACTTTATCTATGCATCTTTAAATATTAAAAAATCGAATTTCCAATGATTCACATGTAAACCATTTTTCTTACATTCTTATAATATTTAGTCTTTTTATTTAAACCAACCCTACATCTTTAATTTAATTAATTAATAAACAACTGACGCAATTATATTAAAATCTAAAATCATATATAGATATCCTAAGACCCAAAAAAACATGAGTTTTCATACAATATTTTAATAAGGAATGCGATCACCTTCAAGTTAGTGGAGGATAATATTGAGGCCTGTGGAAAGTGGTTATTCGTAGTGATCCTTCATTTTATTTAATATTTTTGTTGCAAAATGAATATGATATCTTCTTTCCAATAAAGTTTTATATCAATATCATTTATATGTTTTTAAATAAGCATATATGATGTATGCTAATTGTTCATTAAATCAGCTAAATTACCTTTCTTTTTAATAACTAAAGGGATAAATCTTGGCACCCAAAAAAAGAGAAATAAAAAGTGTTAAAAAAGAGTTCCTTACTTGGATTTGAACTTGTGACCTTGGTGTACACATCCTCTTCGATTAACGTTGAATTACTCTCCAAAAGAACCCTAGACGGACATAAATTGTCCCAAAATGTCGAGTTTTAGAATGGTAGATCTGGACTCACCGTCTGAGAATACATGAAACCCCGTTTGTTTACTCTCCAAAAGAACCCTTGTTAATATATATATATATATATAGAGGAAAGTTCAAATGTGAACTCATTTTTGGTTGTGAACGTGAGGACGAATCTCAGCCACTTATCCGGTCAATAAAGGCGGCTTCTGGTTCCCCTCCTTTAATAATCTCCACCCTCCCATGAATCGCGTCAATCCTCCGTGATCGCGTCCACCATAACCGAAGATGTGTGGCTGAGATTCGTCCTCACGTTCACAACCAAAATTGAGTTCACATTTGAACCTAACCCTATGTATATATATATAGAGGAAGGTTCAAATGAGAACTTTGTATATATATATATATATATATATATGAAGAAGAACTGATCCAAGACTAGCCGACACGACTCCAACTGGCTTTTCGGGCCTTTTCAAGAAAGATGCAGGTCCTGCAGAACCCAATTCTTGAATCAAAATTTAGGGCCTTTTTGGGCATGGCATTGAATCAAGATTCCTAAGTATTTGATGGATGGCTAACACCCCCAATCTTTTTCACTTACCATCTCACCAATAGTCACCACACGAGCAAATGCCATTCTTGAAATGATGAAAACGATTTGTATCCCGAAGTATGATTTCACGTTCAACGATCTTAGAGATGAGCTTAGCAGCAATATGACAATCCTCACAAACACGCAGATTCTTGGTGATTCTAATAGGCGTAAAAGGTTTGGTGTTTATAATCACAAACACAATAGCCAGTTTCTCACTGTGAACTGCAAGATGGTTTCCTTTATCTTCCTCTTCTATATCGTGAAGTGCAGAATCCGTCTCGGCTACATACCCCAACTCTCTCATTTTTCCCACAATTATATCTAATTCTTGATAAATCTCTTTAGATTGTGGATGAGATTGATCACCAGCAAGAAAGGAATGAACTTGATTATTAAGTTCAACATTACTAACACCTGGGACCTTCTTGACTCCTTTTGCTTTCATAATTGAACGAATATTTGTCACATCTTTCCATCTACCGGCTTTTGCGTATATATTCGACAATAATACGTAATACCCAGCTTGCTCGGGGACCAATTGAAAGAGATGATCTGCTGCAATAAGCCCAATATCCATGTTAGAATGAACCTTACAAGCACTCAATAAAGCTCCCCAAATTCTATCATTTGGGTTCGTTTTCATCTTCCTAATAAAGTCATAAGCTTCATCGATTCTCCCAGAACGACCTAGTAAATCAACCATACAAGCCAAGTGTTCAAGCCTTGGAACAATTTTATATTTGTTGGTCATCAATTTGAAGAATTGTTTCCCTTGATCTAATAAACCAGCATGGCTGCAGGCTGATAGGACCGGAACGAAAGAAATGGAATCAGGGGTCAGACCCGAGTCCTGCATTTCTGAAAAGACATGTATAGCGGTTTGACCGTCTCCAGTCATACCATAAGCAGAGACCATAGAAGTCCATGAGACGATATCTCTGGTCAGCATTTCATCGAACACCTTCCTTGCCTCATTTAAAGATCCACATTTGGCATACATATCAATCAAGGCATTCTCTAATGTTAGATTAGGAAGAAGTCTCTTCCTTTGTACATATTCATGAATCTTTCTTCCTAGCAATAAAGCCGAAAGATCCCCACAAGCAGGTAGGACACTAGCAACTGTAATCGAATCTGGGGAAATTCCATAATTCTCTATTTGCAAATAAAGATCAACTGCATCTGCAGGCAACGAATTGTTAACATATACAGCTATCATCACATTCCAAGAAACTAAACTCTCTCGAGCATGGTTCATGAACATTTCCTTCATAAAGATGACGTTGTTACGCGATGTTGAACTTGTTACAGCAGGAGAAAGGCTAGCCATCGTGCCTGCATTCGGTTTTAAGCTAGACGATTTTACCATTGTCCTACAAACCTCCAATGCAAGATCGAAATTCCCATTTTGAGCGTACGCAGCAACCATAGCATTCCATGAGACAGCATCTCTACTAGGCATTTCATCGAACACCTTGCGACCATCCAGTAACCTTTTACATTTCCCATACATCGTAATCAATCCATTCCCTACATAAAGATTTGAATCCAGACCCTTCTTAAAAACAGCAACATGGGTTTGTAACCCGACCCATAAATTCTCAGACCCGGAGCATGCTTTAAGAACTTGAGGAACTGTGAAATGATCAGGGTTAATGTTGAATTTGAACATGTTTCTGTACATATGAAGTGCTCGATCGTATAATACATTGTTTACGTAGCTTCTGATCATGACATTGAAAAAGACCACATCTTTTTGAGGAAATTCATCAAACAGTTGGCGGGTGATAGCGATTTGGCGACACTCGGAATAAGCTTTCATTAGTTTCAGAACAATATGCGAAGCCGAGAGGAGATTTCCATCGATGATTAACCTACAGTGTATCCTTTTCAATTGTTTGATATCTGGGCAGTTGTCTAAGATTTTGACACAAAAGTCTTCTGTGATGAACATGATTGTTAATCGAGATTTGAATAAATTTGAGTTTACATTCCTTTCTCTATGAAACAACAGGAAAACTTGCATTTCCAAACCTTTTCCCCCATAATTAGTTCAGAGTAAAGTACGTTTTTGGTCCCTATGGTTTGTTGAAAATTGCTATTTTTGTTCTTATACTTTTGAAATTACAATTTTCATCTTTATGGTTTATAATTTATTGTTATTTTCATTCTTATTATTTACAACTTATTGTTGTTTTCGTTCTTATCGTTTATAATCCATTGTTTTTTACATCGCTCATATCTAGGGTATAATTGAAAGAAAGTGGCAAAATTACAGGAGTCTATTAAAATGTTTCTCTAAATAGTGTTTCAATAAACTAGTTATCTCCATCAAAATGAGACTTTTTCTGTAAACTCAAAAAATAAGCTAGATTATGGTTGTCAAATATGGCCTTAATGGTAGGATTGTAAAAGTTAGCTTCAGGGACAAAAACAATAATGAATTACAGACCACGAGAGCAAAGACCGTAATTTTGAAATCATAGGAACGAACGTCACAACTTTTAATAAGCCATAGGGATAGAAAATGTAGTTTACTCTTATGATCGTTTACCAAACTCTTACCAGGTAAGCGCTTACCGGGTAACTTACCTTAGTGGATGAACATGGCAAAGACTGAGAATCTTACCTGATAAAAACAATGACAAGAACCGGAGTCTTACCGGTAAGTGAGAATGACGACTGGTAGGCGCTTTACTAGGAAAATTGTTGCATATGATGTTTTTTTAATGGACTAGAATATTGTTGCATATGATGTTTTTTATGTACTACAATTTTACCCAGTAAGGTAAGCGAGAGTGTGAACTCTTGGTGGTAAGGGGTTACTGGGTAGGTGTTTAGATAAACGGCCACTTCGTTCACTTTGGATGTGTTTGGTAGTCATAGAAGAGAGACCAAAAACTTGTTTTACTTTCGGGTCAAAAATTAGATTGGAAAAAATAGGATAAGATAGGTAAATTACTAAACTATCTATATCAAATTAAAGGGAAATTGACTCAAATGACCAGAGTACACATATGATTTATCCTCCTAACCATTTCCTTCTCATTTTTACCCAAAAATCACTGGGTTCGTTACCCAGATCCGAAAGTATTACGGACCCTCTAAAACGACGTTGTTTTTGGCCAGATTCGTAATAATTACGAACCTGACTTGGCGTTATATGATGGATGTAGGTGGAACCGGGTTTTGGGTCGGACCGTAATAGTTAGGGACCTGGCAAAAAACAACGTCATTTAGGGGGTCCACAATATTTACGGACCCGGTGACATTTGGGTAAAAATGGAAGAGAAATGGCAAGGAGGATAAATCAAAAGTATATTTTGGTCATTTGA
The DNA here is from genome assembly GCA_036898165.1 of Silybum marianum. Taxonomy (NCBI): domain Eukaryota; kingdom Viridiplantae; phylum Streptophyta; class Magnoliopsida; order Asterales; family Asteraceae; genus Silybum; species Silybum marianum. The sequence continues at coordinate 35,441,563 of CM072538.1, read as the reverse complement.
GTCAATTTCCCTCAAATTCAAACATTTTGTATTCCCCCTTAAAGAAAGAAAAGCATTTGTTATTCTTTCACCTATCTACTTCTCTTTTGTCAATTTAATCCAATCCCATCTTGTCCCCGTACCAAAAACACATTTAGTTCTTATAACGTCCCTTATGTCTCAAGCAATAAAAAGTAACATATTAAAAAATCCCTAATGTCATAATAATATATATAAAAGGATGGATATATAATATGTTTGTGGTTGACCTTTGCCATGTTACACAATTAAATTAGTTTTATGAAGTAATTCCACACTTTACAAAAAAAAAACACAACTCTACTTGCTCTCTTTTATGTGTCACATCTCCTAGTAAGTAAAATATCATTTTGTCAAAGCTTCATCAGTAATCCTCCCAATCTCCATTACCATTTCTTCACCTATCATCATCATCATCATCATCATCATCTTGAAATAATGCCTTAGAAACAGAACTACAACCTTTACTCCCTCCATCTTTAACTGTCAATGGAGTCTCACACACCACACTATAACTAACTCTCCGGTGTTTCTTCCTCTTTGGTTCTTTAACAAAAGAAGGGGGTTTGATCTTTGAATGCTTTGGTGGAGCCCAGACCCTCTGAAGATCCGGCATTCGGCTTGTGAAAGATACAAACCTTCTTGCCCTTTCTCTCCTCTCTCGAGCCTCATTCAACTTTTGGGCATGATCATCTTTCGTGTGTTCTTCTTCACTTTTTTTGATGTTTTCAAATTCATCTTCTGCAGAGAATGAATCTTGGATCATCTTACTTGCACCCATATCGGGTTTGTCTCTCCAAGATTGATTGCTATCTTCGCTGTTGAGCATGAGAGCTTGTGCTTCATTTTCTTCACCAAATGGCAATAGGTCCATTTGATCATAGATTTTGTCCACCACGTCTCCAAGCTTATGCGAATACCTGAAAATTGATTATTTTATCTTCAAACTAAATCTTAACTGTATATATAATATAATGTTCACTAAACTAAATCTTAACTGTATATATAATATAATGTTCACATTATTAAGTTTATCAACAAAGGCTCTTCATGTTGATATTGGCCATTTTAATATTACTCACATTATTATGTTTAGTATAGATTCACATTGAAACCAGTCCACAAACTTTGTAATAATTCAGTAAATTTTGTTAAGTAGTTGACAGTTGAAGATAACAGTCATCAGTCATGTGCTCTTGCCTTGCTGATTTTTCTTATTTAAAAATGCACTTCTCTGCATGCATATAATTCAATGGGTATAAGCATTTATATATAGAGGAAAAGTTCAAATGAGAACTCAAATTTGGTTGTGAACGTGAGGACAAATGAGAGCGCGACACGTGTCATATTCAGACTGAATGTAGTATTTATTCAGTCTGAATATTTCTTTGATTATTCGGTCTGAATAATCTACATTCAAAAACGTGTCGCGCTCTCATTTGTCCTCACGTTCACAACCAAATTTGAGTTCTCATTTGAACTTTTCCTCTATATATATAACCGTGACATCTAAGACCCCTTAGGCTTCGCCCGGTTGCTTTTATCCACAGGGTTCACACATATTGCTTACAAAATCCCAAAGAGTTAGCCAAGTGCTAATTCATGGACTTGGTGTCTTTTCTTTCTATTCTTCTTCTTCTTCTGCTATTTTATCAAATTGAAGTTGCATGTTTGAGACTATTGGTCCAATCACATGATTTTGGGGGGCAACTTATGTAGGCATATCTAACCCACTGCAAGCAAGAATAGAAGTAAAATGACATTTCCAATGTGGTTTTATCTTTATTTTTTCTCCCATCATACAAATGAAACCTATAAAATGAAGTGCTTAATGAAGTAAAACTAGATATAAAAATTGTACAGATTAACAAACATATAGATATAGGTACCTCGATTTGATGGTTTTCTCAACATAATCATAAAGACTGATGTCACCATGAAAGCCTCCTTCCACAAGGTACTGAATGATCTCCAAAAGGGAGCATATCTGTTTCACAAGTTTCACCTTCATAGAACTCTGGATACTCCCTGCAAGTTCCGACTGAAGTATCTCCATCCGCAGCAAAATTTGTAATTCATATCTTTTAGCTTATTAAGAAAAAGATCAGAGTAAATAGAGCTGTAGTATCTAAGTTAAATAACGGGAACTAGAGCAAAACAAGTGAAATAAGAAAAGGATACTCTCGGACTAGGTATTCTGAAGTAGAAGCAGGATTCGGGGATTGGAGTGATGGGTTACTATCCTTGTGTTGCTTCAAATCTTTGGGATCGCATAGTAATAACTTTACGACTTCAGAAATTCGAATCTTACTTGATTCATCGTGATTTTCCATTCTGTCATGCTTTTGATGTAACCAATAAATGGACGATTCTACAAGTTTTGCTGCCAAGATCTTCAAGTCAACTCCATTAGATTCAAGCCCCTGGTGGATTTTTGTAGGTAGGTTACTGAAAAATGATTCTGAAGTTTCTGAACTTGATAGGAAAGTGGCATCCTCCTGAATTCTTGACTGATTGGAACAAGTATGCATTGACAGAGGTTCATCGCTCTCTTGGTGGCTTGTAGCCAGTTTTTCATTTATATCCGTCTCTTTTTGCTTATTTGAATCTGGAGCCGCTTGGCTTGATCCATCCGGTATGCTATTGTAAAACAATCCCTTGTTTTTCACTTCTTTCATCCAGCATTTTAGAAACTTCAACTTCTTTGAATTTTTAAAGCCACTGGCAAAGTAAACCTCTGCCAAGTCCAAATCCAAAGACTTGTATGCCGCCTTGCAGAATGAGCTCCAATTGAGGTCCCGAAAGGTATGCTTTTTTATCTTTCTTCTCTTTCCATCACCTGTATGAACAGATTTTCCCAAGGGGGAAGTACCCTTTTGCGAATTGCTCTCACCTTGAGATAATACATTTTCTATCATGGGAAGATTTGCTCCACCAGCATCTTGAACGAGAAAATGGTTATTATCTAGGAGCAAGAGGACAGCTGAATGAACTGTGAACGGCTTGAGAATCCCCATGAAAGAATCCCCATTGCTATTTGATAAAGATAACATAGCCCAGTAACCCTCCCTATATAGAAAACTAAGAAAAATCTGCCAAGTTGGAACCATATGTTTCTGAAATAACTTGGAATTTTCACCAGCGAGTAGTTCAAGAACTCTATCAGCAAACAAATTGTCTGAACCATCCTTGTCCTTTTTGCCAGATTCTGTAGATCGAACCAAGAACTGATCTGATGAAAAATCTTCAAAATTTTCACACTTGGTGTACCTCCGAACAGCTGTGACATGTAACTTCATAACTCCGTCATTTAGATTACCCAAAAATGTGTTCACAAGATTGACAGCTTGACCATTTGAGCTCCCAACTTCCCGGGTTCTAATAATGTCACCGGATCTAGACTTGGATGACGCCTTCAGATGCAGCAAATCAAGATCACAGCATTTACACTCTAAAGGCTTACCATGAACATCTGAAATTTCAAGATTCAATTGCCCACGGATCCTCTTGTTTAATCTTTGAGAATCTAGCAACTTAGATGAGACCACAATATTTGGATATATCAACCCAAAAGAAACAAGGGCAGAACCTAGAACAATTAAATCTGTCGAACAAAATCCCCAACCAAATTTCCTAATTTCATTTCCAATAAGAGCAAATTGCTGCTCAGATTCATTGGTTTCAACTTTTTCTTCATGGCTATGAATGTCAACCCAACAGAAATGAATATCCTTACCACTAAAAGCATCATTAACAGCAGTAAAACAATCACGAAATCTAGCCCCACAAACATCTAAATCCCTCAGACAATCATCATTTACATCAACACACATAAATTCAGCTAAGGCTTTCAACGATCTACAAACCGGAGACAACAAAATAATCAAATTCGATCGAATTCCCATAAGATCATGGAGAGGTTTACCTGAAACATTCTCGATATCCGACTCCCAATCATAATCGTGAGCGAGCTGAAGCAAAGAGCTGATTGTATGTGAATCATTTGAAGACGAATACGTCAATTGGGTAGAAGAGATGGAATTGAGGGTTTGTGAGATAGAATCTAGGGTTTCGGAAGGAGAATTGAAGGAAAGGGAAGTGGAAGGATGGTTGGGGAGCAGACGGTGGAGTGTAGAGGCGGAACGGAGAGGGGATAGAGAAGAGAAGAAGAGTTTGAAGGAGAAAAGAGAAGATGAAAGTGAAGGGAAAGCTAAAAGAATCTTCGATGTAGCAAGAATGGAGGTGATGTAATTAGGGTTAGGGTTTTGCGATTGGAGTAATGGATTTAGGTCAATGAGAAGAACTATCCGCTGTGTTTTTGAGAAATCAACGACGTCCGCCATTGATTTAGTTCAAGCTTTTCACAGTTTCACTGATTTGGGGGTTTTTTTTAGCAGTTGAAAAAGGGCAGATATTTGTCGAAGATCCAACATGCTAACTTGCGCCGTGCCGAAATGGAAAAAGAATGACCAAGACAGCATTGGGCGGGAACGTAGAAATGGCGGTAGAATTTCAAAGCCATTGGAAAATATATTTTCAACTCACATCCCTAGAGTTTTATGATTAATAATTTAGGCAAAAAGTTATTTACTGACAATTATAAGTTTATAACTGGTTATCCGGTGTTACGTGGAATCTATCTCCAAGCACACCAATATGATGGGACAATTCTTTGATTTATTCAACGGTTGAGGCTAGCGAGAGACTATAAGGTTGGGATTGAACACATGACTTGTCTTGTATTTGGACAAAGTCGTATCATCTATTTGTCAACTGAACTACACGTCAGAGGCATTTTATGATTAATAATAGTGTAGAACTCGAGATTGTTGAATAATAATTAATTATCTTAATCAATTATTGTAGTTACTTTAAATTTCAAAATAAAAATACATCATTTTTAAAATTTTAATATAATTATTGTATTTTTAAAATTAATTATAAAACTATTAATATGCATGTTAGATAATGTTTTATTTTAGTGATGTTGCATTTATTATTATGTAAGTTGTTAAATATATTTTTTTTTTGTCAAATTATACATTGAAGAGTTTGAAGACGGTAAAAATAAATTGTTGATTTTTATCATAGAATAAATTACATGTTTCTTTTTTATGGTTTGTTGGAAATTTTCCATTTTATCGTTGATTTTCATTTATTACAATGGAGTTTTTGTGGTTTCCATTTTTTTTCCGTCCTAAAACTAACAAGAGTTAGTTGTGCTTGTTAACTCATAGTTATTTTGGGGGAATTTAATTAAAATGACTATTCTACAAATGACATTTATCAAAATAATCAAAATCTTTCTTATTTTAACAAAATAACTAAAATATACTTGAAATACTCCTCGAAATCACTTTCCGGCCAAAATCTCCGCCACATACCCCCAAAACTTCCGCCAAGGTCCCAATTTCTAATTTACATTTTACATTTTATATCCTTAGAGTTATTTAATAAATTAGTTTAGGTACTTTACTTTTTAATTTTTCATTTTACACCCTTATCACATTAACACACATACTCGTATATCAATTAAAATACGTTTAAAAAATACGTTTTTATTTTAACAAGTTACACCATTATAATCGTCTCGGCAATACCTTCGAAATGAGCCTAATATTGAATATTTTTCGATTTAATTATATATAATTTTAAAGCCAATTATTCTCTTGATCGGTGAATATGAATATTTTTCATAAAATTTGAAATATTAATTAAAATATAATGCTATTATTTTTGTAAGTTGATCGTCTTTTTCGGCTATTAAAATATTATATTGAGGCTGAAAATTTTACTCATTAAAGGTCTTGGAGAAGGAGAGCATGAAAATATGCTTGAAATATTTCTGTATTTTATTTTTGTAGTCCCCTCCGCACTGTGTATATATCATTGATTCAAAAATGGGTTAATTATAATATATAATGTAATAACCTTAAAAATTAATGCATTATGTGTTATTGTACATGAATATTAATTTATATGGGTTTTATTATATAAATCACAATAACACAAAAGTAGTACAGATTCACTATAACTTATATCTTATTTCTTTATATATCCATAATATTATACTTTGTCGTTAAAAAATAATAGCATTATATTTTAATTAATATTCCGAATTTTGTGAAAAATATTCATATTCACCGATCAAGACAATAATTAGCTTTAAAAGTATATAAATAAATCGAAAAATATTCAATATTAGGCTCATTTCGAAGGTATTTAAAAACGTAATTTTTAGACGTATTTTAATTGATATACGAGTATGTATGTTAATGTGATAAGAGTGTAAAACAAAAAATTAAAAAGTAAAGTACCTAAAGTAATTTATTAACTAACTTTAAGGGTAGAAAATGGAAAATGTAAATTACAAATTGGGAAAATGGTACCTTGGCGGAGGTTTTGGGGTATGAGGCGGAGGTTTTGGCCGGAAAGTGATTTCGAGGGTATGGGGCGGAGGTTTTGGCCGGAAAGTGATTTTGAAGGGTATTTCGAGTATATCTTGGTTATTTTGGTAAAATAAAAAAAATTTGGTTATTTTAATAAATGTCATTTATAAAATAGTCATTTTAATTAAATTCCCTTATTTTGGTCAATATTTTGTTCTTTATTTCTTTTTCATTTTACTAAAAAAGTTGTGATTAAAAAAAACCCGCTTAAATTTTGAAATCAAGAAAAAGAAGATGCATACTATGACTAAGCATTGTTGGCGGTCATAAATATGTTTCCATCACATGGATTTCACAATCTCATATGTGAAAGAAAAAAAAAAATCAAAATTTGTCAATTGATTAGTCCAAATTGAACCAATTTGATGTATGCTAATTTGAGACATTGCTGCAAATAGATTTGTGTAAGTGTTAGTGCTCAATTCAAGGATTTTTGTCTAGGATATGGGTAAGTGCATATAAGAACATATCTGAAGTAAAAGGGAAAACTACAAGTCATGGCTAAGACTCACTAACTTCCTCTTTGTTGTTTATTCTCTATCTCTATCGAATAAGGAAGGAACCGAGGGGAAAGGAAACAGCGAGGAAGTATATGGTTAGGTGAAGGAGATATCGAGTTGCTGAGGGGAGAGGTTCTCTGGTTGTTGCTTGTAAAGACCATTGGAGGAAATCGACGATGATTTAGGAAGAGGAGACGAAAGACAAAGGAGGAGGCTTCCCGGTAAGGGAAGGGTTGCCGATGAGATTTGAGTCGGTTACGGTTTATGAATGGAAAGCCAATGATCCTCGAAAGAGATAGGAGGGATGGTTCAACATTAATTAAAAAAAATAGTATAATATAATACCAAAAAGACTAAAATACCCCTTACTTAACGAACTTCTACTAACGACAGTTAGAATCAAGAATGAAAAAGAAAAAGAAAAAAGAAACGAAAACCCCGATAACTACCATGTAATGAATGAAGACCCGGGATGAAAGTCGAAATTTTCAACAAACCATAAGGGGAAAAAATCGTAATTTACTTTATATGGTATTGATACAAGGATGAAAAATAGATAAAACATGGTTTATTTAGCGATTTATATAAAATAACCTTAAATTTCACTCATACACACATTCTACCTTTTTACGTATCCAATTGGGTCTGTTCTTCCGTCAACTCTTATATTGATGAATGATGAACATGATTTCAACCATTTTCAGTTTTCACTCGTTAAACGTTTGATGTTTACAAAACCATGGTTTGGAATGATGTTATGCCTAATAAATTCACATACCCATTTGTTCTTAAGGCCTGTGCTGGTGTTGAGAGGTTAAATGTAGGAGAATCGGTTCATGGTAGTGTTGTGAAGTTTGGGTTTGAAGATGATATACATTTATGGTTCATATGTGTTGTTGTTGTGGTGCAGTCGAGAATGCGCGTGTGGTGTTTGATGAAATGCCTAAGTGGGATTCTGTAACTTGGAGTGCCATGATTGATGAGTATGCTAGGATGGGAATGTCAACTAGTGCTGTTGAGCTGTTTAGAGAGATGCAGATTGCTATGGTTAAACCATTGCCTTTGCCCTTTTAAAGACACCACCTGGGACTCCCATACGGATTGTGAAAAACTTACGGGTTTGTGGTGATTGTCATTCTGCAACAAAGTTCATCTCCAAGATCTATAATCGAGAGATATTAGTTAGGGATAGAAACCGATTTCATCACTTCAAAGATTGGCTGTGTTCATGCAAAGACTTCTGGTGAAAGTTGATGTAATTCAGCAGCTGGAGAAGGAGAAATCTGAAAAGGTACATTTTGAGAGCTCTACCAAATGCATAGAATGATTCTATTTCTGGTGCATATATGCCTTACTTTATACATTTTAGGCCAAAGGATTTATTTATGCAAATCAGTGGAACTCGACACAAATATGAAATATATGCAAACAATAATCTAGATACATCCTTCATTCCAGGAATAAGTTTATTAATGAAAACAACAATGGAAACAACCAGAATTCAGTTTCCATAAGATTCTTGATATAGATATCAGGATGATTATAAGCTTTGGTAAGAACCAATGTCACTGTTCCCTTCTATCGAGATTAAAGGCGGAATGCTCTGTTCAAAATAGAAGAAATTATCTGGATCAACTGCACCTTTCACCATTGCCAACCGCTTGAAATTGCCATTAAAGTAGCTGCTTCCCCATTTCATGGCTCCTAAGTAACTTGTGTTATCTATATCATCATTTGTACCTAAATCCAAATCCCTATAGTTCACATAAGCTGCCCTTGGATTCTTGGACACATATGGTGTCATATTCTTATGAATCCTTCTCATCCAACTTATATGCTTTTCTGATGCTTCAATGGTTCCATTATCCCACTTCTCAAAGTATTGTATGTTATACAAATACCCTTTTCTATATGCGTATGGAGTCGTTGTTTCCTCTATCTCGTCCATTTTTCCACCGTGTGGTTCCATTATAAGAATCGGATTGTCTTCCTCCAATAACCATTTCCATATCTCCGCCAATGTTTCTTCAGGAATAGGTTCTTTCACATAATCCGATTTACCATTGAAGTAGCTTCTAGGCTCGGGTATCCTATCTCTAAGCACATCGATGCTTGATCCAGATGGATAAATAGAAAAATAGAGTACTGATTCAATCCAACTCATTTCACTACAATCTTTTTCCTGTAAACCCAATTCAGGAAAGCTGTCTGCTATCGTTTCCATGAGCTGATCAACGCTTCCAAGAAACATCGAGTTGAATATAACTTGAATTGTTCTGTTTCCTGTTCCATCTGAAGTAGGTTGTATTATAACCCTAATGAACAAATCTTTACTTAAATTGTGCCCTTTATACTGCCACTTATTGAACGGATCCGAACCTCCTTGATCTAAAGTCTTGGAAAGACTAAAAACCGTAACTTTTTCAGGAACGTCCACAAGATTGACCTTCCAAGCTACTACAATACCGAAACTTGCTCCTCCACCTCCTCTAATTGCCCAAAACAGATCTTCACCCATTGATTCTCTATCCAGAATTCGCCCATTGGCATCAACGATCCGAGCATCAACAACATTATCGGCCGCGAGCCCGTGCTTCCTAACCATAGCACCAAACCCGCCTCCGCTTAGTTGTCCACCGACCCCTACAGTTGGGCAAATCCCTGCTGGGAATCCAAGATTTCGACTTTCTTGAGACACCCAGTAATACAATTCACCAACCGTGGCACCTGATTCGACCCACGCAGTCTTCTCACCCGAATCAATCGTTATCTTTCTTAGTTCTTTAAGGTCAAGAACAACAAAAGGGGTTTGATCATATGAAGTGTAAGAAACTCCTGCATAGTCATGGCCACCACTTCGTATCCGGATTCGATATCCGAAACTTTTTGAACAAAGAACTGTAGATTGTACATGGGAATATGTCAAAGGTGTGATTATAGCTATTGGTTTTGGAGTTGTGGGTGTGGAAAATCTAAGGTTTACGATGGTTGATTCAAGAATAGATGAGTATTGTGTGTCTTCTTGGGTGAACACAAACTCTGGTTGTGTGGCATTTGGTGGAAATACTTGAGAAAGACATTTAAGAAAGTTATCATCCATTAGCTTTGAATATGCTGATGAACACAAAACCAGTAGAATCACTAGCAGAAATGGTGGAAATTTAGTGCCAAATGTTAGCTCCATGGTTTCTTTTAGGTTAGGGATAGATATAACTTATCCTAATCTATATATATATATAATATTTCCCATATGTGAGACGTTTAATATAGTTTTTATAGTATTATATCATATTGTTGCATCAATAATGAATGCTAGTGGATGGAAGTGGAACCCATCAATAGTGTAAGTCAACTTAACATTGCTGGAAAATAAAGGGAATTCTAAAAAACCCGTTTTACACGTTAAATAGACACGTTCTCTTAAATTCTTGTTTCATATATATCAGTATTAAACCTTATTTTTATATTTTTGTTGTATTTGATTTGATTGAGGGAGTGTATATTTAGCTGCACATACACTGATTGTGGGTTATTTTGTTAAACAGATATAATGTTTTTCAAGATTTTATAAGGGTGTTATGTTTAACGTCAGATGCATTATGTTTAAAACTAGATACGAGGTCATTTAAAAGTTATTGAGTTAATTTTTTTTTAAAGTCGTGCTTATAATTAAAGATTCACTTAACTAAGTAACCCAAAAAAGAAAATATTGTATACTTCTTATTAACTTCATAAAACTTCTAAAAGAGTTTTACTCAACATAACTTTCCCTCTAAAACTTCAACCATAGTCATGATGTTTATCTGAAATACGACGCATCGTCCAACTTATAACGTATCCCAAAAGAAGCATATCAATTCTACACTGATATGTTCACAAAGGAAACATATCACTCCAAGTCACAGATGAGATATGACCAAAAAGGTCAAATTGGTTGATTGTAGAATTGTATTTTGATTTATTTTTCTATTACTTTCTCTGTAATTGTAGGACTAATTTGTAGAAGATTTGTTTCAAATGGGCCAAACTGAAAAATCAAAAACATTGGTGGTTGATATGTTGAGAACAACATTGAAAGACTTCGGGTGGCTTCGTAAAAAGTCCAAGGGTGCCGGAGCAATTTTGGAGGGGTTTGCAGCTCACATTAACTGAAAAACGGACGGTACAGTCGTACAGAAAAACATAAAATGCTTTGTTTTTCAATTTCGAAATTAATTCAGATATTTTTCCAGATTTGTTATAGAATACTGTTTTTTGTTGTTTAAGCATTTGATAGAGTTTCTTTATCGGTGTTGTAAAGATCTATATAATAAAAGTTCAATACAAATTTATAATATATAATTGTAAATCCGTAAAAGATTAATATATTTTTTTAAAAATTTAACAATTATAGTTACAATTTCTTTCCAAGAGTTGTATCCATTTTTTAATGCTACTTTAACCCATTTGCATCAAACTAACAACTCAAGTTGGCCAAACACTAAATCCAAGTCTTATCATCAAGTTTATCTAAATCTTATTATTCAATAAAGATTAATTCAGACGTTTTTTTTCCATTTTATTAACATCTAATGTGACAAACAAGTTAGACTAGGTTCTGTAGAAGAGGAGGGGGAGGGGTTCTTATAGTCATCGTCAATGAAGACCACTGGAGAAAGTCGATAGTGATGTAGGGAGAGGAGACAAAAGACAAAGGAGTAGGAAAGGTTGTCGATGAGGGGAAGGGGCTAACTAGTGAAGAGATTGAGTTGGTTACGGTTTATGTACGAAAACTGAAGACTCTAGGAAAAGTACGAAGATATGAAAGAGGGAGGAGGGGTGGATTGGGGGTGGTTTAGCATTAATTAAAAAGTATAAAAATCTAGTAGAATAACAAAAAGACTAAAATACCCCTTATTTAACGAACTTCTGCTAACAATACACTACAACAGTTAAAGTCAAGTAGGGGTGCTCAAAAACCCGATCAACCCAACCCAACCCGACGTAAAATAAATCAACCCGAAGCAACCCGATGTCTAATCGAGTAGTAAAAATTTCAAACCGAAGGTATTGGATTGATATCGGGTTACGTTTATTTAAACCCAATCCAACCCGATCAACCCGATATCATTTTATTTTTTGAATATTAATATGATTGTTGAGTATTTATTAATATATATTAGACAATTACACCATCACGTACTCTTTTCATATATATATATATATATAGTTAATCTATTTTCCATCTCTATATACTTTCCTTTGTATACATGTCCATTAAATATGAATATATATATATATATAACATTGAGATGAATGTGATATACTTAAGATCTAAGAAATATGAATATGTTGTACCAAATGACTGACGGTGAAAAAGAAATTATGAGAAGACTAGATAAAACAAAATATTGAAGATTAGGAGAATATTTTGTTGTACCAAAGTGTTAACCCGACCAACCCGATCAACCTGACTAACCCGTACGAGTTGGGTTGCACTTTGGTTTGGGTTGGGTTGGGTTGAGATTTTTTAAACCGAAGACATTGGGTTGGGTTGTTGAAATGCCTTCAACTCGATCAACCCAACCCGTGAGCACCCCTAAAGTCAATGATGAAAAAAAGCGGAAAATCGCAACCCCCAATGACTACCATTGTAATAAGTGTAGACCAAAGACAAAAATCAAAAATTCAACAAACTAGAAGGACTAAAGAAGTAATTTACTCTCTATGATATATAGTTTTTTTGAATGACAAGTTAGTAGTTAGTAGTAAGTGATTCGGACCCGTGACATCCATATGGACATGGACAGTATGCAGCCCATTTATAGTTGTCAAATAGATAAAACATGGTTTATTTATCGATTCATATAAAATAACCTTTTACGTTTCCAATTGGGTCTGTTCTTCCGTCAACTCTTATAATATGAACATGATTTCAACCATTTTCACTCGTTAAACTGAATGTATTTCTCATCCTCTAAAATCATTGTCAACAGAAGAGCAGCAGAACAACAATGTTTATCCCTCCTCCAAACCTGCACTTCCCTCCTTAATCTCAACCAAATTCACACACAAATTCTCAAATTGGGTCTTCAAGACAACCCACTGGTACTCACAAAGTTCACTTCAACTTCATCCGATCTCAATGCAATTGACTACGCTTCATTCATCTTATTCGCCCCTGATGCCAAAACCCATTTCTACGACACTTTTCTTTACAACACCGTCATCAGAGCTTACGCTCAAACAAATCAATCCAAGAACACTGCCATTGATGTTTACAAAACCATGGTTTGGAATGATGTTACGCCTAATAAATTCACATACCCATTTGTTCTCAAGGCCTGTGCTGGTGTTGGGAGGTTAAGTTTAGGGGAATCGGTTCATGGTAGTGTTGTGAAGTTTGGGTTTGAGGATGATACACATGTGTTGAATACTATGGTTCATATGTATTGTTGTTGTCATGCAGTCGAGAATGCGCGTGTGGTGTTCGATGAAATGCCTAAGTGGGATTCTGTATCTTGGAGTGCCATGATTGGTGGGTATGCTAGGATGGGAATGTCAACTAGTGCCGTTGAGTTGTTTAGGGAGATGCAAATTGCTATGGTTAAACCAGATGAGATTACTATGGTTTCTGTATTGTCTGCTTGTAGTGATTTAGGTGCTTTAGAGCTTGGGAAGTGGGTCGAAAATTATATCGAAAGAGAAAAAATTCCAAAAAGCATGGAGCTTTGTAACGCCCTCATCGACATGTTTGCAAAATGTGGGGATGTGGATAAGGCTTTGAGGTTTTTTAGAACCTTGGATGGGAAAACCATTGTTTCTTGGACTTCTGTGATCGTTGGTATGGCAATGCACGGCCGTGGTTTGGAGGCTGCTTCGTTATTTGAAAAGATGAAAGATGCCGGGATTGCACCAGATGATGTTACGTTTATTGGGTTGCTTTCGGCTTGCAGTCATTCAGGGTTAGTCGATGAAGGTCGCAGATACTTTGATTCCATGACTCAAGAATTTCATATAACACCTAAAATAGAGCATTATGGTTGCATGGTTGATCTATTCAGCCGAGCTGGACATGTCAAAGAGGCACTAGAGTTTGTCAAGAAAATGCCCATTAAGCCAAATCCAATAATCTGGAGGACATTAACTGCGGCTTGTCGACTCCATGGTGAGCTTAATCTTGGCGAAAGCATCACAAAACAGTTGATTGAAAGTGAGCCATTGCATGAATCTAATTACGTCTTACTTTCCAACATTTACGGGAAAATGTCCCATTGGGAAAAGAAGAACATGATTAGAGAAGTGATGGGCGAGAAGGGGATAAAAAAGATCCCAGGGAGTACCATGATTGAACTCGACAACAAAATCTACGAATTTGTTGCAGGTGATAGAACACATGATCTTTACAAAGAGATCCATGAGATGATCGATGAGATGGGAAGAAAGATTAAGATGGCTGGATACGTTCCTACTACATCAGAGGTTTTACTTGATATTGGTCAAGAGGACAAAGAAGATGCTCTGAATAGACATAGTGAAAAACTGGCCATCGCCTTTGCCCTTTTAAAGACACCACCTGGGACTCCCATACGGATTGTGAAAAACTTACGGGTTTGTGGTGATTGTCATTCTGCAACAAAGTTCATCTCCAAGATCTATAATCGAGAGATATTAGTAAGGGATAGAAACCGATTTCATCACTTCAAAGATGGGGCATGCTCATGCAAAGACTTTTGGTGAAATCTTAAATGGTACATTTCGAGAGCTCTAACAAATGCATAGAATGATTCTGGTACTGATACATTTATAATCAAAGGATTTATTTATGCAAATCAATGGAACTCGAAACAAATGTGTAAACAATAATCTAGAAACACCCTTCATTTCAGGAATGAGTTTATTAATGAAAACAACCAGAATTCAGTTTCCATAAGAATCTTGATATAGATACCAGGATGATTATAAGCTTTGATAAGAACCAATGTCACTGTTCCCTTCACTCGAAATTAAAGGCGGAATGCTCTGTTCAAAATAGAAGAAATTATCTGGATCAACTGCACCTTTCACCATTGCCAACCTCTTGAAATTGTCATTAAAGTAGCTCCTTCCCCATTTCATGGCTCCTAAGTAACTTATGTTGTTTATATCATTTGTACCTAAATCTAAATCCCTATAATTTACATAAACCCCCCTTGGATTCTTGGACACATATGGTGTCATATTCTTATAAATCCTTCTCATCCAACTTATATGCTTTTCTGATTCTTCAACGGTGCCGATATCCCACTTCACATAGTATTGTATTTCATACAAATACCCTTTTCTATGTGGATATGGAATTGTCGTTTTCTCTATCTCGCCCATTCTTCCACCTTGTGGTTCCATTAATAGATTCCCATTCTCTTCCTCCAAACACCATTTCCATATCTCCTCGAATGTTTCTTCAGGAATAGGTTCTTTCACAAAATCTGATTTACCATAAAAGTAGTTTTTAGGATCGGGTATCCTATCCCTAAGCACATCGATGCTTGATCCCGTTGGGTAAAACCAAAAATAAAGTACTGATTCAATCCAACTCATCTCACTACAGTCTTTTTCCTGTAAACCCAGTTCTGGAAAGCTATCTGCTACCGTTTCCATGAGCTGGTCAACGCTTCCAAGAAACATCGAGTTGAATGTAAATTTAATTGTCTTGTTTCCTGCTCCATCTGAAGTAGGTAGTATTCTAACTCTAATGTACAAATCTTCACTTAATTTGTACCCTTTATACTGCCACTTATTGAACAGATCTGAACCTCCTTGATCTAAAGTCTTGGAAAGAGTAAAAACCGTAACTTTTTCAGGAATATCCACAAGATTGACCTTCCAAGCTACTACAATACCGAAACTTGCTCCTCCACCTCCTCTAATTGCCCAAAAAAGATCTTCTCCCATGGATTCTCTATCCAGAATTCGCCCATTGACATCAACAATCCGAGCATCGATAACATTATCAGCCGCTAACCCGTATTTTCTTGCCAATGCACCAAACCCGCCTCCGCTTAGTTGTCCACCGATCCCTACAGTTGGGCAAAACCCAGCTGGGAATCCAAGATTTCGACTTTCTTGAGACACCCAGTAGTAAAATTCACCATTAGTGGCACCTGATTCGACCCATGCAGTCTTTTCACCTGAATCAATCGTTATCTTTCTTAATTCTTTAAGGTCAAGAAGAACAAAAGGGGCTTGATCATATGAAGTGTAGGAAAGTCCTGCATAGTCATGGCCACCACTTCGGATCCGGATCCGATATCCGAAAGTTTTGGAACAAAGAACTGTAGATTGTACATGGGAATATGTGAAAGATGTGATTATAGCTATTGGTTTTGGAGTTGTGGGTGTGGAAAACATAAGATTTTGGATAGTTGATTCAAGAATAGATGAATATTGTGTCTCTTCTTGGGTGAACACAAACTCTGGTTTTCTGGCATTTGGTGGAGAATCTTGAGAAAGACATTTAAGAAAGTTATCATCTATTAGCTCTGAATATGATGAAGAACACAAAACCAGTAGAAACAGTAGCAGAAATGGTGGAAATTTAGTGCCAAAGTTTAGCTCCATGGTTTCTTTTAGGTCGTCGGATAGAGATAACTTCTCCAAATCTATATATAAAATACCCTTATAGGAAACGTTTTATATATTTTTATATTAATTAAATATTATTATATTGTTGCATCAATAATGAATGCTATGGATGGAAGTGGAACCCATCAATATTCAATAGGGTTAGTCATCTAACCAGTGGCGTAGAGAAGGGCGACAACATGGTGCAAATTACAATATATAATTGTACATCTATAAAAGATTATACATTTTACGATTTTTAACAATTATAGTTACAACTTCTTTCCAAGATTTGTATCCATGTTTTAATGAAACTTTAACACATTTGCATCAAACTAACGACTCAAGTTTGCCAAACACTAAATTCGAGTCTTATCAACAAGTCTATCGAAATCCAATTATACAATTCATGTACATTTTTCTATTTTATTAACACCTAATGTGACAAACAAGTTACACCAGGTTCTGTAGAAGAAGTAGTCCCATAAGCGTCGTTGCAAAACGCAGTTGTATTTTCTCTGTTCATTGAAGAGATTATGTTAATCTGATCCAAGAAAATACCCGAGCATGGTATGATGTTGCTACAATCGAAGTTTATTGCAATTCGAGACGAAGATGTTCCTTGAAAAAACTTGTAACTTATGTTGCTAACATTCACCGCTGCCGACTGCATATGAGAAATACGTAAGCTAGTAACTCCCCATTTCATGAAGTGAAAGTTCTTTAGAAAAGATTTTACTATTGACCAAAGGGTCAATGGTCCAGTGGTTTTCGGATTATAGGTTGATGTGTGTGAGTTTTATCGTATATAAATATATATATATATATAGATGGTGGTTCATTTACAAACTACACCAATCCTACAAACTCGTACAAACCAAGTTAAAAATAATTTTTTCATGATTTTTTTTAATCAAATGCTATGATTTAAAATGTTATTACACATGTTTGTTTCATCTTTTGAAAAAAATTACATGTGAAAAAAATACATGAAAAAATACATTATGAAACAAATGCATGTGAAACTTTGAACTTATGAAAACAAATACATGTGAAACTTTTACATTACAAAACAAACATATATGTAATAACATCTTAAATCATACTATTTAATAAAAAAAATCATGAAAAAAATATTTTTAACTTGGTTTGTACGAGTTTGTAGGATTGATTTAATTTGTAAATGAACCAACTCCTATATATATATATATATATATATTAAAAAAAACTTTACCTCTGTGGGGCAATTAATTTTGTTGGGACAATAATGTTGATCGATTATAATAGGGTTAAAGACGTTGTCAAGTTTGATATTCTCGAATGTGATGTCTCTAGCATATCCAGAACCTCCCTGTATGATCATAGGTGCAAAAAAATTAATTAGTAAATATATAAGCTTTCAAATTTCTTTTAGCTGTGACCACTTGA
The DNA here is from genome assembly GCA_036898165.1 of Silybum marianum. NCBI lineage: Eukaryota > Viridiplantae > Streptophyta > Magnoliopsida > Asterales > Asteraceae > Silybum > Silybum marianum. The sequence continues at coordinate 35,423,586 of CM072538.1, read as the reverse complement.
ACTTACCTGCCATGTCTTGATTCTTGCTCCGTTTTGTGTCCCAGTAAAGTTACAATCTTTTACATAAATTTGTTCCACTGTATCATAACTATTGTTTAAGCCCAAACTTCCGATACTACAAGACAATGATAACGATAAGTAGCCACACACACTCAAGTCGTAACAGTGATCCTAGAGATGTACAAAAAGTCTGAAGCTTGGGGACCAAAGCCTAGATAAAGCCAGATCTAAAAGCCCGACCAACCAATTTCTTTTTCAAAATCCCGGGAGTGGGCTTGGAGGCCTGAGCACGGGCCCGAAAAAGCCTGAGTCTTGTGCATCTCTGGTCTAATATGACCGACTTGTAACCTTTACCTTATACCATGGCCTGGACCGCAATTTATGTTTGTAATATTAATCTGAGAGGCTCCATTATTTAGAGCTATACAATCATCACCTAACGTTTAATAACACAAAATGTTGTCACAACTTTAAACAAAAATGTTGAGCTAAAATAAATAAATTCTACCAATAAATAAATATTTACCTGTTTTAATAACTAAATTTTGAATTTGTACTTGGGTTGAGGTTGAAATATCGATACCATCAGTATTGGGGCTATTTGCAGGTGCAACTATGTCTAAATCCGAAATGATCGAATAACTGCTTTTAGAAAGACCGATATGGTTTCTAGGGCTATCTCGATGACTAAGGTGCCTCAATTGAAGCGAGCTGCAATTTTCAAAATGTAATGCCTACATACATACATATTTCACTTGAGTTTATTATTGGTCAAAAGAACACACACACATACATTTTAAATAATAATAATAATGTTTAATAATAAATATCTTACCGTTGGTGGTGTTGAACATTTTAATGCTTCTTTCATCTGCAAAAACTTATTATAATTCAATGTATCTATATTTTTTCTTAAATCACAAATTTAAAATTATTCCGAAACTAAAAACACATTATCATACGTAGGTCAAAGATTTCGTCCACCATGCGCTTCCACGACCATTGATCACACCACCTCCATCGACAGTTAAATCTGTAACGTCTGTAAATAATAGCCATGCTCCGGTTTCGCAACCGTTCCATGAATTAGGGTCTTCGGGGGCGACAATAGTACCTAGTATCTACTCAGAATACAAGTATAATTCTTAGCACAGTTAAATAAAATTATCTTGAACATAGTTTCATAAAAGTTTTCGACTAAAAATCAAATATTAAAATTACGTTTGTAATAAAAAAAATAGTATGTAGACCCTACTTAATCTTGTCAATATTTTATAGTGATGATAATAAATATATTCTAAATTTTTCAAAAACACGACATTTTATGTTTTAGGATTGATAATAAAACAAAGAGTAAATTATAGTTTGTTAAGAGTTGTAATTATCGTTTCTATGGTTTAGAAATTGGGTTTTTTCGTTTCTATGGTTCGTAAATCATTGTTATTTTCATCCTTATGATGATAATTTATTGTTATTTTGATCCTTGTGGTCTACAATTTTTATAAATATTTTGTTCCCTTATACTTAAAAGTAGGAATTAGTTCATAGATGAAAATAACAATAAATTACAAGCTATAGGGACGAAAATTGCAATTTATAGACTATGAGAATGAAAAAGAAATTGTTAACATACCACAGGGACTAAAAATGTAATTTACTCTGAAATGGAATTATTTATTAAAAGTTTACATTTTTATATTAAATATCAAGGTTCTAAATAACGTGAGGCGTGGCGTGACGACGGGCTCAAGCCTTAAGCATTAGAAGCCACGGCGAGCCATGACGTTTTTCAAGGTGTGTCTTATGGCGGCAAATTTATATATCATATATAATATTATACATATATAAACCTTTGTTTTCTACTATTACTCAATGAGTTAATGATATTAAGCATTTTAAATTAGGTTATATGTTAAAAACAAAAAAAATAAGACACTAAAAGAGTAAGACAAATCAAATATGGTGTTACAAAAATCATATATTAGTCCATGGCATGCCACAGGTAAAATGTGATGTGAGATAAAAGTCTTAAGCCATGGCGATAGTGAGTTTTTTAGAACATTGTTAAATATACATGGGTTTTTTGTGGTTTATAATTAAAGTTTTATTATTTATTTAACTTTTTATTAGTATATTACCTCAAAATGGATATCGGGAGATTTGCATGGGCCTTGAAAGTTAATTGGGCCCACTAAGAAAGTGTTGACTGACGTAATGGTCAAAGTTGACCCTGGTCCAACATCGTTACACAAGTCTTGCCAAGCTTGCTCAAAAGCCTTCGTTCACAAAATTAAAAGAAAATAAATTAATTAATCAATGATCACTTTATACGAAAAATTCAGTTGTAAATCTATTTTTATTGTAAATTGGGAGACAAATAGAGTATGACACATGTTCCCACTTACCAAAGGGTATCTGGCCTAGCGGTACCGGGGTTTTTACATCATCCTCAAGGCCTCGGGTTCGAGCCTTGGGAGTGGTGGTTTTCCTAAAAATGGTGGAGGAGTGGGGGTTTATCCCCTAAGGTGAAGGTTCGGGTCCCGCATACTGCTCATATGGATGTCACTGTGGGTCCGAATCACTAACTACTAACTACTAACCTGTCGTTCAAAAAAAAAACATGTTCCCACTTGTTATAATTTATCATGAATAATAAATCTATTTTTTTTTTACAAAAGTCATAATCATTTACATCATTTAGAATGAATTATATTTGTGAATTTATAAAACGCGTAAAGTTGTCTTCTTTGTTCCTTGATTCATAACGAAACTTAAGTTTGCAATTAAACATGAATAGATATACAAACAAATTAAGATAAAAAAAATCCAATTATGCTCTCTAAACCCCAAAAACATGATCTAGAAAAATAAATATTTCATGAAAGATTGGGACCCGAATTATGGAATGGTATAAACCTTATTTTTGGTATTTAAATATAGTTATATATGCATAAAATACACATATCATAAAACAGAACTACATAAGAAAATGATCGGAATATGAGAAACAAACAGTTCAAACACTTAATAAATAAATAAAGATCCATTTGTGTTCTAAGAATTTTAGAAATAAAACTGCACAAAACAATTTTAATAAAAGGAAATGATCGAAATGGTCAAAATCAAAACCCAGTCACACTGCACACATACCTTGGTATCGTCAGTTATGCCATCACCTTTAGCGCCATACTGCATTATGTCATAAGCAGCACCCCAACCTCGATATGGCAAGCAAAATAATAATAAAATAATAGATAACATTTTTTTTAATCGTGGAAAAATATACCACAATTCTCTATGTTTGTAGGAAAAATATGTTGTATTTCTCATTTTGATCATATGTTTGGTGTATATATATATATATATACACACGCACACAAGTATGTATATGTATTGAATGAAGTGAGTGAAAGAATTTAAGATTTTGACTTGAAACTTAAACTTTTTAAGACTTCCAAAAAAAATTAAAAATCTAAAATTTACGTATTTGATCAAGCAATTAAACAGCAAAATCAATTGCTATCATCCATTTTACCATTCTTGTTTTATAAAATGTCAGTTTCCTTTAAAAAAAGATATAAAAAATCAAATTGTATCTGTATCTTGAATGAGATATCACCAAATAAAATATTTCACCTTTTAAGAAATAATTGTTTGGTATTTAAAATTTAAATATAACCCCATTTTTTGAGTTTTTTTATTATTTATTTTATAAGTTGAAAATGAATAGATAGAAATAGCAGATTAACACTAAATTTAGAATAAAAATGTATTATATGATTCTATGAGTCGAATTATTTTTCACGTTCTTCTTATCGTTAATGATAAATCATAAACAATGATCCTTACTTTGTTTTTTGCTTTTTTGTTTTTTTATCTTGATGATGAATCATAAACAATGATCCTTACTTTGTTTTTTTTTTTGGTTATTTTGAGTATATTTTGCATACATATTTTAAATTATGAGCAATGTATATGCCAATATACTTTTTCATTTAGGTATTACTTAATAGGATTAAGGTTTAACAAAAGAACTCTAAAAAAATAAGAAACTAAGAAACATCTTAATAACCGTTTATCCATACAGCATATACATACAAGTAACTGAAAATATTTCCTGGTTTCTATACACGTATGCATGTTATGCACATGTGCATACTGAAAGATTAGTTTTATACATACATACATAAGATAGAATTATGTTATGTTGGAAGTATATGGTTCGTAACATTTAATAAATGATTAGTCGTAAATTTATGACTCGAGCGGTAATATTATCACAAAAAAATATGTTGCATTATGACATCAAAGACAGCAACGCAGCCATGATAACCCAACATTCACAAATGAATGAAAACTGGTTTTTAACACACATTAAAATAGCCAAAATCGAGTTTCATAAAGAAAACAAATTCAAAACAATAATCATCCATTGTCCATTTCCTCACCGATTAAAGGCTCGAAAGGATCAAAGGGCATATGGGTCATTAAAGATGGTGTAATAACATTCACAAATGAATGAACACTTGGGGCCTATTTGTTAACTTAATGAGCTTAACGGAACTCCCAACTTATTTGGTTAGCTATATACGACTATATAGTAATGGCTTAATGATATAGAAAGTGGCTTATTCAGTTCGCTTCTAGAAGAATCCTAATGCAAAAAGCCAAGTTTTTTTTCCAAACATGTCCCTCCCAATCAAAAACCCGCTCCTTCCAGTACAACATGAATCTAAAATCCTTCTAAATAATCCATCCAACTACAGAATACAGATCGGCCAGTACAACATGAATCTATAAAAAAAATAAATGCTTACAAAAGAAACGTCTAGCAGAAAGAAAGAAAAAAGGGTAAACTCTACAAACGACAACTTAAATGGCACAAAACTCACTAACGTACAAGAGGGTGAACATATGATGACTCTTTGATAACGTTCAAATTGATATAACAAGAAAAATTATCTCGTTGATTGCCACCACAAACCAATAACCATCATACTTACTGGCTAAAGTTAAGAGCCCATGATCGTTGCTTTAGATAAATCGTTGAATTTTCCAGCTCTTCCTAAGAGGGCACTGCAAAAAAAAGACCATCGAAAGTTGGTCATCGCAAGAAAACAAACATGGATGCTTTTGAAATCCGATCCATAAAACAAGACTGAGCGGGACAGGACTGCTAAAATGACCAATTTACACCTAATGAGTTGTTTATATGTATTATATATTTTGGTTAGTTTATGTGATTTACTAAATTATAGTTAAATAAATATTTTTTATAACGAAATATATTATTAAAAAGTTTTCGTCAAGACATTAAAATAACACCAAAATATGAAGTTTATTAATTTCCATTTTTTATCTTATAGCTTTTCTATGTTGCTTTTCCTTATTAATATTTAATAAATTACATAAATTAACCAAAATATAGAAAATGTATAAAAATAATAATTTGAGGACAGTAACGTGAAAGTTTAAAAAGGATAAAATACAACAAATAAAACTAAAATGTAAAGATAGAGACATATTTGATGTTTTAGAAGAGAATTTTTATTTTAATGGTATATTGGTAAAATATAGATTTGTTCCATGGAGTAAGTGCCTACTTTCCAACTTTTACCCTTTGTTATCAGCTAATATTAAGGGTAAAATTGTCATTTAGTTAATTAAAAAGTGTACTAATTACACATTTCTAAGATCGTGCGCCTATTTCATTGTAGACATTTATTTTGGGACAAAAAAAGCATGTTGCAAGGATATAAGTACGACATACGAGTGTGTGATAAGTATACTATTTCCTAGCAATAAAGTAGTCGAAAAGTAAATATCATATAGTTAAAGAGAACATACTATATGTTGAAGTATCTATCTGCTCAGGAAGTTCTTTTATATCCACTTCAAACCTCTCTTGAACCTACAAATAATCACCAACAAACATGTTATTTTGATATATAGTCACGTAACACTTCATACTTTAGATGTGAAATTATAGCTATATACCTGATTAAGAACCTCTGAATCAGCTGCAGATGACACAAATGTGATTGCAAGTCCCTTGGTTCCAAACCTACCAGCTCTTCCAACCTATCAAATTGACAAAAATAACCCTCATCAACCGGTATGGCAACAAGAATCGAAATAAGAACAGGTGAGTAAAAAACGTCAAAAATAAATACCCGATGGAGGTATGTGTCAGCAGAATCTGGCATGTCGTAGTTGATGACGATATTGACACGTTCAATGTCGATACCCCTACCGACTAAATCAGTCGCCACTAGAATTCTCTTGTGCCCTTCCTTGAAACCTTTGTATCGTGTCAACCTGCAAACCCGAAACAGTAAAAATAGGCCATCACGACCATCACCACATGCATCGATATGGAAGTTGCAATTAATCCAAATTCAACAATTCTTATTCCATTTTAACGATTATACCACATAATATTCGACACAGAAGTTCCCAAAAAAGCATGAGTAGGTGACACTGTTCGGACAATGATCAAGTGTAAACAATGACAAGCAAGGTGAAATGTTGTTCAAACATATAAATATATATATATATATATGGACGGGTTTAAATGAGAACTCAAATTTGGCTGTGAACGTGGAGACAAATGAGAGCACGACACATATTATAAATAGAAAAGTTCGAGTTCCAGGATCAAAGAAGAATAAAACGAGCATAAATAGTATGAAAAGAGTAACAAATAAGCAAAACAAAACATGTAGAAAGAGCTACAACTAACCGTTCTTCCTGGGACATGCCAGAGTGGATGCAAATAGAAGGAAAATTACACTCAACAAGCAACTTGTTCAGCTCCGCCGCTCTGCTTACACTTTTGACAAATATGACAACTTGATTGAAATCTAATGCATCGAGAAGATCATTCAGTTTACGGTTTTTCTCCAGCTCGCTCAGTTTGATGTAATGCTGCCATAAAATAAATTCAACGTTAGAAATTTCATAAAAAGGGTTTAAAAGAAGTGGCCATAAAAGGTCCAAACTCCTACCTGTACAAGACCATGTAGGGTCAACTTGGCTTCATCGTCCACATAAATTTCCATTGGCTGAAAGGAACAAACGTCATAGTAAAGGATATTAGGAGCGCCTTTGGAAGCTAATCGATTCCAGTTACAAAATGAATGATGGATGAACATCCTTGAAATCAATATTATTCTGGTCCATCTGGTTTCTCCATTGCAGATATCATCAAATCAGACCAAGCATGTTCTGACACGATCAGTGCTATATCTACCATGAAACAGATGAAGCAAAAGAAGAAATAAGGATGCCCTGACCACCATTGCCAACCTGAACGACTCAAGGGCGAACTAGAAAACTACAAAAAAAAAAAAAACTTATATGACACGTTAAACCCTCAGCTACGACAACACTCAGAAACCCCACTTTCTTCCCGTTTCTACCCCTTCATCCGCAATAAATATTTCCCAATCTAAGCATCAACTGCAGAAAGCTGACATTACGAAAAAGTAGTGAACTTTCAAAATTCAAGTGGAACTGGCGACAGGAGATTACATCTTGCATAAACTTTTTGCACACAGGGCGGATTTCCTTGCTCAGCGTTGCAGAAAACATCATTACTTGTTTATCATGAGGAGTCATCTTGAAAATTTCTTGCACGTCTCTCCTCATGTCTGTGAATTCCATGAACACAGGGAAGTTAAGATCAAAAACCATTTTTTCAAGTTCATGCTGTCAAAATACACGAAAAACATACCAAGTGACTCGAGCATCTTGTCACACTCATCAAGTATGAAGTGCCTCACATTCTTCAATGCAAGGTCTTTGTCTCTGGCAAGTGCAAGAATCCTTCCAGGCGTTCCAACAACAATATGAGGGCATTCATTTTTCAGAAGATCCTTGTGAATTTTGATGTTAACACCGCCATAGAAGACTGCAACCTTGATATCAGTCAAGTAGGTGCTGAACCGTTCAACCTCGTGACAAATCTGTAGATAAGGTGATTAACAACACAATATAAAGAGGTAAGTAGTAGAATGACCTCTTATGATTGAATTATGATACAAAAATAAACAGATGAAGAGATTACTGGAAATGCAATACACACCTGATAAGCCAATTCCCTTGTGTGACATAAAACAAGGGCAGCAACTTGGCCTGCAACAGGTTCAATCTGCTGCAATGTTGACAAGACAAAAACGGCAGTTTTGCCCATACCAGACTTTGCTTGACAGATGACATCCATACCCAAAATAGCTTGAGGAATACATTCATGTTGCACTGATGAAGAGCCAAAGAAATTGGAGCTAAGCAACCCTCATGTTCAATTATAAATTTACCAAACGATTGTACCTCTCCAAATGATACAAGTAATAGCAGTTATTTACCTGCAAAATTATGTGACAATTATGTTATAAAAAACAGGCATATTTCAAAAGGCTTAACCACTATGTAAAGACCCTCTCTATTAATGGTAGACATGAATTGGAATGCCAACATATGAAATATTATCTTTTAGTTAAGTGAAAATAAAGCAGCTTGCCTTCGGAAGGATGTTCAAATCCTGAATCCACAATAGCACGGAGCAGCTCTGGCTTTAGAAGGAAGTCTCTGAATCCAGAGCTATGAATTCCAACGTACCCCCTGCATTCAAAAATCAATTTTGGTGAGCTATCCTACTTAAAAACCGATAATTAATTGAGGAACAACTGCAATTGACACATCTATACTCTTAAAACCATATCAAATCAATGGTTCCAACTCAATTACAATTGTTAATGCATACGGCAGTCGAGCATCACATATTCACATAAATCAAAATGAATTAATTTATATCAACCCTGATTTGAAATTGTAGCTTTTTGCTAGCATCAATAATCCAAATACACAAAACAGATTATCTGCTAACTGTGTGTAATCGGATCTGATTAGATAATAATATTAAAAAGTTCAAACATGATTTAAGTTTAAAAATCTCACTTTTTAACGGCTTCGCCATTGACTTTAACACCAGCAGAGTCAGGGGCTTTCTCGTCGTCCTCCTCGTAGTCTAGAAGCTCTTCCTCGTACGTCTCGTTATCCTTCAATTCTGTCTCGCCCATTGCTATTTCAAACAGAGATCGAGAGTTCAAAAATTAGGTTTTGAAATTCGAGAATACGGAATTGAAATAAGATAGAGATAGATTGGGATCAGGGTTCGGCCGACCTTAGATCGAAGTGAAACCTTAGATTAGGGTTTAGAGAACTTTCTGCAGAGAAAACGTTAGGAATAAACCGGAAGAGCGTTTAGGTTTTTGAGTTTTTCAAGTGTGGCTAAAAGGGCCCTTGCTGGACGCTTATGCCAATTTACCATTCTACCCTCTAAATATCTTTTTAAGAATAAACTACAATTTTAGTGCTCTTGCGGTTTTTATTTCAAGGTTTGGTTGTTAATAGCTAAGCTTCTCTGAGGGGCTGTTCGGTACTTGCTTATTCGCTCAGCTGATGGTTGAACGATTCAGCTAGGAAACCATATTCCTTTGGAATCGGCCATTTATTTTTCATTAATTCCCTTAACTACCCTTCAACCTCTCTTCTTCAACCCTTTCCTTCTTAAACCCATGAGACAATCTACTCACTCATCTTCAACCTCTAGTTCTCATTTCTTTCCATCTCTCAATCTGCCCTCAATTTGTACTTCTCAACAACAAAAGGAAAACCCACAATCGCATCTCCATTCCCACATTCACCAAAAAAACCGAATGTATCTCATACAGGTGTTCTCCGGTGATCTCTTGCATTGTTTTTCAAGCCTACGTCGTCGCTTCTTCATCTCCGTCGATCTGGTTCTCTTTCTGATCTGTGGCCACATCATTTTCGATCTGGATCTCGATTTGGTTCCTGATCTGGTTTTGTGACCTCCTATTGCCCTAATCGTCGTCCTCCTCCTCCTCCTCCTCCTGCCATCGTCACCATCTTTCTCATGTTATCCCCATGGTCGTCTCTCTTCTGCTACCCTCGATCTGGTTCTCTTTTCGGATATGTGGCTTCGTCGTTCTAGATCTCGATTTGGTTATTGATCTGGATTTGTGACTTCCTACTGCTCTAACCGTAGTCCCCCTCCTCCTGGTTAGGATTTGTGACTTCCTACTGAAAATCGAAGAGAGCAATGAGCTTGGTGTTGAAACGGGAAAATCTTCAAGTTTCATCTTCTTGAAATCGATTTGATTCCCTCTTTGGTCTTGCAGAAACAATCACAAAGAAATACCTATAATACCTTGTTGATTAAATCCATTCAATTCATGTTTTGTGTGTTTGTCATTAGCCAAATACAGGAACAAGCAGATCAATGGATAGATTTGTAGCAACGTTTTGGAAGAAAAAGATTGATGGAAGCTCCATCATGAACATTGAAAAAGGAAATAGTGGTAAAATAGTCATTTATGATATTCAGACGTTATATCGAGCATGACAACCGAACAATAACTTATCTATTATCACATAGGCAACTTTATCACTATAGACAGCTTTATCCATTCAGGTCTTAATTGGAAATGAACCGAACAACCCCTAAAATAGAGAAACACTTATTTTTTTTCTTTTATATACTTCTTCAACAACATCTCTATATCATTCTCTAAAATAGAGATTTTTTGAAAAATAGAGATTTCTCTATATTTCTAAAAGAATGAGAGAGAAATATTATTTTAATGATTTCCCACTAAAAACAATCCTTATAATTTTAGAGAATTTTGGAATAATAAATTTATTGAATATTTTAATAATATAATTTTTTAATAGATTCTCTAAAATAAATAAGCTGTTGGAATTGGAAGATAATAATTTTAGAGATTTTCCGTTTATATCTTCTATTTTAAATAGAGAAAATTTAGAGAAGCTGTTGGAGATGCTCTTAACGACCTTACGAAAGTTGAAATTTATTTGGTTATGATTTATTAATATAAAAATTGACTTATTTAATAAGCTTTTAAATGGTAGATTTAAGAGGGAAAAGTTAAGGTTTTTTTTAACATGTATCTCCCAATTAAAAAAAATGCATTCCTTCGGTTTATGAGAAAACCTTCTTAAATAAAAAACTTCTAACTCTATATTGACGTGTAATCCACAATAACAACTTTATCCATAAAAGACTTACCGGAAAATCAACCAAATAGACCCTTAACATACTTTCTTTATCTCCTATAGCAAATCTAAAACTTTTTTCATAGGTTTGAAGGCTTACCATTACATGCCCTATATACAGGTGAAGTTTGTTACATGTTAAACAATGTAAAATTTCTTTCAGGTTTTAAGAAACAAAACTTATATAAAGTTTCTAAGTGATTCAATATTCAAAAGTTATTTTGTGATATTCAAGTCTCAAAATATATATAGGAAATTTTGTGCCCAATAGGATTTGAACTTATATCAAATGTTTAAAAGGCTTGTCATGTCCACTAGACAACACATGATTTTCATCACGATTTGTGAGTATTTTAACTTTCTAATATCTTATTTTAAAAAAAGATATAATTATGATAATATAGTAGCATTTATGTAAAAATGCAATTTTTCTAACTTTAATTAGACGTAAATATATAAAAATGTAAATAATCTTAAAATTTGTTTTGCAAAATATGGAGCATTGATACAAAAAATTGTCAAATGAGATGGTACAAAATTGATCAATTAAGGTTATTATATTTTTAGGTTCTCAAATTAATCTTTCTATTACATAGAATCATGAAGTTTCGATTTTATTTATAAAAGGTCATAAAAATATTAAAATGCCGCATGGATATGTCCAAATTTTATGTGCATCCCCATATCCGCCCATTTGTTTTAATATGTCAGTTTGGACGTTCATTTTTTTTTAGAATCACTGATTTTTCTAACGGGTCAGACAAGACAGGTCTAAGCAATTATCCGTCTATAAAGACTTGAAGAAATTACAAAAGTTATGGTTCCATCATATATGTTTTTTTCTCTCTCTTTGCCTCTCATACTATTGTCTTTAAAGACTTGAGAAACCTCAAGTCATTGGTCCATCAAATTATTCTCAACTCGTTATTTCCAATGCTCAACCGTTCTTCAACCTATCTTCAAACATGCATTGGAGATGCTCTAAGACTCTTATTAATTTCTTTCTTTATATGACCCTTATCATTTTTTAATAAAGCACAATATAAATGATGCTTATACTGTTTATGTGCGTTGTTTTACAGGTTTAGCTCTAAATCACTCTAAATCACACGGTATGCACCCTTAATTTAGTCACATATTTTCATTTTGTGACCAAAATATAAATATAATGGTTCACAAACATTGTTTTAACTTATATTGTGTGTATATATATATATATATGAATATTTGTTTTTGAATTTTGTCATATATAATTTTTTTTGTTAATCTAGATTTAACATATCAAAACTAAACTGGTAACACACGTTTGGATTTTACAAAAATAGGAATCAATAAGCAACCAGATATGATCAACATATTACCAAAAAAAAAGTATATTGATAATAACAAAGCTTCTTAACATATTATCTTATTCTTCCGTCTAAGTTCAACGCATCTAATTAAAAAAAGATTTGATTATAATTTATATAAAACATAAACCGATATTGACTCGATCCAATAATTGCATGTCAGGTAAGATCCAACAATTACCTTGACGGGTAAGTGTTTACGGGTACACAAATCACTATCCTCGTTTCCTTATCGGGTAACATCTCAACCATTAAAAGTAATTGTATGTAAACGTCTTTTACTCGATAAATGTTCTTAACTTACCAGGTAAGATTTTAAGTGTTTTCTATACTTTCTACCAGTAAATTTTGTTGGTCTATACCTTGCTCATCAGACATGATAAGATGAATAACACCCAGTAAGCAATCAACTGATAAATATTTGATAAGGGTTGGCTTTCGGTGAGGATATAAGTTATGCTGAGAATCGTAAAAAATGATTTGGACCCTTGAATAATTTTTAATTGAAGATCGACACTAATGAGATGCACCGAATCAATTCTTGTAAGTAGCACAGTTCATGGATGAATGTGAGATTAATAGTGACCAAGGGTTTAAATCTCTTTACCCTTCTCACTCTAACCTTCTTCTGACACACCTATTTGATAAAGGGTTTAGGATCATGTGAGAAGTTAAGTTGAGGTGAGCTGGACCATTGATCACTTTTAATTTAAAACTCACCCATGAATTGCGTTTCATACATGGACTGATCCGATGAATCTTAGTGCATCGCTTCTTAATGTGCATCTAAGGGTGAAGATCTGTTTCTACGCTTCTCCTCGTTCTCACCGGAGCACTACCCATTTGATAAATGATCCTAGTTCTAATAAAAAAGGATGAATATTGCATCATAAAACTACCAAAACCGTTTGATGAATTGGCGAATTGACTGGTGGAATCATGGAGGATATAGGTAGAATATCCCTGAAGAATGACATTGATGGCAGAATATACTCCTTGATAATTACAATCCAATATTTCTCCATATTTTTATCCATCCTCAAGGCTCTCCTTCTGTATCTATATATAATTCTGTACACACGCACGATCTATACATCAAATTATTCATCTCCATTGTAGAAATCGCTACAGATTTCGACTTTTTCTTTTTGGCTGGAAAACAAGTCAAGATTTGAATCGTTCAACAGGATGCAGTTTCGGAAGCTTTTGGCAAAATTGATCGATGAAACGTTGCCTGAATGGAGAGATAAGTTTCTATCTTATAAGGATCTGAAAAGGCAACTGAAACGCGTTTACTACAGAGATGGTCGCGCTGATAAGAGGATGAAATTGAGCAACAGCGATGAAATTGATTCAGAGAAGGAGGTTGCTGATTTCGTGAAATTGTGCCAAGAACAGATCGATAAGTTCAATGATTTTGTTCTCGAAAAACAAGAGTGGTATCTTATCAAAATTGAGGTAAAATTGATATTTATAAATTTCGTTATTGAATTGTTCATATCTAGATCTCGATTTTTCACTTTATCAATTCGTTTTCATTTTTTATAATTTTGGAATGAAGGTGCTAGAAGATGACCTGATTGCAATCAAGGATTCAGACGAAGAGTTGTGGAGAGTTGGTAGAACCCTAGCTGATTTACATGGAGAGATAGTTCTCTTGTTAAATTACAGTTGGCTTAATTACACAGGTACTTTCCGCTTTCCACTTTCCTTTTTCCCCCAAATTATACTCCAAGCTTCCATTAAAATAGTGAAATTTTACAGGATTGGTGAAGATACTGAAGAAACACGACAGATTAAGTGGAGCTCTGGTTCGAGTGCCTTTCATCCAGAAAGTTCTAAAGGAGCCATTTTATGAACCTGATGTACTAAACAATCTCGCGAAGAAATGCGACAAGATGGTTCAACAACTTTTCTCCATGAATGAACCATCTGAAACAAGCAAGAAAGAAGAAGAAGAAGGAACAATTCCTGAATCATCCATGGAACCTGAAGAGAGATCTTCTTCTCCTACAGTTCCTGAAGAACTCGTTGACATTAAACATATGGAGAATACTTACATGAAACTCACTCTTTCGGCACTTAAGGTTCTCAAGGAGATTCGAGGCGGAAGCTCAACTGCGCCTAATTTTTCGCTACCCGTAATGCAACAAAGTATGGAGATGAATGAGATGTGGAAAGAATCTCTTACTGTAGAAGTTGCTAAGTGAACCGGTAACACGTAAATCATTGGGATCTAAGATCAACGGACATGATCTTTTTCCAAGGAACAATGTGGAACAACTTGGAATGATGAATTTTGTTAAATGAAACTATATACTACTTATTAGTAATTGTGAAGCCAATAATTTATAAGCAATCATAGAAATAAAAAGTATGGAGAACACAAACACAATGATTACTTGGTTTGACGATAATTGATGTAATAGTGTAATACGTCCACAAAGGAAAAAGAGAATGTTTGTATTTCATTGAACTGAAAAGAGGACTACCTTATCTCGTTCATATTGACTCACAACTAGCGGTGCTCAAAACCCTAATCAAGCCAATCTGAAGTTTTTCGAGTATTTCTTCCGAGTATTTTTTTTCCCGATTTGTAGCTTTGGAAACTTTCTTTGCCCATGAAATCCGGGTGGAGCTTAGGTCTAAGAGCTGGCGGCATGGTCACGATCTTGCCGGTTTTTGGGAAATCAACGGCTGTAGCAGCTAGTTCAGCCAGTTTGATGCATTTTTCATCCAGAGCTCCGTAATCGCTCATATCAACATGGACTACGTAATATTAATTATTAATTAATATTAAGTATATATATATATATAAAATATATAGAGAGTAAATTACATATTTGGTCCCTGTGGTTTTTATTACATGTTTGGTCCCTATACTTAAAATGACCAAAAATGCGTCTCTTAATTAACCTATTTAAGAGGAAAAGCCTAATAGAGTTAGTTTTAGGGACCCAATACATTATGAAATGGAAACCACGAGTATGCAAGCCATAGATATTTCATTTTAGGGACCCAGACTGTTAAAATCAATAAATCCTAGGGACCAAATATGTAATTTACTCAAAATAGTTTCAATGGTTTTTTTAATTATATTATTAAATTAATTCATGTATTATTTGTATTTGATAAAATATAATTTTTATAGTTTATTCATTTAACTTCAATGTATTCAGAGCACTTTAGGGGTCGTTTAGTTCGCATAATGTTTTTTTATGGAATGAAATTTGTCAAATGAATTTAACTTTGAATGAATTTGAATGAAATTTTATCATATTTAACTACATGTTTGGTTGACAGACATTGGAATGAAATATGTTAAAGAAATGGAATATATTTGTTTGGTTTCCATAAAGTAGTTTTGGAAATGGAATAAAATATTGGTAAATGACCAAAATATCCTTTTTGAATATTGTGAAACCGACATCCAACAACTATGGTTCAAATCGATGGTGGTCGGTAGTTTTGGCGGTGGTCGATGGTGGTTTCGATCGATGGTTGTTGACGGTGGTTTAGATTGCTGATGGTTGGCAGTGGTTCAGATTGACGGTGGGTTCTGATTGGTGATGGTTGGCGGCGGTTTAGTGGTGGTCGACAATGGTTCAAATCGGTGGTCGACGGTCGTCGATGGTGGTTCAGGCCGGTCGTGGTCGGCGGCGGTGGTCGACGGTGGTCCAGGCCGGTCGTGGTCGATGACGGTGGTCTAAGGTCGTCAACGATGTTTCAGATCTGCGATGGTCGATGGTCGTCGACGATGGTTCAGAACGGCGGTGGTCGACGTTCGTTGACGGTGGTTCAAACCAGGTAGGAAAGATGGGACAATTTTTGTCTTTTTTAGAACATGAGATGGAATGAAATTGAATTTATTCTCAATTGTGATGGAAATATGGAATAACAAATCCATGGATTGTGAAATGTTGGAATTCAATTTCATTCAATATGTAAACCAAACGACTGAACGAAATTGATCATTCTAATTCTTTCCATTCCGTCGGAATCCTGCAAACCAAACACCCATTAAAGTATTGTTATTAGATTGTAGGACCATATTCCATATATATAATATGTAAAAAAACACAACCTATTGACATTTTGATCAAAGAATCTATAAACCACTTTCAAGGGAACGAAGAAAGGAAGTGTTGAAGATCTAAAACAAGAATGGTTTTGAGAGAGATTAGTGGTTTCGGAGGGATGTGTTGTCAAATTACAATTGGTTTTGAAAGATGTGTTGTCAAGATTGAATTGGTTTTGAAGGAATGTGGTACGAAGTTGTAATATTTATATCACTGAGATTTTAAGAATGCTAACCAAGTAAAGTAATAGTATAATAATAAGTAAAAATTATACATGAAATTTGAGATTGAAGTAATTGGAATAAAATTTAAACACGTGTTTGGAATATCAATGAAATCTTGAGTATATGGAATTAAAAATACGGGCTTAAAATATCGACCAATTCGTACCAACTTAACCTAAAAAAAACTCAACTTAAGGTAATTTGACATATAATTGATATAAAATTAAGTCAAATTATATCTATTGGGTTGGAATCAGGTTGAGGTAATTTGAATCCACCACCAACCCGATGAATCCGATGAACCCAATGTGTTTATATATCATGATTATTAGGTACTTAATTAATATATGTACATTAAATGTCATCATTTTAACCAACCTAATTTATGAGCAACATTGATTCGAAGAGTTCCTACATTTTTATCATGTAAACTAAACATAATAAATTAACAATTTCAATTCCCATCCTCATTTAATTCATCAACAAAAATCATCCTATTTCTAATCGAACAAGAAACTTTAAAATTGAATCACAAGTGTTGTGGCCTACTAGTCAAATGTCTGGGAACCGAAGGAATATCTCAGTCATCTAGAGTTTGAATCCAGACGTTTTTAACAATTGTAGCCACTAGAGTTTATCAGAACTGATTATTGCAGTAAAAAAACTGTCGGGATTAATCTGGGTTTTGTCAGAGATACCTTTAATAAAAAAAACTTTAAAATTAAATATTAAATAATGTATATTAAAAATGTTAATGAAATAATTAATATTGTAATTTTTAATTAAATAATTCTTTTTGATGAAGAGGTTTTGCAGAGATGCTCTAATAATCCCCAAACCCTATGTTTTGATCTCCATTCTCCATATTCCCGCTCATACTTTCTTACCCCCTACGATTCCTTCCTTCTTCCATCTATATCATCTTCCATTCCTCTCTGTCTTTATCAATCAGCCAACGAAATCGACGTCTGTTGCTTTGCTTATCGAAATCGGTTCTGTTCTTCTTCTGTTGCTTCAGGTACGATTTCTACTAGTTTAGATTCCTTCTTACTGTTACAAATCGCTTGCTTCTTACTGTCGCTTATCGAAATTGACGGTGAATGTTTATTTTTAAGGTGCATTTTCTGGTAGTTTAGGTTCATTTCTTTCTCGATTACTGGTTTTTGCTTTTCGTATTCTCGAAAAAATTACTTTGCTGAAGTGCTAATATAACATTTTTCTGATCTTTAGCTACTGAAACATTGATTTTTGCCTTTTATATTGCATAATTGCATTGTTGATCTAACATTTTTGATATAATTTTTTTGTTGTTGCTGTTGATGTAACATTTTATGTGCAAATTGTGCTTGTGTGTGTCGAAAATACAGAGTTATTAGGTGAGATTTGTTTTTTGGTGATGAATGTTTCTAGATTTTCATTAGAAGTAGAAGTTGATGATATTGATACTAGTATACATGTCATCTTGCTTACATTGATGAACATGGATCTTGGTTTCTAATAGACGGTTTATAAGCAGGAGATACTATTGGCATTGTATCTTAGTTTAGTTTGGTGGAGATCTTTCTCTAGATCATGAATGAACTAACTAATAAGTAGTTTTGCAATGTTAAAAAGACTGATGGTCTTTTTAACTGTCTAGTTCTTACTCTTTACGTACTTAGGTATAACTATAATTAAGAAATTTTGGTTGTTTTTGCTACTTCTTTAAGTCATTGCCACCGTTCTTAATAGCAACTGAATATCCAAACCTAATACCTCCTGAATCAAAGTCACCTTTTGGGGGGTTCTTAAGCATAGTTATTGATAACTTACCAAAGTGCGTAAAGAGTAAGAACAGGATGGTAAAAGTATCATCAACCAAAAGGCAAAACTATAATTCATTCATGATCAACAGAAAGATCTTCACCTAACTAAACCAAGATATAATGCAAATAGTATCTCCTTGCAAATTTTTGTATTTTGACAGTTGAATTAACAGTTGCTGGTTTTGTGTAAACAGGTTTGGTGTTGAAGTAGCAGTTTGATCATACAAAGAAGGTGGTTCTTATAAACTATTACAAATATCTTCAAGTAACAAAAGATGGAACCAGAGAGAAGTGATAAGGACATGGAAATCACACAGGTGAGTATCGGTGGTTTTGGAGAACAAGTTACGGCCCAGATGCTTTTGGACTACATAGAAGAAACCGCTGGCCGAGTTTGGAGGTGTCGGGTAAAAGCTTCTTCAACTCCACCCGACACGTATCCTGAATTCGATGCCGAACTCGATAAGATACAAAAAGTCAATGATTACGAGAAGGTTGAACCTCATGCATTTGTACATTTCGTGGATCCGGATTCAGTCGACTCAGTTTTAGAAGCAGAAGGCAAAGGTGAACTTGTACTTTTCAACGATTTGTTAAGGGTTAGTTTGGGGCCGGAAAATCCTTACAGAATGAACCAACGTAGAAGGAAAAAAGAACCCTTTAGGTTATCAAATGTGGTTCTCGAGATCGGGATGTTTGCTAGCCGGGATAATTTTCTTGTTGGATGGAGAGGGCCTGATTCCGGGGTTGACTTTCTTATTGATCCGTTTGATTATAGCTGCAAATTTCTTTTCACCAAAGATACCGCTTTCTCTTTTAAGGGGACCAAGAATCATGCAGTCATAAAATGCAATTATAAGGTCGAGTTTTTGGCGAGAGAAATTAACGACATTAAAGAGTATACGGATTACTCACGATCGAATATGGTTATGATTATTCAGTTGGTATCTGCTCCGCTTATTTCCTATAGAACGGCTGATGATGATATCGCCATCACACATCCGTCGGAAATGTTGGATGACGAAGATCCATGGATCCGGACCACCGATTTCACACCGAGTGGGGCTATCGGAAGATGCCATACTTATCGTGTTTTGATCCGGATTCGAGATGTACCAAAGGCGAGAAAGGCTTTAGCTTTCCTTAAAGAACAAAGTGTACCCGTTGATCAATTTAAAACAAAGCTTAACGTACAAATTGAACCAGAATTCGGGACTCCAGGTTCATTCGGTACTCCATCACGAGATCCCTTTTTTTGTATTCAGTATGAATTGGATATATCCTTTAAAGTCTTGTTCTTGGTTAATGCGGTTTTGCACAAAGGCATCATCAACCAGCACCAATTCTCGGAAAAAGTTTTCGATCTGTTGAGAGATCAACCGGAGGAGGTTAACGTGGCTGCCTTGAAACATATATGTTCATATCGTCATCCTCTCTATGATGGGTTTACTCGATTGAAAACCGTTCAAGAATGGTTGCTCAATAATCCGAAGCTTATCGAGAAACAGATAGATCAAAAAGACATTACCGAAGTTCGAAGATTGATCATTACGCCAAGCAAAGCCTACTGTCTACCACCAGAAGTCGAACTATCTAATCGAGTTCTTCGGCATTACCACAAAGTTTCCGACCGGTTTTTACGAGTTACGTTTATGGATGAAGGTATGAGAACTTTAAACAACCACGTTCTCAACTTTTACCCGGCTCCGATAGTTAAAGGCTCTATCCCTCAGAAAACAACTATGTTTAGAAGGGTTAAGAACATTTTGATCGAAGGGTTTTATCTATGCGGTCGTCGATACTGTTTCTTGGCTTTCTCGGCGAACCAATTGAGGGACCGATCCGCGTGGTTTTTTGCCGAAGACGGAAAGATATCGTGTCGAGATATAACATCATGGATGGGGAAATTTAGTGACCGAAATGTCGCTAAATGTGCTGCTAGAATGGGTCAGTGCTTCTCATCGACGTATGCCACTGTCGAGGTCCCGAGAACCGAGGTAGATCTGAATCTCGAAGACATCAAGAGGAATGGTTACACGTTTTCAGATGGGATCGGGAAAATGGCACCGGAACTTGCACTTGAAGTTGCCGAAAAGCTGCAATTAAAAGACAATCAGCCGTGTGCTTATCAGATCAGATACGCCGGCTGTAAGGGAGTCATCGTGAATTGGCCAGATAAAAAAGGGGACGCTATCAAGCTTTCGTTAAGGCCGAGTATGGATAAGTTTGAGTCTAATCATACGGTTCTTGAAATATGTTCATGGACACGGTTACAGCCCGGGTTTTTGAATCGTCAGATAATAACGTTGCTTTCCGCTTTGGATGTTGGAGACGATATCTTTTGGGAAATGCAGACCAAAATGGTTAGAAATCTGAACCAAATGCTCGAGGACACCGATATGGCTTTTGACGTGATCACATCATCGTGTGCCGAAAGTGGGAGCACGGCTTCGATCATGTTGGCTGCCGGTTTCAAACCGACAACCGAACCACACCTTCGCGGTATGTTGAGTAGCATCCGAGTTGCACAGCTCGAAGATTTACGGGAAAAATCTCGAATATTTGTGCCCGAAGGAAGGTGGTTGATGGGTTGTTTGGATGAACTCGGTGTTCTTGAACAAGGCCAGTGCTATATCCAAGTTTCGAACCCGTCGGTCGAGAACTGTTTCGTGAAACACGGTTCTAGATTTTCCGAAAGAAAGCGAAATCTGACGGTGATAAAGGGTACTGTGGTCATTGCGAAGAATCCGTGTCTGCATCCCGGTGATGTTCGAGTTCTAGAAGCTGTAGATGTCCCTGGTCTCGAACATCTTTTCGATTGTTTGATTTTTCCCCAGAAAGGAGAGCGGCCACACACCGATGAAGCTTCCGGAAGTGATCTTGATGGCGATCTCTATTTTGTTACTTGGGATGAAAATCTTTTACCACCTAGCAGACGGAGCTGGCCACCCATGGAATACACTGCTGCAGAGGCCAGACTTTTACCACGTGATGTTAGACATTCGGTAACTTTCTTATCTCTGTCCATATAATATTTATATACCGAGTTTGTTTGGTTTTTATAGGGTTCCAATCTTTCGAGAATCTAAATGTAAATTGTTAACTTTTTATTCCCAACAGGATATAATCGAGTTTTTCACCAAGAACATGGTCAACGACAGCCTTGGAACGATTTGCAACGCACACGTAGTCCATGCCGATATGAGCGATTACGGAGCTCTGGACGAAAAATGCATCAAACTAGCTGAACTAGCCGCTACCGCCGTTGATTTCCCAAAAACCGGCAAGATCGTAAACATGCCGCAGGCCCTTAGACCGAAGCTCTACCCGGATTTCATGGGAAAAGAAAGTTTCCAAAGCTACAAATCCAATAAAATACTCGGGAAACTTTATCGCCATGTCAAAGACTGTCGTGCCACAGATGTCACCCCATCTTCCGAACTTCTAATCCTCCCTTCCCAGATACCGTATGACGAAGATCTTGAGGTTCCGGAAGCTTCTAGTTTTGTTAACGATGCTTGGGGATGTAAATTGGCCTACGATCGACAACTTAACGGGCTTCTCGGACAGTATAAGGTGGCCCGAGAAGAGGAGATTGTCACTGGTCATATTTGGTCAATGCCAAAACATGCTAGCAAGAAGCAGGGCGAACTTAAAGAACGTATTAAACATGCTTACAATGCGTTGAGGAAGGAGTTCCGGAAGGTGTTTGACTATCTGGGTCCCGATTTTGACCAGATTCCGGAAGAAGAAAGAAACGAGAAGTACGAGCGAAGGGCGTCGGCTTGGTACCAGGTTACGTACCATCCTATTTGGGTAAAGAAATCACTGGAATTGCAAGAACCTGGTCGGGAGGGCGAAACGGTAAATTTGAGCTTTGCTTGGATCGCAGCTGATTATCTTGCCCGTATCAAAATCAAGCAACGTGGAGCTGGAGACCGGAAATCCGAGAAGCCGATCGATTCACTTTGTAGATACCTTGCTGATCGGTTGTAAGTATGTAAGTTGTAACTGCTTATGGCTGCATGGCCACTCTGCCATTTTATCGATGTTCTGTTTCATTCAGGTATCATTTTCGGGATCAGCGGTTGATGATTGTATTTTGGTTTTCTAATTTAAGTGTGGTTGTAAATTAAAATAACTTGACTGGGAAAAGGATGGCTGGATATATTAAGCACTTTCTAACCAAATGAGTAAGTCAGTCACTATCTATTTCATTAAGCAATAAGCCATAACCGAACAACCGTTATATGGCTTATCATTCATCTGCATAGCCCATTAAGGTGTTGTTTGGTTGGTTTTCTGTAAGGTCTTGTATTGCTGTATAAATTGATTTATAAGATTTTTGTTTGGTTTTCTTTTCCATAGATAAAGTTAGCATGTTCTAGTGTGGAGGGTCAAGTTTTGAAGGAAAAAAAACTTTGGCTTTATGTATAAAGTTTCCATAAAGCTTAATGAATAAAGCAGTGTCTTTATCATTAAGTCAATATCAAAAATATATTGCTGACGGAATAAGCTATTAAGCTGTGAGTTCTGTCTCGTTAAGCTCATTAAGCAGCTAACAAATAGACCTTAGTCATTATCAAACAACTCATTTCTTGACTTAACTGAGTTGACTCAGTGTTTGGTCTTCTCTAATTCTACTCCTGAATCGGTGGTTAACCAAGATGACCCAACGAGCAGGCAACAACCACCAACAATCATCAATGTTATGTTAAGTTAATATTCGTAAACAAAATAATTGTTTGATGAATTTTTTAAATAATAAAAACTAAATTTGTTTTTTAACACCATAACGGCGTTAAAAAATAATTAACCTCATCTAAAATAAAGTAAATAATAAGTTTTTTTCAAAGTGAAAAAAATGAATAAAACGAAAAATTATTGGGTGGCCGCCTTTTTTTACATTTGTTTGCATTTATTGATGTAGTTGTTGCCTGGTTGGTAAGGTATCTTCTCGAAGGTCCCAATCAACACTCACCACGTGTCATTTTTTTTCTTTTTTTCTCTTTTACTTCATTAAATCAACACTATATACACCCAAACAGAAACGAGTATATTTCATAAATTCTGATTTGAAAATGGATATTTACGAAAACGTAACACTGTTTATAACAATTTAAAACATCTCCAATAAAATTATATAAATTTCTAATAGAAAAAAAAAAGAAAATCTCTAATTTTCTTTATTAAAGTTAAATAGATTTTCTTTATTTATATATTTAAATTTTAATTATATTATTAAAATATTATGTAATATTATTATCTCAATATATTTCTTTAAAAAACTTTATATAACATAATAATAATTCAATTTTATTGATAAAAATGAATAAATAAATCAGTTGTATCTCATCTAATTAACTTTTAAAAAATACTACAAATTTATTTATTTTAAAGAATCTGCAAAAGATACTTTTACATACATATGGTCGGTCGACTTTAAATTAGGCTCTCACAAATACACTATTCAAACTTAAAAAACCTAATTATTATGATGGAATTTCAGTTATTTATGCAAGTACATTTAGCAATTAAGAATACAAGATTTTCTAAGACATAAATATTTTCAATTTTGATTTATGGGATTTGAAGTTGGTTCAAAATCAGATATTTTCATTATATTTTGTAATCTTTTTATTGAGCATTTCTCTTCTACAAGTCTAGTTTTGGTACCATTAATTAATAGTTTATATCAGTTTAACTGGTAATAAGATTTGGGTCTTTGAGAATTTTCTTTAGAGGTCAAATTTAAGTCTTACAAGACCACTAAGATTTTTCCTCCTTATTTTCACTGGTCCGAACATCCACAATTAATTTTTTTAAAACACTTGATATACATTTTAAATTATATATGTCAACCACATATATAACAAATTTAGCAATAATAACGCCTGGTGACCATTTACACCTTTTATTGGGTGTTGCTTTTATGTTGGTTCAAGTTAATTAAATCCAACATTAATTAAATAAATAACTTATACCAATTTATGATTGAAAGAAAATAATAAAAAGAACCAAAATTTTATTTCATTAAAAGAGAAAATACGATAGACATTTTACTCCTGAAAGTAATACGAAATTACTATATATAATTGTAACAGTGATCATAATAAAAAACAATAAATATTCGATATGACAAGAACAATAGGTAATAAAAACTTCAAGTACATTTTCAACAAAAGATATATAGTTAAATATTAAATAAAGTGATTTTTTGATACCTCATTCTTTTGTGTATGATATAAAATGATTTTTAAATTTTATTCTTTAATTTAAATATCTGAAATTTTGTTATAATATCTACATGAGTTATGGTTTATTTATTTTTTATTTAAACTTCAATACAAGTATATGAAATAAACTGATGAATGTTTGCTAGTTTTTACGTTAAAAAATATATATTTTTGTTTATTTAAAATGAAAAATATCAAGTTATAAAATTTCGCAAGTTATTTTATATTTCTAAGTGGTAACTATTATATGAATCACTTGAACATATGCACTAAATTTTATCTATTTTTTGGACTCATCTACCATAGTTTTTTTTTACTACCACAAATATAAATCTTTGTAACATTATTGTTTTGAATACAATAATTTCAAATGTTATAAGGGGTCAAATATTAACCATAGATAATAAAGTACTTGGGGCCCACTCAAGCTTAATGAAATAGTACAAACCTATTCATTATAATAATTGTTTTTAAACTTTGATCTCATAGTCATATTTCAACGAGTAAATTATCTCCCTTATAACAATAAAACTCCCATTTATTTTTAAAAAATATTATACAGGATTTAATATACAATTTATTAATAGTTTTAACTGATAATTAAATACCTGAAATATTTTTGAAGTGCAACTTTTAAAAAGTTGTGGTTTAAAATCAACATTTGAATAAAAAATGTAGATAAAATTTATGAATTTAAAATTATAGATAATAGTTGTGTAAATGAGGACCACTTAATTGAAAATGGCTTTAATTTGTTGATGATTTCCCTAGTTTGGGGCATACATATGGGGTATTTCATCAAAGGGGGGCACTCTTTTGTCTCCCTCCATGCTTCATGTGAAAAATACTCATTTCATTGCTAAACTTTTTTTAAACATTTAATTATGCAACAAAACTTCATTTTCTATTCATACATTCTAGTGACATTTTTCCTATAAATGAGCATTTTTATATTTTAAAAAAAAATATGAAACATACAAGTTGTCAAAATAGACTTGGAGTTTACATCAATTAAGTTGGTCATATGTAATTCTACGCTCAATAAAAATGACGTTTTGAGTTCTATTCAAATGATTTTTTAGTAGTTTTTTGAGTGGGTTGGTAACAAGTCTCTCTTTAAATGTTTTACGGTGGGTAATAGATTTGTGATTCATTTTCTATGAAGAAAATAATAGAAAGGCATATAATATGTTGTCTTGTTTGCCACTTTTCGCTTTTTTATTTATGTTGGATTAGGTTCCTAATTGTATCAACATTAATTGGTAACATTCCTTCGTTTCTTGATCCATGACAAAGAATTGTCTAGTCAAGTATCTTTCGACTATTTCGGTTGCCTCATAAGTCATTCAGATCTCCATCATGAACAGTTACAGAAACTCAAAAACGTATTATATCGATTTTATTAAATTTTTCCTGTAATGTAGTGTGATCCATAAATCGTAGTTAAGAGATACCTACATTTTGTTTTGGGCATATCTATAATTGTGGGGGAACTAGAGCATTGATTAGAATGATGGGTATATAGAGACTTTTCTATAAAGAAAAATGGCAATCATAGTAAAGAAGTAGGGAACCACCTTGAGATGCCATGAAGTAGACCTTTGTAGTATACTCACTCTCATTTTCATATTGAAATGGCATGACCTATGTCTTTCATCCACCCTTTTTCCACTTGCAATTAAAGATCCTTGTGAATGCATGTTCTTAAGTTAACTATCTAGTCGACTTCTGTGTACATGATTTGTCTTTTATATGACGTTCTTGAGACAAATAGTATGGGTAATTGACTCAGGACTTGCTCATTACAGGTCACTAATAGAGTAATAAAAAAACACTGTCTTTAGAATAGTATTGGGATTATTTGTCTATATACACTATTTACAAAATGAGTAAGTTCGATTATATTGTTCGGCTTACAAAGTATTCAAAATTTGATATATCCCCTACGAACTTAATCATTATGTTTTAATCTAGTGCTAGAATATTGCTCATCATTTATGAGAATGAGGGTAAACAAAGAATATGTGTTTCGATACTTGAATAGACAACATTAGGCGGTAACAATCATACGGATATGGACTACAACTCCGATCGTTACACTCAAAAGGAATCATATCATATATAAACTTGGATAAGTCAACCACAAAATTCGTCTTAAATGTTGAAGGAGTTACAAACTAAAGTTAGATTGTATATATTCTATGAGTAATATATGTATATTTTATATATAATAAAAAAATTCAGAAGATCCTACATGATATTTTAAACAATTTTGTTCATTGATGTGATTATAATCCCTTTATTCTTATAATCATGTTTTTTTTGCCAACCGAGTCTAAATGGTCAAATTGAATGTATCTACATCATTCTATACATGAGTCTTTTTTTCAAAAAAGTGATCACTAAACCATATTACATGATTAATACAACATATTAAGAATGTTGTATTCAATACATTTCAAGTTGATCAACATGAAAATGAAGTTAGATAGAATTTAAATGATTATTATTTAATGATATCAAATTTGCAACATAATTAAAGATGTAATTGTCAATGTATATATTGGCATTTAATGAAATCATGGTTTGGTGCATTAATTACAACAAAAAATTAGAAACTTGTCTCATTTATCTCTAATCAAATCAATGATTTTTGTCCAAGCCTTTGAAACACTTACATATACACACATACATATAATATAAAATCAGGTTTATAAAGTCTTTGAAACACTTACATCGTATAGATGAATAGTTACTAGACCGTTCCTTAATTTTTTTATATTTTTTACAGTTCAAATAATCTCTAATCTCTTCTTTAGTAGTATGATAGCCTAACTGGTTACATGATAATGTAAACATGTTTAGCTTTTCAAGAGAAGACAGTTCTTTTAAAAGTTTGGTGAAAAAGGACCACTGGTACCATTTAATACTACATCAAGCTTAAATATATCAATATCCTTAAAACTATAGTTTTTATTAAAATTTTCAATAAATTAATCATAACATAATAGTAGCTAAAAAAGTCGACTTAGTCCGGCCCTAGTTTTCCTAACATACTTTTAGGGCTTGATTTGGATCAGGACCACTCACGCTGATTTTTTTATAACCTTAAAGTATACCCTAACCTAATATGAACATTTTCTATAAGTGAAAAGGATCGTAATCCAGAAAAAAGCGTTACGATTGTGGGGTATCCAGGACCCTTAAACTAGGTATAAATTGCATTACAAACCATTTTCCAACTTTAATTTCACGATCAAAATTTTATCTATTCTAATGATAGTTATGTTCAGTCAATATTTTTCTTTATTTTAAGATAAATAGATTATAATTTTAAAATTCATAAAGCATGGGATGGTACTTACCCTTTTAATACATATAAAGTAGTGAAATTTAACATTTAAGAAGTCAAAAATCATATATATCATATAATTTGGTTGCAAGAGAACACATTTAAGAAGTCAAAATCATATATATCATATAATTTGGTAATGATCAAAGTAGCCTTTTGTACTTTATGTTAAAAGTTTATAGGCTTATTTTGTGAAACAATAACAACATGGTTTACTACTAAAATCACATTTTTCTTTCAAGATATATATAGATACATTTCAACATCAAATATTGCTATCAACGGATAATCTAATGTAAATTTAACGATGGAAACGTAACAATACATTTTACTACTAAAATCACATTTTCTTCCAAGATATATATAGATACATTTCAACATCAATGTATTCAAGAAATACTGTTATATGTTGTAAATTTAACGATGGAATCAACTGTCGTTTAAACCTTCAATGATCTCTCTATATTCTTTTCTTCTAATTCGTTTTATTTGAATTTACAATAGTTAAAAGAAATCAAGAGGAATTTTCTTTATAAATTCCATATAAAGACGATTGTTTTTTCACGACGGACGGTAATTATCGTCGCTAAATGTCGACTATACAAAGGGAAATGAAGGTGGGGTGGAGTTCCAATTGAGCAACTCTTCTATCATTTGCATAACCACCCTATTTTCTTCATCTATTTCTACATCACCTGAACCACCACTGTCCTCCACCACCGGAGACGACGGTGGCGGGCCCTCTTTCCTCTTGCCGCCAAGCTCCACTTTCATCACCCAACCGGAACCCGACCCCTTTCCGGGGCGTTTCTGCCATACTCCGATGTGTGAGTTGTCGCTATCGAGACGTAAACACGTGAGTGAAGGTGATGGATCTTTGCAGCATTTACGTAGCTTGGCCGCCAGGGTGGCCGCCGGAATCTCTATATGGGATGACGGAGAATGGTGGTTGTGGTCGTCGGAAGAGTTGTTGTTGGTCACCGGAAAATTCGTTTTGGCGCTTTGTCCGTTCATCAAGATTGCTGCTTGATCATATGCCCTGGCTGCTGCCTCCGCCGTCTCAAATGTTCCAAGCCAAATCCTTCTTTTCCTGTTATAAAAAACTTGTAAAGATTAATATACATATATATGACGTTAAGCAGAAATGTTACCTAATTAAAACCCTTTTCAGATGCTTAGCGGCTGTTTGGTTGGTTTTCCATTAAGTCCTTTACAGATAAAGTTGTCTGTGTGGATTAATTTGTCTGTAAAAAGCTTTTATTTAAAATAGTTTTTTCGTAAATAAAAGGAATGTTTTTTAGTTGGGAGATACATGTTTGAAAATAAAAAACTGACTTTTGGTGTAAAACTGGCTTCCTAGAAGATTACTGAATAAGCTATTTTCTATATGATTAAGCCACTACCAAAAAGTTATCTATTAGCTGATCGAATAAGCTGTAAGTCTCTTTAAGCTCGTTAAGCTGCTAACAAACAAATTGTCCCTTTCTTATGCAGAAAAATGAATCTTTTTGAACAAATAATGAGGATTTATTTTCAATCATTTCATAACTTTATATATATGAAAATAATTTGGAAAATGGTTGGAAGATTAAAGGGTTTCATTCATATAATTAAACAAGAAAAAGATATATAGATATAGATATAGATATAGATATAGAGTTGGTGAAATTACAGGAGTGGGTGTCTGATCTCTGATACCCAAGATCCCCATTGCCTTTGCCTGACACCTCTGAACTTCTTGGATTGTACCATGATGAATGATGATGATGAGTATGGGTTCAGAGAGACACAAAGGATATGATTGAATTTATAGGAAATATATATAATGCAGATGATGAGAAGTTACATTAATAACATGAAAGACAATGGTACAGTAAGTATAAGGAGACCTCATTGGTTTGGTGGGGGTGGGTATGTGGTTTGCCTGACAGACACAACACTGTGTGTATATATATATATATATATGTATGTGTATATATGAGATATACAAGTTTTGTAAGAGCATATCTCCAAGAGATTCTTCAAAATTTCTCCAAAATGAAGAAACAAAAACTAAAATCTGCAAAAAAAATTACACTCATCTTCAACAAATTTCTCATTTTAGAGAGCCAAACAATTATAATAATATTAAAATATTGTAATCATTTTATAAAATATTATTTTTATCTATTTATATTTATTTTCAAAAAAATTCATTGCTAGTTTCATGTGGTAATCATTAATGGAGTAATCTCCATATTTGGAGAAAATAATCTTCTCTTTCCTCATTTCTTTATTTTGGAGATAGTTTTGGGAAATTTGTTGGAGCAAGATTTTGGCTCAAAATCCTCATTTTCATTATTTTTCTAAATTTGGGGATGCTCTTGTAGATGCTCTGAAGAGAGTGGGAGAGATCATATATATATATATACACATGTATTATATACTTATATTTATGTTTACATGAAAG